>CM055403.1:92855008-92891053 GCA_029228625.1 Pseudolycoriella hygida
AGCGAACAAGCGTTCCAGAGTTTTTGGGAAAAATGACCTAATCCCAGGATAGGGTCACTTCTAGAATTTTGAAGGATGACTCATATCTCTAGCACTTTTCAACTTCCATGAGGTTTTTTGATATATTTCGGTCACTCGCGATATGTGTGAGATGTTCCGACGCAAGTGTGACGCAAGTTTTTTGTCGACTTACAAAGGTTGCGAAATCAAAGAGGGTGACGCATTCAGCTTCGATACACATAATAAAAAACTTAAATCAAAGTTACATTGTGTTTAAAAAATTGCGTCACAAATGGCAGACCTAACGACGAAATAATTTTTCTGCACGTTCAGTTTTTACGATACAAAAATTTTACTTTCCTTTCTTTATGTGAAGATTGTTTTGCGTAAAATTAAATTTTTTCCCGGAAACCCTGCAACTCGTGTTCGCTAAAATTTAATTCTCTACAACTTTGCCTTAAGGTGGGGTTGCACTGGTCGATTTTAGAAGGCAGCTTGGTGCCAAAAAAGTTCCTATTGTAATGTTGGATGGCGAAACGAGTACATTAATGTGCACTAGGTCCCGATTCGGCACCAGGCTGCGTACTTAAAAAAGTATGAGTAGCCTTTAAGAAGGCAGCCTGGTGCCGAAAATCAGTTAAACTCATTGTAACGGCAGTAACAATTACTGTGCGTCACATAAATTTCAACTCGGCACCAGACTGCTGCTGCCCTCTACATTCACAGTAGAATATCTTAAGTAGGCAGCCTGGTGCCGTGTTGAAATTTATATCACGTATAGTATTTGTTACTGCCGTTACGATGACATTAACAGATTTTCGGCACGAGGCTGCGTTCTTTATGGCTACTTAAACGTCCCAAGTAGGCAGCCTGGTGCCGAGTTGGAACATTGTGCACAGTAATGTCCTCGTTGTCCACTCCAACATTGCCATAGAAAATTTTTTGGCACCAGGCTGCCCAGCTTAATATGCAGACCTCTACTTGTTGCAATTTTTCTCCATGAAAATGCTCTACACGACGGTGACATAAGAAGTTCATGCACTAGACAAAGGACCAGTCTACTGCGTGAACTCCTTATTTCATAGTCTCGTAGAACATTTTCATGGAGTAAATTTGCAACAAACAGAAGCCTTAAGTGTCGCAAAAACTATTTCAAAACAAAACCATATGAAGTCAAAGTAAAATAATACTACGAGCTAGCCCGGCAGTGAGTTATGTTCAGTGCTTTTTTCACAAGTTTCACCGTATCATTTTGACCAATTTTTCGACCGTATCTTCGAAAGATTTTCAACGATTCCGCTCATCTTCGAACTTGACCGATCAAATAAGTCAAATTTTGTTCAAGTTATCCTGTTGACGAAAAGGTTTTTCAAAACGAAAGACACGCCAATTCGACTATGTCGTGACAAACACATCTGTTCTGTTTACTTCGTATGAGGCGAAAACACTTATGTCATGTAGTTTACTGTTTTTGATTTACAGACATACGCATAGCTACTTGTGAAGGGGTAATAACTGCAAGCCGTGTGCGATTCTTTAAATGAAGTTAAATCAACGTGATTTCCCCTCCGTTTTATGTCCTAAGTATTCAAAAATGAAACAAGCTACAGGAGAAGAATCCTAAGATTGTGCAACGTTTCGTTTTAACTCGTTTCACCGAAAAACCGAGTTTTACATACACAAAATGCAAGCGAATACGTGAAAAAAGAGATAAAAGAGAAATAAGAAAGATGCACAAGCTTGTGATTCTCTTCCTGTATAAGCCGGTAAGACATGAAATGAAGTAATTTTGTAAGCGTCAAATTCATATAATTTTCAAAGTACACAAAGAATATTGGATGTTCTCATCATTGTTACTGGTGCTTCCATATTTTATTTTATATTACTAATTCATCGAGTGGGAATTTTCTTTGATTCAAAGTGCAAACACACACTAGCACAACTTATGTTGTGAAAAGATTAAAACCAGCTGGGGCAAAATAGGACGTAAATTTAAAAACGCTACGACTGTAAATAAATTTACTTTATATGCGACGATACGCCTTACATTAAATGCCAATTTGTGAGACGGAAAATGAGAATTTATTGCATTATTCTCAGTATTTATCCGTCTAGAGGGATAAATTCCACTGTCTAGGGCGATAAATAACCAGCTAGACTAGAAATATTAAATTAAAAAAAACCCGTCCGTTTGAGAATCGAACACAGACCGCCCCGCGTTCCAATCAACGATGCTAACCACTACGCCACATGATCTTATTAAATACATGAATTGCGAATTATAGTATTATCGCAGCTAATGTGATTCAATTGAAAACTCTCATAAAATGTGTTTTCTATATGCGTAAATGGAATCTCACATGTGTGTGTGTTTAATTCGAAATTTTGTTTTCGAATGCACATGCGCATTGTTCATTGTAACATAATCTTCGGTTGTGTTTTATATAAATATTTATATAAAATGTGCATTTAGGTTCAAGCATGCGCGAAATTTGTTTTTTTTTTACTTTCTTCTATCTAGATGCAATATATTGATAATTTGAATATTTTGTGCATGAAACAAACATAAAAAAAGTAAAAAAAATCAGAATTGAACCCCCGACACCTCATCTCAAAAAAGTAGCGCTACCGTGCCCTAGCTCGCTCGGCCATCAGTTCTTGTGTTTAATGTTCGGCAAATCGTCGCTATTAAAGTAAAATAATATACTTATACATTGTGGACACTCGAATAACCGTTCGCGTGTATATTACACACACTTGCTCGCTATCGCTCGCGCGTTGTGTGTAATATACACTTGAACGGATATTACTCGCTTACCACAATGTATAAGTAATCTTATATTACTTTTAGCTGAACAACCTGGTACACAACACTGTACCATTTTCTAGCGGGCATGTGCAGCAAAACAGTTATAAATGTTGAGTGAAGCTTTCATAACAAATAATTCAGTTACGAAAAAGTTTAAATTTTTTTTTTGTTAAAGCAGGCCGGCGCCCATTGCTTTAGATGTGATTACTGATTACTTTCTCTCGTGGACAGGTTCGTCCGTAGGAGTCCTGTCCTGTCCAGGTCTAAAAATTTTGTCCCGTTTCGTGATAGAATTCGACAATTTCTCTGAAAAATTTGATTAGTTTCTGTTGGTTTAATTGATTGTGGAAAATTTCTTCAAAACTAGTGAGTGACTTTATTGTTGCATAATTGTCTCTCTGCATTTGGAATTTGGGGCATACAAAGATAATATGATTCATTGTCTCATCAAGTTTACATAGATCACATAGGGGTGAATTCCTCCCTTTAAACATAAATAATCTTTTACCACATAGGCCATGACCTGTCATGGGCCTGTTAATTATTTTGATAGTAGTGCCTGAAATTGGCAATTTATAAAACCAGGGTTTATGGGCAACGCGCGGGTGCATATTGATGTAATGCCCCCCTTTATCCCTCATTTCTTCTTCATATTGTTTTTGCCATATCCCTGTAAACATTATCCTAAGGTTAGTTAACGCATCCGTGCATGTTAACGGTATTTCTTCCTCTACAATGTCCTCAATTCCCAAGTTTGCAAGTCCATCGGCCATTTCATTACCTGGTATCCCACAATGCCCAGGGATCCATTATAATGTAATATACATCAGCCCCTTACTATTTCCCATACTTTTGAGGTGAGGTAATTTTTGCCGTCCTTTTGTTCTATAATTTTACAGCTATTCATCGAATCTGTATATATGACTAAATTCTCTTCAGGGTGTTTGAGGCCTATCTCAATGCTTTTATATATAACTACTAGTTCCAGATTAGTAACTTGAAACCTATCATCTATCCTCAAGGCTGTATACTCTTGATCCATGTCCGTGATACCAATACCAGCCCCAGTGTCTTTTTTTGATCCATCACTTGCCTTATAATTACAATAGAAATATTTATGATTTTCTAGAATATCGACTTACTAATCGTGTCATCCCCTAAGATTTCAAGATATTTAATTACCTTTAGGTTGATATGTTTATCCCCTTGCTCTATTTCTCCCAGTGGCCTAGTAAACTCTTTGTATTTTTGACTTTGCATTAATAGATATGGGTCTGTTTTAGGGTTGACCAATGGATAAGATGGGACTTCAAGGTGTGGTTTTATGGGCAAGTTTAAAATATAGGCTCTTATTATCTCTTTTTGTGCTAACCATTGCCTTCTAATATTCAGGGGGGTTTCCCCTGCCGACCAGGGCCTAATTTCGTGAATTTGGTTTCGCGAAATTCGCGAAAATTCGTGAAATTCGCGAAATTCACGAAAATTCGCCAAAATTCGCGAAAATTCGCGAATTTCGCGAAAATTCGTGAAATTCACGAAAAATCTCAATATACCAAAGAACAACTGGTTTCAGGTACTTTATTGATAATTATTGTTAAAATCTAACGACAGGTTTTATAGTTGATGATTCGCGTACTTTTGATTCAGAAAATACTCCGCGAAACCATTCCTGTTGCTTGCTGTTTACGATTCGTTCACATGGATTCCGTTTTTTTTGTGACATCCACAATTGAACAGCGTCAGTTGGGTCGAATTCACTTAGTGGCGGCATATTTACATCGACATAAAGATGATTGAATAAAGTTGTTGCGGATAAAGTTTGACGGTCCGAATCCTTAATTTTGTTGTACGTACCTGCAAAGGCAATGAAAAATAAGTTAATGTTAATTCATATGAAGCGGAGCTTACGATACTTATAAGTCTTTCTACATCCGCAGAATGTGGCTTAGCTGTAGCCACTCTAGCGAGTGCTGTTTTTAGTACGGCCATTTTCCCAGGAGCAACTAACTCTAACTTTTGCAACGTAAGTAAAGGTGTCTCGAATTCGTAGTCTAGGAGTAAATATGATGCAGACACGTAGTTAGCGCAAAAAGTGTTTTTATCCAAATCGAGACCAATGGCATTGTAACATTGATAAAGCTGCTGACTCGATACTGACCGTTTTATTGATAATAGTGGCTCTAAATGTTGCTGCATTTCGATGTCGTAGTCAATTCTTTTGGTTAAATTACCTATCAAACAGTTAAGAATTGTTTTTCGTTCGTTTATTTTGAAACAAAAAGTTGCTTTTCTAGTAGTTCTAGTTCGACGGTCGTTTTCTAACAACTTATTTCCAAAGAAGTACCCTCCGTCACTTCTTTTTTCCACAGTAGATAAAAAAAGTTGTTCCCATCCGCCATCTAGCGTTTCGTCGATACATTTTTCCAGTCGGAGAATTAAATTTTCTTTTGCACATTTAAAATAGAAATCGTATTACTTTGGAAAGCCTTTTGAAGGGTTTTGAGCAGAGACAGGACATCGGTTACAAAAGTCAGCAGATGAAGTCGATCGTATAGCAGCCATTTTTTTGAAAGTCCAATTTCCGCTTCATTGATGAAATAATGCATTGACGCTCTCCAGTTTCTCAGCACTACGTTGAACAGTTCGAAAATGTATTCTAACCATCGAATTTCGAAATACTTCGGAAAATGCAATGGTTTGGGTAACATATTTTGCGATGCAATATCGCGTAGTTTTTGTGTCCTTTCACCCGACTTGTAGAAGAAAGTGGATAAGCTAGAAGCATCCTGAATTAAATTGTCAATTAAACCGTTTTCTTTACACAAATCTTTCCACGCCAAGTTGAATCTGTGATCAATACACCAAATCGATAATACGGGCTTCGTGCTTTTGTTCGATTTCTGCACGTTCACCCAAAGGCCATTGTCACATCCACTGTTTAAATGTTCTCCGTCTGTTACTATCGATGACGTCAATGCTAGCATTTCTTCCCAAGGCATAATGTTTCCAACAACTTCTTCGACAGATTTAAAGTACGCCAACGATTTGCCATCATCAGGTACCTTAAATCCAATAAACACTGTCGACATTGATATGTCTTTGTGAACAACGTTGGCAATAACAAAAACATTGTGATTTTGTGTTCTGTCGACTGATCCATCAACTCTTAAGGATAGAGCCAATGAACTTTTTAAATACGAAACAAATCTTTTCAAGTCAGCGTTAACAATGCAATCTAAAAATGTTGAATGCTGCGATGGAATTAGGTACTGAAAATTAGGAGACCATTCCTTGTTATTACCGTTGAAGCGATAATTATTTGCCTTATCGGTAGCGACACATCGCGAAGGCCAGCTCCATGCACTTGAAGTTTTTCTTTTAGCGTTATTATAAACAGTTATCATCAATGAGCCAACATATTTAGCAAGATTTATCATCTTATCTTCCCTGCTAACAGGTTTCTCATAGCTTGTTGTATCGTACTTGGAGTCTTGTGTAGAAGAAGTGTGTTTAATTACGGTGCGTATGTGTCTTACGTCCACGGTGCCTTCGTGTGAAACCTGATTGGTCACCGGGATATTTTTCTTGCAGGCATCTATCATGATTTCGAGCAGGATTCTTTGACCACAAGTAAAAGAAAAATTCGATTGTCTCCAAGATTTGAAAATAATCAGTAGAACTTATGAACAATTAGTTAATGGAACCATTAAATTATCTTTGGAATGTCCAGTAAACGGATGTGACGAAATCTTTAGTGTGAGCTACAAACAGTATCAAAACTATTACAAAACGAAGAAAAAACGTGCGTCATCTCAATGTCCAACACCACCGAGATGGTATATTTGAACTTTCACAAACCATATTTTAAATGCATATTCCACCTGCCAATCAAGTGGAGAAGAGGTTGTTCCATCATCCGGTGAAGTGAACAATTTAATTGAATGCGATTGTGATCACACTCAAAATGACGAAAGCAGGAAAAATATTCCTCAAAGCAGCTCCCTTGTGCAGATAGAAGATTTAACACAACCAAACAAGCCTTCTGATTCCTTAGTTGATGTGGAATTTTCTGTCTCACCCGCAGCGGTGTCAGAGAATTCGTTTGCAACGAATAAGTCTGCTGCACGCAAAACATTTAAAAGGAACTGCGTTCGTAGTTCCTCTAAATATGAAATTAAAAGAAGACGAAAAATATAAGAAGCTATTTATCACCTTTTCAGACATTTATCATCTTTTCGTTTTACTGTATGACTGGCACCATATCCGAATATTCGAATTCGAATTCACAGAACCCAGACGATAAAAAAAAATTACGGTTGGGTGCTTATAAAATTATTTCATTCTCATAAGGTTTTATCAGCTTCCAGTTGGTTTCATTTTTGAATTCTCAGGACATCAAACCGAGAGGTAGTCACGTCGATTGAACTTCATACAAAGAATCGCAAAGGGATAGATTGAGTTCATAGTTCACCAAATTCACTATAACGCAGCTGAGGACGCCAGCCCTCCTGTCGGTGACAAAACGTTAAATTTGTATGGGGAAACATCGTTTTTTGAGAATTATTCATATTCATTTCATTTTTTCTACAAAGCGGACCAAGTGAGTAATTATAAAATAAAATTAAATGAACCTTTGCCATTACTTATTTGATCCGCTTAATTAATAACAGAAAATTAATAATTCGCAAAAAACAATGTTTACCCATACAAATTAAATGTTTTAAATTTTGTCAGACAAATCTAAATTTTAGGTCCCACAAGATACTTTTGTATGCAGAATATAACTTTTTGGACCTGAAATGTGGATTTGTCCGAAGGAATTAAATTGTGTAACAAAATAAAAACGTTTATCTGTACATGAAATTTACGAAAATTCGCGAAATTCGCGAAAATTCGTGAAATTCGCGAAATTCGTGAAAATTCTCGAAATTCGTGAAAATTCGCGAAATTCGCGAAAATTCGCGAAATTCACGAAAATTCGTGAAATTCGCGAAAAAATTCACGAAATTAGGCCCTGCTGCCGACACATATAGCGTTGGCACTGGTGTCGTTTTTAAAGCTCTTAAACATATCCTTAGCCCTCGATTATAAAATATTGTTATTTTATCTAGGTCCTTTTTATGAGCATTTCCATAATCTATTATACTCCGTATAGTTGTACGAAGGATATTCAGAAGGGTTTGTGGGTGTCCCCCCATTTATTTCCTGCAACCATTTTAATAATATTGAGTCTACTTTCTAATCTTCCTAACATATTGTTGATATGAGTCTTATAGGTGAGGTTTTCATCCAATCAAATACCCAAGTATCGAATTTCCTTTACCCATTGAATAAAATTCCCTTTGACCTTTAGAAATGGTCCAAATCTAGTTTTTTTGGGTAAAACCATATCGCTTTTGTTTTTTCCTCACTGATGGTCATGTCAATACCTTCAATTAGTGTGATAAATTGGTTCATTGATCTTTGCAAATGGTCTCTCGCTTCTATTATTGACGTCCCCCATGCTAAAATCGCTATATCGTCCGCAAATTGGAAGATCTTGGATTGGTCCGTTTCACATTGAAAAATTCCTAGAGTGTAAAGTACAAATAGGATTGGGCTAAGAACATCACCCTGCGGCACCCCTCGGGATGTTTCTCTCTCAATGGGCCCACTATTAGTATCTATGGTTACTTTCCTATTTCTAAAGCAGTTGATTACCCAATTTTTAATCCTGGGGGGAACTAGCATGTTTTCAAGCATTTTTCTAATTTTTGCAAGTTAACTTTTTTAAAGGCGTCTTCTAGGTCGATAAAGACCGCCATGGTTTCCCAATTATTTTCCTGCATTTCATGGATCACTGTAACAAAATGATTGATGCAGTCAATTGCCGACCTCTTTTTTACGAATCCATAGCTAGCTGAGGGGATTATTTTGTTTTCTTCTATCCATTGCACTAATCTTCCTTTTACCAGTGAGTTTATATTTTTAAAAATACCGACAATAACGATATTGGCCGATGACTATTTAATTTGATGTGATCCCTCGCCGGCTTGGGGATAAGAACTATCAAAATCCTTTTGAGGGTGTCTGGTAACTTTTGGTCCTCCCATAACAGATTTATCATAACTACAAGCCTATTTTTCAACGCCTCCGGGAAGCTCTTAATGAAGTCATAAGTAAACTGATCTATGCCTGGGGCAGTGGATTTTTTTGAACTCAAGATTTCCTCAAACCCTCAAACTCTTCATAGCTAAAGGGAGCTTCAAGTTTGCTTATTCCTTCTCTATAATCTTCGCTTATGCTTTCGCCCGTTCTCTTGTCTTTCCCACTTATGCACATTTGATCTAGATATTTTTTTGCCATTTCCGGGTTATCATACATAATATTATGTTGATTTAATTTAGTGCTATTAGTTAGGGCCCTGATGTTCTGATAAATCTTTTTAATTGACGTATTTGGGGATAACTGCTCCGACCACTCCCGCCATGATTTCTTTTTTGCTTCTCTAAGTTTGTATTTAAATTCGGCTTTAGATTTCTTAAAGGCCAAGAAATTCCGAAGACTGTTATGAAAGTACTTTATTAATAGAAACTTGCTTGATTTATACAAGTCCTATATCTCTCCCTTCCAGTACGGTTTTGGATGGAATTTTTTTGACATATTAATTTTCTTGAAATTAGATACCGATTCTTTCTCTTGTCCTCAAGATGTGTGATTAGGTCCTCCAGAGTATTTATTGTGTTTAGATCCAGACTTTCCATCTTTTCCCTAAATAGGTCCATGTCTAATTTATCCCTATATTTAATTTGATCTGGAGTCATTCCCTTACTAAGCTCCAGTTGGATGATTAAGTGGTCAGATCCTAATGTTTCAGAGTCTAAATCCCATTCTACTTCACTTGCTATAGACGGGGAGACCCAGGTCAAGTCCAGAGGATTTGCCCTCTCCAATCCTCCCGGTACCCTAGTTGGCCTGCCATCATTTAGTAATACATAGTCCTCAAAAGTCTCATATAAATTCAAACCTCTCTGATTCTGATAATGAGCACCCCAAGCCGGGTGAGCCGCATTGAAATCCCCTCCAATTATTATTCTCTCGTAATTCCCAATAATCTCCTTCAATTTAGCCGACTACCTCGCCACTTCCCCTTCGTTTACTCCATTACCAACAGGTGGTATATAGACTGAGAATACCGCTATGTTCTTACTACCCCAACCACCTGCAGAGGAGACAACTTTGGCAAACTGAGGACACTGTAGAGGATCCCCGTCCTAACCAAAAACCCTACTCCCCCACACCCCTACTTCTCGCCTCCCTCAGCGACCACATAATTTTTCAAATGGAATATTTGTCCCATTTTACCCAGATTCCCTGCTTTCAGCTTGGTTTCAGATACTATATAAATATGGATGCAATTACTATCCAAATAGTGATTAAGCTCTGCTTTTTTTGATTCCATTCCCCTAATATTATGTTGACTTATTTTCAGTGTACTAAGCGGCATACTGTTTTGTCGTTTTTGGTCGAAAGTCCTCCTGTTTGTCCTATTGTCGTCGTCGTTGTCCTCTGTAAGTCTACCAATTGTACTAGTCATGTTAGAATGTGGTGTCGGATATGAAGCCAACGGCTCCCTCTATTTTGTCACTTGCTTCCAAACTTTCATTCCCTTTTTCATTTTGGCCACATCCGGCAAATATTTTTACAATTTCTGTCAATAAATCTATAAATTCTTGCTTTAGCCCATCGTCAGCTTCGATTTTCAGGTCATTATTTTTAATTGCCGAAATAATTTTTAGCGTTTTATTATTTATCACATTCCTATCATTTACTTTAATTAACTTATCCAGATTATCACAGTCATTCTCAATGTCTTTGTCAGTCTCGTTAATTTTTGGTTCCAAACCTCGTTGAGCGTTTATGTAATTTTGATATTGAATTTTCAATTGATTATCACTTTTTGGAATAAATTTACCCGTATTCCGTTCTTCTTCTTTCAAGAATTTTTTCCCGGCTTTTCGCTTAAAGGAGGAAATTCTTTAATATGTTTAATAATGCTGTAATGGCTACTCACTTTTGGGAATTCCCCATTGGCTTCAAAATAGGATAGATTGCGATATACCATCGCTTCTTTAATCAGGACATTACGTTGGTATTCCGGGCATTGATCACTATTCGCTGGGTGATTTGGACTTTGACAATTGATGCAACATTGTGGTTGTGAACACTCCCCAGTGGGACTAACTTGATGCTTAGTACCACACCGGGAGCATGTCTTTCCCTCTTGTCTACAATTTTTCCCGTATGATCGAATTTCTGACAATTATTGCACCGAATTACCTTTGGTATGTACTGTTTAACCTTCCGTAATGCATAGAAAAAGGATATCGATTCGAATGGAAACTTTAACTGTTCCCGTTGGAATGAGTTTTTTCTCACCATCATTAAATATCGTTTTAGTAAATCGATAGACCTCATGTACTGGCAGGGAGGCCTCAATATGTTCCATGAAAAATTCCTCGGAATGTTCCGTCGGTATATCAAAAATAACCCCTGTCCGAATCACATTGTTATATGGAACATAAATCTCGTATTGAGGAAAAATTCCGATTTCGACAAAATTATTCACCTGTTCCGCCGTGATCTTATTATGTTTCAAGGTCAAGCCAAACTTGATGCCATCTAATCGCATGTTTCTTTCTTTAACCGCGACTTCCAAAAAGAAGGGTCCTGTATCTCCAGGTTGATAAATAAAATTATTAACTTTTTTCACAAAATTTTTATTAACATCAGATGAATTTTCATTGACTGTAGGGCTGGTTTTCCATTCCCGCTTGGGTTCAGACGCCATTTTCCCCTTGCCAACAAAATTTTCTTCGACATTGCTGAGACTTTCTTGCGAACCTGAAAATCCAGCATCTTGATTCGCATGTATTTTGTTACCCTGTTTAAGTCTCTTTATCGAATCTTTATTATCTTTTCTGCGATTATTTTCATGCGTGGTTTGCACAGTCAAACCACGCGCCCCTTTGTTAGAAATTCTTTTGTCTAAGTTTCATGCCCCCAAATTCCAAACTGAGAATCAAAATTATGCAACTCACTTTTTCTATTTCCAGTAAAGACCACTTCAATCAATCCACAAAACTATTCACTCACACTCTACTCTATTCTACACTTTATGTGTAGCTATTGGCGATTTGCAACGAAGCGTGCGACACGTGTCGGAAAAAAATCGAACATACTTACGTCCGACTTTACACGTAGAAAGTGGCGACATGAATGAGTAGTGAGCGCTATTTCAACATACTTATGTCCGATTTTCTACATAGAAAGTAGTGTCATCTGTTTAGTGTGAAAATCGCGAATACGAAAGCAATAGAAAAAATTTTACACTTCTCAAAAGAGACAAAACCTTTTTTTTTTGTTTCCACGTCTGCGTAAAACGTCTGTTGCCCACGAGAGTTCACAAGCGAAAAAGAAAGAAAGTTTAAATTAATTGTGATGTTTACTGCATGTGAAAACGCAATGAAGTTGGTTATGTTTACTAAAGTTTTTGTGTGACGGGTATGACGTTTCTGAAACACACACTATCTAATTTCAATGAGTGCTGCATTTCGTAACCAGTGCTGTGATCATATCGTAGATGTAAGTTGTGGCCGCCACCGCCAACTATGGCAGCCTCGCGAAGTGCCGTGGCGCCAAAAAATGTTTATGAATGAGGGCTGTAGAGGAATTGACTGTGATCATTTTCGTAGATGTAAGTGGTGGCCGCCACCGCCAGCTATGGCAGTCGCGCGAGGTGCCGTGGCGCCAAAAAATTTTTATGAATGAGGGTTGAAATTCGAATTTCACCGAATTTTTTCCCCGTTCGGTATAAAAATGGTATAAAATGTCAAATTCTTTCATTTTCATGAAAAAATATATTCGTAATTAAGCTAGAGCCTGAAATTTTTTTTTATTCATTAAATGATGGGAGATGGCTTATTTATCCGTAATTTGAGTTCAAAAAACTATTTTGGCTATTTTATTTAATTTTATAAAAGAAAAATTGTGGTTTAGGGATTTGCTGTAACAGTGTAATCGCACATGATCGCACCTTGTCAGTTTATTGTCTGGAGAAATGTATGGAATTTATCGAATTTGGTTGGTACCAATGGTCATGATGTAAGTGAATATTCGCGCGAATTATTTGAACGCTTAAAGCTGAAATCGAATTAAGAAACAAAATATACATTTCCAAGATGTGTCGTAGAATTTAAAATACTCATTTTATCGGAATAAAATGAAAACTACCGAAATATTTTCATGCTCTAGGTTAATTCTTGTCTTAAACATGGGGATTTCATGATGGCTTTTTCCCCACTTTCATCTTAATGTAAAGACTTGCTTGTGAAGGATTCCCAAGTCAAATCTTAAAAAAAAGCCATGATGGTTTTCCACTGAAAATATCAAAGGAATTTTGGCCGGAACAATGACCTTAGAATTTACAAATGTATCGACAATTGGTAAAATTAATTATACTGAATTAATTTTACCAACTGTTCTTCTATTGGTATTTCAAGTATTTTCAATATACAATTGTGGGAAAAAATAAGGGGAAATCCAGTTATTCATTTATCATAACGGTAATATCGTAAATATCATTGGTACATAAATAAAAATAACGAAAATTTTGAATTTCAGTAGAAAATATTGGTAGAGTATTACTAAAAATATTTTTGAATTGGTGTAGCATTATTTTTGCGTAATGGTAATTTCTACAAATTGTTTGAAAAACGAAATGAAAATAATAGTAATGTGTTAGAAACGCATACATTTTTGAATAAAATCACTAGAAGTAAAAATAAATATTTAAATTGGTAATACAGTAATGGTAATACGAAATCAAAATATCGGTAATTTATAACATTTCGCAGTCATTACTACCAGTTTTTTGTAAATAACTCGAGCAAAGAATTTCCGATTTTTATAAATCTTCTTTTAATCGCCACTAGGGGCTACGCAGGCTTTATCATTTTCGCTTGTTGGCTATTCAGAGAGCCAAAGCAAATAATTTTTAGTTTTAATTAATGATACATAATGTTGAAGGTCGTTATATCACTTCGTTGGTATTATCGCTAATAATACTAAAATCGAAGTGGGCGAGAAAGGCACTATAAATCAAAATACTTTTTTGCCGCAAAATAACTCCATCTCCCCCGTATTCCACCTCCCCTTTATTCCACTTCCACCGTATTTCACGTTCACCGTATTTCACGTTCCCCGTATTCCACTTACCCCGTATTCCACGTTCACCGTATGTAACGTTCACCGTATTCAACGTGAACCGTATTCCAAGCTCCCCGTATTCCACGTCCCCCGTATTCCACTTCCCGTATTACACTTCCCCCTTATTCAGCGTTCACCGTTTTCAACGTTCACCGTATTCAGCGTTCACCGTATTCAACGTTTCCCGTATTCCACTTTCCCGGTATTCAACGTTTCCCGTATTCCACTTTCCCGGTATTCAACGTTCAGCGTATTCAACGTTCCCCGTATTCCAAGTTACCCGTATTCAGCGTTCCCCATATTCCACTTCCCCCGTATTCCACGTTCACCGTATGCAACGTTCCCCGTATTCAACTTTTCCCGTATTCAACTTTCCCGTATTCAACTATTCCCGTATTCCAAGTTCCTCGTATACCACTTCCCCCGTATTCAACATTCCCTGTATTTAACGTTCCCCATATTCCAACTTCACCGTATGCAACATTCACCGTATTCAACGTTCACCGTATTTAGCGTTGCACTTGCTACGTATTCTACTCTGACACTTTGCTAAAGAAACCGATGGTCTATCTCTTATACCTTCCCCGAACTTCTAAAACCATCAAAATTGACCATATGTCCAACTGTCCGCCGTATCTCCCATGCATACGAAAATACGTTTTAAAACTGATTTGACACAAATTTTTCCAATTTCGGCCATTTGTCACCGATTATACTATCAGAACTTTGAGACTTTGTCGAAGAAACCAACGCCCGCCGTATATCCCATACATACGAAGATACGTTTGAAAACTGATTTAACCCAAATTTCATTCTAAGACGACACCTTGACTAACTTTTGGCCGATTTTAAATTTTGAACCGTTTTTTACCCATAACTCCCTTATTCCAAAACAATATCCCACTCCGGAACATGTTTTCTCGACGTTTTGGACCATCCCCGACAACCTATCAAAAATTAATTTTTCAGTAATTTTCGGGCAGCGGAGCAAATTTTTGTCCATTTTCACCTCCTTTGAACGACCCTGGACACCGAACCGCTCAACCGATTTTCTTAAACTCGGTTCCGCTACCTTCACACTACCTTTCATTTGACACCTCACTGGCCTCATTCCGGCAACTACCGGCCGAGATATAGGTTGAAAAGAACAAAATCACTGAAACGATTGACACTCAAAAATTGTCTCTACTTTGTCCAACAGCAAAAGTTCCCTAACAGTGAGGAAACCCCGAAATTTGAACGGTTTTCGCTGTCAAGCTCCTCCGCATGAAGTCGGATCAAAAAATTTTCTTCTACAAAGTTGTAGGCCATCAAAAACTCTTAGACTTTTCTTCGCCGACCAAATCTCTAACACAACATCTTGACTAACTTTTGACGAGATTTTCGATTTTGACCCGTTTTTTACCCATAAATCCTTTATTTCAAAACAATATCCCACCCTTGGAACATGTTTTCTCGACGTCTTGCACCATCCCCGACATCAAAATGTATTTTTTTTCCTCCTCACTTTAAACGCAAAAATAACGGGATTGTGACCGACAGACAAATTAATAAATAGACACGTAAATAGACAAAGAGACACATACATAAGCAGACAAAATTTAGAGGTTTATAATTAGGGGCCTACGCAGGCTTTATCATTTTCACTTGTTAGCCATTCAGTGAGCCAAAGCAAATAATTTATCCTTTTAAATAATGATGCGTAATGTTGAAGGTCGTTATATCACTTCGTTGATATTACCGCTAATAATACTAAAATCCAAATGGGCGAGAAAGGCACTATAAATCAAAACACTTTCTTTGTCTCAAAATAAATCCACTTCCCCCATATTCCACTTCCCCGTATTCAATTTGATTTTCCCCTTATTCAACTTTCCCCGTATTCCACGTTCCCCGTATTACACTTCCCCAGTATTCAACGTTCACCGTAGTCAACGTTTCCCGTATTCCACTTTCCCCGTATTCAACGTTCACCGTATTCCACTTACCCCGTATTCAACGTTCCCTGTATTCAGCGTTGCACTTGCTACGTATTCTACTCTGACACTTCCCCGACCAAATCTCTAAGACGACATCTTGACTGACTTTTGGCCGATTTTCAATTTTCAACCTTTCTTGACCCATAACTTCCTTATTTCAGAACAATATCCCACCCCGGAACATGTTTTCTCGACGTTTTGCACCATCCCCGACAACATATCAAAAATGAATTTTTCAGTAATTTTCGGGCAGCGGAGCAAATTTTTGTCCATTTTTGCCTCATTTGATCGACCCTGGGCACCGAACCGCTAAACCGATTTTCTTCAACCCAATTCCGCTACCTTCACACTGCCGAAACCTTTCATTTGACACCTCACTGGCCTCATTCCGGCAACTACCGGCCGAGATATTGGTTAATAAGTGCTCCAGTTCTGGACAAAATCGCCAAATAATGACCTATGGCTCAGGAATATGAAACTTTTTCACCCAACATTGTTCCACTATCGATTGGCACTCAAAATTTATCTCTAATTTGTCCAAGAGCAAAAGTTCCCTAACAACAAGAGGAAACCCCGCCCCAAAATTTTAACAGTTTTCGCTGTCTAGGTCCTCCGCATGAAGTCGGATCAAAAAGTTTTCTTCTACAAAGTTATAGGCCATCAAAAACTCTAAGACTTTGCTTCGCCGACCAAATCTCTAAGACGACATCTTGACTGACTTTTGGCCGATTTTCAATTTTCAACATTTCTTGACCCATAACTCCCTTATTTCAGAACAATATCCCACCCCGGAACATGTTTTCTTGACGTTTTAGACCATCCCCGACAACATATCAAAAAGTTTTTTTTTTCTTCGCCATTGTAAACGCAATTAAACGCAAAAATAACGGGATCGTTACAGACAGACTTATAAATAGACAAACAAATAAATAAATAGACACATAAATAAATAAATAAACAGACGGGCATTAGAGGTTTATAATTAGTAATTTTTTTATTTTGGGCCTTTGGACTTACCTAGGGCCCTAAAAATGAGTATATATTAGAGCTTTATGTGTTTTTTCTTTGTAAATCGGGCAAATTCTTTCAGATTTTCTTCATTATTTTTCTATTTGATAGTTAATAGAAGGTCTAACAGTATTTAAGATTAAATTTATGGCCGACGTTAGGAGGAGGCTTTCGACCCAAAATTTCTCTATCATTCGCCTACCCCTTAAGTAGAAAAAGAAACATAAGCAATAGGTAGTTTTTTTCGGGGTCGGGGCAGGAATTCAGTTCTTCCAATGTCTACGTGGTACGCAAAGGAAAAATATTAGACACGTATTTTTTATAGACTTTAAAATTTATTTTGGGGGGTTGAAACATAAATTCATTCAAATGTACAAACACGCTGGTTAGAGCGAGACAGATATATTGTGTAGGTGACGTGACATTTCTCCGCCGCAAAAAAAGCCTGCACTCCGGGCGCTAATAACGCCCGGGGTGTTAATAACGCCCGCACTCCGGGCGCTAATAACGTCCGGGGTGTTAATAACGCCCGCACTCCGGGCGCTAATAACGTCCGGGGTGTTATTAACGCCCGCACTCCAGGCGCTAATAACACCCGGGGTGTTATTAACGCCCGCACTCCAGGCGCTAATAACGCCCGGGGTGTTATTAACGCCCGCACTCCGTACACGGTCACTATTGAGCTTCAAGAATATATTGGAAGTTATTTAAATTCAGAAGCTCAGGACATTTCTATGTACGCATCTCGTTTTGTATTGTTTTTATTATATAGTAGTAGTATAGTGTTGTTAGTGCACATCTCGGCACATTTATATATGTAGTTTTGAGATGTGCACCGACCCATTGATAAAGTTTCATAGGAACGACGAATGTGCCATTAGAAAATTATGTATTTCACATATTTTCACATTTGAAAATATGTGATTTGCAAATGTGACTATATCAAGACTATTTCTTTGTGTTATTAGTGCACATCTCGGCACATTTGTAGTCAAAATTTGCTAATTTTCAATCACTAATCGAAAAAATAAGATAGACACGTCAAATGTGCCATTTGAAAATTATGTAAAAATATGTGAAAATCATATTTTTCGTATACTTAACATTTAAACATTTTTTTATATGTAAGTTAAAAGTAAATGAATATTTATGTCGTAGCGAAATATAAATATGATTTTTTCACTTTTCAACAAATTTTTAGGCTCAGAGTATGTTGAAAATAATGGAAGAGTTGAAGTAAAAAGCGAATAAACTCAATTATTCGATGTAAATTTCTAGTAATCTGTGACATGTATTAAATACTTTAACGAAATAATTTGTTCAAATAAAATGAATCGAAAATTTGCAAGGCATGTTTTTTTGAATTACTACTAGAGGATCGATTATTTATCGGTGACTTTAGAATAGCTTAGTGGGTGATATTTGCAATATTAACAAATTGAGACTATTGTACTGAATGTGGACACATTTCAAACACTTCACTATTGTTCAGGATCATTGTAAAATTTTCCAAGAGCTTTTGGTTACAAATTTCGAATTTTTTCACAGAATTGCTGTTCATTGTGTGAATGTTACCATTTGAAAATATGTGGAAAAAGTGAACGCTTCCCGCAACTCCCTATCGCTCACTGGCTATTACATTTACAATGAACACATTTACAAATAGTAAAAAGAATAATTTTATCAAAACCGAAGATGGACTGACGACCCGGTCGACACGTCGAAGTCGACAGCCACCTTTTGCATCTTGTCCAATTAATTAGAGAGTAGCATTAAATTGAAACTGAAAACTGAAGAGCCCGTCGCGTCGTTCCAGGAGGCACCAACGTCTCGCGTAGCAATGGTCCACCTGAAACAAAAGTGATTAGCGGAAACTAGTCGGCTTGACTAGTTATTTTTGCACAAGTCGACGTGACTTAGAGTTACATTTGAGAGTCGTGAGACCCAATTGACTAATCAGCTGTTGATTAGATTGAGAACCAGAGGTTCAATTTATGAAATTCTGATATTACCGTTCAGTTTATATGTGATTTTCAATTTCGTAATAGTCGCCTTAAACGTTTCACGTGGTATGTTTTGAAACCACAGTAATGAAAAGCGATTAAATGCCATGCACATTGTTGAATCTCGCATGACTAGGACGCAATCTTATGTTCAACATTTAGACCTCAATAAATGAAACGAAAGGACGAGCTCGGCCAGCATAGTTCAGTTCGCAAATGACCATCGTGCGATTCGCTTCGTTTCACTCGTTGCAGTCAAATCAAATTTGTCGCAGAATAAATTTTATAAAGTGTTTGAATTCATCGTTTTATTTGATTGCACGGTTAGGGAATTTGTGAGCTCAGTAAAATCTTGACAAAGTTATCGAGAAATTTTACATGGCGCCCGGACAAAAGTTATAAAATAAAAAAGTTCTTTGTTCGAAGTATAACGGGACATTTTTTTTGGTGGAAGGTTCGAGCTACGAAAAGTGGTGCGGAATTGTGATCGAAAATTGAACGGTGCAAGTGAAGAACGGAATCAAAGGGAAAATAAAATTGAAAAGAAAAATTACCTCGTGGCAAGAATCATTAAGTCATAGAGCAAAGTCATTACGTCGTTACAGTAGAAATTGTTGGTTGGAGAAGTTCACTTCAAATTGTCGGTTGGAGAAGTTCAAGTCAAGTTGTTGGTGGGAGAAGTTCAAATGAAATTGTCGGTTGGAGAAGTTCAAGTCAAATTGTCGGTTGGAGAAGTTCAAGTCAAGTTGTTGGTTGGAGAAGTTCACGTCGAGTTGTTGGTTGGAGAAGTTCAAGTCAAGTTGTTGGTTGGAGAAGTTGACATCAAGTTGTTGGTTGGAGAAGTTCACGTCAAATTGTCGGTTGGAGAATTTCATGACGAGCTGTTGGTTGGAGAGGTTCACGTCGGCTTTCAAGAAATTATTGTCGTCGAGTGTGGCGGATGAAAGGGAAACGTCATTTGGTTAATTCATGCAAACAAGTCGGTGTGTGGTTTGGTGGTTCAGTCATTCATTCGAACAATCAGTCGTTAATCCTAAAACAAATTTGGCTACAAAAAAAGGGAAGTACGGTAAGTGATTTGTTCAATACATTCTTTCATTGGTCAGTTTCGGTGAAAGAAATTATCAATCAGTGCAATCGTTTGCTATTAAATTTTATTTTAATTTTTTTTTGCAACGATCGATGATATAGCAATAAATATTTGAAGTTTGAGCAAATTATTTGTGGTAAATTATTTGTTTTTTTCTTTTTTTATTGAAAAATAGACTGCTATTCGATAGGTGTTTAAGAAGTCAAATAATAAATTCTCGAAGTTGAGAGTTGAAATTTAAATTTGCAATTTTTATTCGTCGCTTATTCATCGGCGAATTTGTATTGTCTTTTTTTTGCAAATTTTTTTTTTGATTCGAAATGGAGAAAGCCCTTAGTGAATTCGACGCGCTAGCGAAAACGTTTGAAAGGTTTGAAAGGAATTTAAAGAAAAAAGCGAAGGCGGCTAGGACGAAGGGTTATTTGCAGGGAAGAGTGACTGGTTTAGACGAATTGTGGAGTAGCTTGTCTGAATTAGATGTAAGAATTGAGTCGCTTAAGACGAAGGATAATTAAGGCGAAAGTTACTTTGAAGATGAGACGTTTGAGGCGATTGAAGAGAAGTATTATAACTTAAAGGGTGAAATTCAGCAGCAATTGGACGATTTGCAATCAACCGTCCGAGTGGAAAATGATAGTAGTCACCAAAATCAGAAAATTGAACAGAAGGTAGATTCTAAAGTTTGCCAAAATTTGAGGGGTCGTACCATACGTGGTTGTCGTTTAAAAGTAGGTTCACTGGTTTAATTCACGGAAACAAGACCATGAGCGATGTAGAAAAGTTCGAATATTTGATGTCGTGTGTGACAGACAAGGCGAAACACGCGATTGAAAGGATTCAAATTACGGGTGAAAATTATAAGGTGGCTTGGGACAGGCTGAACGGAAAGTACGATAATAAACGGATATTGCAGGATACTCAAATAGAAATGATCATCGACAGGAAAGAAATAGGGATAGAAACAGCTAAGGAGATAAGAGATTTGTTGGATGTAGTTCAAGAATCGTTGGAAGCGTTAAAAAATCTAGATGTGGTTACAGGATCGTGGGATCCATTTTTAGTTGTGATAATAAAGAGAAAGTTAGCATTTAAAACGCGAGAAGAATGGGAAAAGGAACTCAAACCGACTGACGTCCTGACCCTGGAGCAGTTGATCGAGTTTTTGGAGGCAAGGTACAGAACGGTAGAGAGTCTAGAGCTAGTGGGAGGGCCTACATCGGAAACGGGAAGCAGGAATCAGCAGGATAGTAAATTCAAATCGAATGCTCGTACAAAATGCCCAGCGTGTAACAACGCTCCCCATTCTCTTATGAAATGTGAAAAATTCGTGAAAATGCCGGTTAGTTATCGTAATGCATTCGTCAACGCGCAAAGGTTGTGTAGAAATTGTTTAGTAGTCGGCCATATCGGGAAGGACTGAAACGGCAATAAAAGGTGTTTCAAATGCAATCGTAGTCATCATACGTTGCTTCACAGGAATGAGATTGAACAGGTAACGTCACAAGAACCAAATCACACGAGGCAAAGTTTTTTAACGTGCAATCGACCCAACTCACATCAGCAACAGAATGATCAATCGAAATTTAACCCTAGTTATCAATCTAATAGTAGAAGTTATTGTCGATCAGAGGCAGCCATCGCTCATAACGGCGCAGCCCAAAATTCGCAACAAAGTTCTCAAGTTCAGCAAAATCAGCAGCATACATCGGCGCTAAATACTCAACAGCTATTAACATCACAATAACTTGACAACGTTTGCGGACTCAAAAAGTATTTCGAGGTCAAGGCGAAGGGACAAGGTAACTTTATTCCCCACGGCTATCATTAAAGTGAAATCGAAAGGCGGCACTATATACAATTTGAGGGCGTTGCTGGATCAGTGCTCGGATGACGTGTACATGAAAAAATCCCTGGCAACAATGTTGGGTCTAGAGGTACAGTCAGTTGAGTCGTTCGAGGTTACGGGACTGGAAGAAGTTATTACAAGTCGAATAGATAAGGCAACAAATGCAGAAATGGTCATCGATGGCATGGTGTTAGAACTGGAAGCGAACATCGTACCGACGTTAATTGGGATTCTACCGAATGGAATCGCGCAATGGCCAAAAAATTTATTCAAAAATCTCAAGCTGGCTGATCCAGATCCTGCAACTCCAAATAACATCGATATCATGCTGGGAACGAAAGAGTACATGGAACTGGTGATCGATGGAGTATTGAAGGGGAGTGGATACTTGGCCCAGAATACGAAAATAGGATGGATCATTTCCGGAGTTGGCCGGAAAGATTCAGTAAACCCTGAGACGAGGATCATGAGCACACGAACGGAAGACAAAGTGGATGGGATTTTGAAAAAATTCTGGGAAATGGAGGAAGCACCGAAGAAAAAACAAATGTTTACAATGGAAGAAAGGGAGTGCGAGAAAGTTTTTAAGGATTTGTACAGGAGACTACAAAACGGTCGACCACAAGTAAAGTTGCCATATAAAGAAAGTCCAGGTGAAACGTTGGGCGACTCGCGAAGCCAGGCCGTAGCTAGATGGTTGTCAATGAAGAAAAAACTCGAAAAGATGAAAGGTTGAAGCAAGAATATATGGCAGCAGTTCAAGAGTACTTAGATTTGGGGCACATGGAGCGAGTTAAAACAACAGAAAGGCATCTTCGACGATCGCAAAGTGATGGAAGTACCAGATACGATTGTTACTACATACCTCACCATGCGGTAATCAAGGAGGACAGTAAGACGACAAAAACTCGAATTGTGTTCGATGCGTCCCCGAAAACAACATCAGGCAAATCCTTAAATGAAATTTTAATGA
Organism: Pseudolycoriella hygida; assembly: GCA_029228625.1. Lineage (NCBI taxonomy): Eukaryota > Metazoa > Arthropoda > Insecta > Diptera > Sciaridae > Pseudolycoriella > Pseudolycoriella hygida. The sequence continues at coordinate 92,877,964 of CM055403.1, forward strand.
TTCGACCAACCATTCAAGAAAGTTTAATCTTTCGACTCCTGAAGTGGAGGATTCACAAATTCGTTCTGAGAGGCGACATCATCAAAATGTATCGTCAAGTCAAGGTTTATGACGAAGACGTCAATTTCCAACGAATGGTAGTCAGGTTCGACAAACGAGATCAGATCGAAGACTTCGGTCTTACCACATTAACCTTCGGAACTGCAAGCGCGGCATACATGGCTACAAGAACTCTGCAGGAAATAGCGGTCGACGGAAGCCAAGAATACCCAATCGGGTCAAAAATAGTCCGGAATGATTTTCATGTGGACGATTTATTAACTGGCGCAGATACTGTAGAAATGGTAAAAACAATTTGGAAAGAAGTCAAGGAGATGTTACTAAAGGCAAAATTTCCCATGCGAAAATGGACCAGCAACAGCAAAGAAATTCTTCGAATAATTCCAGAAGAAGAACGCGAATTTCAATGCTCAGAAGTTACGATCGAGGATACGCTCAAAACGAAATTTTTTGTCTCAGGCGGCAAGGTTATTTGATCCGCTTGGGTGGTTAGGACCAGTAGTAATGAAGCCAAAAATAATGTTCCAGAAATGTGGAAAGAGAAATTGAAATGGGAGGATGTAATTACGAAAGAGCTGGCTGGAGAATGGATTAAGTTTCGAGATGATCTGAAAACGATAGAACTAATTAATGTACCCAGATGGTTTGGTGGGTCAAAAGGTTGCAAGGTTGCAGAATAGAACTTCATGGCTTCAGCGACGTCTCTGAATCGGGATTCGGGGCAGTCAGGTATGTGAAAACGATAAACGTGAAGGTTGAATTAGCGTTAGCGAAATCCAGGGTGGCACATGTACGAAAAGTGCGCCTGCCACGACTGGAATTATGTGGAGCGGTTCTGCTCGCAAACTTAATCGATAGTGTAAAACCTGAATTGAAAGTAGACAAAGTTTACTGATGGACGGACTCGTCGATTACTCTTGATTGGATAAGCTCAACGGCAGACCGACACAAAACGTTCGTCGCAAACCGAATAGCAGAGATTCAGGAATCAACGGATGCAGAGCAATGGCGGCATGTGGATGGGAAACAAAACCCAGCCGACTGTCTGTCTAGGGGAATGAGTCCTAGTGAATTAATCAAACATGAGTTGTGGTGGAATGGTCCATGGTGGCTGAAGTTACCGAAAGAAAAATGGCCCAAAAATCCCAACGTAAAAATACCTGAAGATCAACTTGAATTGAGAGGCAAAAGAGTATTTTTTACAAGTAAAGTGCAAACGAACGAAGTGATTCAGGGACTATGGAAAAGGTATTCGTCATTTGAAACGCTAGTGAGAATTTCGGCTGGAATAAGAACATTGAAAAACAAACGCAAGCGAAAGTATTTGACGGTAAGTGAAATTGAAAGCGAAAGATTATGGTGGATCAAATTGCAACAGGAAGAATCGTTCAAAGAAGAGATTATAGCCTTAAAAGGTTCAAAGCCCATTAGCTCGGAAAGCAAATTGTTACAATTATTACCGTTTCTAGATGCAGAGGGAATCTTGAGAGTGGGAGGTCGATTGAAAGAGGCGTTAGTAGATTACGCAAACACCAAATTATTGTACCAAAAAATTCAATTCTGTCATATCTCATAATAAACGATGCTCACGATATCACCAAGCATGGGGGAACCCAGCTAACGATGACACGCACTCGGGCTCAATATTGGATAATTGATACGAGGAAGGCGGTAAGGAATCAGATCCACAAGTGTGTAACATGTCATCGTTATTCGCAAAAAATGCAGCAACAATTCATGGGAGCGCTACCGAAGCCAAGAGTGAGTATGAGCAGAGCGTTCTTGCACACGGGGGTAGATTACGCGGGTCCCGTTCAGGTGTTAACAAGGAGGAAGCCGGGAGGGCGTGAAGTCACGAAGGGGTGGGTAGCGTTGTTCGTGTGTATGTGTACCAAAGCCATTCATTTGGAGTTAGTTAGCAAGTTGACGGCGACCGAATTTTTAGCAGCGTTTACAAGATTTCGTGGTAGGAGAGGATTACCGTCATCTGTATACTCTGACGTTTGTGGAAGCGGATAATGAAATGTATGAGGATGTAAAGCTTATCAAACAAACGCTAGAACCAGGGTTAGCAGACGTCGTTCTCAAAGATAAGGTCCAATGGCACTTCATCCCGCCGCATGCACCTCATTGGGGTGGGATTTGGGAGGCTGGCGTGAAATCGATGAAGCATCACGTGCGTAGAGTGGTAGGATCAGTTCACACATTCGAAGAGATTACGACGATGTTGGTAGAGGTCGAAGATGTTTTGAATTCACGTCCACTGTGTCCAGTCACTAACGACCCGGATGATCTGTCAATGCTGACTCCGAGCCATTTTTTGATAGGGGATTCATTGTTAGCTCCTCCCAGGCCCAGTCTGTTAGAGCTAAGCCCCAATAGACTTGGAATATATAGGCAGATGTCGCAACGGGTCGAACACTTCGCGAAACGATGGAAGAAAGAATATTTGTCAACTCTGCAACATAGGCGAAAATGGATGAGGCAATGTGACAATGTAGAAGTGGGAGATTTGGTGATTATTAAAGATGATGATTATTCACCAGGGCAATGGAAGATGGGGCGAGTTACGGAAGTTTTCCCCGACTCAGGAGAGTTATGATTCGCACGAAGACTTCGGAGTTAATGAGACCGATTCAGAAAATAAGTATCCTTCCGATTGATAAGTCCTTAGAGCGAGACCTAGTCAACCCAATGCCACTCAACCCTAACAACTAGCCTTTCGTCCACAAGCTTCGTCAAATAATCGTGGAGTCAAAGATTTCGTTCATTTCTGCAATCATTAATAGTTGATTTAATTGTTTTTCTCAAACATCTTTGAATTTCTAGTCGGTTAGGTTATGTCATCTTCTTTGTTGTTAAAGTAGGATTTATCGTAAAATGAACAAATCACTTGCGGTATTCTTTTTTTATTTTAGGATACATTTGTTCGAGAGAAGGCGAGTGGGAAGCGCCTTAAATCTCCCATACCATTTTGAATGGAAGAGTGATAGTCCGGAGGAAATGCCGCGGCACTCATCAACAAACGTCAAACATTCATCCATAATACTTTACGTTCGTCGTGGCTAGTTAATTATTCAAGAATTTAAACATCACGCAGATTGCAAGGCATTTTTTATGTTTCAATTTTTTTTCGCATCTTTCAATATATGGCGGAAGCTTGTGGTTTTCATCTCGCTTCACCGTCCGCCTCAGTGCGTACATCAAACATTTTTTCTGAATTGATTCAATCCTGTCAACAAATGTGTCTTGATAAGGATGCCAAACAACTGAAACATATTCTAAGTAAGAACGGACATAGGCAGAATACTTTTTAAAGTTTTAATATTCTTAAATTGCTTACAAGTTCTTATAACGAAGCCAAGCATTGAGTAATTTGCAATTATATATTCAATGTGCTTGCTGAACGTCAGTTTTTAGTCCAAGAGGACTCCCAAATCTTTTATTACCTTAACACGAGTCAACGCAACATCATCGATATTGTAACCGAACTCAATCATGGATCTTTTTCGAGTGAAGGATTTGAACTTATCGACGTTCAAATAAAGTTGATTGATTTTGCACCACTGCAAAACTGTTCAAGTCACGTTGAAGAGCACTTGCGTCAAGAACATTTTTAATTCTCATGAAAATTTTTAAGTCGTCATTCATTCATTAAGTAAACTGACGTAGAGAAGACTTTAGTAGCGTCGTCCATGAATAGTATGAATAAGAGAGGGCCGAGATGGCTACCCTGAGGAACACCAGAGGTCACGCTAAACGTTCTAGAAGATCAATTCCCTAGCTTGACGAATTGTGAACGTCCATTCAGATAAGATGCAATCCATGCTAGCAAGTTCGAATGAACACCTATTTGGTTCAACTTGTGCAAAAGAATCGAATGTTTGACTCCATCAAATGCTTTCCGGAAATCGGTGTATATGACGTCTAATTGATGTCTAGATTCCATAACTTTGGTAGCATAGCTAACAAACTCAGCTAAATTTGTCGCTGTTGATCTGCGCTTCATAAAGTCATGTTGTGACTATGAAATTATTCGATTGAACTTTGTGGATAAAATAGAGGTGACGATGGCTTCAAATAGTTTTCCTATTGTTGGTAGAATAGCTACGCCTCTGTAGTTTTCGACATTACTTCTAGAACCACTTTTAAAAATTGGGGTAATATAAGAAGTCGTCCATCTTGTTGGAAATTTTCCAGTTTCGTGGGATGAGTTGAAAATGCGAAGTAGCGGAAATGACAGACTCTCAGCACAGACTTTTAATAAAATCGGAGAGATTTTATCAGTACCTTCACCCTCACTTGTGTCTATACTACTCAAATGGTTCAGAACGACTTGGATCTCAAAAGAAATTGATCCAATGTCAATGCGCTTTTCTATGGGGTTCATTTTTGCCGATAAGTTAGAATTAGTATCATTGTCAGCTACATAAACGCTTTCGAAGAATTCAGCAAATAGATCACACGTTTCGTTAGGATTACCAGCTTTCTTATTACCTCTAGACATAATTGAAGGGTAGCCTGAAGTCTTTTTTTCACGACTTCACGTAATACCAAAATTTTGAAGGATCAGAAGTTAACATTTCTTCGGTGTTAGTCAAATATTTGTTAAAGGCTGGGTCACGCAAGGAGTGAAATTCTTTACTAATGGACAAAAATTTCATTTTTAGTTTCAGTTTTTTGTCTGGGTTTGTTTCTTTTTTAAATCGCTTGTGAGCTTTGCTTGTTCTATTTTTTAGATTGCGTAAACGCTGATTATACCAGGGTGGATCGTTAATAACCATTTTCTTTTTGAGCGGAACAAATTTCTCTAATCCATAACAGAACATCGTAAAATACGTTGACTATGTCATCAACGTCAGAAACGTTTGACATCAGTTGATTCCAGTCAATAGAATGAAAATGGTTATTTAGGCCAGTATAATCGTCTTTTTTGAAGTTAAATTCACTTTGTGATTCCTCACTTTCAATATTTTCGATTCTTTCAACTAAGTCTGCTGAAATAACTATTTCGATAGGATACAAATCAATTCGACTCATTGGAACATCAGATTTAATGACTTTGACGTTATTCGGATTGCTGTAAAAGACGAGGTCCAAAATCTTTCCATAATAGTTGCGAACCTAAAACACACATTTCATCATTAACATCCAGGTCTATAAATTTCAGTGTCTTTTCTAATGCATCGTGATATTGGGTGTATACTTTGACAGAGGAGCCAGTAGGAATGTAAAGGCAACAAACAAAAAGCGAATGATTTTGAAGCTGGACTTTAACTAAGACCATTACGACGTTGTCGGTCCCAGGCACTAGAACACATTCGCTGGGAATAGATGAACGGACAGCGAGCAAAACACCTCCATACCTCTGATGAACGCTGTTTAATGCAGACCGATCAGTTCTGTAAACTGAAAACTGCTTAAGATTGAACAATTCACTGTCATAGGACGAATTGAGTGATGTTTCAGACAGTGCTATAACATCGTAGTCACACGTCAAGGAGTTATTCGAAAAATCATCAGTTTTAGTTCTTAATCCCCGAACATTCTGATAATACAATCTGACATCCCTTTTCGAAACGGGGAGATTAGACTTAACGGGATTAGCGGAATCAAAATAAGTTGGCTTATTCTTAGGTTTGAATAAATCAGAAATAAGCGGCTGAAAATGGCGGTTTTGACACAAAACATGGCTTACTAGATTGTTGGTGTGACATCCATTACCGTATCTGTCATTTCCTGTTCCACTGGAACTTGTTTTAATGCTGATGTTGCGGTCGTATCTGATTTCTGCTCTGACGATCTTGGCGATGGGGTTTTCTGAAACGGTAAAAAAGAGTCGAAGGTTCTCTTATTCTTCTCATGAAATTCTCCAATTTGGACATGAGCTGGCCAAAAAGAAGGGTCCAAGAGTTTATGGAAGAGTTCGACTGTGCAACCAAGACGATATGAGATTAATGTAAGTTCATCCAGTTTCTGATCTTTCTTGACTAATAAACTAAAATTAAATTCAGTATCATTGAGTTCGGGCATTCTGCTCTTTATGTAAGAGGAAACTGATTCCACAGTGACATCCGGTTTAAGGCGCGAAACATAAATAAACTTTGTGAGCCGCCGAGAAGATTTAACCGGACTACGTAATCCATGATTGGCGTCTAGACTGGTACCGGAGTTCAACTTACGTTCGCGAATCATTGGATTGACGTTCAATTTCCTGTGATCCTTGCGCATCCTCTTAGGTGTAAGAGCGGAATCTTGCACGCGTTTACGCTTGTCAGAAGAAGTTAATGAGGGAAAGTTCATCGAAGTGTTGTTACTGCTACCCGCAGCAATAGTAGCAAATAGGGGCTTTTTAGGCTGAAAATCAACGTTCTGACTGACTGCAATGTCTTTCAGTCCAGTCAGAACTGAAGCGTAAGTTTTGGTTTCTGCGCGGTGATCTCTGATCGACGTTTTGATTTCATTAAGCAACCATAACATTTCGTCAGATTTGTCAACCACTGTGGAAGACTGAGAGATATTTTTAACCGGCCGAGCGAAGTGAAAAATTGAAGTTTGAGCTGAATCAGCTAATAAGTTTTTAGTAGCTCTGATATTTTTTCATCAGCAGTTTTATTTATACCAATACACATTAGGTGAATTAGAGAATCGCACATTCCACAATTTTCAGTGGTGTCTCTCTTCACATGCGAAGGTGGGCAATCATCCCTACTGCAACCATGAGGTGAAGACATGGTTCACTGCGTGCAAAGTGCACAACAGAGAAAAAGCCTTCAGAAAATAAAATGAAAACGAAACAAAAATATTACACAAATCTTCGTCGGGTAACCAACTAAAAGAAAAAATATTTTAATTCTCCGCAAGGAATCCGACTATGTTCGAAAACGCACAAAGAACAAATGAATTTGTTTACAATTTTTTTTGTCATACACCTAAAACAAAGTAAATAAAGTCACCACATATGCTTAAAATTGAAAAAATAAATAAACAGCAAACCAAATTATAGCACCCAACTAAGAAACTCTCAGAGGAATTGTCGAACAATTTTATTTCACTGAATACACTGAAAAGTCGCGCGCCAATTCAATGCGTGACGTCAGTAACGGAAATACTTACGTGAAATATAAACTAATTAGATTGAATAATTTACAAAATATACTTCACAAATTAGCACAATTCGGTAATTTTATTATAAAACACAACTACCAGCGTTGAATTTAAACAATTTTATTATTCAACAATGGCAATTCACTTAAAAATGACAGCAAAATATGGAGCGCGTAAGAAAAGCACAACTTCACTTTACGACACATACACACATGCAGGCTGAAAGACAGACGTCCGTCTGTCGACACGATAGCTCGAGTAAAACTCAACAGATTTTTAAAAACTTTTTTTGAATCTAGACACTGTCAGGCAAAGCACCGCCGAGGTAGGACAGTTTAAGTGATTTTAGGTCTTTTAGGTTTTAGGTCTACTCGAGTAAATCTTTTCCGATTTTTTAACTTGTTGACATCATAATAAAAGAACTGTGAAGCAAACGGAGCCAAAACGGAGCAAAAAAAAATATTTCTTCAACCATACAATCGCAACCGAGTTGTCGCCTCAAACGAATTGCCTCAAGAGGGTCGATTGCCCCGTTCACCCAATGAATTCGCGCCTTTGAATAAATTGCAGTAGAAATTTCGAAAAACTAAATCTAGTAAAATTCAAAAATTCAAGAGAAAAAAAGACTGCTCACTTACTCACTACTTACAACAAATTACAACTAGTAAAATTCATCTATTCCAATGTTCCTAATGTTGCCAGGATACATGCCGAATTGCGTCTTTGAATTGCAACTGAAATCTTCTGTAGCAGGAAATCTTTCGATTCCGCAGAAGGTGTCTTTATCAATGACCCTAATTTGCCTGTAAATTTCTTTAAGATTGTTTTTTGAGCTTTGTGATTTATTTTAAAAGTCGGAACAGCTCAGTGTAAAGTTCTTTATATTTTACAAAATATTTCGATCATCTTCCGTGATCAGTTTCAATGATTAAGTTGATAACTTGATGTTTATGTAAGTTTGTGATAACATTTGTATTTATAAACTTAAACAGTTTCAGATATGCCATTGAAAATGATCACGGATGTGATCGAAATATTTGGTAAAATTTAACTAATTTTACACTGAGCTATTGCGATTTTTAAGATAATTATATACATTTCTTCGTTTCTGGACCCATGCAACCTACAGTTTCAAAAACTACAGGAGTTAATCAATAGTTCTTTTAAAGATATATAATGATTATGCTTAAATCTTTCCGTTATGCCGTCTGTTGAACACGCTTTCTTCAGAGATTGATTTATATAAGAAGGAGCTTACGTTGATGGTAACATCCCGATGAAGAGACTTTCCATGACTCCACGGAAGTAGTCATACCATCCATCAGGTCGTTTACCATCATCTCTAGAAATTCCTGGTGGCTGCATTGTATTTGGGAATCCTGCGGAGGAGAATGGCGAATTGTTATCTCATAGCAAACCAGTATTATTCGATGGGACCACCTTGACACACTATGAAGATTCATTAGTAGATGACGCAAGTAGTCTGGCCCGAGCTACAGGTTGACTAGAATCAAACATCCTAGAAAACTTGCTGTCGATCCTCGGAAGATCCCGACTTCTCTGTTCCTTCTTCTGTTCGTTATTTCCTGGAATAAAATCTTGAGCAAATTCCTCAACCAACTCTTAAATATTATTATCAATTATTTGAATATTAAATTTTTCTAAAAACTTATTTGACAAATTAGATGAAAAATACACAGGTGATGAATACGCCGGTAATGCTAAATCTTCAAATCACTTCTATTCTTCAAAAAACTTATTCCAATGTTATCTTTCGAAGGTATTTCAATTCAAACACGTAATTTCATGCTTAAATTCGAAGTATGGTGCTTAGACGCACATGTGTCTGGATTACACGCGATAACGAATTCGTAAATACTTAAAGACCAGCTGGACCAGCTGAATTTCAAGTTTAGAATAAAATTTAAATTGAGTCATTTCATCGGACGACAACAAACTAGATAACAAAAACCTGTTAAATTGTTTTCTCATAACATTCAAAAGTGGATAGTTTCAACAAATAATCATTCTGTTTAGACGCGTGCTTACATTTAGATGTTTACTCATAAGAATTCCATTTAGTTAATTTGTAAAATCGTTTAATTATCGGTAAGTCGTCGACCATAGTTTAAAATTAAATTAAGACAAAAACTAATATTGCCTAGAAGTTTTTCAAATATATACGAAATTGTGCGCGTCACAGTGTATTACATGATAAAAATGTCGTTAAATTAAAATAATTTAATTAAAGTTATTAAGCAAAAAGTAACTTGAACTTTGTTTTGTGCTGATAACATGTGAGTAAAGTCGAAATCGACCGCTAAAGTTTGAGTTTAATTTTTTTTTCATATTTTTTGTGCTCGACTACGAATAATCCATAATGTTGCAAAAGTAGAAAGATAGCAGAGATAGCAAATGTTCAATATTTTTACTATTTCAAGTTTACTGCATGCATATTACAGTTTATCAATTTTGTCAGCATTGATTCCAATTAACATTCTGTCACTGCAAATAATGTAAACGCATACACGCTTCACACGCCCCTCAACTCAAGGTTGATCTCAATCGTCTGCCCTTTAGAAGACTCCTGAATAATCTAAAAATAATTCTAAAATAGTAGAAAACACGTTTGCCATTTTTCGACCCAATAAGACATTAAGCGCTTAAAGCCCCGTTCAGCACTTAATTAGGCCTCTGGTTTTTTGCTCCTTTTTCAAAAGAATAACTGGGTCAAGGATAGAGCGGCGCAACATGCACATGCACATACAATTTAATTTCGACTTTATTTCCTATACTCAAAATCATGGCAATATTTAGATATTCGATTTAGTTATTTAAGGCTTAACGTAACATGTGCTCTCTTTGCCACATCTATTCTAGCGCGTCAGGGTCCCTTGTATATGTTTTGAAGTTACGATTTGTAACTATATGTCAACATCAGTACGATCAGAACTCACACACACTGAACAACTCTTGTGAATAACTCCTGATATCACCAAATTACGAACTTAACCCAAGAAATTACATGTCAATTGCATTGCAGTCTGATATCACAAAATTACGAACTTACGCTGAGGAATTACATTCTTTGTAGAAAATAAAAATTTACAAAATCGATTAATATTCGCTGAAGTATAAATCGATTAAGGTTTGCTCAAGTATTGTGTTTCCAGGTCTAGCATTCTCTTGGGAATAAATACCGAGCCCCGAGTCTAATATCATCTAATTAACTGAAGCTGAAGAGTTGCGCTCTTAGTCGAATGAAACCACAATTTCTAAAATCGATTAATACTTGCTGAAGTTATTGTTTATCCAACGCTGGCATTCTCTTGGGAATAACACTCGAACCCCTAGGCAGGTATTCGAATTACGAACTTAACCTGAAGAATTACATAAAAATTCCCGTTACTCGCTGGAGTAACGAGTTAGAAAAAAAAAGTGTGTCCGTGTATGCAACTTGGTGCACCTCACAGCACCTTGGTGCACCTCACAGCACCTTGTTACACCTCACAGCACTGTGGTACACCTCACACACCTTGATGCACCTCACAGCACCTTGGTACACCTCACAGCACCTTGGTACACCTCACAACACCTTGCTTCACCTTGGTGCAACTCACAGCACCTCGGTGCACCTTGGTGCACCTCATTACAATGAAGTTACGAAAGACCTAATTCCATCTTGGTGAACCTCAATCCAGATCTGGAGTTCAGACACTTTTAGAATTAATAGAAATAATGGATGCGCTAAACAAGTTAACACTGTACGGAGCTAATAGACGAGTAAGGATCCGAAAGCAACTGTTAGATATTTTCGCCATAGAGGAATGCCTACGTCAGGGAGATCCTCTCGCGTTGCTGCTTTTTAACATGTCCCTTGAAGCAGCTGTGCGCACCATAGACTCCAAACTCCATAGACATAGACTCCAGCGACAACATTTTCACCAAGTCCAGTCAGTTGCTAGGTTCGCAGACGATCTGGACATACTTGGACGAAATATGCAGCGGATAGGCCTGGTTGGAGAAGCATGTTGGAGAAGACCAAGACCCTTAATGGGTTATGGTGCCGGTTAAGTAAGTAAGTAATGCGTGTTGAACTTGAACTTGAACTTACAACATCCGAACTGGCCACTGTGGACTTCCCAGAGAGCTTGAACGTGTGAATATTTATAGTGGAAGTTGCCACCTGATTCACCCTTTAACGCTCACTAGTCCTAACACTCATACTTTACCATTGGCTTCCCATTCGTGCTAGAACAGCGCTGGGCCGCCGCTCGACATTCAGAAATCCTTCAAGAAATCTTACAAACTAACAACAATCACCGTCGCGCGACAAAGTGATCGGACTAGCTACTAAATGTGATTCAAAATATTGCAGTACAATAATGAATTATCTTGTAATGGCCCACTTACCAGCGAGTCATTTATACTAACCGCTAAGCTAAGCATTCGGTATCCTTTGAGCAATTGTTTGGCTTGCATATTTGTTCAGTTATTTACTCATTGGATGTGATTCGTATCTGCCAAGTACATGCACTTAAAACAAAAAGGGAACGTTGAATGAGTGTAATCTACGCTCTGCGTGGACTTATAAAGGCACGTTCGTTTCGCAGGCTTAATAATAGTATGGTGAATTAGATGAAGATGGTTGGCTAAGATGCCATTACAACGGCCACTCCCCCAAGTCTTGCATAGAACAATAGTATCTAATTCCATTCCCTCACACGACATCCATAGTGAAAACAGCCATTCTATTCACTCAGCTTGAATTTATGACAGCGTGTATATGGCTAAATTGCGGCAGAATTTGTGCCAGACTTGATGTGATCTAAAGCCTATAGTCTAGTTTTTGAGCTAGTCATTATCAACAACGTGTAACATTATATCAATTCCCCAACAAATGTAATTTCAATAAACGACAAATTGGGTTTGCGTTCGTGACCTCCCAATGTCCCGAGGCAACGAGTTGAACAATCTTGGTTCAATAACACTGATCCTAGACTATCCAACGCGAGTAGTAAGGGACAAATAAAAACTCTGATCCTCGAGTAGGGTAATCAATAATCATGTGCCGGTCTGCGAACGCTCACTGTATGGTGACATAGACCTCTTGCCGATGCAAACAGAAATTTACAGACTGCATTTTTATACATTTTGCTAAGTGGTAATAGATCCGGGTAGTCATCCACAAAAAAGGAGTCTAGTAGGATACCTGTAAGGTTACCTATACAATAAGATAGTCGAGAATGAATTAGTGAAGAATTCATTTATTAAAATTAAATAAAGCTGCTGCCCTCGTGTCGAAGGTTGCTTTGTTACACAGCGTACCGATCTATCACAATTTGACAATCTTAATATCTAACGTTAGGTCGCTTTTACAATTACATATAACTTAAACTTAAATTTTACATTTACGTCATCTATACACATGATTATTTATTATTGCTATTGTCTTAATTAGAATCATTTCGGAAATGACCTTCAGCTTATCACAGTTCAGTTTAAATTCTTTAAAAAAATCCACAACACTTTTACCGAAACAGCCTCTACTGCCAAACCACAATCCGCGAACTGACCAGCTTCTCTCACCAAACTCTTCTCTATATCTTTCCGAGTAGAAAGGAATACATTTTTCGTAGATTTCCCGCTTCTCCACGCGAATTTTTTCGTCTTGATCTGGGTCATTCGTCTCATACCTTATGGTGGGATCGATGATAAATGCGTTTTTCGTTTTCGGATCAAAGGCAACGATGTCACTAAAGCGAGATTTCCCTTCAGTATCAATAGCATATACTTCGTCAAAAAATTTGTAAAAGTAAAGGAACTCGAGTATTTTAATTTGCAAAAGTTTTCGTAATTTACGCGAGACTCCAATTTGTCCGGAGATTTTCGAACAAAGTGGAGTATTTGGACACTCTCAAAT
>CM055403.1:92895603-92948518 GCA_029228625.1 Pseudolycoriella hygida
TCATATAAGGCAATGCAAAAGAATCTACTATTGCATTGCCTTTTCTTTGGCTTTCGGCTTATAAAAGGCAATGCAAAACGACTTTTTGCTTTAGTTCCTCGGAACTCTTCAAGCAGGTCGGACCTATGTTGGCTCACGCTGGAAATTTGTGACCGACAAGCCGACAGACAGACAGACAAACAGACAAACTTTTGAATTTTAAATTATAAATAAAAATTAAGGATGTGCAATAATATAGAGAAGAAGTTCAACGCCGACGATAAATGTGCCATTTGAAAATTCTGTGACTTCACATACTTTTTTCACATAATTGAAATGTGAAAATTGAATTTTACATCTCGGATTTTTTGTGTTTAAAATGTTTATTTACATATATAAAAAGTGAAACAAACGAAAAATCAGGTCACATCTCAGCAACTAGCCCGAAAAAGGGTAAAAAACAACGAACTCTTCAAAATCCCTAACTTTAATCATTTCTACGCAACAACTGAGTTACTGTCTACTGAAACGAAACTGAAAGTAAGCAAGCATTATTGTTTACAATGAGTTTGACATCAGACGTAAGGAGATGCCCGTAAATTTTACTGTGTTAGACGCGACCAATTTGACCACTATGAAAAATATTTAAACCAAAATATTAGTTCTTGAAAAGGTGTTTGTGAGCGAAGCCAAACCATAAAGAAAGTGTTGTGGTAGGGAGGGTTGGATTAGCGTCGCTACTAGCGACGCTAGTGGCGACGCAAATTTTCAATTTTGCTCGCTAGCAGCGACTAACGATCGCTAATAATGACTTTAGCGGACCCTCTTTCGCTAGTCGCTAAATTACTATTTTTTTTACAAACTTTGTTATATCACAGAATAAAAAAATCATTTTCTGTTAGTTAAATCGCTATACAATATTGAACCCCTCAAACAATCAACGTCCCTGCGTCAAGTTTTTCAACACGAATGCAATATTCTATCAACCTGTTCTGTTAGTAGGGCTCGCTGTTGAACAAAATTTCGATTTTCGTGCACTTAGTGCTTAGTGCTTCAAACAAAAGAAAATGCAATGAAATGTAACGTTTCTGTCCAATTTTAAATGTTAAAAATGTAGTCACAAAAGCATGAATTTTGGACCATGAATAAATGTTGATGAGTAGATTCCAAAACGATTAGGACACCTTTAGAAAACCTCATTTTTCGCCCCCCAATCCTCCTCAAAGTTTTCAGTGCAGAGCTAACTTTCATGAATTATTGTGAAGCGACCTTTGTAGGGATTGTGTTGATATTAGGCTCGAACGAAACATGAAAGTCCAAAGTTTTTTTTAAGGTAATAGTTGTTTCGAGTTTTCCATTTTACCAACAGTTTTTCCTGCTTTTCCGAAAAAGTTATTTATTTTACCTCCCTTCAGAATCAATTAACTTTTAAAATTTAATTTTTACGAGGAAACTTTGTATGGAGAGTTTGTCCTCCATCTCATTTTCTATAAAATTGCTGTTTTATTAGGCAAAAATTGTTTGGAAGTACCAAATAGATCTTAACAGCACCCTATAAACGGCGTAGTGCTGGTTGATGATTCTTTTAATTATTTTTATGATAACAATTGTCTTCAGATTGCCTTCAGAGTCCTTGGAATGGGAGCCAAAAGGACCTTCAGGAAGCAGCTTGCTTCAAGAACTTACCCGTAAAACATCCGAATACAAAACAAGTCCAGCATTAACATAAGAAAAATTGATGAAAGTTCCCAATTTTTCATAGTCTATAGATGGGAACAAGGTGATGAAGGAGAGAGAAGCTAGTTATTTAGGAACTGGATCGAAAATATCCCAATTAGTCTAAGTCCAGGACAGAACCTACAAAATCTTAAGAAGAGTGTTCAAATATCGGAGTTCTGAGTGGTGGACCCTTTGGATGAGTAGCTTCGAACAATTTATGCATCACCTGAGAACTCTAAGTATTTCGAAACAATTCCCTCGCAGGAACTGCACCTCAATGCGATTTCCAAATAAACTTTTTCCTCAATATTTTGCAATTTTTAAATAAAAATTTTGTTTTTCTTTCTTTTTTGAAAATAGCGAGTTTTAGCGACCGCTAATCTCGCTACTTTCAGAAGTGGTTCGCTAGTAGCGACTAGCGTCGCTATTATTTTTCAATTTTAGCGTTAGCGTTAGCGTCGCTAAAAATTTCCGTTAGCGAACCCAACCTTGGTGGTAGGTTGCATGTCATCCGAATTCGACAATATTGCAGATCTCGTTTTAAATGAGAACATGGATTTATGATGACAAAAGACTTGGAACTGCACACATTTCAAGATATTATGTTGATTTTACTTCTAGATATTCGAATTTGCTTATATCTATTACTTTCTCACCATTCCCGCAACTCCCTGAAGTATTTTTGCTGGTCAACGAGTCACGTTCAACTGAACGAAACTATCTTCGAATTTTTTGAATATAGGACTGTATTGTTTTTCTTTTTGGGACCTTTTTCTTTTTATCAATAAAAATACCAAAATTATTCGTCCTTGGAATACTCTTCATGGCGCCGATTCCGGCGAGAAAATGCTCGATAGAGGAGCTGTCCAGCTGAGAATGTTTCTCCTGATCTCACGTGGTACTGCTTTTGCCGTAAAGACACGATTCACTTCTTATGATATGGAGTCGTGAAAAAACCGGAAGAAAAATTCACAATTGATAACATCACTGCGGTTTGCGATGAGTAAACCACCTAACATGAGAGGAAGCCTGATTCGAAGTACCATCGACATTCATAATGCTACAATGACTCTGTGAAGGCTGTTCCAGCTCCGTCGAAAAGTTGTACAATCAAGCAGAATCAGCAAATTCGAAGTGCTATGGAATAATTAGTTCAGAAAGTTGAAGCTTAAACCAACACGATTGTAGGCTTGCAGGCATCTATTGAAACGATGAATGGATCGGTAAAACGACATACAATCGCAATCGATGAATCGAGCAAGATCAACAGTGAAAGTTGGCTTCGGTTAAGCAATCGTTAGATCAAGTCAACAAAGGTCAAGATTTTGGATCTCGAAAGCGTTCATATGCCGAAGTAGCGATGAGAGCATGCGGAAGTGTAACTGGAACGCCGAAGTCATTTAAGTCACGTCGAAAAACATCATCGGTAAGCCTATTTCGCCATTCAAACCGAAACGAGCAACTAGTCAACAACCTGAGAAAGCTGTCTTGATTTCAAGAATTTACAGAGAAACAACTGAAAAAGAGCTCTCCACGAATCCATTGGCATTGCACCAGCCGATTTTAGTGATCGTATATTGGTCAGGTAGGATTGGTCGAAAATCTAAAGAAAAAAAATCCGTCAAAAGTGAAAAAGCAAATTCAACTAAAGCGTATCGTCAAAAATCGTATATCGTCGTAAATCGTATCAAATAAATCAGTCGTCATAGAATACGTCGTCATGTTATCATCGAATTGGAGCCAGAATGTAGTAACGGGCAGCCAATTACAGAAACTCCGGCGAAAAGCAAACTGTGCAATCAGAAAATAAATTTAATTTTTTGGAAAACATCAGATAAATGAAAAAGGTTAATAACCGGGTAAGTGCTTTCGGTTTTAAATGATATTTGTGAAAAGAAAGCACCAAAACAAACACATCATCCAACAAGGCTGAAGGTACCGAACACTGAGTCATCAAGCTTGTGGACTTCTCTTTTGAATTCACGTGACGGAAGGGTCGAATCGATGTGGTTGGCAGCAATATTGAATAGTCGACATGCGAAGTTTAGTGGTGAGAATTGTGAATACTCGTGGGGCACTACCAGTGATTCTAATCAGTGAAGATCTACGTAGAATTCGCGTGCCATCGTTCAATATGAGTTTATCACGGATAAACTGACAGTTTAGTTTCCCTGTGAGAACAACATGAATGAAAAATATCGCTGCATCAGTCCGACGTCTCAAAAGTGAAACGAGCTGAAGTTCTTCACATCTTTCAGCATATGGACGAATACGATATGGATTAGCGTCGTCTTCGACTTGACGATCACGGTTTGCATATAAAACGAACTGTCTTTGGACACTTTCTATGGATTGGATGTGAACCGAGTGGTGCGGTGACCAAATCGTACTGGCAAATTCTAGATGCGAACGGACTATGGCTGAATATGGCATCTTGGCTGTATCGACGTTGAACCTAGCGTGCCAATGCTACAATTCACAATTCACAAACGAAAGCATTGCCATGGCTTTCTTGACTGCCAATTCAAGGTGTCCATTGAAATTATAGTCGTCGGATGGATGGTGATAACTTTACATTTGCTGACATTGAGCTCAAGATCGTTGTCGGAGCACCATTTTATAAAGCTGATTATGGCTTTTTGCGTTGAGTGAGTATCGTCGACCGTTGATATGCTGTTATGAACTATTTTCATGTCGTCAGCAAAGTTGATGTCTCTAGTAGGACCGGGTGAACAATCCGAATCGTCAAAAAAGATAACGAACAAGAGAGCTGCCAGAACAGATCCTTGACCAATCCCAGAGAGTACGTCGATCGCATCGGATTTACAAGAATTTATCTTCACCTTTTGTTTTCTGCCTGACAGGAAGGAACAGAACCACAGAAGAATCGAATTGCATAGCTGGTATTTGACGATTGACATCTTCTTCACTAATCGGACTGAACGAATAACGTCGAATGCTTTGTGTATGTCAGCAAGGAAGATATCGGTTTGTTGGTTGTTGTCAAAGGATTCGTGAACCAATATCGATAGCTCCATCAGGTTAGATTCAACTATTTGACCTGGGAAGAATCCATGCTGAATCGGTGTTGAATGTGGGAAAACGTTGTACTTCAAATGTTCCACAATCACAATCTCAAACACTTTGGCTCAGTAAGGAGCGAGGTAAGGTAAAACTATTTTCTTCCAGTTACAAAAGTTCTGAAATCAGAGGAAAGTGACGGGAAGCTTCGATTCGCCAAAAAAAATTGTAAACAAAATTACGTTGAGTTCAAAAGATTGCGTCACAAATTCCAGACCCAACGAAGAAATAATTTTATACACCTCAGTGGCTGTCTAGGGAGAAAAGTCATACATTACTGTGTTGTATCAAAATTTGTTTTGTTGATTTCTTGTTTCGGTGCATGAAAACTCTTACGTTTCTGTAGAATAATGTATTTATCCTCACGGAGCATTATTTAATTTTGTTTACAAATTTTTTTTTGCGAATCGAAGTTTTATGCGTCACTCCCGTCTGACTTCAGAACCTTTGTAATTGGAAAAAAATAGTTTGACCTTCGATGCTCAATGCGACACACTTTTCTGATTTCACAATGTTATGTATCTTCCAAATATACGAATAATACAAATTTGTAATGTCTATTCTTTATTCAATGATAATCGTTTTTCTACATCAGATACAAGAATAATGATTTTTTCCCGGTCTTCACATCATTTTATTATCATTCACACTTGGCATTCCTGCGTTCCCATAAAATATGTATGTACAAGAAGACACAAAGACTTGCGTCACATCTCATCAGTACTTTTGTAAGTTTATCTCCAGTCAAAAACCTGATGGAAGTTAAAAAGTGCTACAGAAGTCAGCAATAATCCACAAGAATCCCATAAATCTAGGCAGCTCCATTGCATGATTTCACTCATATCGAGAATAACCGAAAAAACTACAAGAACCTCATAAACCTAGGAAGTTAGGATAACCTCACTCATGTCGAGAATAACAGAAAAATATCAAAAAACCTGATGGAAGTTGAAAAGTGAAAGAGAAATCCACAAGAACCCACAAAAATCTGGGAAGCTCTACTGCATGACCTCACTCATGTGAAGAATAACCGAAAATGATCAAAAAACCTAATGAAAGTTAAAGGTGCCAAATTCCTCCCAATTTTAGAAGTGGCCATATTCCAGGGATTAGGCCACATTTCCCCAAAACCCTGAGACACGTGTTCGCTAAAATTTTATTCTCTACAACTTCGCCATCGGAATCAACTTTCTAACTCTCTCAGTTATGGAGATCTGGGTCATCCTGCCCAATTCTGGAAGCGGCCATATACCAGTATTGGGCCATATTTTCCCAAAACCCTGAAACACGCGTTCGCCTAAATTTAATTCTCTGCTAGAATTTTACCATTAGGATTTCTTCTGGTGCTAATTATATCTTCGTCCAAAGTCAGGCTCAGATATTTGTACACAGAATTCATCGAATATGGGTGACGTCATATTTGTCATTCTTCTGTGTACGATTCGTTGCGGCACCAAATTCACAACTACCCAAATTCTGAAGCCTGGGCGTGTCTAGTAACGTTACTTTCACGCTATACATTGAATAGCTTATTTTTTTTATTTATTAACATCAATAAACAGGCATTATACCCATTAACATATTTATCTGTGGTTTCATAAGTGAAAAAAAGAAAAATTTAGTAACAATAAAATTAAATAAAAAAACGAATTTATTGAAAACAATAATGTTTGAGGAAAAATAATAAAAAGATTTGCAAGTTTCTAATGGACTAATGACTAAAATACGAAAAATTCTTTAATTTTCTTTTTAAACAATGATATTTTCCCATTACGAACGTAAATGTGTTGGCGAAGTAAACGTCGTGATTCCTTTGAAGCCGATACAGCGGTGAATTTTGTTGATAATTTGTGGTCATCTTTGGAAGGTAAAATGTATTGTTTTGCATCAATCTCTGTGGTTGGTGAAAAGATAGACGATGTTTTAAGGAAGTGTCCACATGATTGTGTATCAATTTGAAAAGCATGATTCTAGATTCTAGATTCTAGCGAATGCATCTTTAGTCTTTTTAACCTGTCATGATAACTAGGACGCGGACTACCCAAGTTAAATTCAAAAAAGAATAATCTCGTAAATTTCTTTTGGACACATTTTAGTCGATCAATCGCATTTTCGTAATATGAACTCCAAATTGAAGAACAATACTCCAAGCGGCTTCTTACGAGTGTGCTAAAAAGTAACATCATACTCTTTTGACTCTTAAAATACTTCATACTTATTTATATATTTAACTATATTCAACGGGCTACGATCTCTACTGAATAACAAAAACAATAAAAATTTTAAATTTTAAGAATTATTAAATCAAAAAAAGTTTAAGCAGACTCGAAAAACAAACGCTAACGCTAAAGTTCTAGATCAGCCACCAAACAGCAATTTTACTGCGACACAATTCTATCACAGATGAAGATTATCACGAAAGTTAGCTCTAGACATACCCGGAACATATACGTTTTGTACTGAATTAAAGATTCGACACATGTTGTTTACTGGTTCGTAATTGCCATAAATTGTTCGATGTCGTGCAAGTCGAAAGAATCTATTACGACGTAGTTTCTTATTATAATCGTTAATCGATAGCAGCGACAAGAGTTTTGGTGCGTCGACACGGCCGGTGATTAGGTCAAAAACGTAAAGTGCACAAGCTTGTCGCCTCCGGGAGTGAAGAGACTCTAGATTAATAAGTTTACACCTTGACTTGTATGATGGTAGCAATAGTCGACTTTTCCAGCCCAACTTCCTCAAGGCGAATAGCAGACATTTTTTTTGTATCGACTCGATTCTTGAGGAATGAACTTCGTAGTTTGGATTCCAAACAACATTCGCGTATTCCAGCACCGGTCTAACCAGACAGCAGTAAAGGCTCTTCAGTGCGTATACATCGTCCATTTCCCAAGAGTTACGTCTGATGAAACCCAGGATGGAGTAAGCCCTCGACGTGATATAATCGATGTGTTCGTTGAAAGTTACTTTAGCGTCAAAGATGACACCGACATCTTTCATGCCGTTTTTTCTTCCAAGCTGTGTGTGACCGATAAAGTATTTCGTTAAAAGCGGCTCCAACTTCCTAGAGTACGACACCGTAAAACATTTGCCAACATTTAGATCAAGACAGTTGAGTTTGCACCAATTACTCAGTCTGTCCAGATCACTCTGCAGTTTCTTTGCGTCAAAAGTTTTACAAATTTTTGTGTATAGCTTTACGTCGTCTGCGAATAGGAGACACTGACTGTGCTTTATGACTTTTGTGACATCGTTGATGAACAGAAGGAAAAACAAGGGACCTAGATGGCTACCTTGTGGTACCCCTGATTTGACTTTTATCGGTCGAGAAAGGCAACCGCTGATCTTAACCCTTTGAGTCCTGTCTGATAAATGTGACTCGACCCATCTCAGCATTGACGAATGTATTCCCAGTTTCTGAAGCTTATCGATCAGTATTCTGTGTTGCACTCGGTCAAAGGCTTTACTGAAGTCGGTGTAGATGCAATCAACTTGGAAACCAGATTCTATCACGTTCCTTGTATAATTAGTGAATAACAACAAGTTTGAAGTAACCGACCTGCCTTTAACAAATCCATGCTGAAGTTCGCTGATGTAACTTCTGAATTGCGATGTTAAAATTCCACACACGATCGCTTCAAAAAGCTTTGCGATGGAAGACAATATAGCAATGCCTCTGTAATTTTTTGCCAGCTTCCGTGATCCAGACTTAAACAGTGTTGTAATGTAAGACTCTTTCCACAGTTTGGGAAATATTCCACTCGAAAGCGATTCGTTGAAAATGTGGCTTAAAGGACCCGCTAGCGAGTTTGCACAGGATTTCAAGACGATCGGTGGTATAAAGTCAGGACCACATGCCTTTTTGACTTTAAGTTTACTCAAACAATCGAGAATCTGATCAGGTGATATAACAATAGAACTGATGTCTACAACAGGAGTTATTCCTTTAGTCCAATATTTCATGCTGTTTTCTGTGCCACTGTCACCTTTGTATACATCATCAAAAAATTCAGCGAATAGTTCACAAATTTCCGTAATACTTGTCGCAGTTTTTTCATTGAACGATAATGTTGATGGTATACTAGGCAATTTTGCTTTAAGCTTCATGAATGCGAAGAAGGATGAAGGATCAGTGATTAAGTTGTGCTGGATTTTGTGCAAATAATCCTTGTATAGGAATCGCTGGTAGTTCACAAATTTTTTCCTTATGTATTTATACGAACGAAATAAGACGGGACATCGAGCAGAAGAACAATACTTTCGAAATAGTCTGTTCTTTTTATTCCTCAACCTGACCAAAATTTTATTGTACCAAGGTGGATACCGTGTGCTCTTCAACCTCTTCTTTGGAACAAACCATTCGAAACCTATGTACATCAGGTAGTATAAAAACAGTACCATATCTTCAACATCTCTACACCTTTTGAACGCATTAACGAAATCGATTTGTGACAGGTATGTGTTAAGGCCTTCAAAATTTGCTTTTTTGAAATCATAAACCGGTTCTCGAATTTCTGCTGATCGGTCGTGATTTTCAGTCGCTAAATCCATGTGAACCTCAAGCGCTTTGTGGTGTGTAAAATCCTCCTTAACTAGTGGATGATCGCTGGCAATAACATTGAGGTCGTCGGCAGTTGTGCAAAATATGAGGTCCAAGTGACGGTTGTTAGCATTGGCCACAGAGTTGATTTGGTATAATCCACTACCTAGCAAACTGTCACAAAACGTAGTTTCAATCGTTGACAAAACACCTGTCGAATTATTCGAACCTACGTTCAACAACTCTTCGTCTGGAGTCCATTTTATAAGCGGCAAATTATAGTCTCCAAAAACAAAAACGTGGTCTTTAGTTTCACTTTTTGACTGAACATACTCAACTGCCGCAATATGTTTAATGTAGACATTCAAATCGTCACTCTTGTCAGGCGGTATGTAACCACAGTAAACAAAAAACGTTGTACCTTTAACTTGAGCCTTTACACAAACACATTCGATATCGACAGTATTCGGGATTGCAAAAATATCACAGCTGTATTCACTTTTTACTGCAATTAACACTCCTCCCATATTCGACTTAAGGCTGTTGGTGGCTGAACGATCACATCTATAAACACAATACTCATCCAAATCGAAAAGTTCATTAGACTCTAGCTCAGGCATCAGATTGGTTTCCGTTAAAGCAATTATGTCATAGTTACAATTCAAACAGTTGAGGAAAAAGAAACTTACTTTGGTTCGTAGCCCTCTTACATTTTGATAATAAGAAACGAGACTATTTTTTGTATGCATCAGTGAGACCACAGAAGATGGAGCCATGGAGGAGTTGAAGTTTTGGTGCAGTAATTGCTATTGTTGTTTGACGAAGTCGTAATCCACTGTCAGACGTACTTCTTCGATTTTCCTCTTGTAAGTCGTACAATTATTGCTCAGTGCAGAGTGCACTTGATACAAAATATCGTTTGATGGATCCATCGAAGTGTCAAGTTTGTTCATCAATTTGCTTGATTCGTCGTTAAAAGCACTCTCCAAATAATCTCTGCTTACGCTATCGTCAGTACGAGGGCGCTTGGGAAGCTTAATGGCAGCATTGTTTGGTGGACTGTGAAACATTTTTGCAGATCACTTGTTCTTCGATTGCAGCCTCATAACACGAAAAACATGCACCTTACAGAGGCTACAGTAATATCCCTCGTCGTAGCAATATCCAATTAACAAATCTAACAGCAATTGAATCGCGTCCACAAGCAAAGCCAAACAGAAATCGTCGTATTTCAGGACGGTAGAAAAAACGTGTCAAACGTCAAAACAGCGAAATATAAAACTTAGCATTCTGTATGCTTTTCTAGTAGTTGACAGTAGTTGACTAGTAGAGTAGTTGACATAATTTACATTAATTACCATATTGTTCCTGTCACACCATTCAACAATTTTTCCTAAGTCCTTTTGCAGTAATTCATAGTCGTAGATAGATTTTGAGATCGTCTGCGAATCCGGAGCTTGACGAAAGCATTAACAAAAGATCATCTATAAAAAGGATGAATAACAATGGTCCTAAAATGGAACCCTGCGGTACACCGGAAGTCGGAATAATACACCTCGATTTGGTGGCACCAATAACTACGAACTGTGAGCGGTGTCGTAGATACGATCTAAACCAACCCAGAAGATCATCAGTGAAACCAAACGCTGACTGGTCTATAGTTCATTCTGTCTCTTTATCTCTATCTTTAAATATAGGTGAGACACTTGGTAAGGAACTTATTTTCCGCCAAAGATGTATTGAATAAAATGGATAACGGTAAACTTAGCAATAACGACAGATTTACGAATTGGGATGTTGTCTGGGCTAGTTACTTTATTTACGTTAGAGCTTTTTACTGGTTTCTGAATTTGATCTTCACTGAATGAATTTAACGATACTGCATTAGTTTCCAAAAGAGAGAATGGGTCATAAATTACCTCGCTCACTACCTCAACACTGGAATTGTATACTGAATCAAAAAACTTTGCAAACAGGTTACAGATTTTCTGCCTATCATTACTAGATTCATCAGCAAGCTTCATGTTGTTCGGTAGAGAGTTTGTTTTTTTAAGCGATTTCATGAACGCAAAGAAACATTTCGTTTTCGTTTTCAGCTTCTGTTCACAATCGCTTACATAATTTTTGAAACATAATTTAATTTTACTCTTTAATTGCTTGCGAAGCTCTGAAAATTTTGCATTAAGCCTCTCTTTCACCCTCAGATGTAACTTTTTTCAACTTGTTTTTTACATTTGATTTTTTAACTATCAGCGATATGAGCTCAAACGTATAAAAGTTGGGATATTCTCTAGTCAGTATAACAGTTTTCTGTATGGATTAATTGAACGAATATTATAGAATTTGTTTACAGCATGATCTAAATTCAGATCCATTAGTTCACTAACCAAGTCAGTTGCAAGTTGATGATTTAATTTAACATAATCGACCTTGAAAAAGTTTGTTCTTGGAAATCGCTTTTCAACTAAAAATTTCACTGGAGATAAGTCGACTGTCTCAACAATCGGAGGATCAAAAGGACTCAAAAAAAAAAAACTTTTGATATGTTGTACAGAAAGTTGAGGGGATCATTTTCGCCCATAGAAGTAGTAGCCGCCGCGCTTCGGTTTGGCGACGCCGGCGGCTCAAAAAAAAACTTTTGATATGTTGTAGAGAAAGTTGAAATCATCATTTTCGCCCATGGAAGTAGCAGTCGCCGCGCTTCGGTTTGGCGGCGACGGCGGCTCAAAAAAAAAACTTTTGATATGTTGTACAGAAAGTGAAGGATATCATTTTCGCCCATGGAAGTAGTAGCCGCATCGATTCGGTTTGGCGGCGGCGGTGGCTCAAAAAAAACTGTTGATATGTTGTACAGAAAGTTGAGGGGATCATTTTCGCTCATGGAAGTAGTAGCCGCCGCACTTCGGTTTGGCGGCGGCCGCGACTCAAAAAGAAACTTTTGATATGTTGTACAGAAAGTGGAGGATATCATTTTCGCCCATGGAAGTAGTAGTCGCCGCGCTTCGGTTTGGCGGCGGCGGCGGCTCAAAATAATGCAGAACATTACAATCACAACGAAACCCCTTTTTAAAAGGGAAACGTGAACCAAGTCCTCGTCCCTTCTTCCAAAACAACTAATATCAATTTGGGTGACGCTTGCAGCTTCGGAACGCACAAAATTCTTTTGAAATATTTTCACTTCTGAGTAAAAAAATGCGTCACAAATGCCGGACCCCCAGTGTTATAGTTTTTCTGTTCTTTCAGCTCCCTTTTAAAAAGAGTTTTTGTTGTGATAATATATCCATGATTTTTGGATTCAATGAAATTGATTTTGTTTACATAAATATTTAATGTAAAATTTATTACAAAATGTAGATAGTTTGTTTTGGTGGTTTCAACGACCCGTC
Organism: Pseudolycoriella hygida; assembly: GCA_029228625.1. Classification (NCBI taxonomy): domain Eukaryota; kingdom Metazoa; phylum Arthropoda; class Insecta; order Diptera; family Sciaridae; genus Pseudolycoriella; species Pseudolycoriella hygida. The sequence continues at coordinate 92,908,312 of CM055403.1, forward strand.
TACAACATGACAAAATAGCATTCATGCTTACTAAGAAAACTCGTCCATTACCTTGTTACGTATTGCATCGACGCGCCTGGCGGCTCGTCGTGCAACTATTCGTATCACGGTAATGACTCGTTTTCTTAGCAAGCATGAAATCTACTATTTTGCTCAGTAAATACTTTATCGATCAGGAAGTACATACTGTACATTTGCGCGTGTAGTGTGACTCGTAATAGTAGCTTATGGATTGGCGGCAGAAAATTATATTTTAATCGAGTAATATTACATGTACAAGTTTTAACGAGTATGTGTAATATAACGCGATTAAATATAATTTCTGTCGCCTATACATATCCTGCTTTATCATCCTCGAGCCAGTATGTCATATATTGAACCGAGTCTGCAACGCATTCGCGCAGAAATCGTAACTGTGTAAGGGCATGAAACAAACCAACAATTTTTCAAAAAGAATTTTTTTATAATAACTCAACAGGGCACTATATATAACTATATATGAAATCAGTTTCAGCCATTTTAAATTGACAAAATCAAAAACAAATCATCATCATCGCGACATTTTGTAGCGAAAAACGATTTTTATTTACTTCAACAACTAATGAAAGTTTGGTAAAAATAATTCAAGATACACAAATTAGATCACCAAAATATCAAAAAAGTTGAATGTATTTATTTACATTCCTACGTCACTTACACTACAAACACATTTGCGTGTATTTGTTCGATTCGTAAAATGTTATTTTGTGATGCGAATAACGAGGTTAAAATATACGTCATACTGGCTCAAGGAAGATTATTTTGTGATGCGAATAACGAGGTTTAATATATGACATTCATTAACAAACTACAGAATATTTCTCATTTGAAATCTGAAATACTTGTACTCTCGGGTCCACCCGTGCTGTGTAAAAAAGTAGTTTTTCTGGTTCTTTTAAAAAATGTAATTAGCGAATGTTAGTTACAACCCAATTTTTGGTATTATATGATATTATTATTTTTTCTTTTCTCCAATCAGCATAAAAATGTTTGATGATATTCAATTAAGTATGAATTAAGTATGAAAAAATTCGAAAAAAAACATAACCAAAGACCCGTACGTATAAGAATGTATGTGGCAAAGAGAATAGATGTTACAAAAAGACTCAAACGTATCTAAAGATACAAGGCCCTACCGAAGTACGTCTTAGGCCATTCAAATCTAGAAAAGCTTATATCCAAGGACTAAGTCGTTTTTAACTAAAACCCTGAAACGTGTTCTCTAAAATTTTATTCTCTACAACTTTGCCTTTGGAAGCAACTTTCTACCTCTCATATAATAGTTATGGAGATATTGGTCGTCCTGCCTAATTATGGAAGTGGCCATACACCAGGATTGAACCATATTTCCCCAAAACCCTGAAACACGTGTTCGCTTAAATTTAATTCTCTACAACTACGCCTTTGACAGTAAACCTCCATATTGCATAGTTAAGGAAATACAGACGAAAAAATGTTTTCGTATATGGCTAAGAATCTCAATTTCGTCCATTCCATTGATCCCAGTGCACAGACCCCTGACCCGATTCCCAAAAAACTTTTTCCCAGTTTCGTTACATCAAATGAGGAATTTCCTTGCTATACTTGCTGAGATATTTGCGAAAAGGTTTCATCGACCTTCGAAAATTTCATGTCCGGCCTCCACTTCTTCGACCATATCTCTGGAATCATTTGAGGCTTATACCTTTCAGGGAAAAAAAAGTTTGGGCTGATCGGCTCAACCGAAAAAAAGTGGAGACGGACAAACGGACAGACAGACGGACATTTTTTTTATTGCTGATTCGTCATCTCTAGACGATAATAGATGCATCCCCCCACTTCCACCTCAATCTACCCAATGTTACAATAAAATTGTTTGTAGTAAACGTATAGGACCTTTGTACTTCGTACGGGTCCAATGAACAAATAAGTTTGGTCATTTCATTTCACATCTGAACGCTATGAAGACGATGAGTAAATGCGCCAAATAGATGCAACAATAATCGAAAAATAACATTCGAAACTACCACATTTGCGTTTTGAAAATGTGCAAATTTGCATTTTTTTTTACCAAATTCGCCAGATGGAAACGCACATTTGCATATAGTAATGCAATTCATTTGTGATTTCGTTTCACATCGCGGTACATTTATATATCTATATTTTGCAGATGTGACCTGAAATTATGAAAAATACGCGAAAAGTAGTCAAAAGTAATGTCAAAGGCCCTACCGAAGTACGTCTCAGACCATTCATATCTAGAAAATCTTATATCCAAGGACTAACTCACTTTTCCCTAAAGCCCTGGGACACGTGTTCTCTAAAATTTTACAGGAAGAGAATCCTTAGATTGTGAAACTTTTTGTTTCACCAGCTGGTTCACAAATACATTGAAAATGAGCATCGTTATACAGTAAATAAATTATTACCATAAAACATTATTTGCTACATTGACGTCTGTTATTCTTGTAATTACATTACGCTTTTTTCGTTTTGGCGCGAGGGGTGGTCACGTCGATTTAATGTCATATAAAAAATCGAGCATTGCTTGCAGATTACCCCTTTGCATTGAGCTATGTGTGTAAGACAAATGTAAACAATACATGACATGACTTAGTTTAGTTGTTTTGATTATGGCAAGCCAAAGCGTATTTTTTAAAATAATTATTATTCTCCCAAATTATTAATAATTAGATACTAGTTCAGATAATAATCTAAAAATTTTCTTAATTAAGGTAAAAGAGTGAAGTGCGTAAAGAAATATTTCGAGGACTGTGTAATCTATATGAACGTAATGGAATATTTAAAAGATGCATTCTATTGAAAACGTTTTCGGTTTCGTTATTCTTTATGTTACATGGACCTTTTGAACATTATAAGCAATCGAATTGACTGCCGAAAAATTTATTATTAATCGAATAATAAAAAAAATTGTTCTTATTCGATCGTTAGTCATATACAAGTACAATTTGAAAAATAATTTTGCCATAATCAAAATAAAACCATGTTACGTAGACCCGTACGAATTCCGATGCGCTGAGAAAAATTAATTAATTAACTAATTAAATAATTAAATTAATAAAAACCCGTCGGAGCGGTTTGATAAAGATAGACCTGATAACGTAATCAATGTCTGATAAAGTCAATACAAACGAAAATTATTTTCATGCTTCAGATTAGGGCAGACAAACAGGGCCGCACTGGCTCGAAAAATCCCTTCGGGCAAATCTTGAAAAAGCCCTTCCATTCGGACTGAATCATAAAATTGAAATCTGAAAAATCTACGTTAATTTGTAAAATAATGACATCGAAACGTCGAAATACTTTGTCGTGGAAAGAGTTTTCAAAAATTAATAAATCCGGGCCCGTTGGGTTGTGTTTGGCCGATCCCCCTAAATGAGTTTATTTCGCAGCTCTATCACGGTCTTTAGGATTTGTCTTTTTGTTTACTGCCGCCCACCAGAACACCACTCTGCTTCGTCTTTCAAATAGAACTGAAGCCAGGAACAAAGCAAAAATTGGTTTTCAAAAAATTTTTACAAATTATCATATTTTATGGAAAAACGCGGGCAGAGCGAGCAAAAAAATGTTTTACCACCGTCTTGAAAAATTTAGCATTATTCATGGCGTTCCCATATCTCCAAAAAATCTCATAACTTATCTTCTCATGAAATTGTCTTCTTCTTGGTTCATATAACCCACAAAGTGTGAGTTAAATGTGCCAAGTCCCCTACGCCTAAAACTCTTTTTCCATGTCAGCTAGAAAATAGTAGACAATAAAAATTATTACCAATCAAACTCCTCAGCCTACTATGACTGTCTTTTTTACACGTACCCTCGATGAACGAGACTACCATAGTAGGCTGTGGAGTTACTTTTGAAAGACCGAATATAATTTGTGCTTCACTGTAATAACATAAAATGTCAAATTTATTTCGCTTTTCCAGCACCCATATTTTCCCGAAATCGTTCACACTATTTACATAAAAAATTTCGTAAATGTTTAGCCGTAGCTTTTGTTAGTAGCTAGCATACAGCTTCTGTTATAGCGTCGCAGGCAAAAATTATTTTCAGTACTATGCTTATACTAAAAAAGTTAAAAGTTTTTCCAAAATCCCGGGCCCCCTACAAAAGCCGTGACCGGTGACCCTTACCCCCTCTCGTCGGGCCTAACCTTGTTGCCAAATGTCTGATCCAAGGCAGACATGATAGCCGAGAGATTTTTTGAGATCGGCTTGAGCTTCGGCTTGGGGTCAGATGACGTTGTACAGCTTTGGAGACTTTAGCCAACCATTAGATAATAACAAGTGGAAACTTCTCGTGAATGTGTCAAAGATCGGCTTCATACAAAATCAGACGTTATAGCTCGACTCGTACGCCTTTTGAGGAAAAACTCGAAAAAGATGTTCCAGTAAACTTTCATAGTCAAATATTTGTCCTCGTTGAAATTACCAAAGCAATCAAGTTTGAGAATTATGTCTTTTTAAGAATTATTCCGAAAGTTGAGTAGATGTAAGGATTGTTTGAAAAATATTTAATTCACCACGTGAGCGGTGCGAGTGAAATTTTTTTTTCTGTGTCGAGTATTTTCGGATCTATAAAAATGCTTGTCGAATTGCTACGATTTAACTTTTTTTTTTCGTTTAAGTAGTGGAGCGAACGACATAATTTCTATATCTCTGTTAATAATAGTCGAAGTAATAGTAGACTAAGTAAGTGCTACAAAATTTATATTTTGACGAGTGGGAAAGTTTTATTCAGACCCGATGAGGCATTTGCACTCGTCAGAATGAAATTTTGGAAGCACTTACGTCCTGTGTTCTACGTGTTTCAGCAAATGTCATAGTTATCGCATAATACGCCTGCAATGTTTGTCCATTTTAATTGTGAGAGTAAAATTGCAAGTTTCTGTGCGATGTATCAGACGAACAAATTATGAAATTCCTTCATCTTTTAAATGAAGTAATTTTCGATACTACTATATTTCTCGACGAGTTAACGGTTCAGTTAACATATTGTGGTGTTTTCTTAAATATATTTAGAGTGAAGTTAAGAAAAACACGAAAATATTGAAAAGCCCGTTCGGGATATCGCCCTAAGCGGGCAAAAGGCCCTTTGGGGAATTAGAGCCATTATAGCCAGTCCGGGCCTGCAGACAGATACGTGGGAGAAAAGAAAAAATAAAGATCTTCGAAAAAATTCAAATCTTCAAAAAAAAAATCAAATTAAAAAAAATTTCCAATTTATATTTCAGATTTTTAAATAAATGTTCTCATTGACCTATCCAATCAAACGCGATTTTTGAAAATTGGTTAAGATTTACTCGAGTTGTGTACATAAAACCCAAAACCACTAAAATGACCCTCTTGGACCGATATTGCCCATTTTCAATCCATAGACCTCTTTCGGGATTACCATCCAACGGAGAAAAACGGAAAATCTATCAAGATTTACTCGGGTTGTTTACGGACAGAGTTTTACGAACGAAGTTTTCATGAAAAACAATCAAGAACCTTGTACGGTCGAGTTGCCTGAGTTATCAGCACTCAACCGCCTTTCACCAGTTTTATCGATTTCTTTGCTATTTTTGTAAAAATAGGAGCGAGCAAATTACACCGAACTTCAGGGTGAAGTATGTTTGCCTTGACCGATTTTGTTCATTTTCAGACTTGACCTCAATTTTTCGCTCACCCTTACAGGGAGAAAATATATTTTAAAAATCAGTTGGGTTATATGCGAGATTTCGTATTGACGGACTTGTTTCTCAAAACGAAAAACACAACAAGCCCTAGGTCAAAATTTTGCTGGCTACAAATTTTGTAATAAACACATGAGCCCTGTTTACTTAGTACGGGTCTGAAAACACACAGCAGTTGAAGGGGTAATAACTAGAAGTAATGTTCGACTTTTTATATGAAGTTAAATCGACGCGACTACCCCTCGTTTTTGCGTGAATATTCAAAACAATTGAACTATTCGTGTCATTCTCAACACTGTAGAAATTTGTAGAAAAATCAATAATGTTTTTCTTCAAAAAAAAATCTTTTGAAACTGAAAAAAGATTTGGAAAGGGTGAGAATGACACAAATATTTCAATTGTTTATAATAGTCACGCCAAAACAAAAAGCGTAATGTAGTTACAAGAGTAGCAGGTACATCACGTCAAAGTAGCAAATAATGTTCATGGTAATCACTTTATTGTATAACGATGCTCACTTTCAATGTATTTGTGAACCAGCTGGTGAAATAAAAAGTTTCACAATCTAAGGATTCTCTTCCTGTATTCTCTACAACTTTGTCTTTGGAAGTAACTATCTACCTCTCATAGTTCTGGAGATTCGGGTCATCCTGCCCAATTATGGAAATGGCCATATTTTCCCAAAACCCTGAAACAAGTGTTCGCTTAAATTTAATTCTCTACAACTTCGCCTTTAGAACCAACTTTCCAACTCTCATAGTTCTGGAGATTCGGGTCATCCTGCCCAATTATGGAAGAGGCCATATACCAGTATTCGGCCATATTTTCCCAAAACCTTGAAACACGTGTTCGCTTAAATTTAATTCTCTACAACTTTGCCTTTGACTCCATATTGCATAGTTAAGGAAATATAGACGAAAAACTGTTTTCGCATATGGCCAAGAATCTCAATTTCGTCCATTTTGTTGGTCGCAGAGCCCAGATCCCTGACCCGATTCCCACAAAAAATTTTCCCCAGTTTTGTGACATCACATGCTTTCATTTGACACCAAAATGAAGAATTTCCGTGCCATACTTGCTGAGATATTTGCGAAAAAGCTTTACCGACCCTCGAAAAACCATGTTTTTGGTCTCTTCCTCGACCATATCTCCGGAACTACTTAATCGATTTTGCTCATCTTCGAACTTGAATCATGGGAGGCATGTACCTTTCAGGGAAAAAAAGTTTAGGCTGATCGGTTGAGCCGTTTGGAAAAAAAAAGTGGAGACGGACAGACGGACGGACATTTTTTAGACCCGTACGTAGTACGTGGTCTGATGCGTTTTGCTATCACGTTTGTTACATTGCGAATTCGAACCCGGGAGTAAGGGGGAAGCTTTTTCGTTGCCTCCAGATGACAAATCAGCGAAAAAAACAATGTCCGTCTGTCGGTCTGTCTGTCCGTCAACACGATAACTTGAGTAAATCTTGACCGATTTTCAAAAACTTTTTTTTTCCTGAAAGGTAGTCGAAAAATATTTTATAGGATTGAATCTGGTGGGCACTGTCGGCCCAAGGGCTTTTTGGTCTTTTGCACATAACTCGAGTAAATCTTTTCTGATTTTCATAATTTTTTTTTTGTTTGAAAGATCTGGGCATGGCCGACAATTTATGCAAGAAACTTTTTTTGATTTGAGTCCTTGGACTTAGCTAGGGCACTAGAAACGAGTCTCTGCTAGGGCTCTATGTGTTTTTTGTACATAACTCGAGTAAATCTTTACCTATTTTCAAAATTTTTTTTTGTTTGAAAGATCTGGGCATGACCGACAATTTGTGGAAGAAACATTTTTCGATTTGAGTCTTTGGACTTAGCTAGGGCACTAAAAAAGAGTCTTTGTTAGGGCCCTACGTGTTTGTTGTGCATAACTCGAGTAAATCTCTTCCGATTTTCAAAAACTTTTTTTGTTTGAAAGATCTAGGCACGGCCGACAATTTATAGAAGAATTTTTGCCTGTGCTTAGGGCTCAAGTGGGCCTCATGTCGGCCCTAACATAAAAAAATGTTTTTTGCTATGTTGATGAGCAAATTGAGGGAAACATTTTTGTCTATGGAAGTATGTATCCGAGGCCTCTACTTAAGGTCCTAGGACGGCCCTAGCCCAAAAAATAGTTTTTTGCTATGTTGTAGACAAAATTGAGGAGAACATTTTTCTCTATTTGGAGGTCAATTTTGTGCGTTCGGATAATTTTTTTACACCGTTACTTCGGCAATTTGGCGTTGGTGATAATTAGGAATTTATTCCAGAATTCTAACGTTTCTAAAGTCGAACGAATGGTTGTTCTCTATCGAGTGTATGGTGAGACCAGTTGTTTCATATAGTTTCTTCAAGTGCACATCACTCTGATGCTTTCTCATTCGTTTTATTACCCATTGTTTTGTACTGCCCACGTATTTAAAATTACAGTTATAGCAGTTTATTTCGTACTCGACTTTTGATTTTTCATTCGTTTCATTCATTTCATTCATTTCATTCATTCATTTCATTCATTTCATTCATTTCATTCATTTCATTCATTTCATTCATTTCATTCATTTCATTCATTTCATTCATTTCATTCATTTCATTCATTTCATTCATTTCACTCATTTCACTCATTTCACTCATTTCACTCATTTCACTCATTTCATTCATTTCATTCATTTCATTCATTTCATTCATTTCATTCATTTCATTCATTTCATTCATTTCATTCATTTCATTCATTTCATTCATTTCATTCATTTCATTCATTTCATTCATTTCATTCATTTCATTCATTTCATTCATTTCATTTATTTCATTCATTTCATTCAAAGTACACCATGTTCTTGTGTAGATTGTTCCATTGTTATTGCTAGTTTTGCATCCTAATGAATAATTGTGGTTTTTCAACATTTTGTTCAGTCGTTCAGACATGCCTGGAATATATGTCGATATATGTCTCACGTTTGGTTTTTCTTTTTCAAAATGGTTGCCATTGTAAAAACGTTCCACTCTTTCTGTCATTGTTTTGCGGATGAAATGTTGTTGCTCGTAAGGATCTCTTTTACTTTACTCACGCTCTTTGGTCGGTCAACTGAGTTGGTGAATTTTATTGGTCGATCTATCAACCCTCTTGCTACGTTGCCTTTATATGCCATCGGATTATGTTCAGCAAAATTTATACACCGCTTTGGTTTTCAGGGATCATTGTGATGATTTCATATTTCAGATAATTTGTAGGTAATAGTAATTTTCGTATTTGAAAAAGACTCAGTCGCTACTATCGTAATTGCCTTGATGAACTGTTCTTTCGCCAAGAAAGTGTGTTGTTGGATTTTATGCCATCTCTACTTTATCGCAGTTACGAATAAGTCAAGAGGTCCACTTGTGTACAATGACGTTTCATCAAGGGATATCAATTTGTAGCCGTTGGGAATTATGGCTACTATTATGCAGTTTGCGAATTCCCAGCTATCTTTCGAATAGTAAAGGGAATCTTTTACGACTTTACTTAGACAATCTGATATCATTTTGCTGACTTTATGAGTGGGAGATTACACTGTTGCTACAACCGGTCTCAAGCGAATACGTTCACCGTTTACTTTTTGTGGAGCTTACCTAAACCCTAAAACGCAGGTGCAACACTATTGTGAGTTTGAAGGTACCTCTCATCGTCGTCATTGATACGATTTTGTAGTCTCCATGCTTTGACCAATTCTTTGAGAACTTTTTGGATTCTTGATGTTGGGTTTCGTTTTGTCTACTTACAAGTATGTCGTTGGGAAGTTTCTCCATTGATTCTTCATACTCAGATTTGTTCATGATTATTATTGTCTTGTTACCTTTATCAGCCTTGATGACGATCAAGTGCTTTTTTTCTGACAGGAGCTTTTTTGCTTTGTTGACCAGTTGCAATAGATTAGATTACTGGTCGAGGCGGCCAAACTAGGGCTCGGAACAGATCAGATCAATCTGATTTTTTTTTTTCAGATTAATCTGAAATTTATCCGATCTGAATCTGATCTGAAAATTTTGATCTGATCTTAAATCTGAAAAATTATATCAGATCTGATCTGATCTGAACTGATCTGAAATCTGTTTTAGAAGTCTTTACACCTAGCTGAAGGGAAATATTTGCCCGTGTCAGTATTTTAAATATTGTATTTAAAAGTCTGAAAAATAACTATTCCGCGACAATATTAAATAAACTACTGTTTTTTTGTATCGAATATTATAATACAATAATTCAAATTAAAATTGTCCCGCTAAATATTATAACGAAAGTCCAACATTTGGCTGCTTTGGATCACACATACTCATAATCTTATACTAGTGTATACTTTTTGTTGAAAGGGTTTAACGGTTTTATTGTGTAGCTTTCAGTATTTACTTCTATAGTATATTACAGAGGAACACTGTTATGAGTAATATTACAGGTGTGCGATGTATTATTACTCATAAACTATAAACAGTGTTCCTCTGTACTATGTTTTAACGTCTACCCACAAGGTAAGTTGAAATTTACAAAACATCTTATTTCATAAAAATCAATTCAAGTTTCAAATTTTGTTTTGTTCACGAACGAGTCAAAGTCGCCGCGTGCCAATTCATACATGCTTCTTAGAAATGACCTTAGTTGTCGGTTAAATTTTTGTTTAGCATCGAGATTTAATTCGAGTTTTTCATCTTTATTGAGAACTTATAGGCGACTTTGGGGAACACATGTTCTGCCGTGAATTGAGTAATGTCATAAGCAGGATATTCGTTTCCGAAAAATAACACAAATTTAAGAAATTTGAGAATCACAAACTTTCACTATATCAAAACAAACGCGTCGCATAAGATTTACCGACTACTCTGACTACACGTACGTTATGAGCCATATACCTATCGCGTCGCACTCTGGTTATATCAACTTACCGAGTGGGTACACGTTAAAATATTGAAACGTAATCTCCGATGCTTTAGTGTAATAAATTTGATAAAGTGATGTTGTCGAATGAAAACGAGATGTGCACGTATGCGCGTGCGAAGCCCTAGCGAAAAGTACACATCGAGTGTGTATTGGGGTATTTTGAAAGAAATTTTTCTGTAATAGTGAGAGTGTGTTGACGCACATACCGTGAAAAGCAACTCTTCGTCCCAAGTAATGGGAAAATATGTTCCGTCTCAACAAATACACTCTCACGTATACAGAAAAAATGTTTTTATTATTCACAGTCGCAAAAAAATATTTTTTTGAGCATACGGTGATAAATGGAGTGAATAGAATCAGATCAATCTGATCTGATCTCATCTGATCTGAAAAAAAATTATCAGATCAGATTACCTTTGACCCCGATCTGATCTGATCTGAAAAATTCAGATCGCGTTTTTTCAGATTCAGATCAGATCAGAACAAACTGTTCCGAGTCCTACTTGAAACAAAGGTCTTATGACCCTTTGTTCCTTCCCCGTTACTTTTCCATCATTCCACCTAGTCATGTATTCTGTCTTAGTTAGATTCTCACATTACATGTTCCCATTTCAGAATACACAGTTGTACGCCAAATGAGCCTCGTCGTCTGGGCACACGCACTACGATACAAAGACGTTCAAAAGATGGGTAATAAAAGGCTACCTAAAAGCATCTTATATGCACAGGTCCCGAGTGTTAGGCCAAGGCGTAGACCAAGGAGAAGGTTTATATATTCAATTAAATCAGATTTATAAGTTAGGGGCAAGCGATAAAGCGATGATAACTAAGTCCGAAGCCGACCTGGAGGTTCCTTAGAGCCAATAAGTCAAAAAATCACGAAAATTATGGAAGAAGCTGGTTTTTTAAAAAAATTAAAGTTCTACTCTGTCAAAGAAAATTTTTGTTAGTGCGTCGGAAGCTTTTCTTTGAATCAACCGCCGCGCCGCATGCAATTTTTTTTTAATTTTTTCAACTGGTGCAAGTAAGGTTTTCATGCAGAGCGCAACAGGCGAAAAGTTTGAACGGCCTGTTCTCATTCTTTAGGTGAACTGAAGAATTGTTTAAGCGCCGCAGGCAAAAACTTTGGTCTGCTTTTTCTCGTTTTTTAGGTAATGCGAAGAATTGCTTAATAGCCGCATCAGGTACGGCGCCGCAGGCGAAAATTTTTGACTGCTTTCTATTGTTCTTTAGGCAAATCGAAGAGCGACTTAATTGCCGCAGGCGAAAGTTTTTCGTTGTAGGGCTTATTGTAAGTAAGAATTTCAATAATTGATTGATTTTGGATTTATCTAACGCCGTAGGCGAAAGTTTGTAGGCTAGTAAGGGATCCATAAATTACGTACGCTTTTTTCAGTGCTGCCATTTAGGGGGGTAGTTTGGGGGTCGGCCATACATTTGACGTCTTAAAAGTGAATATTTTTCAAGTTATTTTTGATTTAAATCTGCTGACAGCACTGAAAAAAGCGTACGTAATTTATGGATACTAACTAGTTTTTTTTACTAAATCAAGGTGTTTGAAATTTTGAAAATTTGGATCAGTTTTTCTTTTTTTCAGTCATTGGATGGGCCCCTAAAATGACCGCCCGGGCCACCTTTTTAGGCGCGGACCCGGAGGATTTACTACCGTTACTCTACTTTAATCAGGTCTGCCTGAAAGGTAGTTTCAAAAGGAATGTTGAGATTGATGATGGGCAAAATCGGTCAAGAACTTTCGAAGTTACGATCGAAAAAGTTGTCAAAACCTTGTTTTTTGAAGGTCGCAGAAACGTTTTTGCTTATATCTCCGACGAACGGGACTTGCTTTTCACTGTTCAAGGCTGCCTCATGAATTTCATAAAATATAAAGAAATTTTGCTGTGTTTCAGAGGTAGTCGAAGGCTCAACAGTATTCAAGAAAAAAGTATAAAAGCATCCTCTCCTTACGGGCAGATTTTCTTCCGAACATTAATATATATCAGAAGAGAAGGAACAAACCTCAGGGGGAGGCGCAGAAAATCTCAGGGGGGCTCAGCCCCCTCGCTCCCCCTAGATACGGCGCTGGAGTAACCATGAATCTGTTTGTTGGACCACATGCTTAACGTGAACTCCGAACCACGCCTATATATTGTAGCTACATATAGAATTTCATCTGGTGTTCATTATATCTACGCCTTAAGTTAGGTTAGGTTGAAGTGGGTAGGGCTCGACCCTTGCACCTAAGCCTCTATTGGGCCTGTTGTGCATGTCCACAGTTGATTGATTACTCACAGCCTTTTGGTGCTGTTGAGGTAATCAAGGATTTTATTAAGCGGTAATCTCCAGATTGAATTGTAGGGCAGTATGTACGAACCCATACTTTTTCCCCTAGCTGTAACATATGCGGGACAGTCGCATAGAAAGTGTTCTGCCGTTTCCACCTCACCAAAATTTGGGCAATTCGGGCTGCCGCTGAGTCCTAGTGTGAACAAGTGCTTGTTTAGAGGGCAGTGCCCTGTCAGGACGCCTGTTAGTCTTCTTATGTTTTTCCTACTCAGTGCTAAAATGTATTTTAGAGTTTTTTGCATTGATCCTGATGCAGTTTTTTGCTTGCCTTGCCGTCTCAAGAGATTTCTAGTATTTCTGAAAGTGTGATCGTCTCCATTTGTCTATTTCCTTCTTATACACTGATGATGGAACACCGGCGTGATTCCATAGATCTCTGCTAGGAATATGGATGCATATAGTCCGAGGGCGTATGATTTGCCAATCTGATATTGGGGGCAGTGAATACAAGCTCCAGCAAGCCCATTGTACTTCGAGCCATCTGAGTACCACGTTAGACTGTCTCGTTTTGGAATTGCAGCGTCATTTGCCCAAGCCTCTCTAGAGGTAAATGACACCTTAAACTTTTTTTCAAACCGGTATACTGGCGCTATTGCGTCTCCCTTCATTTCTAGAATGGGTGATTCCCTTACCATACGGTCCCAAAATGCCGAGTGCCCGTAGTTCGACTTGATCAGCAGGGACGATTGATTGAGTCTAAGGCAGGTAGCTCTCGCCATGGCTTCGATATGTATGTGCAGTGGTTTCATGCATCCTGTGATGCTTATTAGCGCTAGTCGTTGCATTTTTGCTAATTGCTTTTGAGCCGTTCTACGCCTTAAGATAGATTCAGATATCTGTACACAGAATTCATCGTGTATGAGTGACGTAATACATGTCGTTCTAGTTCCAGTTGCAATAAAAATTCGTCGGAATTTTTAGATCGTTTGTAGTGATGTTAATCATTTTTGCACGTATTTCATCTGCATCAGGGTTGTTATAGAGGTAGTTTTGAATGCTGAATAGTGTTTTTATAATCTGTATTTTTTTGAATTCATATAGCAATCTAAATTTTGGTCCTAAGCTCAGGATGTATGTAACGTATTCAGGAATGATGGAGTCAGAAATATTGCTAATCCATTTTGATTTGTCTTTGATTTTTTCAAATTTTTCTCTAATCAACTCGTCAAACTTACGAATTTGTCGATTTTTCGATTCAATGAACGTTTTTTCGTATCCGACCGTTTGTGTTGAATTGAAATTATTCATGACATGTTTTGGAATGACGTTGTTGACTTTTGATCTGAAATATTTTAGTTTGTCGACGGTTCTTGGTTCGTTTCAGAAGTCATAATGTTCAACCGTTCATTCTCGATTTTCAGTTTCCAACGGGACATTTTCGCTTGGTTATAATGATTCGTCCTTTCTTCTTCCCTGGCTCGACAGGAAGGGAGGATTTCATTAATAAATGGAATCTAAATAAATAAACTAATGTAAAAATATCAGCAAAGAAATGAAAGGAATAATAATACTACGGCAAATCTCTTGATTATTCACGCCTCATAATAAGAATATGACTTGTAATTTATCTCTTAACGAATCAAATAGCGACTAATTTAATAAAGATCCAACTTACGACCGTCTTTTCACCTTTGTAGAGATCTCTCAAGTATGCAACGGATCTGTTGGATGTTGTTTGTTTCGGATGCAAATGAATAAGGTAGGAATGGATCTTTAGGCCACCAACCAACATTGTATGTTGTTTACAAAATTTGAGATCCTCCTTTAAGGATTTTACTTTTTTTTTACTTTTTTTATGTTTGTTTCATGCACAAAATATTCAAATTATCAAATTGTTGCATCTAGATAGAAGAAAGTGAAAAAAAAAAAAATTTCGCGCAAGCTTGAACCTAAATCGAGACCTAAATGCAATTTCATATAAATATTTATATAAAACACAACCGAAGATTATGTTACAATGAACAATGCGCATGTGCATTCGAAAACAAAATTTCGCATTAAGCACAAACACATGTGGGTTCAATGTCTAATGATCCAATTTTTTTTTCTAAATTAAAAACTTTTTCATTTTTTATTTATTCCATCAAACATTTTTCATATAAAAACTCGTTCGATTGAGGAAACAATTACTTTACAGAAGTCCTGACATTAAGTGCTGCACACTGGCATTTTGTTTTATCAAAATCCGTTTGGTCAAAAATTAATTATTTTTTATGTTCTAAATGTTCAATGCATTTACATAGGGGTCGTGCACATATGACGTCACGTTTGCTATAAAAAATGAGTATCCATAAAACGGTCATAACTTAGTCAAGACAGCAAATTCTGTTTATAGGACTCTGGCTACCCCCCCAAATAGGGGGTGTATTTGAGGGGGCAGCCGGAGTACTATAAGCAAAATCTCTTACCAGTTTGGAGTTATAGACTTTGTGGATTTTATAGCAAGCGTGACGTCATATGTGTACGACCCCATACCCACATTCACGCATATAGAAAACACATTTTATGAGAGTTTTCAATTGAATCACATTAGCTACGATAATAAAATTCGCAATTCGTGCATTCACGAAGATCGTGTGGTGTAGTGGTTAGCGTCGTTGATTGGGACGCGGGGCATTCTGTGTTCGATTCAAACATTTTTTTTTAATTTAATATTTCTGGACAATTTTTTTTTTACTTTTTTTATGTTTGTTTCATGCACAAAATATTGAAATTATCAAATTGTTGCATCTAGATAGAAGAAAGTGAAAAAAAAAAAAATTTCGCGCATGCTTGAACATTTTATATAAATATATAACACAACCGAAGATTATGTTACAATGAACAATGCGCATGTGCATTCGAAAACAAAATTTCGAATTAAACACACACACATGTGACATTCCATTTACGCATATAGAAAACACATTTTATGAGAGTTTTCAATTGAATCACATTAGCTGCGATAATATAATTCGCAATTCATGCATTTAATAAGATCATGTGGCGTAGTGGTTAGCATCGTTGATTGGAACGCGGGGCGTACTGTGTTCGATTCTCAAACGGACGGTTTATTTTTAATTTAATATTTCTAGTCTAGCTGGTTATTTATCGCCCTAGATAGTGGAATTTATCCCTCTAGGCGGATAAATACTGAGAATAATGCAATAAATTCTCATTTTCCGTCTCAAAAATTGGCATTTAATGTAAGGCGTATCGTCGCCTATAAAGTAAAAAAATATTACACAACCAAATCTGTCAATGAGTAAAGAATAGTAGGCAATTATGTTACACGACATTAAAACATAATCAAGAGCAATCCTTTGAAGCGATCAACATGACACCTTCATAAAAAATCTCAACATGAACTCAATTCTGCGACAAATACAACTCATACAACTTCAACTAACGACAAAATTGAAATTGCGTGACAGATGGACGTATGACTCCACACAGACTCTACGCTTACCCAAAATAGTCCTCGAAAACGGTATGTATAAGAGTCCAGATCCTCTAGTTGGATAGTTATGCACTGGTCTACTAAAATTCACAGTGTGGTGACACAAAGCTCTAGTGGAATCAAAAACAAATTTACAAGCCGCGTTTTTGTAGAGCTTACTTACCATCAAAACATCCGGGCAGTAAACCGAATAAAGTAAATCAGAAGAGTATATATAAAGAAGCCTATGAATGACCCTCAGAGCAGGCTTCTGTTTTCTTTCAAGATTTTCAATTAAGCACTTATTTGCAGAACCCCACGCGCCTATACAGTACGATAGACGTGAATGTATCAGTGAATAATATAGGTACTTCAGGATCTTAGAAGGCAAGACCCAACGTAGCCTGCGCAATACACCTATTCGCCCAGAGATTTTAGAACACAATTGAGTGATGTGAAAGTTCCAACTCAGATTCTCGTCCAAAATCACCCCAAGATATTTAACAGAGTTCTCGGGCTTGATTTCAATGCCATTTAATTCAATCTTCAATGAAGAGTCAATTACTACACGCCTGGCCCTAAAATGAACAACATTACTCTTTTTTAGATTTACCGTGAGCCTGTTGACATCAAAAAATTCCGTTAGTAACCTCAAGTCACTGTTCACAACCTCCACATTGCTGGCAAACCAAATGGAACAGGAGAAAATGCTTGAATAATATGCTGAAGAGATGGATATCATTAATAAAAACCAAAAATAGGAGAGGCCCCAGTACACTCCCCTGAGGAACTCCTAAAGTCACCCCCATCCAAGCGCTTTCATATCCATTCACAACAACTCTTTGAAACCTGTTTTTCAAATAATCAGCGATAAGATCCAACGCTAAACTTCTTATTCCGGCAGCCGATAATTTGTCCAGCAGTAACATATGATTGACTGTGCCAAAGGCCTTAGAGAGGTTCAAAAAAAGACCGGTGAAGATTTTACCTTTGTCAATATGAAAAGAGATATCGACTTATCGACTTATTCAAACAATGCAACATGGGTACCACTAAGGGATCTCGTTAAAACTGGTGTGACAGTCAGTGTGAGGATAAGTGCCAGAGACAAACAAAGATTATAAATGTCAGCTAGAACTGGCGAAATAGTCAAAGCACAACATTTAACAGATATGTTGTCACAGCCTGGCGCTATTCATGAAAATAGAATTGCTGTTTTGAGACAAGTGGCAAACTTGAAAATATCAGAGTCATTCTGGTGTTGAATATTAGACGCTAATTTCTCGAAGAGGTTGCTGTAGTATTCATCCTTATACAGCGTTTGAATCAACACGATTTTCCCATCTTTTGACAGAACTGCTACTTTTCTTTCTCGCAGATTTCAACTTATTCCACAATAGTCTCCTTTTATTTATAAATAATTCCAAGTGATCGTTTATGTATGGTCACTTAGCACAAAAGCGTTTAACTCGACATTTCCTTACAATAGTGAATTCAAATATACAATCAGAAAAATATTCGCAAAAATGGTTGCAACAATTATTAACGTCATTCAACTGCAGAGGGCCAGTAACATGAAAAATAATAGAACCCAACTTTGCATTAACCTTGTCATAATCAACAAACGACTTTTCAATCATTGTAAATTTATCCATTTTACAGCGAAAGCGTGTGTGAAATCACTGGGTTATGTTCACTAAGCTCATTACCAATAGTTGAGTAATGAACACTAGCTTCCACGGTACAACGAAAGATGGCATGATCAATAAGAGATCTGGTTGAAGGACGCGTAATGTAGCGCCAAGCAGTATATCAACATACACACAACATACATATCAACATAAACCTAAATGTGCAATATTTGACTTTTTCGACCATGTAAAAATCAAAATAATGGTGTCAAAATTCTGCTTAAAAAGAATGAAAGGCATTAATGTGAGAAAGCTGCTCACTTATTATCGATTTGGGACCAGCCTGCCTCCCTGAGTAATCATAAAAAAATTATTGAATTTGTATGGGAGCCATAACAAAGGCGGCTGGTGTTAAAATTCTGCCTACCCCAAATGAAAGGTGTCACTATTAGTCCTAATTTCCATCAATATCAATTTGACACCAGACTGCCTCCTCGAGTTCTAGTTCAAAGGATAAAAAATCCGTATGGGAGCTATAAGAAGGCAGGCAGGTCTGAAAATTCTTTTTGTGCCGAATGAAGGTATTAATGTAAAACAATGTTTGCGTAATCGTCAACTTGACACCTGCCTGCCACCCTGAGTTTTAGCTCTGGGAATCCTCGACTTATACTTGGGATTTGGTAAGATGGGCAGGCTAGTGTCAAAATTCTGCTTGAGCCAAACGAGAGGTGTTAAGATAGCACCT
The DNA here is from genome assembly GCA_029228625.1 of Pseudolycoriella hygida. Taxonomy (NCBI): domain Eukaryota; kingdom Metazoa; phylum Arthropoda; class Insecta; order Diptera; family Sciaridae; genus Pseudolycoriella; species Pseudolycoriella hygida. Next base: position 92,927,082 of record CM055403.1, read on the forward strand.
CACTTTTTCTCAACTTGACAACAGCCTGCCTCCTTGAGTTCTAGTTCAAGGAATGAAAAATTCGTATGGGAGCTCTAAGGAGGCAGGCTGGTATCAAAAATCTCTTTGTCCCCAATAAATGGTATTAGTGCAAAACAACGTTTGCGTAGTCATGAACTCGACACCAGCCTGCCTCCTTAGTTGCTGACTCAAAGACTATATTTTCTCTATTGGAGCTATAAGAAGGCAGGCTTGTGCTAAAATTCTGATTTGGACCAATGAAATGTATAACTGTAAAATGGCATTTCCATAAATATGAATTTGACACCAGACTGCCTCTTCGGAATCAAGCGATTGAGTTAAGATTTAGGTTAGCATTGTAAGGCGAATACTTCAAAATATTGAAATTAGTGTCGCCAGCAATCATGTAAAATGCATCATTGTTATTCACTACTACAGCAAGATGACTCAAGAAATCTTTTTCATTATGATAATCAGGAGGTCGGTAATATGCATGAACCTTAAAATCTTTCAGAGAAATTGTACCAGATATATAAAATAAGCTAGAAGATAGATTACAGTTCAAAGTGAAATTAAGGAACTCATTAACATATGCGGCAAGCCACCCTCCAAATCCATCCCTGCAAGTGAACTGACCATTGTATCCATTGATCCCATAGAGGCCTATGTCACCCGATAGTATCCAGCTCTCGCTAATGATTATAATGTCAAATTGATGTTTAAATTTGGAAAGGTACTGCAAATATAGGTCAAATTTGTTCAAATATCAAAAATACTACGTAAATTGAGCTGTAACACCCTGAGACCAGAAAAGTTGTTCACGAAACCAGCTGGAATTTCATACTCATCGACACCACAAAAGTTGTCGTTAGTGAAGTTACCAGAATTGTATTTATTTATTGGACCCGTACGAAGTACGAAGTCCTATACGTTTATTACAAACAATTTTATTGTAACATGGGGTAGATCGAGGTGGGAGGGGGGGATGCATCTATTATCGTCTAGAGATGACGAATCAGCAATAAAAAAATGTTCGTCTGTCTGTCCGTCTCTACTTTTTTTCCAAACGGCTCAACCGATCAGCCTAAAGCTCTGAAAGGTACATACCTTTCATGATTCAAATTCGAAGATGAGCAAAAGTAGTTCCGGAGATATGGTCGAAGAAGTGGAGGTCGGACATGAAATTTTCGAGGGTCGATGAAACTTTTTTGCAAATATCTCAGCAAGTATACCACGGAAATTCCTCATTTACACCACTGAAAGCACTTGATGTCACAAAACTAGGAAAAAAAAAATTGTGCGAGTCGGGTCAGGGGTCTGGGACCGTCTATATTTCCTTAACTATGCAATATGGAGATTTACTGTCAAAGGCAAAGTTGTAGAGAATTCAATTTAAGCGAACACGTGTTTCAGGGTTTTTAGAAAAATTTGGCTTAATCTTGGTATATGGCCACTTCTATAATTGGGCAGGATGACCCAGATCTCCAGAACTATGAAAGTTAGAAAGTTGGTTCCAAAGGCGAAGTTGTGGAGAATAATATTTAAGCGAACAAGTGTTTCAGGGTTTTGAGGAAATGTTACCCAATTGTGGTATATGACCACTTCCATAATTGGGCAGAAAGACCCGAATCTCCAGAACTATGAGAGGTAGAAAGTTGCTTCCAAAGGCAAAGTTGTAGAGAATAAAATTTTAGAGAACACCTGTTTCAGGGTTTCAGGGGAAATGGCTTAGTCCTTGGATATAAGCTTTTCTACCTTGGGTAATTTCTATGGATCTTCTATGGAAATTCTTACAGTTATAAAAGAGCAGAAAACGTTGGATTGTTTTCTTATTTGTATATTTAGGTACGTTCGAGTCACTTTGCCACATTTATTCTTATACGTACGGATCTTTGGTTATGTTTACAAATAAAACTGCAAAATATGAAATGTTCGATTCAAATGAAAGCTACTCACCTTACGGAGATAATTCAACATCCGAAGATCGTTCAATCAAACTATCGAAATCAGTAAATCGATCAATCGCAATAGCACGATCCCCTTCCCTCCTTTTTAAATAAATATTGCCACCACTAATCCAGAGATATTTGAACCCATTAACAGATTTAAAAGATTTTGCCAATTTAAAAAGCCGCTTACGATCACTAGTCAAACACTCTATAGAATACTATCTCTACAGTGATAATCTCTACCAGAGAATTATATGTAGACCAAACTCGTAGACGTTTTGCACCACCCAGGCCGTCCCTTTTTACTATGACGTTCAACACCACCCAGGCCGTCTTATTCTACTTTATCTGGGGGAATATTCTTCCTAGTCCGCAGACACCAGATTTACTACTTGGTTGTTGTTTCTCTTTTATCTGGGGGAATATTCGTCCTAGTCCGCAGACACCAGATTTACTACTTAGTAGTTGTTTCTCTTTTATCTGGGGGAATATTCTTCCTAGTCCGCAGACACCAGATTTACTACTTAGTAATGAAACTCACAACTGTTCGTATTCGAATGATTTATTTCAGGAAAAAAAGCAACATATTTATATGGAAAAAATCCTCACTTCATGCTACGTTAAAATTTAAATATACTAGATTTACAATAGAATTTACAAATTGAAAAATGAAGTATTTTCTCCAAAAATTATTCGGAGTTCAACATGAAGTATTTTTTTATTTTAAATTTGAAGTAAAATTTTCCGAATTCAACACACTCATTCACATAATTTTTTCTATTGAAATTGTTGTCAAGTTCCAGTTCACCAGATGTAAAACCATTTGTCAAACGACACTTAACCAGAAATTCGTTCCTCTGCTTGAGATCTTTGAAACCAATGACGACATTAGGGATGACTCCCACTGGTGCAAGTGTTGAGTCCAAAACGTTGCAACGTATCAAAATTATATCAGATGGTTCAACATTGACGTTCACTGTACGAGCAATTTTTAACATCACATCAAGCAGATGTTCATCATCAGATAAACAAATTCACTTTGAAGGCTATTATCACTTGTATGGGCACAATTACCTAACACAGCAACATTATTTTTGTTACTGTTGTTAATAGCAAATTTCAAAACACTTTGATTGACTTCAGCGTAGACCTGTGCGCCGGCGCTCAGCCGCACCGATCGCCGCCGAAAAATGTCAGACAAAATGCGCCGCCGTCGTTGAAAATTTAAAAACTGTCAGCCGATTGCGCCGCCGCCGAATGTTAAATAAACCCTCCGCCGCTGCCGCACATTTTGGTTTTTATTGAATTTCACAACTTTTTAGTCCTACACATTTTGACAACCTTAATAATGAATGGTTTCGCGGTTTTTTTCACAGTTACAATTTTTATCGCGGTAACTAATACGGTACTGTCTAGAAATTTATAGAAATTTTATAGTTAAGAAATTTTTCGTCCAAAATATCATTTCAAAGTCTGAAGGTGAGCCGAACAAGGCCCGAAATATAGCTGAAATTATAAGAAAATAACGTTTACTTGATGCCGCTATAACTAGAGTTGGGCGAGCAGGGGCAAAATTTGACCCGATCCTGTGCCCGCCCGATAGGATATTAGTCGGGCTCGGGCATAATTCTATCGGACCTGTTATGGGTCTGGCTTTTTTCTTAATTTTGGGCCCGTGAACGGGTGGGCTCGGGCATTATTCTATCTGGCTTGTTTGATTTTAATTCGCATTTTGTAATTGTGAACAGATATTATATTGTGTTGTGCTTTGTGATAACGTAGAAGCTTGCGCAAACATAACTTCATTTAGATAAATGCGCGCGCTGTCACATTTGTTGACTAATTTATCCCGTCGGTATTGCTGTGTCATTTAATTATTTGACGATTTTTCGCCTCCAACGTCTATTAATTAAACCGTTTATTATTGTTCTATTCCAGCTGAATACTGAATTAAAAAAATGAACAATTGCACTGTGTGTGATAACGGCTTCCGAAACGACAATCCAAACAAAATTATTTGTGATGGAATTTGTCGACTAGTTTATCACGCTGAATGTGTCAATTTCAACAAAGATGCTCTGTTGCATTATAGACAAATGCCGAATCTTCAATGGTTCTGTGATAGCTGCATTATGCAAATAAGCTCGTCCAACGTTTCATCTCCCCTGTTAAATAAACTCAATTCCACTGCAAATGTTCCAACATCATCCCGATTTTATGTTCAACGTTCACTTCCTGCTGCGAACAATCGTAAGCGTAAGCCGATTCATAGTGCAAAATCGACTACAAGTTCCGTATTTTTGGTTACTAAGTCTCCGGCCGTCAAAAATGACATTAAAAAAACCAATGACTTTCGCAGTCCTCCGAAAAATGTAATGATGTCCAACAGTCGGTTATGTAAATCACCATGCCCAAATGAATCGCACCAGATGACCACACCTGTAATAAAACAATCTGACGTTGCTCAAACCGATCCAAAGTATTTTTCCGAAGATTTTAAAGAAGTTCCCACTGAACCATCGGTAAGTCTATCAGCTTCTAGTTCCTTCGCCGAGGTGCTAACTTCATCGTCAATCGTCGAAAAAGTGTCCGCTGGAGACGATGTCTCACCTATTAAACCGCATAGGGATTCTACTCCACGAAGTGTTGTATCGCCGATAGAAACACACAAGATTGCTTATATGTCCAACTTACATCCGTCAGTTACCGAAGACGATGTGAGTAATTATCTACTCAGGAATAACGTAATAGCGTCGATTGAAGAAGTGTCGTGCAAAAAACTGGTTTCACCCTATGTCGATTTAGACACGGTTAGCTTTGTATCGTTTAAGGTCACCGTTAGATCAGAACTGTTTAACTCGGTGGTCAATAGTAAGCTCTGGCCTGACACGGTCACCGTTAGGGAATTCATAAAACGCTAGAAAACTGATGAATTTTTGAATTATTGATTTTGTTATCGTATTTCCTTCGACGAGTGACTTATCGTCATTGTTGTAATTTTAATTTGATTTTTAATATTTAACTCAACCTAACCTCAAACTTCCACTTTCAGTTGATTGCAGTGAACCAATGGTTCTCACTCTAATCAGAATATGATTAGCCAAATCGAGTCTCACGACTTTGAAAAACAAACTCCAGGTCTATTCGACTTGTGCAAACATATGCTAGTCTAGTCGACTAGCTATCGCTAATCATTTTTCTTTCAGGGAATCATTGGACACAGACATTCATTAAGTCAGTCAAACTGAACAACACAGATAGAACAACGACAGCGTAAAACATCATTTTAGTTAAAATTTATTTAAATTGTCAATGTATAATATTGTAAGTAGTCAGGGGGCCTAGGCCATTGACGAAATAAATAAATAAATAAATAAATTGATTTGGGTCGGGACTCGGACAATTTCGGCAAAGTTAAGGGCGAAGTTTGCAAAATCGACCCGAAGGCGAGATTGTGTAATCGTCCTTGTGTTACAGGCTGTTTACATGACCTCACTTGTACTATGCTTAAACGTAGTAGCACTCGGTCGTTGAAACAAACAATTGAACATTAAACATTTTGAAAACACAGCGTTACACTATTTGAGTTCTTAGAGTAGGCTAAATATCGAATGAACTATCGTATGTAGAACAATGTGCTGTGTTCATTTCGTTATTTCTTTGTCGATGTGATAATAACGCAAGGCATCAGTGAGCAATGCTGCGGCGTTATAAACTCATTTTTTCCAGAATTTTCTGTTCAAATCCTAGTTTTTTTTTTACATTCTATCAAATATGTCTATTAATTTTTATACAGAAACTCTTATAAAATTGTAGTACATACAGTCGGTTTGTAATTCTTTTACGAGTTTTTTTGCTTACCAGCTGGTTTCACTTAAATATTTCAAACATCGAACAGAGGGGAAGTCAATTTGATTTAATTTCATATAAAAAATCAATAATCTCCGTCACAACGAGCTATGTGTGTGTTTGTAAACCAAATGTAAACAATAACTACGACAGTAGACGTTAATTAGTTCGGAGGGCTTCTTTTTAATTTTTTCTGCTCTCAAAACTCAAAGGATTTCTATAGTTCAGTAAATAGAGTTTAATAAGTGCATAAATTAATTTTTTGATGATGTACAATCCACATGAGCAAATTTCCAAATTGTTAAAAATTGAATTTCATTGACCATTAGTAAGGTGCATGTTTTTAGTGAAGTTTCATCGAAAAATTTGATTCATTTGATAATTATTTTGATTGATCATGACAATAACAGTTTGGAACATTATTTTAGCTGATTTCTTTAGTTCACATTTGCTGATTTGTTTCTTTCAGTTTGGAGAAAAGAAAAATTTTGAAAAATAGTTTTGCCGTAAACAAAACACATGCATATGCTACGCCGACCCGTACGTGAGGTACCGTCATCAAAAAGATGGTAGTCTCAGACTGATAGGCTTTTTTCCATAACGGAGCTAAGGGAGCGTCCATGAATGACGTCTGCATTTAGGGGATAGGAGGGGGGTCATGAAAAACAGACGAAAACAGACAGGGGGTAGGGGGTGTTTGACGAAAACAGACGTCATATCCGGTAATGTCGCTCAATTTGAAACTACCACCGCTTTCACGATGAAAGCCGTTTTTCTAGCACACCATAGTTGTTCCATCCCATTTTCGAACAAAAATTTTATTCGTCTTTTCATTTTGAGAACCACGAAAATTGTAATTTCTCGATATTCAAACACAAAAACAACAACCAACGATATTGGAGATGAAATCACACTATTGACTTTCGCATTATGACCTTTTTCTTTTTGCATCAATTGTGTGTTGACTTTCGCACTATGGACGAACGCATAACTTGACTTGAACGCAAGATCGCAAATGAGTGAACTTTTTGGATATTTTTTAGGATTTCGCCCCTTTGCATGTAAAGTTTTATATGCATCTGTTCTGGACGACGGTTTTTAGGCATTTTCGCTTGTAGACCTCACTTCTTCGGTCTACAACTCGCAAAATTGCCTAAGTTAAGTCTTGGAAAATAGATACACAAATAACTTTTTTTAAAAAAATCAAAGAATCATCAAAAATATTGCAAATAGAAGATGAAAAAATGACGTCTGTTTTCGGGGGGAGGGGGGGGGGGTATGGCAAACAGACGAAAACAGACAGGGGGTAGGGGGTGTCTGAAAAAGCCAAAAAAATGTAGACGTCACTTTTGGACGCTCCCTAATTGTGATTCTTTATGATGTAAATAGTTATCAAGTGAACTAGTCGAAACCCCCGCCCCTAGGGTCTACGTAGGCTTTATCATTTTCGCTTGTTGTCTATTCAGAGAGCCAAAGCAAATAATTTTTCGTTTTAAATAATGTTGAAGGTCGTTATATCACTTCGTTGATATTTCCGCTAATAATACTAAAATCGAAGTGGGCGAGAAAGGCACTATAAATCAAAATACTTTCTTTGCCGCAAAATAACTCCACTTCACCCGTATTCCACCTCACCCGTATTCCACCTCCCCCGTATTCCACCTCCCCCGTATTCCACCTCCCCCGTATTCCACCTCTCCCGTATTCCACCTCTCCCGTATTCAGCCTCTCCCGTATTCCACCTCCCCCGTATTCCACTTCCCCCGTATTCCACTTCTCCCGTATTCAACGTCGACCGTATACGGTGAAAGTTGAATACGGTCGACGTTGACCGTATTCAACTTTCACCGTATTAAACGTTCACCGTATTCAACGTTCCCCGTTTTACACTTCCTCCGCATTCCACTTCCCCTGTATTCCACTTCGCACGTATTCCACGTTCACCGTTTACAACGTTCCCCGTATTCAACTTTTCCCGGATTCCAAGTTTCCTGTATTCAACGTTCCCCATATTCCACTTTCCTAGTTTTCCAAGTTCCCCCGTATTCAACTAACGATTGGCACTCAAAAGTTATCTCCACTTTGTCCAAAAACAAAAGTTCCCTAACAACAAAGTTAGGAAACCCCGAAATTTGAACAGTTTTCGCTGCCTAGCTCCTCCGCATGAAGTCGGATCAAAAAGTTTCCTTCTACAAAGTTGTAGGTCATTAAAAACTCCAAGACTTTTCTTCCCCGACCAAATCTCTAACACAACATTATTTATTTATTTATTTATTCGACCAATTAACAGAGTTTTGCAACCCCAATAACAAATTAGCTCAAAATTACTTAATTTAGCAAAATTACATAGCTATGCTTATGTAGCATAGTAAAAAATATATTTAAAGTGAAGAAAGAGGAAAATAAGTAAGACTAAAAAAATGCAATGAAAAAGATAAAAAAAGAATAATAAGAAAAATTTATTTCATCCGTTTTTCACCCATAACTCACTTATTTCAGAACAATATCCAACCCCGGAACATGTTTTCTCGACGTTTTGCACCATCCCCGATAACATATCAAAAAGTATTTTTTTACTCCTCAGTTTAAACGCAAAAATAACAAGATTGTGACCGACAGATAAATAAATAAACAGACAAATAAGCAGACAAACTTTTGACTTTTATAATTATTAATGCTGCTATCGAGAAGTAAGGGATAAAGCTAAGTGTAAGCTGAATTTAAATACTTAGGAACCATTTCCGCATCTTGGGGTTGTGTGGCATGAAGATCCAACAATGAAAGGAGCTCTAAATAGTCCATAAAGCTAGGTGATGTTGATAAAGTGTTGATAAGTGTATTTTTTTGAAATCAGACGTTTGTTTCGGCCCATACCTCCTCCCTTTTATCAAATTTCGCTTGTTTCCTCAGAACTCCCCTCCACTACCCTGCCAACAAATTCAAACAAAATTGACCCATTGACCCATCCGAATCTGACTTACCGTTTTTCCCGGTATCCGCCAAAATCAGGCAAAATTTTCCGGTGGTAAAATGTTATTTTCAGGCGACTGGCAATTAACGCACCTAATTTGATTGGAGGATTTTAAACTCTAATTGGGTGTGTTACAATTTAAGTTGAAGATTCAGGTCGAGATCAAATTCAATTCATGTTTTAAAAAGTATGCTGAAATGGATACAGTTCTTTTCTTAACGTCTGAAGTCATGAGAATGTATACGTTTTTTTAGAAATCTTCAAAAAAAATATTTTCAATTAGCATGCGGTCGTACCAGTTTTGTCAGGGCAAAAGTTATAAATGTTACTCTTAATAGAATTGCTATAATGTAACGCGAACAATAATTGTGACAAACATGAGATTTCTTTCAGTGCGTAACGACCGAGTCGATTTTCCAAACTTGATGAGCTTTTTCGATTCTTGCGGGGATATATGCGAAAAAATTTTAAATCCTTTCGAAATATTGCACATTTGCTCACTTTTTCAGCTTGTTCTTGAGATCCATGTCCTGTATTTTCTGGAATTTATTTCCTTTAGTTTCCTTTGATTTCATTTCCGTAATTAGAAGAGAATGAACTGAACAAGTTTTGCTTATCTACCAACTTAGGAGTGATCTACATATTACTTACGCATTACGTACGCTACATTATTTCGATTTTTTTCCATATATTTTTGAGTATAGGGCGAAGGGGGGTGGTCTAAAAATAATATTTTTTTGCGTAACGTAATATGTTGATGTCCCCTTAATCTTCTTTTTGATTGATATTTCAGAAAATTAAAGAAAAAGAAGTTAGTAAGTTATCAAAGTAACAAACATATGGATTTTTTTTGCTGAATGAGCATCTCTAGACCATGATAATTGCATCAACCTTACTATCACAAACTATAACAGGGTGGTACACGTTCCAACACAAAACCATAAGACTGTTTTTACTTGTACTGGTCTAATGATTCATCGACCTCTTTAATTCGAATAAACAACCACACACCGATACAACAATTGTTAAAAAGAGATTGAAACCAGCTGGTTCAAATAAATACGTAAAACTGAACACGCGTAAACTGTAAGACTTTCAATCGATATCGACCTACAAATTTTACAAATTGATCACATCATGTTTTCAAAGCCTTATTTCTCGGGATATATTAGTCCGATTGAGAAACTAAGTACTTTACAGGAATGCTATGATCACGCACGACAGACATATTGTGCTCCACCCAGTAATTAATTGGAGTGATAAATAAATGATTATTAAAAAAAAAAAATGTTTCACCAAAATCCTTTTGGGCAAAATTTAATTATTTTGTTTATGTTCTAAACAAAATCAACGACATATGAACTTTTTGAAACGAGTAGTCTTGTTATGCCCTTACAACTAAGTGTTTGATTTCTAATCGTTGTTCGTTACATGAATCCGTGGGATAATGGTTAGCATATAAGTCGCTGAAGTGGATGTTCCGGGTTCAAGTCACGGTTTGGAAATGTTTTTTTTCTTTATAAACGTAGGTCGGGTTATTACTGCCTAGCATGTTAAATTTCTTCTACATAGCAATGAACCTACAACGTATCCTCAACGTACCGAGTGCGTACACGTTAAAAAACTTTAATGCATAGAGAGCGGTATTGTTGTGTTACATTGACGGTTCATCGCCAATGTATACATAAAATAAATGCCACGAAATTGCACGAAACTGTGTAAACTGCACGAAACCACTTATAAGCTGCACGAAACCATGTAAATCTAGTTACTGTGTAAGGTATGAAACGCTCTCATCGTACTAAACAAAAAACATGGCCGCTTTGTTGTTGTCAAAGCGAACGTGTGGAAAATATGTGAAATTTTTTGGTGTGTTTTCAACATACCGCTCGCTTATGCATTAAAATTTTGAACTGAATTGGCTATGATATGCAGTTGTAACACATCTGCGATTACGACACCTCGCCTTTGGCTCGGATATCGCAAACTTTCGCAGATGTGTTACAACTGAATTACATAGCCAATGCAGTTAATAACTATAACTCACGCTAAAAAGCTGAGCAACAGCAATGATAGAAATGCGTCCGATCACTCTGACGACTCTCTCTGAACTCCTATCTTTTTTGCATCTATTTTGTATCTTTGGCGGTAGAAATAAATTGTAGATTGTTCCAAAGAACAAAGTACACCATCCCGAAGAATGAAAAATCGAAAGTCGTGTACGAAATAAGCTGCAATAGCTGTAATGTCAAATAGGTGGTCAGTACAAAACAATGCCTAATAAAACGAATGAGAAAGCATCAGAGTGATGTGCACTTGAAGAAACTATATAAAACAACTGGTCTCACCATACACTCAATAGAGAACAAACATTCGTTCGAAACGTTAGAATTCTAGAACAAATTCCTAATTATCACCAACGCCAAATTGCCGAAAAAATGTTCATATGTAAGACATGAAAAAACTGTAATCGAACTGGTAACATATCAGGCCTCCACAGCTCCTACGTTCATCTTTTCAAAAATCACCAATCAGCTGAAATGTTAATAAATCGTCTACCTATATAGATTCATCTGTGATATTCCGGCCCAGTCGAAGTGTTATTTTTCGTTTATTTTAATTAATTTATTATTTTTCCAATTTAATATTAGATAATTTATTTAATTTTATTAGTCAGTGTTAGTTTGTAAAAAATTTTTTGAGTCAAATGAGGTGCTAGTCTAAAACAATATTCCAGAAGGTAAAACGTCATAACAAAATGAAACGCAAAATTCCGTGCATTCAAATAATAATTTTTATTGCATACACGTTGAGTAAGCCATGCATTAAACACTCCTGTATATAAAGACTAAGTCGTACATTATTGTGAAAATTATTGTTCTAGATGAATAATTTTTTATTATAGTTCTAGATGCATAATTTTTTTATTTGAGGAACAAATAAAGAAAAAAACACATGCCTCTGCGAGTCTCGAACCGACGACAAGCGGTTCACTAGTCAAGCATTTATTCCACCGATCCACTTCTGCTTGTATACATTTTCAATTTAATTTCGTAATGTAGCGTTTGTTCATGGTTGTGTTATATATAAAAAAATCGCGACTGAAACAACGCTTGCTATGTTTTGCCATATTGAGTGAACATTTATAAAGCCAAGAATGGAATTTAGTTTATTTTATTTAAATAATTTGAAGTAAAAATACGCAACATAAATTAACATCAAGTTTGCCGTTTGCCGTTTTGCTCATGCATTTAAATGTGCTCTCGCGATATACGATCAAATTAATTTAGTATTTACTTAGTCGTGTAACACTAGCATCATGCGTATTGTGTCGCATTTACTCATGTATATGTTTAGTATATAGGATCAATGGCAATGTGCGACAAACGTGCATTTATCAATGGAAATAAAATGTAATGTGAATTGAAGGAGGAATAATTAGTTGAACTGAAATTTAAAAAGACACAAAGGGGATGTAGTTTTGTGAGAAATAATTTGCGTATGCGATAAACGATAAGTAAAAAAAAAAATTAGTCAGCCATAATTGAATCCACGATTGTGAAATAAAAAAACTATTAACAGAGCTACACCCTAACAAGCACGGCCGTTTTGCTTACAGATTAAGAGGTGTTTTCGTTTATGCAATAAAATATCGTATTGTCTTGTATGCGAGAGTCTCGCATTATTGATATGTATTTATTGTATAAAACTCGCTCACTACGTTCGCTCGTTATATACAATAAATACATATCAATAATGCTCGACTTAGGCATACAAGACAATAAAATACTATAATTTTGTAGCGTGATGATGAGCCGAATAACGCCCGAAATATAGCTTTATTTAAGAAGAAAAACGTTTATTGACTGCCCAATAACCTATAATATTATAAATTCTTCGATCAAATATTCAATAAATCGACGGTGATCTATTTAAATTTAATTTTTATGGGCGACATCCGTTGAAATCTCGACAATATTTAAATCCAATATTTATATATTCCTGGGTAATTCTACACAAAACGCAACAGTTTTAGATTCCAACATTTTTATTTTTTATAACAAAAACAAAAACTATACGCATTTCGCATGCCACGCATGCATTTTCAAGTAACGTAAAATGCGAACTAAAACTTTAAATTCGTACATTGCCGTAAGTCATGTCGATATCTCCAACAATTACATACAAAAACAATGACTAACAACAACTCTACGAACATTCTAGAAATTATATCAAATCAAATAAAGCTGAGTTCACACTACCATCGTTCATATTCATTAATTGCTTTTCTCTTCTGTTCTTAATAATGTGAATCTTCTCATAACATTCAAATACGTTGGTGTTCCTGCTGTTTACCGGCTGCACAAGCTTTACTCTAGAAATATCCGTTTCATGTTTATGTTCAATGATGTGCTTCGCTACTGCACTTTTAAAGTCAGCTTTTTTAATACTATACTCGTGTTCTGCAAACCTAATTTTAGGGTTCCTTTCACTTTTCCCATAATAGGTAAATGGGCAACCTTCCTGGCATCCAATTTCATATATTCCAGATTTCAATAGTTCTGGAATTTTGTTTTTTGCTCCTGCAATCAATTTTTGGATGCTATAGACATTAGTGTTCACTACTTGAATTCCCTGTTTATGATACATATGAGTTAATTGGGTGTTTGTGTATTGCAAATATGGTAAAACAACTCGTTGGGTTTCAGATGAATCTTTTTTATCTTCAAATAAAATCGATAAATCGTTACGATGCTTACGATATTCATGTTTCTTTATTATATACTCAACAGTTCTTCTTGGATAGCCGTTGATATTTCCTAATTCCACAATATAACCTGTAGCCTATAACCCAAGAAAACAAACCACAAATAAATTAACAGATTTGTGGCACCAGGCTGCGTTCTTTATGGTTAATTAAACATCTCAAGTAGGCAGCCTGTGCGCCGAGTTGGAACCGAGTGCATAATAATTTACTCGTTTTCTACTCCAGCATTGTCACAAGAACATTTTTGGCACCAGGCTGCCCAGCTTGAAATGCAGACCTTTGTTTGCAATTTTGCTCAAACCTTTCTCTATGTAAAAAACATAATATGCGCACAAAATTAATTTAAATGAACCGTATGTCAACAAAAAAAAGATAACAGAACGAATGAAAAGTTTATTATACCCAAATGGTTATCCTCCAAGTTGTTTTGTAAAAAAACACTTCTTTAAATTCCTATTTCTAGCTAAGAGAACATATGTTGAAATATGCAGAGAAATTATTGACTCAACCAGAGAAATGGAAATATTCGAAAGGTTGGGCGGCCCGAACACTCCAACGCTTGCCCGATGACCGAAGATTTTTTTCAAATGCCCGAAATTTTGGGCGGCACGCTTCTCTCTAATCTATCGAGCCAATGACGTAGACTTCTTGAACAAAATGCTTAGTTACGCGTAAAAAATTTGGAGCGATTACAAACAATGAAATCTTTACTAGAGAAGAACATACCAACAACTACTTTGAAGAAATACTCGAATAAGCCTAAATGGTGGAATCCTGAGTTGCAAAGACTGAAGAATCGTCGAAATAAGAAGAAGAAATAAGAAGATCAGAAAGCATAAAACGATTTGAATGACATTTAATGAGCTCATTCGCCGAACACAAGCAAACATAAAATCAAATCTAGCGGAATTTTGGAATTCTGCGAAACCTAAATGAGGCAATCAAAAGTACCCGGAGAAAATGCATTATCGTGAAAGAAATTGACAACTTATTTGCAGAATACTTTGAGTCGGTATACATACCAGATGATGGGATTTCGACGATTTATATATGCTCTAATAGGTAGTTCTGAGGAAATTAATGTCTCTCTTGTTGACCTGGGCCTGATTTAATTAAGCCATTGGTAATTAAAATGTGTGCATCAACAGTCGCATGGCCTATTTGGTTACTTTATCAGAAATCTTTCGATGTCGGAAAAATAGCAACCGCCATGAAAATTTCGCCCATCGTTCCTGTTTATAAAAGAACTATACGCCTGGTATATGGTTGTGATAACTTGTGAAAATTGGTCACAAGTAAGCATGTTTTTGTTTCCAAACCTTTACCTCCACAATCAGTTCTTTGCCGAAAGTTTCAGGGAAACCTCAAATTATATAAAATACTTTAGTATTCTTTTAGCTCTGACCCACATTTAAAAAGTTGAAAATTTTCTTCTATTTGCGTCCTTAACGACATGTCACGTACATCCGTACCGTTAGACTCACGACCACTACATAGACCGTCCTACCGGAATCACTCCAAAAACTGAGACTATGTTCACAATTTGCGTGGTATTCTTTCTACCCACAAAGAAACATTTTTCTTATATAACTCCGGGCGACCGATCGGCCAGATTTTGCTCGTTTTTGAAAATCAGGCTGTAGACAACAAACCCCATCAAAATTGTGAATTTACGATTGAAGAGAGGAATAAGAAAGACGAAAAAAGTAACTTGTGAAAGGACAGTCATTTTGTTTCCTTCCTTTAATAAAGGAATTCTTGTGCAAGGCTGAGCTTTTTAGAACTTTCGTAAGGCAAACTTCTGCCACAGTCTTCAAAAAAAAACGAAATGGCGATACTCAAAGTGTCAAAGCTGCTCGAAAGCGCAACTATCTATCTATCAAAAATCGTTTCTAGATCTTCGGACGACCGTAGAATCGTAGTTGATTTCTGGGACCAATATTTCCATGAGAAATTGTGTTTCCCTTAACGTCTGTCTACTGCAGCAAATCAAAAACTAAATTTTAGACCTCGACCCGCTGAATAGACAAAAATGTTTCCCGGCATCCTCTACAATAATTCTAGAAGCTTCAACGTCTTAAACTCTTAATGTATATCAATCTAAATTTAAAAATTATCAAATTCAAATTACCCAATTATTGATTCAATACTTCGGAAATCGCCCTTAAGCCAATTTTGAAAAAACCCGTAGCAAAAAAAAATTTTGGGCTAGGGCCGACAGTAGGAACGACCTTGGACCTTAAGGAGAGGCCTCAGCCCTACTTTTTTTGAATACTGTTGGAACTTTGATCTACATCACAGCAAAAACTCTTATAATCAACGAAATATTCATGAAAAAAATCACTTACTATCGTATACGGTCGAGTACATTATAGAGACTTTAAAACTGGAACCTCTCAATCGATTTTTTTCAAATTTTTTGTTATATTTTTTTTGTGCCCTTGCCTTTCATTTAAAATCTTCAGAAAATATCAGAATGTAATGACATTTTATTAAATTAAGGTGTCTTATACGAAACGACAATATTGAAAAACCCTTCCGTAGTAACGGACTGATCTGTGACCTTAAGGGATGATTTGTTTCTTCGTTCTTAGTGGACTGTATAAAAGATGTGTTGAACACGGAGGTTAAATGAACTCTGGTTTTATTGAATAACATAATTATAGATTTGAGAGACGTCGTTTCGAAACAAAACGACATCTCTCGGATATTAATACAAATGTAGAATTTCGAACTTTGGATTTGAATTATTTAATGTTCTTAACAGAACATCCTGGGACCTCGCGAAAAAATAAAAAAACAAGAAAACAATTATATAAACTTATGAAAACAAAGTCGCGATTGACTAAGTTGATGGCGAAAACTTTGGCTTAAGCCTGACGACGGCTATTTAATTAATGTACATCAGTTAAATTCTTATTCGCTGCATTTTTTTCTTTCGGTGACCCTTGACTACCCAGCAACAGACAAATCTTCCTGACGTCTCTGACTAGAATCCCGGTCATGGTCTTCACCTTGACTACCCGAACGTTCAAATCTTTGCCTGACATCGTCTCGATGACCCTCCCCCTCCGCCAATGAAGCGGACTGATCAGATCTTCTTTCAATAATACCAAATCTTTGACCTGTACTTGCCGATTTTTATGAACCCACTTAGTTCTTGTTTGTAAAGTTGACAAATACTCTTGACTCCAACGCGTCCAAAACCCTCGGGTCAACTTTTGTAAGTATCTCCACCTGTTCAGAGCGTTGTCTTTCAACCCTAGACTGTCAGACTCTGGTATCGACATCAAAGGACGCCCTACTAAGAAATGACCAGCAGTCAAAACTTCTAAATCATCTGGGTCTTCCGATAACGCACACAACGGACGTCAATTGAGGCAAGCTTCGACTCTTGACAATACCGTTAGTAATTCTTCATAAGTAAGGAACGCGTTTCCCACACTTGCAAATAGATGCATCTTCATTGATTTAATGTTGGGCTCCCACAGTCCTCCTTGGTGTGGTGCTTCGGGAGGATTAAACAGCCAAGTAATCCCCTCATCTGTTAACACGTTATTCGTTTCTTCATGAACCTGTTTCAACAATTCCCGCGTTTCTTTCTGCATAAGCCGGTCAGCTTTAACGAAAGCCCTTTCGTTATCGCATTACATCACGTTCAGCTTTCCTCTCCAAGACGTGAAACGCGTGAAAGCCTTCATAAAACCCTCCGCCGATTTGTCCGTAACTAGTTGTAAGTTGACCGCCTTAGTGCTGAAGCAAACAAATAATGCAATATAACATTTCAAACGCGGAGCTTTCCTTAGAGTTGAGGCTCGACATAAAATAGGACCTGCGTAATCTACTCCTGTATGAGCGAAAGTATGCCCCCCGGCACTAATCCTTGTCAGCGGCAAATCAGCCATTATTTGAGTACACAACCTGGCCTTGACCCGATTACAATTCACGCACGAGGTTAACGCTTGTTGAATTGTATTTCTACCTCCAATTACCCAGTAAAATAGCCTCACGTGACTCAAAGTTTCCTGAATGCTCCCATGCATTGTCGCCGCGTGACTATCCCGAATAATCAAGCGAGTCAAATGACTCTCTCTAGGCAACAACATGGGATGTTTCTTATCGTACGACCACGGAGCATGTCGACTTCGACCACCGACACGTAGAACGCAATGAGCGTCTAGGAATAGCTGCAACTTTACCAACGACCTGGGTGCACTACGCTTCAGTTTCAATAGACGAACTTCTTCCTCGAGATGATCCTCTTGCGTTGCTCTAATCAACGACATCAGTGAATACCTTAATTCCCCCACTGACAACCTACATTCCCTGAATGTCTTAGGAACTCTCCATCGCATGATCCAAGCTAGGACACGTGTGGCTTCTTTCACCGACGAAAACCTTTCCACTAAACCGAAACTATTGACCCGTTTCGTTAACAATACAGTTTTCCCTTTCCGTTCAACTTCAGTCTCAAAGTGGTTTTGATTCTCGGGCCACTCACCCTCGGGCTTTCTCAGCCATGGAGGACCTGTCCACCACAATCTGTGATTGACCAATTCTCCTGGTAAAATCCCCCTGGACGCGCAGTCCGCTGGATTTTCCCCAGACTTCACGTACAACCACGCACTCGTTTCAGTGACGGCCTGTATTGAGGCCACACGATTGGCGACGAAGACTGTCCACTTCTGAGGCGGTTGCCGGACCCAAGCCAACGAAACTTCAGAATCGGACCAGAACTGAATTTTCTCGGGTACTAAACTCAATGATTCGATGACAGCCTTGCTAAGTTCTGCTGCCAGAACTGCACCGCACAATTCTAACTTCGGTAACGTGACCGTTTTCAGTGGAGCCACCTTGGACTTAGACGAAAGCAAATGGACATGAATACCGCCCTCTATGTCGATCACTCTTAAATAGGTCACAGCCGCTAACGCTTTGCATGAAGCATCGCAAAATGAATGGACTTGATACGAACTTGTCGCTCTGGTCAGAGAAAGTCACCTGGGAATCACTATTTTTCTCAACTCACACAATGACGCTTCAATGGTTCGCCATTGCTGATCTATGCTACCCGACACTACTTCATCCCAATCACAATCTGACTTCCACAAGCCTTGCATTAAAAACTTTGCTTTTGCGATTACTGGAGAGAGCCATCCCATCGGATCATATAATCTTGCGATTCTAGACGAAAGCTTTCTCTTTGTTAAGCTAATACAAGCTTGACCTTCTTTGATATCGAACCGGAATGTGTCTATTTTTGTGTCCCATAACAGCCCTAATGACTTCACCGTAAGTTCTCCGTCCCTCTCGGAAATTTCGCACTCTCTGCGAGCATCTACGTGGTCTAATGGTATTCCTTCTAGAATACGAATATCGTTAGCTACCCACTTTCTCAATGGAAATTTTCCTCGACTTAACACCTCGTCAACCTCCTTCCTCAGCTCCATCGTTCCCTCTATGGTGTCTCCTCCTGACCTCAGATCATCGACGTAAAGCTCGTTTTTGATCGCACGTTGAGCTCTCGGAAACTCGGCCTTTGACTCGTCGGCAAGTTGATGTAATGAGCGAATTGCTAAGAAGGGTGATGCTTTGACTCCGAAAGTCAGCCGATTTAACTGAATTTCTCCTACGGCCTCATCTTCTGAAGTCCTCCACAAGATCCGTTGCCGATTAGCATCCTCGTCACTAACCTCAACCTGCCTGTACATCTTTTCGATGTCTGCTTGAAACGCATATTTATATTTTCTCCAATTATTTACTACCTTCCATATTCCATAGGTCTGTTTGTAACTTGGGACCAGCGTACATGCAATCGTTAAACGACAAACCAGAATCGGTTTTGCATGACGCGTCAAACACAACCCTGAACTTACCGGCCTTTACCACAGCGTGGTGCGGAATGTAATGAGAACTTTCGTCTACGGGGCCACACTTTTCCACTTGTCCCAACTCAAAATACTCCTTTAAGCAATTCTGATATTCTTCCCTCAGCGATGAGTCTTTCTTCAACTTGTTCTCTAAGCTAGTGAACCGACTATACGCTCTGCTCCGAGACTTTCCTATTGGATAAGATTCCTCGTTTCTCATAGGTAGGCGAACGATAAACCTCCCGTCTTCCCTCCTCTGAGTTGTTTCAGTGAACAATTTTTCGCAAAACATTTCCTCTTTACTGACGGCCGTTTTCTCTGCTCCTCGATCCTCTTGTTCCCAAAATTTCTTTAACTGATTTTCTAGCGATGTATCAGTTAGAAACACTTTAGCAGACTTGGAATTAAGTTCTTGAATCTTGTTGACTTGGTTAGCCACCCCTAGGACAATCCATCCTAATGACGTTTCGTGCACATTAGGACGGTTGGGTGTCTTGATCAAACCTGGTTGTATGATCAACGAAAACACTTCCACGTCTAACAACAGATCAACATCACCAGGAACGTTAAACATGGGATCTGCTAGACGCAATTCTTTTAGACTATCCCATCCTTCGTGTTTCTCTAATTTCTGTGGAGGTTGCTTGTTTGAGACAGACTGAACTACGAGCGCTGTGACCTCACATATCTTATCGGAGCTGTAGATTGACGAAATGTCGGACGTGGTTGACCCGAGGGATGACCCTAACCGTTTTCCTCCTAACCCTGTCAGCGACTTCTGATCGGCTCTCCAGCAACTTTTCAACAATTTACACGCTCTAGCTGTGATGAAACACGAATTACTTGTCGGGTCTAAGATGGCTCGTAGCGTTCTGACTTCATTGTCATCGCTTTTAGCGTTCACTAGTGCCGTAGCGAAGATTTTTTCTTTCTCTGCTTCGACTTCAGTGTGCTTCACCGACACTGTCTTCTGGTCGTTGACGCTGCTGTTGTTCGCAGGCTCGTGTAACATTGTATGATGCCTTTTTGAACAGTACATGCACTTAACACTGACTTTGCATGAAGCAGTTTTGTGCCCCCTTTTCAGACACTGAAAGCAAGCCGTTACCCGTTTGACATTCTTCCACCGATCGACTATGGACATCGCTATAAACTTTGGACACCGACTGACCTCATGGTCGCCCTGACACGCGATGCACCCTGTTGCCTTCGATGTGAAACCCTTTGAGTTCCCTTGAACCGAGCAGGAAATTCCGGCTGTGATGTGAGACTCTGTGCTTTCCGACTTAGACTGACCGGCTGATAACTTAGATGACTCTGTAGCCATTAGAGCATGGTATCTCTTTTCAACAAAATCTAGGAACCCTGAGAATTTTGGCAATTCAGTTTGACCAGCTACTTCCTGTTCCCACAAACTCCTCGTTACCGACGGGAGTTTCCTGGCCGTCATATGAATAATGAAATAATTCCAATTAGTAACGTCGACTTCCCAGTTTTTTAACGACTTCAACACTTGATCTGTTGTATAGATCAAATGTTTTAGTTCGACTGCGGATTCTCTGGTTATGGCGGACAACCTGAACAATATGCTCAACTGACCGTCCACTAACAGACGCTTATTATTGTAAACCCTCAGCATTAACGCCCAAGCGTCCCCATAATTCGTTTCCGTCACAGCGTACGGCGCTAACAACGTCTGTGCTTCTCCAGTGGTTGCCGACTTTAGGTATTGAAACTTCTGGACGCTGCTTAACCTTTTCTCATTGTGAACTAGGCTAACAAATAAATCGCGGAACGTCGGCCATGCTTCAAAATCGCCGTCGAATGTAGGAAGAGTCAATGACTTCAAGACTCCCTTCTTTTCAGTTCACATTCAGTCTAGCTAGCGCTTCTTGTAGAATGAAGCCTCTTTCGTTTGTAAATCTACTGCCCCACTCTACTGCCCCACTCTACTGCCCATGAGTTGAAGTCGCCTCCAATGTTGACTGGGCTTAATCCCCTTAGCTCTCCTGTGATTAGGTCTAACATTC
>CM055403.1:92949018-92970545 GCA_029228625.1 Pseudolycoriella hygida
GGGTTGTCAATGGTGAGTCAAGCGCAATATAGTACTCCTTATGTACCTTAGCCTCTGTCCACCTACTCCTACATCCTACCTACACGTGGTGACACCTGTTATAGTGAGCAACCCACATGGACGATCGGGTAACCAACCGCCGGTGTAGTAGTGCGGGTCACTTAGCCGAAGGATGAGGGGGGCTGTCTTCGGGTAGTACCTAAACGCTACGTATAGGGAGGGCCGAAGACAGTTAGGCGCTATCAAGATGGGATGGCGGCTTAGCATGGTGGCGGAGGATCTCGACGGTAAGAGACAACGGCAACATGCACAGTCCTAGTTTGTTGGACTACCATCATGAGTGGAGTGCCACGGGCACATTAAGGCCAACGCCAGTAAGGCCTTAATTATGGCATACTGGCAAAGCATTGGACATGGACACTGAACACGGATATTGAAATGAGTAGAATGCAATGGGCTGACAACTGTGGTATTCTACTACCTTAATAAGGAAGGGTGACACCTTCACGAAACGGCTAGTGGGCTAATATCATGGTTGCCCCCGTCCCGGTAAAACCTTGGCAGGCCTCCAAGTACGTTCGAAAACTCGTCCTGTGAAAAGGAGGTGTAGGCTCAGATGTACATTCCTGACTAATACCGATCTGGCTCTGAACGCGGTGCCCCATGAAGGACCGTGTCAACCCTAGCATGGCCTCACTGCTTGCATAGATAACCATGAGATTACGAAGGTAACTACACCACGAGATTGAGATAGCGGCTTGGAGGGGGGACCCAACAGCATGGAAGGGAACACTTTGAAGAATATGGGGAACAAAGGGAATATTAGAGAAAATCAAGCAGGGAACCAGCAGAGGAAATCGGAGGATCAGGGGATGGATCAATCTGAGACTCAGGTGTATGCCGTGTTCGCAAAAAGCTCGAAGATGATGAGGTCACCCGTGAGAGTGAACGAGCGAAGGAGAGAAGGTATGCAGGCCGTCGATCTCAGTGAGTCAACGCCGACAAAAATGGAGTTGGTCAAAAAATTGGTGAGAGAGTTGCACGAATTTATACAAGATAAAAACAATGTGCACACAATAATTAGGACGAAGGTGGTCGGTATACGGGCATGCCTAAACGAAGTAGAAGAGGAAGTCAAGTCGTGGAAGCGGAGATCAGAAACAGCTGAGAGTAAATCTGACACGAAGAAGACAACAGACGAAGTCATGGCGGTGCTAGCTACCCCAAGTACGTCAAAGAGAAAGCAAACGCCGGACGCTACACCCACACCAAGAAACGCGGCAAAAAGGAGCAAAAATGACAAGAAGAATACGGAAAAGACCACAAAGAGGCCGGACGCACAAACCCCGAAGCCCAGTCTTGGCGAGTGGAGGGAGGTGAAAAATAAGAAGAAAGAGAGGAATGAGAAATCAAAGCTTAAAAGACTGAGACCGAAAGCTGATGCTCTGATAGTGGCGGCAGAAGAAGGAATGACGTACGCTGATATCCTCAAAAAAATCAAAGGTGACGCAGCTCTCAAGGACCTGGGCGAAAAGGTATCGAGAATAAGACGAACGCAGAAAGGCGAAATGCTATTAGAGCTCAAGAAGGGCCCAGATATTAAGAGCGCAGATTATAAAGACCTAGTGAAGAGGTCACTGGGCGAATCAGCAAAAGTGAGAGCGATGTCCCACATGACGACGATCGAGTGCAGATATATGGACGAAATCACGACAAGTGAAGATCTTCAAAAAGCTCTGAAAGAGCAAGGTGACATCAATGACGAGCTAGATTCAATGACGATACGCATGAGAAAAACGAGAGGCGAACTCCAAACGGCGGAGATAAAACTTCCAGTGGACGCAGCGATTAAGATTCTCAAAATCGGCAAGATAAAGGTGGGCTGGACTGTATGCCCGATAAGGGAAATGCAGCAGCTAGACAGGTGCTTCAGATGCATGGACTTTGGGCACCAGGCAAGGAACTGTAAGGGGGAAGATAGATCCAAGCTCTGCAGGAGATGTGGAGGAGAAAACCACCTAGCAAGAGAGTGCACAAACCAGCCAAGGTGCCTGCTGTGTACGTCAGAGAGTGACCACGTGACTGGTGGAGCGAGATGCCCAGTCTTTAAACAGGCGCTTAAATCTAAGACGAAACGAGAATGGAAGTGATCCAAATAAATCTTAATCATTGTGACATGGCACAACAACTTCTTTGGCAAGCCACAGCGGAAAATAAATGTGACGTAGCAATTATTGCAGAACCGTACCGTTGCGATAGAAAGAACGGTAACTGGGTTGTTGACAGAGCCGGGATGGCCGCAATTTTGACGACGGGAAGGTATCCCATACAAGAAGTGGTATCAGACGCTCATGAGGGATTTGTGATAGCAAAAATTGACGGAGTGTATATTGCTAGTTGTTATGCACCACCAAGATGGAAGATTGTGCAGTTCGAACGAATGCTGGAATTAATGACAGGAGAGCTAACGGGACTAAGCCCAGTTAACATTGGAGGAGACTTTAATGCATGGGCAGTCGAGTGGGGTAGTAGATTGACAAATGAAAGAGGCTTCATGCTGCAAGAAGCGCTAGCAAGGCTGAATGTGGTCCTGGCAAACGTGGGAGACA
Organism: Pseudolycoriella hygida; assembly: GCA_029228625.1. NCBI lineage: Eukaryota > Metazoa > Arthropoda > Insecta > Diptera > Sciaridae > Pseudolycoriella > Pseudolycoriella hygida. The sequence goes on from CM055403.1 coordinate 92,951,628, forward strand.
CAACTACCTTTCGCAAGAACGGACGAGAGTCGATTATTGACATTACATTCTGCAGTCCAGCACTAGTGCCCAGTCTGAATTGGAGAGTGGATGAAGGGTACACATATAGCGACCATCAGGCACTGAGGTAGACCGTAAAGAAGGGCGCGGTGTCGGTAAGACAGACGACTCATGAAAAAGAGAGAAGATGGAAGACGGGAAATTTCGACGAGGAAGTTTTTAAGGAATACCTCCAAGCAGAAGACGAACACGAAGAGAAATCGGTAGGTGAATTGACGAAAACCATGGTGCTTGCATGTGACGCGGCGATGCCAAGAAGGATAGAGCCGAAGAAAGGACGAAAACAAGCATATTGGTGGAACGAAAAAATAAGACTCTTGCGCGCGGACTGTTTTAAGACAAGAAGGAGGATGCAGAGGGTCAAAAAGGACGGTGCGGTACGGGCGGCGAGGCATGACGAACATCGAAAGGCAAAAGTAGAATTAAAGCGGGCAATCCGGGATAGCAGGAAACTTTGTCTTAAGAAGCTGTGCCAGGACGCTGATGCGAACCCGTGGGGCAAAGTGTACAAGATTGCGATGGCGCTGATTAGAGGCTCATCGGTGCCAAAAGAAAGTTGTCCTGAGAAGCTAGGCGCCATAGTGAGAGGGCTATTCCCACAGCATGAACAGGTCCCATGGCCGCAAACTCCTTATGACCAGGAGACTGAAGATAGACAAGAACGATCGTTCACTATAGAAGAGATACAGATGGCTGCCAAAAAGACCAAAAATAACAAGGCGCCAGGACCGGATGGGATTCCCAATATAGCTATAAAGACGACAGCATCTACGAAGCCGAACATGTTTAGACTGACGATGCAGAAGTGCCTTGACGATGGACATTTTCCTGATAGCTGGAAAAAACAAAAGCTGGTCCTAATACCAAAACCAAGGAAGCCGCCAGGTAAGCCATCATCATACAGACCTGTGTGCTTGCTAGATGGAATGGGAAAACTGTTTGAGGCTATAATCCTGAACAGACTAAAGAAATACACAGAGGGCGAACGCGGACTGTCAGACGACCAATTCGGATTTCGAAAAGGGAGATCGACGATTGACGCCATAAAGAAAGTGATGGAGATTGCCGACAAGGCGGGAACGAAAAAAAAGACCGGGAACCGCTTCTGCGCTATAACAACGATAGACGTTAAAAATGCTTTTAATAACGCAAGCTGGAGGGAGATAGCTAAGGCGTTACATGCCATGAGAGTTCCCGATTACCTCTGCATGATAATTAAAAGCTACTTCGAACGACGAGTGCTAACGTACGATACCACGGAAGGACAAAAGATGGTAGACATCACGGCTGGAGTACCTCAGGGATCCATATTGGGACCAACGCTGTGGAATGCAATGTATGACGCGGCGTTACGATTGACACTGCCAAGATGTGCAACGACGATTGCTTTTGCCGACGACCTGATTCTCACGGTGTCCGGAACGTCAAAGTTGGAGGTGGAAGTGGTCACGATAGAGGTATTCGAAACAGTCGAAAGCTGGATGACAAAGGCAAAGCTCAAGCTGGCTCACCAAAAAACAGAGATCATGCTAGTTAGTAATTGCAGAAAGACTGGACAGATTGTTCTGAACATCGAAGGCAATGAAGTCACATCCACTCGACAATTGAAATACCTCGGAGTCATGCTGAATGTCCGCAGAAAATTCAATAGCCATGTGGATTACGCGTGCGAAAAGGCAATGAAAGCCAACGCAGCACTGGCTAGGATGATGCCGAATAGGTTTGCACCGCGCAGCAGTATAAGGAGGCTTCAAGCAAGCGTTACCCTATCGATGTTGCGATACGCGGCACCAGCGTGGATAAAGGCGCTGGACACGAAGAGGAACCGGAGGAGATTGAACAAAGCTCATAGATTGGCAAGCATAAGGGTAGCTAGCGCATACCGAACGATCTCCCTGGAAGCGGTGTGTGTAATAGCCGGAATGATGCCAATATGCATAACGCTGATAGAAGATAGTGAATGCCACAGACTGAAGGAAATTGACGGCCAAAACAGAAAAGAAGTCAGGTCGCGATTAAGAGTAAACTCACTGAGACAATGGCAGCGGGAGTGGGACTCCACGGACAAAGGAAGGTGGACCCATAGGCTCATTCCGAACGTAACCACATGGATAGAAAGGAAGCACGGAGAGGTAAATTTCCATTTGACTCAGTTCCTGTCGGGTCATGGGTGCTTCAGAAAGTACCTGCATAGGTGTGGATTCGCAGAGTCACCCTTCTGCACGTCATGTCGTAACGAGGAGGAAACGGCGGAGCACGTGATGTTCGCCTGCCCCCGTTTCGAACAGGAGCGATGTGCGCTGATAGCTGCGAGCAGGCCAGATATGAGTGCCGATAACATAGTGTCAGAGATGTGTCGCGATGAGGAGGTGTGGAAAGTGGCAGATGACGTGGTTGCGAAGATAATGGGGAAGCAACAAAATGAATGGAGAGAGGAGCAACGAAGAGCTGCTGAGAGAGTAAGTGCGTAAGCACAGCCCCTCCCCGAAGTAATGCCGTGAGGCGGTTCCGGGGAGACGAGAGCATGGAGAATAAGGAAGGAGGTTTTAGTTGGTAGGTCATCGAAAGATGGAATCCAACACTACCTGGGTCGTCAAACGACCAGGCGCCTATGAAGGTTTCCTCACCCTTAGAAAAAAAAAAAAAAAAAACTTAGCTGAAGGCTAAGGGGGGCTGTCTTTGGGTAGCTACATGTTGGGAGGGTCGAAGACAGTTAGGTGAAGATCTCGACTGTTTTTTTAATTCTTTTTATTACCACTTCTTAATAACATATAACAAAAAAAATACAACTCTAAATACATATGGTAAATAAATAAAAAAAATGCAAGGGACCCGTACGCATCAGAATAGATGTGGCAAGACTCGAACGTACCTAAGTAAATGTTGCCTTAACTCTTAAGAATATACAATTACGTCCACATTACATTGGACTGGAAATTGCCGAAAGGGCAATATTGAAAACACGTACGAAGCAACGGCGCTAAAAACCACTTTAAACTCTTAAAATAAACGCAGAATTTAGAACCGACCTAGAGCACTTGAAGAAGCATGGAAAAATAAATTTGCCTCTTTTTACAATACCGTAAAAAACCTTATCATTCAAGGAATATTCACGAAAAACCACCAAATATCATGTAGTGTCGCGTAGCGTGAGTTTGGCCCACACCACCCAAAATTCGAGAAAATTTGCGGTTTTTTCGTTTTCTCTCGCCTAGGATAGCAGTATTTAACAAAGTCAGTTGCTATTGTCTGTCAACATATTCGACAGATTTTTTCGAGATGGTTGTTGAGCGCTCCGGGTCTCTTCGCCATGGTTAACCGTCAGTCAGCGTCAGGATTGAAGGTAAATGTTTTTTGATTTTTTGTTTCGTTTTTGTAAACTGGCTCTGATTATTATTCAAATCAAAAGAGCTTTTTTGCATAAGGTTATTTCGTATGAATATCCGGGCGCTAAATTCAATTTGTGTCTGTCTTAACTCTATCGGTGGCACATTTAAGATGACCTTTGCGAACAACAATCCACTGACTGACGAGTCGTCGGTTCAAAAGGCTCTTAAGTGGCTTTATTTGCTTTATTTCCTCTACTAAATGCCGAGCTAAGCTCCGAAAAGAGTACATTTTGTTTTTCCTAACTTGTCTTTCTTTTATATAACTTCAAAAACAAATGAAGCGCTGGTGACCGCCACTAATGCAAGATTTCGATAGCTGATGGATGAGTATGGCAAATCCACAGAAAAGTCTTGCTGACGTTTAAGGATGGCGAATCCGTGGAGAAGACTCCCTGGACGCAAATGTTTGGTCGTTGTTGAAACACTTCCACTTTGCAATTGTTTAACGTCTTGTTGCGACCTCTGTTATTAATCTCTCAAACTGTAGGACCAACCCTCCCCGATTTTTTTCAATCTGTTGGGCCAGCCCTTGTCCTTGCTATCTCAACCTTGCTCACTGACTCTGTAGTAACGCCCTTACCCTTACTCTTTGGCTCTGTAGAACCAACCCTTGCGCCAACTGTCTCAATTTGGAATTTGCCCTCCCAACCTGTCTTGCTCTCTGAGTCTGTAGTACCGCTCTACCCCCCACCCAAGTTCTTTCAATCTATACGACCAAGCTTGCTTTCTGACTCTGTAGTACCGCCACTGCCTTTGCCCCAGCTCTCTCAATCTGTAGGACCAACACTTCTACCTGATGTTTCAAGGGTGTCAAATGCGCAATATAGTACTCCTTATGTACCCTAGCCTCTTACCACTTACTCCTACATCCTATCCTACTCGTGGTGACACCTGTTATAGTGAGCAACCCCATGAACGATCAGGTTACCAACCCTGGTGTAGTAGTGCGGGTCACTTAGCTGAAGGATGAGTGGGGCTGTCTTCGGGTAGTACCTAGACGCTACGTTTTGGGAGGGTCGATGACAGTTAAGCGCTATCAAGATGGCATAGCAGCTTAGCAAGGTGGCGGAGGATCTCGACGGTAAGAGACAACGGCAGCATGCACAGTCCTAGTCAGATGGACTACCATCAACCAACAAACACGGATGGAGTGCTACGGGCACATTAAGAGCAATGCCAGTAAGACCTTAATTAATATCATGGTTACCCCCGTGCCGGTAAAACCTTGGTAGGCCTCCAAGTACGTTCGAAAGCTCGTTCTGTGAAAAGGAGGTGTAGGCTCAGATGAACATTCCTGACTAATACCGATCCGGCTCTGAATACGGTGCCCCATGAAGGACCGTGTTAACCCTGGCATGACCTCACTGCTTGCATAGGTAACCATGAGATCATAAAGATAACTACACTACGAGATGGAGATAGCGGCTTGTAGGGAGGACCCAACTGAATGGACGGAACCAATAATATTAATTGTGAAAACAAACATATGAAGACGTATCAGAATAGATGCGGCAAACAGAGTTGATGTTACGAAAAGACTCGAACGTTTTTCAGTAAATATTGCCTTACGTCCACATAAAATTGTATTGGAAATTGTCGATAGGACAATATTGAAAAACCCGCCTGAAGAAACCGTGTAAAAAAAGCACAAAATTGACCAACTATAGAGAAAAATGTTCTCATCAATTTTCTCTACAACATTGCAAAAATCCATTTTTTGGGCTAAGGCCGACCTTAGTACTGACCTAGAGCCCCAAGTAGAGGCCTCTGAGACATTCTTCCATAGGCAAAAATGTTTCCTTTAATTTACTCTGCAACATAGCAAGAAAAAGTTTTTTAGGACCGACACGAGGCTCACTTGAGCTCATAGCATGGGCAAAAGTTTATGATATGAATTGTCGGTCATGTCTAGATCTTTCAAACAAAAAAAAAATTTGAAAATCGGAAGAGATTTACTTGAGTTATGTACGAAAAACACGTAAAGCCCTAACAAAGACTCGTTTGTAGTGCCCTAGCTAACTCCAAGGACTCAATTCCAAAAAAGTTTCTTCCAAAAATTGAATGACCCGAGATCTTTCAAACAAAAGAAAATATGAAAATCGAAAAAGATTTGTTCGAGTCATGTACAAAAAACACATAGAGCCCTAGCAGAGCCTCGTTTTTAGCGCCCTATTCAGGAAATTTTCTTCCATAAATTGTCGGCTATGCCCAGGTCTTTCAAACAAAAAAAAAATATGAAAATCAGAAAGGATCTACTCGAGTTATGTACAAAAGAATAAAAACCACTTAAACGGCCCTAGCTCGGCGGCCCTTGGGCCGACAGTGCCCAGATTCAATCCCTTAGAAGACTTTTTGATTATCTTTCAGTGAAAAAAAAAGACGGACGGACGGACATTTTTTTTATTGTTCATTCGTCATCTAAGGACCATGATCGATGCTTCCCCGCCCCTACTCCCGGGTCAAAATTCGACTGGCTACAAACGTCGTGGTAAACGCAATAGACCCCTTTTCGAAGCACTACGTTCTTTGAACGGGTCTAAAAACCAGTAGAGGAAATCAGAGGATCAGCGGACGAACCAATCGGAGATTCAGATTTACGATGTGTTCGCAAGAAGTTCGAAGATGGCGAGGTCGCCCGTGAGATCAAACGAGGAAAGAGCAAATACACTTCAGGCCAAATGATACCAGCGAACCAAAGCTGACAAGATAGGAGTACCCATACGAGTAATTTTGATCAAATTGTTTTGTAAGTCAATGTATGATCAAAATTGATTATTTTAAGATGATTCCTAGGAAATTTGATGGAATTTCAAACATATTTCGTGGAATTTCAACTTCGCGAAAATGATAGAAAATTGTTCTGAAAATCACCATAAACTGGAATCAAATACATCAAAATGGTACAAATTTTTATGTAATTGGACATTTCAAGTCAAGATCTATCCAATTTTAATAAATATGGCTAAATGAGGCTTGATTCTTAAAAAATTCTGAAATTTGTTGTGCTGATTTCTAATACTGTGGATACTACCAAAACCTTGTCCCTTTTGCACTTATTATGGTTTTGCAGAAGGGTTGATGCATATGTTAGCAATTCTGATGATTTTTGGCTAATTTTATTTTTATAAGCCACTAAAATTATGTCAGTCAAACAGTTAGTTAAACATTTTGTCCTTTTCGATCTATGAGAAAGGAATTTAATTCATTTTCATTAAAATTTGTTCAGTGAAATATTATGACGCTGTAGAACATTAATTTGTTACCTGCACCTCCCCAAATTTCATCATATTACCTATTACCTATTACTCTTCGAGAACTAGGAAAAAGGATGAAATTTGATATACGTTGGTCGGGTGCTCGTTAGAAATATCTCATCAAACTCTAGGAAATACCGTTACACGAAAAGGTGAATTTTACCGAAAATTTCCTCAATATAAAAGTGGTTCAATTTCATTGATTGGGGGTTCGTTGGAAAGATCTCTAGGAAATAGGATGAAATTTAAGAAAATTTTATATATCAATGATACAGAAAATTTGTAGAAAAGCGCTAAAATTGACCAAAATACCAACGAAATGTGGTACAATCTCACCAAATGGAGGCTCTTAAGAAAAGTTTTGTCGAGTTCTATAAAACTAAATGAAATTTTACATCAACGAAAAACAGGAAAGCCAAAAGATTACTAAAATTGTACGAATGGCAATGAATATCATCAAAAATAATTTAGTATTGGTCCAATTTCTTCAAATTATAATTTTTTGGAAAAGTCTCGTCAAGAACTATCAAACTGAATAAAATTTGTGACGAAAATACTCACAAAACAGCGCTAAAAATTAAAAAAAAACGCTATTTTGTTTGTATTAGAATTATAAATTATAAAATGAATAATTTAGAGAACAAACGTGTTTACCAGATAACACTACAAATTTAATAAATGTCTGCTGAAGATAAATCGCATTTTCAGTTGCGCTTATATCTAGATGACATATAAAATAGAATAAATGGAATACGCGTCCGTGGAAGTTCTTTTTTATCCAATCGGGGGACTATATCCCTCCTCTTCAGCTTGGGAAACAAGCTTCCCCCTCGAGGATAAAGAAATTTTATACAGATATGCTTAATCTTCTATTAAAAAAGGTATGTTGGAATTAATAATTATGGAGGATGGATTTTGATTATAAAGAAAATATCTTGAAGTGCAGGTAAATCTGGTGTATTTAATAGACACGCTCTGTGTATTACTTATCAATACAACTCTGTGAAATTGAAGGGAAAAATAAGCAATTAAAATTATGGTTCAATTTATTCCTCCTTCTATTATTTATGCAACTTGTCGTAGTGTGGCTCAACTTTAAGGATTTACCGAGCGGTGACGCACTTCTGCGGTTTATGGAATAAATGGTAATAAACGGAGTAAATATTGGAATAAATGATAATTTTTTCAAATTCGTCAAAACCTCAAATAATAGACTTGATTTTGATGGCAACGCACACCAGGAACCTGCACTCCATGGATGAATTCGCAAAAAATCCCATCCAAAAAAAGGATAGGATAAGTATTGGTTTCTTCCAAAATTAATTTCTGTCGACCGAATAGGTGTGGATATGAATTTCTCGATCTGGAAAGGCTAAGATGTCGACGGTGTAAAGAATAAATTTACCATTTGGTTAGGGTGAAAATTTTTAAAACTTAAAAAAAAATTGACTCAAAAACTTGAGGAGTTTTGTGGGAAAAATGTTAGACCTATGGAAATTATAACTGGCGATGGCTTCAAAAATCTCGCTCAATTCAGCTCAATCCAACTACAGTTTCCAGACATATTGTTGATGTTAAAAGAACTGTTCATGAACAAATATTTCCAGTGATTAGAAGTGCAATGCTAAAGAAGGAGTGCTCTGCGACTACGAATATGTGGACAGATGACTTCAAAAATAATTCATTTGTAACCATGACAGTCCACTTTTTTGATGAAAACTTCGTTTTAAAAAATACACCCTTTTTACATCCATATTCGGTGAGACTATGAAAATTTTGGAAAAAAGTAGAGCTAACATAAAAACGGAAATGATTAAACAGTTCGAATTACTAGGATATGACCGAGAGTTTTTTAATAAAATTAAATTTGTAACAGATTGCGGAAGCAACATCGTTTTAGCATTAAAAGACTATTCTAGAGATGACTGCAGGACACATCGACTAAACACAATTTTGCAAAATACTTTTAATAGTGATAACGTGCCAATCATTATTTCAAAAATTCTTCTTATTTGTAAGCAGATTGTATACGACACTTGAAGAAAAGTGGAAAATCGAACCTTTTAGCTAAGTCTGTGGTACAAGAATGTGAGACGCGATGGAACACAAAAGTTGGTGTATTGAAATCGGTTATTGAACAGTATGACAAAATTAAGGAATTGCTTACTATCGAACAACGCAATAGATGGTACATAAACGTTGACTTAGGAGCAGAAATTATTCGTTTTTTAACTCCATTCAAAGAAGCAACCGATTCACTGGAGGGCGATACATATCCAATAGCGTGTAAGGTACTACTATGGTGGGAATATTTGTCGGTACATTTAAAAGAGGAAAATTTTAAGGAATTTCCTGTCAAGTCACTTGCTATTACGGCCAAAAAAATCTTTGACGCAAAATTTAAAATTGACATGGACAACAAAATTGCTTGTTTTTTAGACCCAAGATATCGATTTTTGAAGATGTTGCCAGAAAATGACCGAAACGATGTCTTCAGAGACTGTTGCAAGAAACATCTAGAATAGAAAACTTCAATCTTTCGTCACCAAATAAGAGAACCCGATTTTCTAAGTTCGAAGGAAGTTTTGATGAAATCGAAAATCATGATGAATTCGAATTTTATATGCAAAATGCGAACTTCGCAGATTATTTAAAAACTGATGAGAATAAAAAGCATTTAGTCGAAATAATTTGGAGAAACAACAAAGAAAAATTGCCAAAAATGTATGTTTTAGCAAAAAAAAGGCTACATGTCCCAGCTTCAAGTGCATCAAGCGAAAGAAACTTCAGTTCTTCTGGCCGAACTTATGACAAACGAACACACTTAAAAGCTCAAAATCTTGATGATCTCTCCTTTCTAAAGAACAATCTGGAATTTCCGATGAGGCAAGGTCTGTTCTTATTTCAATACCTCAGTATTTTCCCATACCAAATTATCCAAAATAAAAAATACATGTTTACTACACATTATTTATTATTTTCGATAATCGAAAAAAACCATCTTTATATTCAAATGTTAAGTTTGTAAAGTTCTATTTGAATATTTCAAACAATTCGTTTTTTGTGAGAATTTAAATTGTTAACCGGTCAAACCTTGCTAGTTTACATCTCTACTCATATGTTAAAAGAGGAAATTGTCTCTCTACAAATGCACAATATTAAAAGGGAGACTTCAAATCCTGAAACAATACACTGAATATGATCACAGTAAATGTCTGCAAACTCGACCTTTGAATGTTTTCAAAGTTTTTTTTAAAAGAAATATAATATAATTCGGTAACTTTTAACTTTAACTATTTGAATAAGGCTTTCAGAAAAATAATTAAATCATGCAAATTCCTTCCTTCATCGTCGTCTTCGAGTCGCCAATTTCTAGGTCATTACATGTATCATTGCACTTATGATTTCTGTTATTATGAAACATTTCAATAAAATAATGTCATTCCTAAAAAATAATATTTCCTGTGTGTAAATAAATTATTTCTAATACCACATCTACACACGAGGAATAACTTTGCTTATACCAAAATGTTTGTTTTTTTTTATTTTTCTGAGATTTATTATTCGCATGAGAAAAAATTTCGGTATCATCAAAGTTATTTCCTTCAAGTGTGAAAAAGTGAATTTTTTCTTTGCTTCTTAATAGAATGAAACCGAATAGTCCATGAAGTAAAAACCGATTGAACCGATCCTCCCCATTCCTAAAGTAACCATCCATAATGAATAACCGATCCGATCAAACCCAATCCAGTCCTAATTCATTTAGGTAGTTTAGGTTGTATTTTTGAAAATCCAAAAATTTTCACCCTAACCAAATGGTAAATTTAATCTTTACACCGTCGACATCCACACCTATTCGAGAAATTAATTTTGGAAGAAACCAATACTTATCCTATCCTTCTTTTGGAATTCATCGCACACAACAAACCATACTAATGTGTCGAAAACCCACTTTTGAAAACTTAAAAGAATTTTTGTTGAAAAATGGAATAAATAAATTTATTCCATTTATTCCAAAAAAAAAAATAAAAATTAATCTCAAGATGGTTTAAAAGCTTTATAATTTGTGTAAACCTTTTTTTGAACTTATTTGTCTAACTTGTGATGTGTTTGGTTCAGATATTTCGCAAAAACAACAAAACAAATTTTAGGAATAAATGGAATAAAAGAATAAATGAAGGCGCCACCTCTCGGGATTTTCGATAAAATGGATTTGCTTTTTTGGATGAAACGATAAAAAAAAACAAATGCATCTTTTTCAAGTCACTGTTAAGCGACTTAATTTTATAACTTGCAAATTATAAAAAAATACGAAAATACTGAAAATGCAAACGGAAAGCTAGTTTTTTAAATCATTTCCCGCACCTACCGGTGTAAATTTTATTAAAAAAAAGGAAATTTAATTTTTGATTAAATAAAACGTTTGGATGCATTTCGAAAGGTCTACAACACGAAACATGTCTACAGCGCTTTTGCCATTTGTAGCGCTTGAGATCTTGAGATATTTCATACATGAGACATTTGTGAGATTTTTCGTGAGTTGTGAGTCGTGATTTGTCGATGAGATATTGAGATGTTTATCACCTATTTTTAGAAGTGTCTTTGAGTTTTCTATAAGACATTGAGATATTTGTGGGGTTTGTTTGTGAGTTTTTCTCGAGACATTGAGATACTTTTGAGGTTTGTTTGTGAGTTTTTTATGAGACATTGAGATATTTTTGAGGGTTGTTTGTTATTTTTTCTTGAGACATTGAGATATTTTTGAGGTTTGTTTGGGCTTTTCGTGAGATATTGAGATATTTTTGAGGTTTGTTTGTCAGTTTTTCATGAGACATTGAGATATTTTTGAGGTATGTTTGAGTTTTTCGTGAGACATTCAGATATTTTTGAGAAGTTTATGTGAGTTTTTCGTAAGACATTGAGATATTTTTGAGAAGTTTGTGTGAGACATTGAAATATTTTTGAGGTATTTTGTATTTTTTAGATTTCTGTGAGATATTACGATGAGGAATTTGCGAGTTTTTTTTAATTAATTTTTATTATGAGGCACTGAGACGTTTGAGAGGTTTTTTGTGAAATTTTTATCGTGAGACATTGGTGAGACTTCTTATATTTTTTCTTAGTTTTTAATGAGACATTGGGATTTTTTTGAGTTAATTTTTTATAATTTTGTGAATTTTTCGTTGAGATATTGAGACATTGGTGAGGCTTTCTGTAAGTATTTTGTAGATTTAATAAAAACCTGATGCTACTTCTTCAATTTGTAAAACTTTCATTTATGGATATATAACACCGTCATGTGAATTATGAATTTATTCTCTTCATGTTGTCATAATGAGTTATAAAAATTATGTGGAATCTGGACCTACTGCTTTCAAAATTACTTGTTATGCTGTTTTCAACATTATCGACATTATCTCTTTTTTCAGTGTATTTTTTGTATGGAAAACCTTGAAAACAGCTGAAATTTGATAACAAGTAAATTTATAAGCACACGACGGTAAGTTGACTGACTACGCAAGACGGCGTTTACGCATCCGGAATGAAGTAGATGAATGTGATAGTGATATATCTGACAATGGAAAATTATAAGATGAGTCTGAATCTCAAGAGATTTCTGATAACGAAATGGTAGAAAGCTGTGACATAACCGGCGACGAACATAAGGAGATGAATAGCAACGGCGGAAAGACTTTCGATGAAGACGGAATTGGTGATTTGGATGACGAAGATGTTGAGGGTTTGTTTGATGAAGTTGTTGAGGGTTCGTTTGATGAAGATGTTGAGAGTTTGTTTGACGAACATGATGACGAAGGTACTGATGTGGTGATAAATTTTCCGAGCCAGCTGTACTGATGATACTAGCTTCTTTTTTTTTGAGACACACCTTAACGTGGGTAGCATTGGAGCACCTATTGCAACTAATAAATGAAATTTCGCCGGGAGCTGCATCAACGACGAAATACATGTTTTTGAAGTTATTGCCTTCATCATTGCTTTCATCATTATAGCAAAAATTGTTACATGTACTTAGGCCAGAAAGAGGAAATTACAGAGAAATACGGAGGCCAAGGGGTACTGACTCACAAAATTGATTAAGATGTCTTTTATTTTTTTTTTAGATTTTTTGTGATTTTTTGGCGATTTTTTGATCTTTTGGTGTTTTTTTTGCTATTTTTTGTGATTTATTCCAGTTTTCAAAAATTTGTCGAAAAATAAGAATATCAGTGTTTGTAAGTCAAATTCAATTTCAATTCAGATCTAATTTCAAACCGTTGCATACTAACACATGCATTTGTAGCCAAAGCTAACGCATTTATCGTTCTCACGAACTACGCGCGCTTTTTGCCACCTACAAATACCTGTGTCTGTTTATTCTCATAACTGCATGTCCATTAATTCGTATTTGTACTTGATTGTCGACATCAATTCGAGGTCATCTAATTGTACAGGGATACCGCTATCAACACATTGCTGCATTGATCGCATAGGACAATGAAAAGTATCTCAACAACAAAATAAATTGAATCTTTCTTGAAGAAAAATTTTCTTTCAGATTTCGTTTCAGAAATACCATTTCTCTCATAATAATTTACTTCTGAAATAGAAAATTAATCATGAAAATCGGATGTAATTATACATGAAAAACACGGAGGGCCTGACTCGACGGCTCATTTTTAGAGCCCTAGCTAAGTCCAAGGGCATAAACTAAAAATTTTATGAAAAAAGGAAAATATTTACTCGAGTTATGCACGAAGGACCAAAACTACTTAAGCGGCCCTACCTCGGCGGCCCTTGGATCGAAAATGACCAAAAACAATCCCATAACCACTTTTTCGATTATGTTTCAGAATTTTTTTTTTTAAATCGGCCAAGTTTTACTCGAGTTATCTTGATGACGGACGGACGGAAAAAGTGTATGCTAGAATGTACCCGGTGTGGGGAAACATGAGGAATCAAATTCTACTCTCAGAAACCAAAGAACGCCCGTCTCTACAAAAAGTGTGACTGCAGCGCAGAATTTACCCGATGATATGGAAAATCATAAGGAATCAGAGTCTACTCTCAAAAAGGCTGAAAAGAAAAAACCTCGTGTTAATCGTCTACCGAAACCAGTTACATCAAACCGTTCCTCACAACTTTATTAACTGAACTATCAAACACTGGTGAATTGTGTATGGATGCAACAGAAATAGGAAAAGCGGTAGACATGGTCTCGATCGTGAAAAAGGACATGGAGAGTGGTAAAGCCTGGAATGAAAAAATTGAGGTTGCAGAAAACTTACATTTGAAGCTGTACAAATCAGGGCTGGTCTTATATCATAATTAATAGTCTTACTTTAATCATTCTCTGTAATTCTGATAACTTTTACCAAAAATAAATGTGTCAAAAAAATAAAAAAAAGTGTTTTAATAAAGGGTTATAAATAAAAACTACGAATTGATTTTCATAAAATTGTCGATGTAAAGGACAGTAATTGACCGGTTATTCAAAAACCCTACTTTAGCAATAATTTTTCGCAATAATTTTTCATGTAACAAATACGATGACTGAGAAAATATCATTTTTATAAAACGATATCTAAATTCCTATAAAATTCAGCGGTAAGGGGTGTAAAATTTTTGACAAAATCCCTTCAATGATGAATCTATTAGGTAGGGTCAAGTATTTTAAAAATAGCACACGTGGGTCTTTTGTGAGGTAATAATCATAAACATTTATTGACATCCTAATAATTCAAAAGAGTTCAATAGTAACCAATTTACACCGGTCAATTGACTTTTGTCAGATGCACGTGATTTTTGTCAAATAGTTATGAAAATCAATGCTCATGACTAATTTTAATTATATCGTCACCATCTAAAATACTTTTCTGTAAATTTCACTCAAAATATTGTATATCCGTTTTTTATCAGCGTAGGGTTTGGTCATCTCTATGATGTTTTGAACATCTGGGTATCGCTAAAACCGCGGGCAGCTGCGCAAATGCAAAATAAAAATATCAATCTGATTCAGGCCATAAATTCTGGGCATAAATGTCATTCTCATAATATTTATTACTAGCGTGGTTAACCGGGCTTCGCCCGGGATGTGTGGCATCTCAAGAGATGTAGAATTCAATTATGAATTATAGTAATGTAATTCAATAAAATTTTATTGCAACGAACTCTGAAGGAATTCAATTGTTCGTTATAGGAAAAGTTCGTTATAGAAGCTTTTTTTGAAAAACCTCATAATTTATTAATCATTATTTTATCGTTAATTAACCATTCAACTGAATCTTTTTAATATTTTTTTTCGATAAATTTCGTTTTTCTAAAGCATTCGTTTTTCTACGACATATGGAAATAACGCGTTAGTTTTTTTTAAATCGATTTTAAGTTTTCGTAAATTGATTTAAAATTTTCGTTCTACTGAAAGAAAAACTGACTGCATGCGCAATTGCATGCGATTTTTCAGTCAGTTTGTGATTTTTTGTGATCAAAATCAAAATATAAAAAAACTAACGCATTATTTCCATGTGTCGTAGAAGAACGAATGCCTTAGAGAAACTAAATTTATCGAAAAAAAATATAAAAATAATTTTTTTGTCCTAGTTGAATTCCTAATTCTTAATTTTAGAAAATTATATCTCCAGCTCTACTAAGCCGGTTTAGATTAACACGTATCGTCAAGCTTATAGTAGGAACAAAGACAAAAGTAGTGTAGTAAAGTGAGATGTAGTGTGGTGTGGTGTTGTGTATTATAGAGATCGCGTGGTTACCCGGGCTTCGACCGGAATGTATGGAATGTATGGGAATGTATGGTGATCAGACAAAATATCTTCGGACAAAAAAAAATTGGCAAAAAGATCCATCACGGACAAAATTTCCCGAACCTAATAGTCCCGCTTTAAATATCGCCGGAAAAAACAACCTTAATCAAGTTTGGGTTTTAATTCAATAGCGTAACAGGCCGTAAAAAAATGGGCATCGAAACCGCGGGGTCGAGGGGAGGTAGCCTTCGCAACGTGGCAAACGACGCCTTTTGTAACAGACCCTTGACAAATAAGTGATACTTAATAAAATTATTATTCTGGTCCTAAGTAGAGGCCTCGGACCCATACTTCTATCGACAAATATGTTCTACTCAATTTTCTCTATAAAATACAAAAAAAAAAATTGGCACAGGGCCGACCTCAAGACCGTAATGTGGCTCCAAGTAGAGGCCTATGATCCAAATTTTTTCTTGTGAACGGTTAGTCATTCGCCTACCTCTCAAAAAAAGAAACCATGAAAAATGAAAATCGAATGTAATTTTGCTGCATTATACATGAAAAACACATAGATATAGACATATAGATGTATGTAAGTGTGTGTATGTATGTACTACACTACACTACATCTCACCACACCTTAGTACATCTCACTACACTACACTATACCTCACTACAATTCACTACATCTATAATATAAAACCAAACGTGAAGTGTAATGAGATGTGCTGAGGTGTAGTGAGATGTAGTGGGATGTAGTGGGATGCACTAAAGTGGTGAGGTGCGGTGAGGTGTAGTGAGGTGTAGTGCAGTAAAACGTACTGAGATGTAGTGAGGTGTAGTGAGTTGTAGTGAGATGTAGTGAGACGTGGTGACATGTAGTGTAGTGAGGTGCAGTGATGTTGTGTTTTATATTATAGACAGGGTATTAGACAGTACTCGGCAAAAAGTTGCAGCTGGATGACAATAACTTGAATTAGACCCATTGTTGTCATCATCCCGTAGGTAATAAAATATTTAGCCAGACCATTAATCTGAATCTGTACCATTGTTATCGCCATCCCAAAGGTAATAAATTATTTACCCACAGACCATTAATGTCAACTAGCCCTATTGTCCCATACTGAAGAAAAGTGCTCAAAACCCGTTAATTTCACCCCTCCAGATGTTTTTGAACATCAGGGTATCGCTAAAACCGCGGGTAGCTGCGCAAATTCAAAATAAAAATAGCAATCTGATTCAGACCATTAATTCTGGTCATAAATGTCATTCTCATAATATTTATTACAGGGTATTAGACAGTACTCGCCAAAAAGTTGCAGCTGGATGACAATAATCTGAATTAGACCCATTGTTATCATCATCCCGCGGCCGCTAAAGGAAACGTTCAAACAATTGAACGAAGATGAAATTAATGAAATTGTGCATGATTGGTTCTTATAAAGCTGTGAATACCTTTCATAAATCGACATCAACAAAAACGAACCTGTTACTCCACTAGGCATTTTAAATCTTTTTTCTATTGTTGTTAAAGTAGCAATAAAATAAAGGAATGCCATGCCTTGAGTTGTACCAAGCAGCCCATAAATAACGATAAACGATTTTGGATTAGCGAATTTCTGTATCCATTGTGGATACCAGCCGGCAAATCCACATGAATGTTTCGATCGCATGATGTGGCTGTAATATACATATAAACATAATCAATACATATATACGTATACATAAATACACCTAAATTTAATTAAAACAGTCGAAGTATTGTAAATATACAAATCCATAGAATGTGGATTTCCAGACATTGTATCATAAGAACGCATCAGAACAGATGTGGCAAAGAAAACATACGAATTACGTCCACATTAAATTGTATTGGAAATTGCCGAAAGGACATTATTGAAAAACCCGTCTGAAGCAATTGTGTATTTTCCTTCCACAAATTTACCCGTTTTAATGACGAAATGAAATTTTCCTTATACAAATTGTGTATTTTCCTTGTACAAATTTACCCGCTTTAAATTGTTGTCACTATTGTCTGGTCGATAAATCCCCGGGCGTTAAATCCAACTTGTCGCCAAAAAACCCTCCCAAAATTGACACCCAAATAGAAAAAAATGTTCACCCCAATTTTCTCTACAACATAGCAAAAAAAAAATTGTTTTGCTCTATGAGGTCGGCCGACGCACAGTGAGCCCTTCGGTAATAGTAGCGGCTTTAAATATACTGCTTAGGAATTTCAGATAGAAATTTTTATTGTTCAGCAAAGTTGTTCACCATGAAATGAGGAACAACTTTGCTAAAGAAATTTTTTTCCTATCAATTATTTTTCAGTAGTTAGTAAATTTTCAAGTCGAACTTTCCGAAAAATTCAGTTTTTGAACTCTTCCGGAGTTTAAGATAGAAATTTTTTGTCTTCAGCAAAATGGTTTGGCATGAAATGAGGAACAACTTTGTAGAAGAAACAATTTTTCCATCTGTTTTTTTTTCGGAAGTTATGACCTGTTTAATTCTGTAAATTGGAATTCGAAAAATTGTCCAGTAATAATAGATCATAACTTCAGAAATAAGATTGTTCGTAGAATGGTTTCTTCAGCAAAGTTGTTCCTCATTTCATGCTGAACAATTTTGCTGAAGACAAAAAATTTCTATCTCAAACTCCGGAAGAGTTCTGCAATTTTGACCAGAACACTGAATTTTTCAGAAAGTAAGACTTCAACATTTAGTAACTTCTGAAACATATTAAATAAAATTTCGATATCGAATTCCTAAGCAGTTATATAATTGAAACCGCTACCATTACCAAAAAAGATCACTGTGCGACGGAAGGCACTAAGTAGAGGCCTTGTATATATCATTTATTAGACAAAAATGTTTACCTAAATTTTTTCTGCCAAAAAAATACCGAAAGATGTCTGTAACCACAACACTACGCGTATGAATGAAATGTTTTATTAATGATTTTTTTATCGATGCAGAATCTATGGCTAAGTTCGAAGATGGGCTGTACCGGACCCAGAATCTGGAATTAATTCATCAAAAACACTAATTTGGGCTGAAGTAGTTGAAAAGCAGTAGAACGATATAATCATAAAGCAGAAAAGTAATAGAATAAAGTAATTTGATTTGATAGTTGAACTATCATAACTATCGAACGATGGTTGAACTGTCGCGCGATAGTTGAAATATCATAACTATTTAGCGACAGTTGAACTATCTAGCGATAGTTGAACTATGTAGCGATAGTTGAACTATCTAGCGATAGTTGAACTATCTAGCGATAGTTGAACTATCTAGCGATAGTTGAACTATCTAGCGATAGTTGAACTATCTAGCGATAGTTGAACTATCTAGCGATAGTTGAACTATCTAGCGATAGTTGAACTATCTAGCGATAGTTGAACTATCTAGCGATAGTTGAACTATCTATCGATAGTTGAACTATCTAGCGATAGTTGAACT
>CM055403.1:92974334-92984737 GCA_029228625.1 Pseudolycoriella hygida
ATACGGCGAACTTGGAATACGGGGAACTTGGAATCCGATGAACGTTGAATACGGGGTAAGTGGAATACGGGGGAAGTGGAATACGGGGAACGTTGCATACGTTCCACGGAGGAAGTGGAATACGGGGGAAGTACGGTGGAAGTGGTATAAGGGGGAAGTGGAGTAATTTTGCGGCAAAGAAAGTATTTTGATTTATAGTACCTTTCTCGCCCACTTCGATTTTAGTATTATTAGCGGTAATATCAACGAAGTGATATAATGACATGAAACATTACCCATCAATATTTAAAATGAAAAAAAATATGCTTTGGCTCTCTGAATAGACAACATGCGAAAATGATAAGGCCTGCGTAGCCCTTAGGGGCGGGGTTTCGATTACGTAACCTACCCTTTAATGTTAAAGCGAAAATGATAAAGTCTGCGTAGCCCCTAGGGGCGGGGGTTCGACTAGTTTAATATAAAGATCTAATGATTAACTAGTGGTACATGGCTATTTTGACAAGTTAATTTTAACAGACGTAAAACGTAATTGTAAGCAATAAATTTTTCTACGGCATACCTTCAAAACGTACTGTTTTTTTTTATGTTGTTGTTTTTCTTAAAAAAAATTACAAAATATATGCAAACGAACTGACGGAGGCCGATTGTACTACCGAATAGTATTTACTATGTTATGAGCGGTCTTTACGCTGCAAATCAAAAACTATACAATTTTTAGGGTTATAGTTACATTGTGATTTGAAATTTAATTTAAGTGTCCGCCATCGCTCGGTTTGGTCCGTTGGTCCGAAAAATGCAATACATATGCTTTACAAATGATACAAATTGTTCAATAGCATTATGAACAATTTGCATTGAACCCTTTAGCATATTGTATTGTGAGACAATATCCATAATCAAATTCGGAAACAATTTGTATTGTGTGACAATTTATCCTAATTGAAAATGATAAAAATAAAAAATTATTTTCTAAGAAACTTTTTCGGAACTGAACAGAATGTTCAGCTGGATTGGCGCGCGGTGAGAATGGTGCGCCGATTCTGATGAGCGGAACGCGAAATGAAAATAAAATATGAAATATGAATTATGTGATGACATGGTCACCACATTACTCCCCCTCGAATGAAGGCGTGTAGGGATTAGACGTTGTCGTAGGATTATTGATGTTTTTGTTTCGACTATGATGTTCCAATCTGTCTCCATTTTCTCGGTTGCAATGCTGCTCGAGTACGATGATGAGGAAGAAGAAGTGCTGGGTAGCGATCGTACATTACATTGAATTACATGTTACATTGAATGTGAGAATTCTTTGAATTTCTCAGAAAAAAAATGAACTTTTTTCAGGTGATACTTTTGGGTGTCGTTAAACGAATCGTTCGGTTCGAACATCGGTTTGAGTCTGTGGAGTGAAATGGTTTTGTTAACACCTTTGACTCTGACTAGAAAATATTTAGGATGTTTAGAAATGACTTCGTAGGGACCGTCGAAGGTGGCCTGAAGTGATTGTCTAACACCGTCGTTTCGTATGAAGACGTGTGTGCATGTTTCCATGTCTTTATGAACGAGTAATCGTTGATTATCGTGGTTTGATGAAGGAACTGGTTTCAGTTCGTTCATTGCTTCTTTTAGCCTTTCGACAAAAGAAGATGGGTTCGCCTCAACGTTTGGCTTAGCTGTTTCGAAGAATTGGTAAGGCAAATGTAAGGAAGAACCATATACTAATTCAGCTTGTGATGCATTAATGTTATCGAAGATGATGGAGCGTAAACCGAGTAGAACGGTAGGCAACGTTTCCATCCATCGAAGATTTGCATGACATTTAATTGAATTTTTGAGTGTTCGGTATCATCTCTCCAGAATACCATTCGCTTGCGGGTGGTAAGCGGTAGTGTGGAGTTTATGGTTTCCGAGCAATTTGTTAAGTTCAGCAAATAAGTGTGACTCGAATTGAGCTTCACAGTCTGATGTTAGCTGACGAGGGACGCCGAAGCGAGAAACCCAATTGAGATAGAAGGCTTTAGCGAATGTTTAGGCCCTTGTATCTGAAATTGGTATAGCTTCCGGCCATCTCGTGAAGCGATCAATACACGTGAGACAGTATGTAAAGCCTTCCGATTGAGGAAGTGGATCTACAATGTCAATGTGAATGTGTTCGAAGCGTCCGGATGGAGCTTGGATTTGCTGAAAAGGAGTTTTGTTGTGTTTTACAACTTTAATCTTTTGACAAGGAATACAGCTTTTGCATAAAATTTTGACGTCCTTGTTGAGTGACGGCCAAATGAAACTTTTCTTCACAGGGATTCCTGTAGAAATGTCGCAAGATATTGTGAAGTCTCCAGTTTTTAGTTGAACGAGTTTTAAGCCAGAACTTTTTCGCATGTATTGCTGAAGTTCTTCGTCGGTTTCTCGCTGGCGGGCAATGAGCTTGTAATCGATGGAAGTAGAAATAGCAATGTCATTTATGCGTGACAATGAGTCCAGCAACAATGTTGTCTTTTCCAGAGATATGTTGGATATCTGTGGAGTATTGACCGATGAGGTCAAGGTGTCTCAATTGACGGGGAGAAGCTTTCTCATTTTTTTGCTGAAAAGCGAAAACGAGAGGTTTGTGATCCGTGAATATTGTAAGGACACGTGCTTCCAGTATGCTTTGGAAGTGTTTGATCGAAGAGTACATCGCCAGTAGTTCGCGGTCGCGGTTTTTCTCGGCTGGATTAAGTCGTTTAAAAAAGAATCCAAGAGGTTGCCAACCGTTGGAAATTTGCTGATGTACTGCTCCTCCAATAGCGGTATCTGAAGCTTCAACCATGAGGCGTAGTTTTGCGCATGCTAATGGATGAGCAAGAAGAGCCGCGTTAGCGAGTTGATCTTGCATTTAGCAAAGGCTTCGATTGTCGTAAGTGTCCAAGCAATAAGGGTTTTGTCTTTGCGTTTGTTACCTTTAGTTAGATCAAGTAAAGGAATTTGTGCATGTGCTGCTTTAGGCAAGAAGCGTCTGTAATAGTTGAGCATGTCTAGAAAGCGTTTTAGGTGCTCTACTGTTTCAGGTAGCTTGAAGTCTCTAATAGCTGGCGACTTTGGAGTCCAGTGGTTTGGTTCCAAGTCCGCTGATTGAGTAGCCCAAAAAATATGACATCTGGTTGGCCAAAAACACATTTGTTGAGGTTGATGACTTAACCGTAATCGCTCAAGCGGCTGAAGAGCGCTCTCAGATGTGGAATGTGCTCTTCTGCGGTTTTTGAGGCGATTAGGATGTCGTCAAGGTAAGCGAAGCAGAAGTCCAGTCCCTGAATAACAGTGTTTACGAACCGCTGAAATGATTGAGCTGCGTTACATAAACCAAATGTCATTGACGGGAATTAAAAAAGTCCGAAAGGTGTTATCAGCGCTATCTTTTGGACATCTTCTTCAGCCATAGGTATTTGATTGTAAGCTCTAACAAGATCCAATACACTGAAGATAGAACAACCTTCTAAAAAGCTGTTGAACTCATGAATGTGAGAAATCGGATATCTGTCAGGCTGTGTGTGCGCGTTTAGGCGTCTATAGTCGTCGCACGGACGCCAGCCTCCAGAGTTTTTGGGTTCCATGTGTAATGGAGACGCCCAAGGACTGTTGGAAGGGCGGCAAATACCTAGTTCCAGCATTTTATCGAATTCTGCCTTAGCGAATTTCAATTTTTCGGGGTTGAGCCTTCTGGCTTTCGAAAAAATTGGTTGGCAGTTCGTGATAATGTGATGTTTGACCTGATGTTTCTTTGTCTTCTTGGAGAAAGAAGAGAGGTCTAGAATATTTGGAAATTCTTGTACCAATTGGTGGTATGTAGTCACTGAGGAGAGTGACTTGATACTCACACCAGCATTGGTAGAAAGAAGCTTTCCTTTGACAGAAATGTTAGTTTCAGCGTCTTTTAGGCTATTGTTCTTGACATCGATCAAGAGGTTGAACTTCCGTAGTAGGTCTGAGCCTATGGTGGGTGATTGCACGTCTGCAATAACGAAGATCCATGTGACGGGTCGACGTAGTCCCAGGTTCAAAGTGACCGGTTTGCTGCCGAAGGTCTTGATTGTTGAACCATTTGCGGCGGAGAGAGTGAAGGAGCACGGAGCGTTGCCTTTCTCGCGGAAGTTTGGTGGGATGACGGAGATGTCTGCGCCAGTTTCGACTAAAAAGTCTCTCCCTGTAGCTTTATCTGTCACAAACAAGCGGCTTACACACAAGTTAGAGTCAGCATTTGAAAAATGTCGACTGATTTCGTTGTTTTGCGGCTTTGAAGCTTTAAAACTGCAAGATTTAATGCATTTTTCAGCTTGATAGCCAAAACGTTTGTGGTAGTAGCACTTGTTAGTGTTTGTGCCAGACTGAGCTATTTGTGGTGATGGTGGACGATATTGCGACTTTCGACGGCTACTTTTCCATGACTCACGAATTACTTTAGCTAAGACTTCGATTTTGTCATCCAGCTTGTCGACGAGGTTGACAATATCGCCGAGTTGGTTATCGGTGGAATTGATAGCCTGCACCGAAGCAGTGTCTGTAACCTCAAACATAGTATCTGCCAGAGACACTAGCGTAGCTAAAGAGTCTGTTTTGGTAGATAGAACTGTTTGAATGGTTAGATGTAACATTTGTAATGTAACGGTCTCACTTCGCTGGCTCGACACGGTAGAGAGCGTACATGAATTCGTGAGGGAAAACTCACGAATTCCAATAAATAAAAATAAGCAACGAGAATCAAAACCACGATAACACTTCTCATCAAAAATCTTTAAAGACAAATTTTATCTTCTCACCTCTTACTTCAACCAACTTCTTATCCTGTGGCGAAAACCTATTTCGTCTACTCCACCTCTCTATGGCTTCAGATCGCCCTCGTAATATCGCCAGTGGAAAAGTAAATTAGGCCTCCAATTCGATCCACCTTTCTCCACCAGACCAATCGTCTACAAAGGATATGCCAATCGATGGAAATAATGGTCTTCGATCATATAATTCCTTTCAACAATCTTCATCAAAACGAGCAACGAACAGCTTATATAATTTACGGGGCCTCAATGAGCGATCTCTCCACTTCTATTATTCTGTATCAGCGTAATATATGCTTGCTGTACAGATAATCCGTGACCAGAAACTAGGGATGCAATCAATGGGTGATGATACGTAAAACAACCAAATGAAACACCACTGCCTCCTTTTCACGTTATAATTCTTATTCAAATTGTTAGCGAAAACTATTCATGAACTAATAATTCGCGTTGGAATTCTTGCTTGATACAATTGGCGAAAATGATTTATAAAATTATGTTTCTTGAAATTGATGTGAAAAAATATAGTTTCGACTTTGATGATCTTAACTGGTAGAACATCCATTTATATCTTTGTATTCGTGTAAGCTGAAAGCGGGAATTATTCTTCTTCATAGGGGCGGCATAGGATCATCATCTCGCTTGCTGGGCATTTAGAACATGTGCAGTGCGATAGAGATATGATAAATACTCGTCGTTATAGATTTGAATGTTGCCGTGCAATCGTCATTCTCACTAGCTTATTGAAACGCGATACGGATGTGAAGTGATGACCGTTTATTGTTAGCGTGTAACGAAATCTGGAGTGAAGACATTCACGATAATAATGAGATTGCCTGATCTCATTATAGTAACCAGAGAGTTTTTAAGAGCTCGTCGCCAACTTTGTTACAAGACAATTCTCTCATCTTGCGTAACAAGTCAGACGGTCTTAAGTCTCCGAGGATTAGTTCGGTTAAAAGACTTTTAAGCTTTTTGTGTTCGGGATCTTCGAACCGCTTGCAAAGTCTTGATTTGATTGCCTCGTACTTATCCTCGTCTGGAGGGTTAAGTACCAAATCGCTTACGTTCGTTAATATGTCACTTTCAATAACACCTACGATAGTGTTAAATTTAGTGAGATCATTAACGATCTTGCAATTTGCGAACTGTGCTTCTGGTTGTCGGAACCAGAGTCTTGGGTCCTGCTTCCAAAAAGGAGGAACCTTAACCTGGATGCGATTAAGTGCACTGTTAGGCAAGAGGTTACCGTCGTCAGGTTGCACCTGAGGTGTTACACTAGCCTGTTCGTTAGAACCGGTCGGATTAACCATAATGTCCAATGAAAGTAAATTGTAGAATTGCAGTGCCTCAGAATTTACTTGATTGGAGTAAGGAAGCTTGTCGCTTTTACTCTTGACCGGCTTGAATAGAGTTATTCAAGTGCCGAACCCGCCAAATAGTATTTTAGTGGCTATTGACCAATAAAATAATTTGGTTGGAGTTTTGTAACCGCAAGCGCAAGGCTTATCTGACAACTGTTCGTCCGATTCTTGATGGTCAATGACCAATGAAAGAATTGGTTCGAAGAACCTAACTAGAAATAGTTAGCGGTTCTGCAGAGCAGTTAGCGTCAGAGGTGAGTTACTGAACGCCACGGGGTCACCAGTTTGTGGGAAATGAAAGAAAAACTTTGAATCCACAATTTGGAGTGATTTATTCCATATAAAATTCTTTCTTTAATACTAAATCGGACAATGCGTTGGTCCGATAAATGCAATACATATGCTTTACAAATGATACAAATTGTTCAATAGCATTATGAACAATTTGCATTGAACCCTTTAGCATATTGTATTGTGAGACAATATCTATAATCAAATTCGGAAACAATTTGTATTGTGTGACAATTCATAATTGAAAATGATAAAAAAAAATTATTTTCTATGAATTTTTCTCGGAACTGAACAGAATGTTCAGCCGGATTGGCGCGCGGTGAGAATGGTGCGTCGATTCTGATGAGCGGAACGCGAAATGAAAATAAAATATGAAATATGAATCATGTGATGACATGTTCACCACAGTACTAACTGAAATGATCCTTTAATTTATTACTTTAATTAATTTTATAAAAAAATCAGTGCATTTTTTCGGCATATCGTAAAACAATTTTTTGTTTGAAATAATATTTTACGTCACTTTTATTGAACCATTGTGACTGGATTTTAATAAACTTTATATATTTAAAATTTTGCAGGCATAATTCTAAGTGGAAATGAAATTTCACAAATATTGCTATCTTTGATTCTTTCCTACACTGGAGGACAAAGAAATCGTCCCAGGTATATAGCGTGGGGCGTCGTTTTTTGTGCGTTATCATGTTTTATTTTGGCACTGCCTCATTTAATCTACGGACCTGGTCAAGAAGCACTTGAGCTCACTAAAGAGTACGTGTGTGAATACAACAGTTCGTCTGCGGCGGTATGCATGATGTTCTTCAAAAATTTCTAGGTTTTTCTCAATTTGTCTTTATTTCCACAGAATTCTACACTAAAGGTTCCACAGAATCCTCCGACGGGCTCCAATAAACTGTGTTTGGGTATTGTAAAGGCTGAAAATTGTGATGAAATTTTCAGCATTGTTCCACTTGCGTTGCTGTTCTTATCACAATTTGTATTGGGAATAGGAAACACGTTGTACTATAGTCTTGGTCAATCGTACATTGACGATAACACTTCTCGAGCAAAAACTCCAATGATGTTGGCTTATGCAATGTCACTGCGAACGTTTGGACCAGTCGCCGGTTATGGTTTGGGATATTTATGTTTGAATTTGTATATTGACCCAACTAAAACGCCGCTGATAGACAACAAAGACCATCGGTGGTTGGGTAATGCAAGAACTAAATTGTGTATCGTGCTAACTTCAAAGTGCACTGATTTTTTCTCACAGGTGCTTGGTGGATTGGGTGGATATTTTTGGGGTTTTCAATGCTTTTATTTTCTTTTCTGATTCGAATGTTTCCAAGTAAAATACGCATACGAGAAAAGAACCAATCAGACAAGGGAAATTATGAGATGGAACTTTTGGATCCTAAACATAATGAACCAAATCAGCAATCGAAAAGGTTAGGTGAAAAAGACAAGCCTACATTGAAAGAACTGCCGGCAGCTGTCATGAGGCTGCTTAGAAATAAAATATTGATTTGCAACATCGTGTCATCAATTTTTTACGTTCTTGGCTCGACTGGATACATTTTATTTTTGAGCAAGTACATCGAAGTCCAGTTCAACAAAAGTCCATCGGATGCCACCATTATTACTGGTCCAGTAACTCTTGCGGGTAAATACTTGAAAAATTCTTTACTCACGAAAAACAATAAAATAATTTTTTTAGAAATAATTCATTTCTGCATTTTTTCTCGTTCCAACTCTAATACATGAGTTGTATACTTGTCTCCAGAGCTGCCATAATTTTCATGATAAACAAGTCGCACGTTTTTTTTTTGTTATTTTAGGAATTTTAAATTTCATAAAAAACAACTACTTTGTTTAAAAATGCCAACAAATAATTTTCATAAGAAACTTTTTCTGTAAATAATTTCCTTAAGAAACAACAGACGAAAAATCAGTGTCCATAATAGAGACCTTGCCGAAAATCGACAAGAGTCTTTCATACAGCACGTGCCGCATGTGAATCTTTCACATATGTGAAAGATACACATGCGACACGTTCTGTATAAAAGACTCTTAAATAATTTGCATAACAAAATTGAGTTGTTTCTTTACAAAAATTAGGATGACTATTGATTACACTTAGTGCGTACACCCTTCTATTTAATTCTATTAAAAAATTTTTTAAATTATTCACCAGAAATTCGGTGTGCGATTAATATTGCAATCTGAAAGTTTTTTTTTGCAAATTATTTATTAGAATTTTCGACGAATTGTTTTTTATGCAATTTTAAAATTTCGATTGAAATATACACCAGTTTCTTTTGGACAATCGATTCAAATTTTCGAAAGAAACAACTAGCACAAAAACTTCACGAACACTTGTTTCTTATGAAAATTACGGCAGAGAGTTCTGCATGGTTAAATGTTTTTAACCGGTTTATAACCGGTGTGCGATGCGATAGGTAAATGGCTCATAACGAACGTGTTGTCAGAGTAGTAGGTAAATCTTATGCGACGTGTTTGTTTCGACTCGGAAAACGCATTTACCGAGCATCAACATGTAAAATATTGTAAGTAAGTGCTTCCAAATTATTGTTCTGACTCGTAGGAAGGTTGCTGTATGAGCCGAAGGCGAATGCTGTAATCCTACGAGTCTAAACAACAATTTGGAAGCACATACGTAATGTACTATTAATGGCACGCAGCACTTCAATTCGTTTGTTACAATGTTATTTAGAGTGAAAAAAATTGATGTTTCAAACGAATTGTGCTCATTTTTCAATGATAAAAGGCACCTTGAGACCTGTGGCTAGAGAAAAACCTTATGAAACGAAGCAAGGTCATTGAATGTACCATGATGTTCTATATATAAGACATGCTGAAAAAAAAAGAAAACGAGATTTTTCGCTGATAGATTTTACGTTGCGTTTTTTTGCGTTTGACTCAAAGTATGACTATTAGCAGAACTTGGAGAATTAATATATGTAAACCAAAAAATATTTGAGATCGAAAAAAGCCAAACAGTTTGATTTTAGAAGCAGCTACAAAGCCTTTGTCAGCTAATGAATATTATGAAATTCTTTTGTAGACTTCAACTTACCGAGTAGGTACACGTTAATAGTACATTACGTCTGTGCTTCCAAATTTTTATTTTGGCGAGAGGGAAGGTTACGACCCGACCCGAAGGGGAGGGCTGTATTCCCACTCGTCAAAATAAAAATTTGGAAGCACTTACGTACCGTTTCTTAAGTGTTGATGCAATGTAAATGTAAATGCGCATTTTAAATGAGCGAAGAGAATGTAAAATCGCATTTACATTGCTGAAACACGTAAAACATAGTACAGACGAACACTGTTTATGAGTAATATTACAAGTGTTCGTTACGGTAGCCCGCCAAGGCTCGTTACCGTAAACGTCGCACACCTGTAATATTACTCATAACAGTGTTCGGCTCTAATATACTATATTTTCTGATTGTTTCAGTAACTATTGAATTTAGGTTTATCGAAGTACTATCAAAAAATGGTTACTCGATGTACTACAAAAAGTAGTATTTAGTAGATTACAAGTAAACAGCCGGTAACTTAAGTGTGGAGTTTGCAAAATCGAGCCGAAGGCGAGTTTGTGTAATCGCCCTTGTAACCTAGTAACACTCGGTCGTTAAAACAAACAATTAAACATTAAACATTTTAAAAACAAAAAAATATAACCAAAGACCCGTACGTGTCAGAATAGATGTGACAAACAGAATAGATGTGGCAAAATAAGCAAACAATCCAACGTTTTCTGTTCTTTTATAACTGCAAGAATTTCAAAGATCCATCATGGCCCCACGATAGTAAGGGGCGTGACGCAAGTCTTACACGCCAAAAAATTCACAAGAAATTTTTTCGTAGACTAAGGAACATATATACAGGAACTTTTTGACTTCCCCCCCCCCCC
>CM055403.1:92988310-93045673 GCA_029228625.1 Pseudolycoriella hygida
TTCGAAAACCAAAAAAAACCTAATTTATTGCTTGGGAAAATTCAAGATGGCGCCGGTTTGACTGCTGGCAGCCAGTTTCTTAAGATCCCAAAAAATTCTCCTGATCAAACTCTATAACTTTCCCAAAGAAGCCAACTCTCTAGCTATTGTTACTCCGGAGCTTAAATTCGAAAACTCCGAGCATTACCGAAAAATCCTCAAAATTGACAACTTTTTCCCATGCCACAGAATTTTCCCGGAAAAGCGGCATATGAAATTTTTCATTTGGGGCCGAGACTGATTTTGATGAGTGAGGGCTTGTTTGAAAGCTGCTGCGACGTAGTTTGTTTTAAAAATAATTTGGAGGGGAAGGGGGGCGAGGGGAAAAAACTCAAAACTTCGCCTATATATGGCTCCTTGTCCCAAAGGTTTTTGTATGGAGGTTTTTGGGTTTGTGGACGTTTTTTTTGGGGTGTGGGGACTGCGTCACGCTCTCCGCTACCGCTCCGAGCATGATTATAAATTGACTAATATAAAAACGAGTGCTGACCGAGAATTTTTGAACTATGAACTTCCGTCAAGCTATCAACCACATACTATATATTGTCAGCTGCCAACTTACAATTATTTGCGATCGTTGCTACTATTATGCACTATGTGATTGCCCGCTTCATGAACTTTTGCGTGTAGTGGTAGTGGTGAGTGAATTTTTGAACTATCAGCTCATAGCTGGCTTTGCATCTTTGCAATATTTTCGCCATAAGTGGAACATCGGACAGACCGACGGACGGACAGACGGACGGACGGATGAGGTGTCCACAATAGGGTATTTTTTCTATAGAAAAAAGACTTAAAAAATTTCGTGGTGATAATTAGGACCTCACTTTTTTTTGTTGCAGGGAATACTAAATCACAACAAAAGCCCTTTTTAAAAGGGAAATGTGACGCAGGTCATCGTCCCTTCTTCCAAAACAGCTGATAGTAATTTGGGTGACGCTTACAGCTTCGGAACGCCAAAGATTCTTTTGAAATATTTTCACATTTTATTAACAAAATGCGTCACAAATGCCGGACTTTCTCAACGAAATAATTTTTTTGCGCTTTCAGGTTTCACACCCCAAAAATTTTGCTTTGTTCGCTGTATAGAGTACGGGTAGCCAAATTTTTGCGTGTGAAATCTGGAACCGCAGAAAAATTATTAAGTTGGGAGGGTCTGGCATTTGTGACGCATTTGTTAATCATCAATAGAATTTGTTTCGTTCCGAAGCCGTAAGCGTCACCGAAATTAATATCAGTTTTGATTTAATGTTGTATTGCTGGTGTTGTTGCAGTTAATCGTATCGATTAATATCAGTTGTTTTGGAAGAAGGGACGACGAGGACTTGCGTAACATTTCCCTTTTAAAAAGGTTATGTTGTGATGTCAGTTCTTACAGAAGTAGAAAAATTGTTTTTCACGAATTTTATATAGAATTTTTTTCGATCCACCAAAGCCGAACCAAAGCGTGGCGGCTTCTACTTCCATAGGCGAAAATGATCTCCTCAACTTACTCTACAACATATCAAAAGTTTTTTGAGCCCCAGACCATTTTAAGGGTCACCCCGATACACTACACACCCAACCCAACACCTTTCACTTTGACACCAAACCTCTATCTCGAACACTGCACTTTGTCTCATACATTACACACACAAAACGTAAATATGGGCTTTAAATGGCGCCTTCTAAAATCCTTGGCGCCCAAACGAGGCCGGTACTTCCCCCCCAATTTTTTTCTAAATCTCATATAAACAAGAAAAGTTGTCGAGTTTGTTGAGCCGTTTTCGAGCACGAGCCAAAAAATTCGTTTTTCATACCAATCAATACCATCCCAATGGAAACCAGTAAATAAGTAACTAACTAACTGACGTAGGAAGTTTTCATCAACTTTGGATTCTAAGAAAATGCACTTTTGTATTGAAAATATTCATTTTCTAAAGGTCATACCTCCGGATACACTGAACCGATTTTAATGAGTGAAAAGACAATTATTCGCCTTAGAATTTTTCGTAGAACCCGGCAAAAATATTTACCGGAAGGTACGTCGCAAGGGGGAAGTCAAAGCTTAGCTGTATATATATGCGGTTCCGCAGTCTACGAAAAAAAGTTCTCATTTTTTGTTCGTATGTTGACATGCGTCACGGGCGCATTGCTATCGCGCGCCTATGATTTTAGCTTTTAAAATTTAGTTTTGATTTACGGCAACACTGACAGAAATCTTTGTAAGTACATACACAAAAGAGAAAAAGAATACACATTTTGACGTCATTCTGATAAAAAAAATTACTGAAGAAAATTGTGGATAATATCGAGAGAAGTTAAGAAAAATAAACTAAACTACTAAAAGAGTGCGCTGTTACCTTCTTTTAAAATTGGGAAGTAAAGAAGAAAGAGACGAGGCAAGCTAATTTTATTTGTGTTCCACACGTTTTGTTCGTTCGGATTGAATGGAAAAATATTTTATTTTCTATTTTTGGAAGACAACATGCCAAAAAAGACGTAGAGGTGTGTATAAGTTAAGTGCTAATGTGATGCAAATGTGGAACATGCAGCTATTGTGGAACAGTACATATTATTAAATATATCGTTCCATATTAACTGCATGTTCCACATTTGCATCACATATCATCGCTTAAGGGTCCGAAAGACAAAATTTATTTTCTGTTGTAACTCTCAACACTCGATTGTCAATTTCTTTTGAAAGAAAAAAAAAGTTGCGAAAAATTTCTTCATGTTTTAAAGCGTTCCACATTAGAAACCCTGGTGTTCCACATTAGGGACACTTTTTTAATACAGTCAAAATTCACTTACTTTCGGAAATGTTGAAAAATTTCTAGTCTATCAATTTTAGAAGTCCCTTATTCTCTGGGAAGCTGCACAATACTTCACTAATCTTTCCCAAATAACTCGCTCCTAGATTTCGAGACATTTCAACTCTGTTATTTGCATTCACTTTTTGGTGTTCCACATTTAATTAGGCACCCTTACACTATATTTCTCCAATTACGCTAGTATTTCTTTTACAACCGAAATTGTTCACAATATCGGCTTACAATCAGAAACTTCAGCACTTATAAATAAATACGGTATTTTTCAACGAAACGAGAATTTTCAATGCAAACGCAAAAACTTACAGTACAAATCGTTCGTAATTTCCGTACAAACTAAATATAAGGAGTAGCTTGTACCAACAACTTATCCAATCAAAAAATTATAATTATCACTATCGCCCCCACAAAAAGAAAGCCGAATTAATTCGGATCTCTCGTGCATAATAGAACGTATTTGCCTCATGGCAAACCTGCACACGCAGTCTCAATCGGTGTGAGCACTTTGAATCCGAAACGTGCGTTACATGTGCACACTTTTCCGGGTTACCATGCGTACAACAATGTTGTACTACAACATACACATTTACAGATAATGTAGAATACTAATGTACAGCAACGGAAGTAGGTTGGGCTTTTGGTTAATCTCCAAATGGATATCAGATATGAACTCAACAACACAGCCTCGGATCTTACAAGATAAACGACAACGACTCAAGCAACGGAAAAAGGACAACGATGTAATACTAGGAACATGGAATGTAAGATCTTTGTTGCGGCCAGGAGGATTGAGATATTAACACCTACGCACCCACGGAGGAAAAAGACAACGAAGCGAAGGAGCTATTTTACGAGAAACTGGTGAAGATTGTGATGGAGATGATTCTGCTTGGAGATCTGAATGCCAAGACAGGTAACGAAGTCTTCTATCGTCCCACAATTGGTAAATACAGCTTTCAACTTTAAATACAACGGTACGCGTGTATTTCATTTCGCAGCATCAAGAAACATGGTTGTGTACGTATTTCGAACATAAAAACATCCACAAAGCGACATGCGTATCACCTGATGGACAAACCAAAAACCAGATTGATCACGTTTTGATAGATGGGCGTCATTGTTCAAATGTATTGGATGTCAGAGGACCAAATGTTGGTTCTGACTACCACTTGGAGTGGTTGTTAGGTCTCGCATATCGGTCCAAGAGCAATTTCACGGACTTCATCACTACAAGATGATAGTCAATTTCATATGACTAACCTCTAGTTGAAGGATAAACCTTTATGATGTACCTTTTTCTATGAATATCATTTTTCTTTGCATTTCCGCATATCTACGACTTTTTATTTGTTTGAAAGAAACGAACATATACATATACATCGATATACATCGATAAATACCTCGATAATGTTAGCGTAGCTAACGAAACCGGTCGGCAAAAAGTGAATTTATAAAGTGCAATTTCATACTTAAAGATTTTTTTTGATTCACCCTAAACAGAATATCATTTTGTAACTGTTAGGAATTGTAATCAATCACTCGTGCACTAAAATCACTTGCAATATGAATTTAAATGAATAATCAAGAAGGCTTTTTAAATGACACTGATCATAGAATGCAAAGATTTGTGTATAAGAGGAACGAAATTATGAGAATAAATGGCATTCAGAACGAGGAGTTCACGGGGACAACATCCCCAAGCGAATCGTTTTCTTTGTAGAAAAGTGTTCAACAACTAGCGCTTGCGAGCTGGGGTGCATAACCCACTGGTTGTTGAACACTTAATAGAACGTAGAAGTTAGAAAATATGTTCAATTGTTAGCGCTTGCGGGTTGGGGTGAATAATCCACTAGTAGTTGAACATGAACATTTGAGTAGATATAGAACGTAGAAGTAGTAACAGTAACAGCGGAGCATTTCGAGTGTGGGAATGAAGTTTTCGTGGAATGGCCCCCAACACTACCGACAACAGGCATTGAAAAAGTGAAATCAAATTAGGCGGAATGTAGAGAGTGCCGCAGCAGAGACTTTGGGAACGAGAACGGGAAATAAAAGAAATAACTGGTTCGACGGTGAATGCCAGCGAGCTCTGGAGAACAAAAACGCAGCTCGACTAAAAACTCTGAGTCGATACACTCAAGCAGCCAGGCAGAGCACCGTTCTAAAGAAATTTCCCTAAAACTGTTCCGAAACAAAAAACGACTGCAGGATAGGAACGTTTTGATCGAAATTGAAAAGTGTAGGAAGGAAACTCGCAACTTCTATCGGAAAGTAGAATCCAAAAATGGTTACAGTCAACAACCTTTGCTGTGTAAGGACAAGAATGGATTGGTCTTAGCAGATGAGGAAAAGTGCATTGCGAGATGGGCTGAATACTTTAATCCGAAACCCCGGCTCAACTGAAACGAAGAAAAAAAACGAACTACCATTTGTTACTGTGCAACCATACATAGAAAAACCAACGATACAAGAAAATTAAGCGGAAATTTCGAGGCTCAGAAATTTCAAAGCCCCGGGGACAGACAATCTACACGGCGAACTTTTCAAGAATGGCGGCAACGCGCTGTGTATGGATATGCACGAGCTAATCACGCGTATATAGAATGTCGAGGAGTTACCGGAAGAGTGGAAGACCAGCATACTTTGTCACATATACAAAAAAGGTGACAAAGTAGGGCGTGGCCACTTTCGAGGAATCGCTCTACTGAATATTGCTTACAAGATATTTGCAAATATTCTTTACCAGCGCCTTCATCCATACATGGAAAACTCTGTAGGTGAATACCAAGGTGGTTTTCGTGTAGGTCGTTCAACATCGGACCAGCTGTTTAATATCAGACATATCTTGGAGAAGTGCAAGAAGTACAACATTGAAACACACCATTTGTTCGTTGACTTCAAGCTATGGAGAGACATCGAGGAGTTTGGAATTCCCAACAAACTGATCTCGCTAACGAAGCTAACACTAAAAGGAGCTAATAGTCGAGTAAGGATCCGTAACCAACTTTCAGAGATTTTCGACACAGAGATCCTCTCGCGGCGCTGCTTTTTAACCTGACTCTTGAAGCAGCTGTCCGCACCATGGACATAGACTCCAGCGGCACCATTTTCACCAAGTCCAGTCAGTTGCTAGGTTTAGCAGACGACCTGGACATACTTGGACGAAATATCGATGTTGTTAAAGACAAGTTTACGGCATGGAGGGGAAAGTTAATGACCAAAAAGCAGAATGTATGATCATTCCGCCTTCGAATCGACACCAGGAGGAAACTGTAACGATCGACACACACACAATTAAAATGGTCAACAAATTCGTATACCTTGGATCGGAGCTGAACACTAATAACGACATCGAGGAAGAAATTAAGAGACGCGTAATTCTGGGCAACCGGAGCTATTACGGCCTTCTGAAAATCTTTAAGTCCAAGTCAGTAAGCCGAAATTCAAAATGCACAATATACAAATCTGTCATCAGACCGGTAGTTACGTATGGTTCGGAATCGTTGTGCTTGACACGAAAAGACGAACATACGCTGCAATGGAAAGTACTGCGGACAATATTTGGACCAGCATTCGATCAAAGGCAGAATCGATGGCGCAAATGGTTTAGTCATGAGCTTAGCCAGCTTAATGGAGAGCCTGACATAGTCAGAAACACTAAAACAAACCGTCAACGCTGGCTCGGTCATGTCATCGTATTCCGAAAAAAGTCCTTAAAACCAGACCGGAGGGCAAGAGAGGTGCAGGGCGTCCAAAATCCACATGGTATGATGCAGCTCTTGCCGACTTAAAAACTGTATCTGCGGATAGGAGGTTGGAGAAGCATGTTGGAGAAGGCCAAGATCCCTAATGGGTCGTAGTGTCGATTAAATAAGTAAGTAAGTAAGATAGATCGAAACAATCCCCCATGTTGCCGGAAGTTGTCTTTCTAACAATCCCCAAATCACCGCCAGATATCATGACGTAAAACATGCCATCCCTAATCTGCTGCGCGAAAAGGGTTTGGAATGCTTCGAGGAAGTGTATGCAATCGATAAAGACGGAAGGTCGCGCTTCAGAGATATAGTCACCTTTGATTCCGCATCAAAAAACGCATTTATAGTAGACCTCACAGTGCGCTGCGCAACAAGTGACAACGATCAAGATAAGAAATTAAATTTGTAAAAAGACGAGATTTGACAGCCCAGTTTTAAATTATTCCTTTGATTTAATAACTTCCGACCTGTTTCGAGAGTCACGTTCTCATATTCAGGGTATGGTCAAGACTACAAACATAAGGGTTGTTAAGAATAGCACTCCAGCTATCATCTTTTACGTAACCGATTCCGATACCAATCCAGTTCGGGTTTGATCAAAATTTCTGGCAACAATATTTCGATTCGTTAAAGAGCAGTAGCGAAGGTCAAAGTTGTACTCCGAATTTCGGACTCACAACAAACCCCATTCTTTTTTTTATTAAAAATAGTTGTTCTATTCGTGATAGAACTTGCACAGAGGCCTCTGTGTGGGCCCATTGTGCTCACTATGTTATGTGCTCTACACGTTTATTGTTTTGTCAAATCTACCCGAGCTGGTAATGTAGCTGACTATGTGTTGTGGATGTAGAGATTTGATTAGGCTGTACCTAATTGTGTAACTACCCAGATGCTTTCTTCTTGCGTTAATGAAAGCAGGACAGTAACATAAGAAATGCTTAGCTGTGTCCATGTGGTCTCCACATAGATCACAGCTTGGATCCGTGCGTTTGCCAATGGTTGTGAGGTGTTTGTTGAAATTTAAATGTGCCGTCAGTACTCCGATGATGGTTTTGAGTCTCGTTAATCAAGTACTTGGAGTAATTCTTGTTAATTGTGATGCAACTTTTAGCTTGGCGGTAGCCTGTTATGTTGTTCCAGTGAAGTACAAACTCACGCATTGTTTCCGATCGTATTTTCGTTCTTAAGTAATTATGGGGAGTGCCATTAGCCGGTTCTGGGCCTATTCATCCGGACTTTGCTAGTTCATCGGCTCTTTCGTTACCCTCTATACCTGTCCATTCTTACTGCCTAGCCTCAAACGCAAAACGGGCATTTCCAACCATCAAATGTAGTCAATCCGAATGTGAACGCAAGAACGAGAATGTCATTTGGACTTCCGCACTATGCCGCACAGGTCAATAGATGTCAATCGAATTATACCGATTTTTTGAAGAAGAACTCCAAGGTGAATTCGTCTATGGTTGAAGGTGGAGTTAATTTGGGATCGTCAAACCGGTCAATCGGGCAAGGTCGAATTCCTACGTCGTCAAAGAGTCAGGGGCAAAACGCAACATTCACTCAATCGTTTGGCAATCCAACAGGCAGTAGACAACAAGTGCTAATTTCCTTGAATGAAGGAACGTCTACATCGTCAGTAAAACTGAATCGAGATAGAAATCCTGTGTACACTGAGGCGAGGTCGCAACAAATACGCTTTGGAAGTCAACTGAATCGGAAAATGTATCCACAGGGGTTAAAAACGGATTATCGCAACAATCGCCCACTGGAAGTCAAAATAAACAAAATTCGTATTTGGCCAGTGGACAAATGAGTAAAAATCCACAATATTCGAATTCTCAACCATTTAATAACAGTTCCGGCGGAACGAATTATGGCGGACAGATGAATTCAAATTTTTCGGGAGGCAGTCAAATGTATTCGACGCAAGCTGGTGTTAACCGGAACTTCTCAGGCAGTGGACACGGCGGTTATTCGAATATTAGTGCCTCAGCAACCTTACCCTCCTGCAGTACGAATGTTTCAGCATCCGGAAGATCAGATTGCGAGGCTAGATGCAAACCAAATTGCTGCTCGACACTCCATGCCTAAGACATTAACAAAGTTCACAAGAGTACCGAGAGAATGGCCGATATTCATAAGCACGTTTGAGACTTCGACAGAGACGTGCGGGTTGTCAAATAGTGAAAACGTTTCTCGTCTGAGAGACTGTCTAAGCGGAGAAGCCTTCGATGCAGTCAGTTGCATATTGTTTAACCCCGACTCAGTGCCAGAAGTTATACAAACGTTAAGAATGCTGTTCAGACGACCGGAACTTGTCGTTAAATCTTTGATGGACGACTTGAACGACGAACCAGCACCGAAAGAAAACGATCTGAACGCGCTGATCAAGTTTGCTTTGAAAGTCAGAAATTTAGTAGAAACGATTCGTAACTTTGGACCTCAAAATTATCTCGAAACATTGATATTGCTGAATAGACTAGTGGGAAGAGTTTCAAAAAAAAAAGCAAAATTTCGGGTCAAACGGACAAAACTCTAGCAATGGTTTGAACGGTTCAAAACAATGTCCGAATGCTCACTGGAATTTTGCAAACAGATGCAGCAAATTGAGAAGCCTCACACCGACGGAACGATGGACCTAGATCAAGGATGAGCGCTTTTGCTATAGTTGTTTTGGAAAGCACCGCTATTTCAAGTGTAGATCTCGAAAGAAATGCCAAGTGGATGGATGTCAGCTGTCTCATCACGTGTTGCTTCATAATAGCGATAGACAGGCTACGACGACGAAACAACAAAGTTCAAATTCGTCCATTGGCACCAAAGTAATAAATCAAAATGCGAAAACTGATTTGTCAAGTGGATCCGCAACGAACAATTGCAACTCATTGACAACGAAACAAATTCCTGCTGTTTTCAAGATCCAATTGTGCTTTATGAACGCAAAAGAGCCGTAGCATCGTTTGCATATTTAGATGACGGTTCTGATCTGACAATTATGGAACGAGAGTTGGCAAACGGGTTGGATCTCGAAGGAACGCCGGATGTACTAAATGTTCGTTGGGCCTTCAAGGACTCCGAGGAAGAAACCCATTCAGAAACGGTGTCAGTTCGAACAGCTGGCAATTTGAAAACTGCCCGAAGCTACAAGATCGATCATGTGCACAAGATTTTGTGGAATAACTAGTGACATAGTTGAAATGTACCATCGCATTGGAGTTATCTAAAAAGATCGATGTGCGCAAAGATTTCTATGGCGTGATGGACAGTCAAACCGACAACCGGATGTGTATGAAATTGAAGTCCTTACGTTCGGATCATCATCATCACCGAGCTCAGCTCAATACGTGAAGAACAAAAACGCGTCTGTTGAGAACGAGAATGAATATCCGACAGCAGTCGACGCTATTGTCAAGAACACGTACATAGATGGCATGCTAGACTGTACACATACTGAGGAGGAAGCGTTGTTGTTGATAAGAGATGTGAAATTTACTCACTCACAAACTTCTTTCGAATTTGGGAAAATTACGTCTAACTCAAGAGAAATCCTACAAGCTCTTGTTGTGGAAGATACTCAGGAAGTCAAGAATTTAAATTTTTGTCCAGAGTCGTCCACCGAACGAGTGCTGGGAATGTTTTGGAAGACTACAACAGACATGTTCACCTTTTCATTAAAGTATGCTAAGATAGACGAAGCAATAATAAATAGCAGTCAAATTCCGACAAAGAGAGAGGTTTTACAAGCTCTAATGTCAACCTTCGATTCCCTCCGCTTGATTGCGAACGTCTTAGTATACGCGAAGATATTACTGCAGAGAATTTGGAGAAAATGTACATACTGGGACATGCCCCGGTATGAATCAAAAGTGAATACTTTTTTCAAAATCACAAGGTAAAGTAAGGCGACTCTGAAGACTGTCGTCGACGACTGCCTCTAAAAACGATACGACAGTTTTTAGAGACTGTGTCGGATACACTTTTAAGGAAGTGTGGGTGAAAAAGCGAGCGTTTAGGCACTGTCGACGACTGTTTTAGATACACTTGTAGGATTGGTGTGCGTATGTGGTGCAGTGCAATTTTATTTTTTCTATGTGGCAAAATGCATTGCACATGTAATGATGTTTATTTTTTTTTATTTTATTTATTTATTTACTGCATCAATGGCCGAAGCCTCCTGACTGTTTACAATTAATTATAATAATGACAATAAATTAGCTTAACACAAAAAAAAAAAAAACAAATGAAGAGCAGGTCCGGAAGTGAGTTGCCGACCCAGTCGACCCGTCGGAGTCAACAGTCACCCCTGCCCATCGTCAAAATGACTTTATTTATAGTTGTTATACAATTATAACAGCATCAATTGAAATTAGACGAAAATGGTAAATTGGAAATGAAAAATAGCCCGTCGTTCCATCAAGCACCGCCATCTCGTGTAGCCACCTGAAATAAAAAGGATTAGCGAAAACTAGTCGTCTAGACTAGCTGTTTTTGCACAAGTCAACGTGACTTAAAGTTACATTTGAGAGTCGTGAGACCCAATTGACTAATCAGCTTTTGATTAGATTGAGTTTATGAGATTCTGATCCTACCATTTAGTTTATATGTGATTTTTAATTTCCTAATAGTCGACTTGAACGATTCACGTGGTATGTTTTGAAACCACAGCAACGAAAAGCGATTAAATGCCATGCACATGTTATTGATAGGCTCATAAAGACCATATTTAGTCCTGTTTTTGTCAACTACGAGAAAATCATCAGCACAAGTGGGTCTGGAATTTCGCATGATCTTGCTTTTGATTTTAGGTGCGTCGATGGTTCCATTCATCAGATCGGATACGAAAAGTGAGCAGGCGTGGATTCTGCGTCGGGCAAGTGTTTCGATATTGATCGATTCGCATCTCAATATATGGCGGAAGCTTGTGGTTTTCATCCCGCTTCACCGTCCGCCTCAGTGCGTACATCAAAAATTTTTTCTGAATTCTGTCAACAAATGTGTCTTGATAAGGATGCCAAACAACTGAAACATATTCTAAGTAAGAACGGACATAGGCAGAGTATATACTTTTTAAAGTTTTAATATTCTTAAATTGCTTACAAGTTCTCATAACGAAGCCAAGCATTGAGTAAGATTTTGCAATTATATATTCAATGTGTTTACTGAAAGTCAGTTTTTGGTCCAAGAGGACTCCCAAATCTTTAATTACCTTAACACGATTCAACGTAACATCATCGATATTGTAACCAAACTCAATATTGGATCTCCTTCGTGTGAAGGAGATTACCTTACACTTATCAACGTTCAAATAAAGTTGGTTGATTTTACATCATTGTAGAAACCTGTTCAAGTCACGTTGAAGAACATTTTTAATTCTCATGAACATTTTCAAGTCGTCAGCATACATTAGGTAAACTGACGTAGAGAAGACTTTAGTAGCGTCGTCCATGAATAATATGAACAAGAGAGGGCCAAGATGGCTACCCTGAGGAACACCAGAGGTCACGTTAAACGTTCGAGAAGAGCAATTCCCTAGTTTGACGAATTGTGAACGTCCATTCAGATAAGATGCAATCCATGCTAGTAAGTTCAAATGAACACCGATTTGGTTCAACTT
Organism: Pseudolycoriella hygida; assembly: GCA_029228625.1. Classification (NCBI taxonomy): domain Eukaryota; kingdom Metazoa; phylum Arthropoda; class Insecta; order Diptera; family Sciaridae; genus Pseudolycoriella; species Pseudolycoriella hygida. The sequence continues at coordinate 93,000,526 of CM055403.1, forward strand.
GTGCAAAAGAATCGAATGCTTGACTCTATCAAATGCTTTTCGGAAATCGGTGTATATGACGTCTAACTGATGCCTAGATTCCATAACTTTAGTAGCGTAGCTAACAAATTCAGCTAAATTTGTTGCGGTAGATCTGCGCTACATAAAGCCATGTTGCGATTTTGAAATAATTCGAATGAACTTCGTGGATAAAATACTGGTGACGATGGCTTCAAATAGTTTTCCTATTGTTGGTTTCAGCTTATTATTTGAGAATACTAGTATACGCAGGGGCGTTTGTTTAGGTTTTCGAAAAGTCAAAATTTTTACGTCGTCATGAAAAATGCATGAAATTGTGGAAAACACATTATAAAAGCTACAAAAACATCGACAAAAACAATAAAAACAAAACATCCGAAGCAGCCGTTTCTTCTTCTTCTTGGATTTATGCTTTGATTACGTCGAATGGGCGCACACGACCACATTGTCAATATTTTTAAATGGTAGAAGTGTTACAAAAGTTTAATTTTAACCAAATGTTCAATTTAAACGACACTAAAAAGGTAAAATCTGTTTTCTAGCTTTTCCGTGACTGTAATAAGGCTTTTTCTCGCTGCTTCCTGAGTGTCACACAGGTCGTCATGAACTCCATACTCTTTGTTCAGGGTGTGTTAGTTTATTCACAATTATAGAATTCGTCGTTGTCATCGAGAGAAATCTCGGTGTGATTCAAGTCAATGATGTTTGTGTCTAATAATTTTAATAGAGGGGAGTTAACATTGCCGTTTCCACCGTTTAGTAAATTCATATGAGCATTTTTGTATGTATGTAACTAAACTAAGGTACACACCACTAAGCAAACGATATTCTTCTTAAAGAAATGAAGAAGAAGGGGTTCTACCCGTCGTTTATAAAAGTTGACATAAACATCAAGAACGACAGAACCACAAAAGTCATAAAAAATGCCAAAAGGCATTGGTTAAACCTAGAAATCTCGAGACTTCAGTCGAATTTAGTCATTTGGGAAAGACTTGCGTACGAAAAGCAAATGTCGATCATAAAGGACATGCATAATTTGGAGTTCGAACCATGGATGTTACATGACCGCGCAATGAGAGAAAATATGGAACACGAAAAGGTGACCCATCATTTCGCTGCGTATGTTTCGCCGCCGAGCATAGGGAACCACACGAAAAAACTGTAAGTCGTGTTAAACAAAACCGAAAATATAAAAATTGGGTTGCGAGTGAACGTCCCGCGGTAAGGTAGTGTAATTAGTTATCATGAATGTAGAAATCAGCTGTATTTTGTTTATGTTTGTTATCGACCCTCTGTAGTGTTTAAGATAAGGAATTTGTTTATGTAAAATCCTTATGTTTGTAGTCTTGACCATACCCTGAAGATGAGAGCGTGACTCTCGAAACCGATCGGAAATTATTAAATAAAAGGCATAATTTATAACTGGCCTGTCAGGTCTCGTTTTTTTACTAATTTAAGTGGCAAAATTGTGCTGAGTTTAAGATGAGAAATTTGCCAACGAAAAGGAAAGAATATACGCAAGCTGCATCCCATTCTACGCAGAAAACTATGCGACATTGTTCTGGAAAGTACGAGTACTCTGGTTCGAGAGCCGAGGAACTACAGGGAGAAGTTTAATTGACTTTTTTTTAAGAAGTAGATCAAGACGTTACCAAGATCAACGAGATAACGGAAGAAATATTAATTAAGACGATTCATATTATACATTCACATATTTATAGCTATAACTATGACGATTCAAGAACAATTTTAAATTCGCTTAACGTAGAAAGTTTTTTATAATTTTTATTATTATTGATCGATATGCCGTATATTTAGGCATCCTTCTATAGGATGGCGTCACACCTTATTTTTGTTAATAAAGGTTTACTTCTTCAACGCTGGACCGCTACTTGTGATGCGTTGCATCACTGTATTCCTAGAGTAGTAACTAACAACAACTGCCGTCGTTCGAGCATGCAGTTGGGCCAGCTACTAGAATCAGGTGGACTATTATCAGTGTAAGTCATAAGTTGTCTTAAGTTGTACCACGCCTTACCCTACATGTATCCATATACTTCATTTTCAACAACAAGTGGACCTCCAACGGTCGCTCACACAAAGTCAATTGATATTCCATATTCAATTGAACGCTATAGCGTATAAAGTTCATGTGGTACTTTCATTCTTCTTTCACACCAAAAAATAATGTCTCCAATTCAAACATTGAACAACGAATTTGAGCACCCGGAATGTTGAACAAGAAAGCTGGTCTTCCCTTGAAGAGGGTCGGAATTCAGCCAGCACCGCCAATTTCTAAACAAATTAAATTGAATAGGGCTGCCGAGGGCCTAAGTTACGTAACTAGGAAAAACTTTTTTCGATTTCACCTCGAACTGGATGGAGTTTTGAACGTCGTACAGGCAACATGTTGGAGCAACAATCTTATCGAAAAATGAACTATTTAATAATGGTTAAAGCCATTCTGTGACCAGTTGTACCGATTTACACATGGTAAAGCCCTATTCATGTTAAACAAAAGTTGTGCAAAACATTGACCCGAATGTTTATTTCACTTCTTTTTCCATTTCTGAAAATGCTCTAAAAATGAGTGTTGGGGTTCCACAAACCGTTGAACTGAAATCGAAATTGCGATTGAAATCTAATAAAATTTCAAATTTGAAGAACTCATAATGAGTTGTGGACGTATTCTTCAATTAAAAAATATCCAAAGCTGTCGATATCCACCACGATTACATTACGTGACATTAGTTAGGGGAGCGAAGGAACGAAGGCCAGTACAACCTTTAGTTTCCTGTTAATTTGTAGTTAATTAATGACTCCAATTGGTGACTGACTTATAACGCTAAAATAAAAAAGAAGGGTCCTTGTCAATTTACTTAGTCCAAGGATTCTTCTTAGTGTCGCGAGTCGGTCAATGCGTCGCGTCGCGTCGCGTCGGCTCTAACCAAAAAATTTTGTAATTTTTTTTACATATTTTTTGAAATGTTTTTGTTATCATTCTCGAATATGGAAGCAGTAGTTTGGCTTCGTGCCTTGAAAAAACAAACTTTTCCAATGTTATAGAGTGAGTTGTTATTAATTTTTTTTATTGTTATGATGATTTTTAAAAGCTGAAAAAATATCGGATCAATCGGATCGAATCAGATAATTTCGGATCAGATCAAATCAGATCATCATGATTCAGACTTCTTATGAACTGGAACTGACTTGGCACCTTTCCATATTGACGGGTAAAACTAGTTATAGAATCCAATCTCATCTGCCCAACTGCTGCAAGCACTTCTCTGTTGTCACCATTCTGAGCCACTAAATACCAGTGACTCACAACACTCCGCATCATCAACAGCAGTCACATGTTTACGGAATTCGTCAGCCGTGGGGTTGTCAAATGGTGGGTGAAGCGCAATATAGTACTCTCTATGTACATTAGCTCCTGTCAACCAACTCTTACATCCTATCCTACACGAGGTGACACCTTTTATAGTGAGCAATCACATGAACGATCACGCAACCAACCCTGATGTAGTAGTTACTTAATTGAAGGTTAAGGGGGCTGTCTTCGGGGAGTACAGAGACCTACGTATGGAGAGGGTCGAAAGGCGCTGTCAAGATGGGATGGCGGCTTAGCAAAAATTCCGAGGGAACCGCTTCTGTGCTATAACGACAATTGATGTTAAAAATGACTGTAGTAAGTTGCAGGGAGATAGCTAAGGCGATGCATGCAATGAGACTTTTTGACTACATCTGCATCTTTCGAAAGACGAGTGTTAACGTACGACACTACGGAAGGAAAAAAGACGATAGACATAACAGCCAGTGAAGTATTTTGAGTACGTCAAAGCAATCTGAATTCGGAAGAATAAATATTTCAACAAAAAAGCCATTGGGATTCAACTATCGCCTTGCTTAATTATTTTTATCATGAGGCATTTCGGAAAAGCTGACGAAAGCTATCAAACGCGTAGCACCAAATCTAGTTGTAGCGCCACGCCCAGTTAACAAAGTTGGTGAAATCTTAGACAACTAAAATAAACATTAAAAACTGACCAAGAGCCTTCAGTGCTTTACAGAATCCTATGCAAAACCTGTGGAAAATGGTATAGTGGCGAAACCACTTGGTGTCTATGTGACAGAAGTAAGCAACACAAGGACGATGTCACAAACATGGCGAAAAATCCAAAAAAGACTGCCCTGGTGAAACACGTATTTGGCACTGGACTGCGTCACCATGCATTTGATTTTAACCGAAAAGAAGTTATCGTAAAAGTTGGGATGAAAGGCACTCTTAAAATCTATGAGGCGAACCAGGATTATCCTTCATGGAAACGAAGTTTTGAATTTCAAATCAGATGCGTCTCACATATCTCCAGTATTTTTCAACCTGATAAACAGAAACTCAAAACCTCCGAATGTACACCCACCACAACCGACACAGCCAAACATATGACTTGACAATATATCAATCGAAAAAACAACAAAAACAGCAAATATTAGCAGATCAGGGAAAACACCGTACAATTTAAGGGAAAAAATGAAACGTCCGAACAATCGTTGTTAAATTGTTTAAGTTTGACATTATGTTCTGAAATTTAGCTGTAATTATAGTAAGGGTGCCTAATGCGGAACACCAAAAAGAGAATACAAATAACAGAGTTGAAATGTCTCGAAATCTAGGAGAAAGTTATTTGGGAAAGATTAATGAAGTATTGTGCAGTTTCTTGGAGAATAAGGGACTTCTAAAATTGTTCGATTAGAAATTTTTCAACATTTTCGAAAGTAAGTGAATTTTAACTGTTTTAAAAAAGTGTCCCTGTCTCTAATATGGAACACCAGGGTTCCTATTGTGGAACGCTTCAAAACATGAAGAAATTTTGTGCAACTTTTTTTTTCTTTCAAAAGAAATTGACAGTCGATTGTTAAGAGTTACATCAGAAAATAAATTTCGTCTTTCGGACCCTTTAGCGATGTTTAGATATGATGCAAATGTGGAACATGCAGCTATTGTGGAACAGTACTAGTTATCAAATATACTGTTCCATATTACCATATCCATACATTTGCATAACATTAACACTTTACTTTGTAACAATTATCCAACGAAATACAATCAAAAGCTCCTTCTAACAAAGCAAGAATTCTTGCGTCACGTAAATCTGAATCCAATGCCTGGCTTCATGCACTACCATCGAGGGCAATTGGTACATTGTTAAACAACAATGTGTTTCGCATAAGCGTGGGACTCCGATTGGGATTGAACATTTGTACTCCACACACATGTGTTTGTGGCAGCGTGGTTGATTCAAAAGGAACCCACGGACTCAGTTGCAAGAAAAGTGCTGGCAGATTCTCACGACATGCCGAATTGAATGAAATCATCCACAGAACGTTGTCATTGGCAGATATTCCGTCGAGACTAGAACCCGTTGGCTTAAGCCGCGCAGATGGTAAGCGAGTGGATGGAATGACATTGATGCCGTGGACACGAGGACAAACACTGATTTGGGACGCGACATGTACTGATACTTTGGCTCTGAGCAACACCAGACTCAGTGTTAAAGAGGCCGGCAAAGCAGCCGAAGACAAAGCGAAACGGAAGGAACATAAATATAAAAGTTTGATCGAACAAAACTATTTCTTCATCCCTTTTGCAGTGGAGACAATGGGGCCATGGTGCGGTGAAGCAAGAAGATTCGTGAATGAATTGAGTAAAATCATTTCTCGAACAAAGAATTAGTATGGCGATACAAAAAGGCAATGCGGCATCAATAATGGGAACATTTGAAAAATCCCAAAAGATGGAGATCTTCTATCTTCTCTAGTTAAATAATTTTGTAACTTTAAAAACGACGCATGTACTAATGCTGAAAATAAATTTCTCCTGAATTAATATGTTGTTGTGTAGTTGTTAACATAAATCATTGAAACACTCGGTGTAAAATACAGAATACAATTTATTACGCTCGTTTATCTGATACGTGTTATGACTTTGCTTCGGTACGAGAATGAATCTGCGTCTTGTCGCGCTCTACCGAATGCGTTCTGATCGGTAGATCAGTGAGCGGCACGAGAGAGAGTTGTAACAAATCGACTAATCGACGTTCGTGATACGTGTGAGTTTAAAAGAAGGTAACAAGGCACTCTTTTACTAGGATGTCTAATAAGTACTTTAAAACATAAGAAGTTTATTTTTCTTAACTTCTCTCGTTGTTATCCAAATTTTTCTTCAGGAATTTTTTTATCAGAATGGCGTCAAAATGTGTATTATTTTTCTATTTTGTGTACACTTACACAGATTTCTGTCAGTGTTGCCGTAAATCAAAAATGAACCTAGCGTGCGCATTAGACATTATCCACGATCAAAAAAGTATGAGATATGGTGGTGTTCCACATCCCACCCTTACTCTACTCTTTAGTAATTACAGATTGCAGGAAAAATGTACAAATTTCGACATTTTGAAAATTCAAAAGAATCCCACTCCAGTTTTGATGAATTACTCTGTATATTGAACTTAAAAATGTAAGAATTCACAAATCTTCATACCTTCTTTCTTCTGCTCTTTAGCTCATGAAGATACGTATTTACACAATCAAGGTGACAACGACTTTAGAAATAGGTAGGGAAGGTGATTTAGTACAATTTTATGGTCATTTCATACATCATTTTTGGTGTCCAATATATAGAGAAACTCGTCAAAACTTCTTCAATTCTTCAATTTTCAAAATGTCAAATTTTTTTTATACTTTTCCAGTAATCTGTCATTACTATAGAGTAATTACAACGAAGTTTTAGGACTAATGTCAAAAATGTTTCAACGGTACTAGATTTATGAGCACGGAGATAGCCGTTTTCCCACTGTAAGCGTAAGAAAATGTAATTTAAAATTTTTGTTGTAAATTTTGCCATGAAGATGGTCAGTAGCGTGACCGAATGCAAGGGGTAAGCAATAAAAATATTAATTGATTGAATCGATTTTTGTATAATAACAACAGTGGTGAGAGGTTTCAGGCAATACAAATAAATATATTGATCCGTCTTCGTCAGAAATCATAGGCGCGCGGTAGTAACGCGCCCGTGACGCAAGTCCCCATACGATCAAAAAATCAGATTTTTTTTGCTAGACTGCGGAACCATGCATACAGCTAAGTTTAGACATTGCATTGCGTCGTACCCCCTTAAGACCCAGGGAGCTGCGGGAAACGATTGAAATTCTATACAATTTTAAAAATTATTATTAAAAGCACCTATACTCGGCTCATTTTGATAATTGCAACTTTATTCTTCCAAGTTATAGAATTGGATTATTTGAGTCCATTCGAAAATGACAACTCTTTTATATATTTGCGTTTTTCTTTAAACTTACAAAAATTTGCTACTTCTCTCCGCATTCACAAATAACGTTAATATTGTGGTCCAATTTCGCGAAAATACGAAGATTGCGAAAAGTCCATAAATTTTAAGAGTTTTCGAATTTATGATGGTTTAAATTACATTTCGATAAATTGTTTGACGATGGTAGAATTCAGTACGACAAAGAGTTTAGTACGAAAAAGGATTTGCTTGATTTGCAGCCATTAAATTTTCAATTATAAAATATTCAAAGTAAAATATTTTTAGATTCTACAATTTTGTTGATGTTAGCTTATTCATTCTTAGGACATACTAAATTGTATGCAGCAATGAATTAGCATAAAAACAATAACTCGTACATTCAAATGACAAGAACCAAAATTAACTTTAATTGAATTTCAGTTTGTCTGCAATACGAAAATACATTACATTATTTCTCAGTCACTTAAACTAAAAAATCAAAAATTCCTTTAATTTTAATCATTTCCCGCAACTCCCAGGACCTGCTGATTGAAATTGGCTTCACGAAAAGCCTCCAAAAAAGCATATTCCCGTATGATTTATGCGGGAATATGCTTTTTTGGAGGCTTTTTGTGAAGCCGATTTCAATCAGCAGGTCCTGCAAAGCATCCTATAATCTTGACGAAATTAATACCTTTCAAATGAGATCTTACTCTGGGATGTCTGGATCGGAATATATTATGATGTGAAGTCGGGTGTAGGATGTTAGATAGGCTTTTAAAGTATGCTTTCAAAGTACTTTCAAAAGTACTTTCAAAGTATACTTTTTGATGATTTTTTCATCCTCCGATAAGTATCCTAGCTTTAACCGATTTTAGCGTGTGGGGGCTTGCTGGAAAGAGGGAGACGAACTCTAGGATGTGCGATACTTTGTGAAGGTTTTTGAAGCGATACAACGCTCAGAATAGCGCTACAAAAAACGAAAATAAAATGGCTAAAATACCCTCCGAAAATTTCTAAAAAGTGTCCGAACTGTACAAAATTGGATTCATTATAAAGCCTATGGAATCCTATGAAATTCGAAGAAGCTGAAAGGTCTTGGGTGAAAATTTGGTCAAAACAGCGCTAAAAAGAAAATTTTTCATTAAACTGCTTTTATAGCCTAGCTTTAACCGATTTAGGCGTGTTATAGTTCGTTGGAAGAGGAGCTCTAAGATCTGGGATGCTCTGTAAAATGATTTTATAGCGCTACAGCGCTACGAATAACGCTACAAATATCGAAATATCGAAAATATCTTCAAATAGTATCGAACAAGTGTTCAAATGGTACGAAAGTGGGTTAGAAATCTCGTATACGCATATAAAATCCTATTGTAAACTTGAGGAACCTGCAAATTTAGGTGAAAATTTAGGCAAAATAGTGCTGCCAAAATAGCCTTTTTGGTGTTTTTTGATGGTTTTTCCTCGAAAATGCATCTGTAAGTGTCAGAATCAGTATATGGTTGGGCATTTTCGTTTGTTCGAACTCCACAAAATTTGAAAAATCTAGAAAACTAAACAAGGATAAATGCCGACTTTTCTGTGTTCTCCCATTTAGCATCATATAAAAATGGTTTTAACTCAATGAATTGACATTTTTTCATGTATTTGTACAAAATTTGAACAAAATCCTGAAATTGTTCAGCCAAAGTATATATGTGTTACTCGACGGAAAAAGATTTTTCAAAAATTGAAAGCTACTTATAAATATTTGAGCAATTAGCGGTGTAAGTGACAATGAATAAAGTTAAAAAAAAAATCGGAAGAATGTTTCCAACTTAGCACTGAAAAAAAAAAAATTTATCTGTTTCAGGAAATTTTTCGGGAATCTTATCTTAGTAATAATTCAATGTGTTATGACTAGAAAGTATGTGTAGTCAATTAAAATTAGTTTTTTCGGAATAGCTCAATATTTTTATTTTTTATTCACCAAATATTTCGACCACTGTTCGTGATCATCTTCAGTGGTTTCTGAAATCAATGAATATTCTGTTACAAATCGTCTCACAAATTTACATAAACGTATTTTTTATATACCCTATGAGTTAAACTATTGTGTGTCAATTGTTGGTGTTTGTGATTGTGATATTGTCAGTGTATTTTTTTCTCTGTTTTGAATTGGCGGTTAAATTTCTAGGAACTAATTTGTAATTTGGTTTCATTCTAACTTACTTTTCGATTATTATTGAACAAGAATAATCGTAATTGTATTACTCGTCTGTTGGTTCGAAAAAACTTATAAACTATTTGCATTGGACTATAACTAATTTTACATTATTATTATTAATTGTATGGTTTATTTATCCTTTGAACGTCTACAATAAAATTCTTACAAGATTTACAAGATACATAAATTACATTCACTATTTATATTTACTATTCACATTTACGTTTAAATCTAAAATTCAACACATATTACACGTTGATGTCCAGGTTCTGTAGCTATAAAATTGCTTCAGAGGAAAGCGAGTGCAATGATTCAAGTCATCCACTGAAATTTCGGAGAGGGCATTCGTCAAGTATGTGGCTGAGTGTTTGGAGAGTTGTTCCATCACCAAAGTCACAGTACGGTGAGTTTGTAAAGTTCCACCTGTACATTTGATTCGCAGAACAACCATGCCCTGAGCGGAACCGATTTAACATTTTTCATGCCTTCCGGTCTAATGTAAAGCCATTTAATTTGTCCCCCGGGTCGACGATTAGGCTTTTATTAGTGAAATTTGGACTGTTCATCCAGTATGTTGTCCAGGCGTCATTTATATCAAAATTATTTTGGATTTCGAGGTCGAGCCAAATCGGTGATCGCGACGTTAGTCGACGGGGTGGAGGATTTTCCAAGTCTGCTCGTATTGGTAGCGAGTATTCCCTAGTGTCGTTAAAACAGTCCAGCCACATTTTATGAGCAGCATGTTTTCGTCTTAATTCTGGCGGTGCGATATTGGCCTGTACGTGTAGCCACGGAACCGGGGTCGCGTTTACGGTGCCTGTTATCAATCTCATAGATGAATTTAACTCTACATCGATTTTGTAAGCGTGTGCACTTTTATATCACACTGGTGCGCAGTATTCAGCCGCCGAGTAAACCAATGAAAGAACAGCAGTTCGTAGCACGTTAGCGTCTGCTCCCCAATTCGTTCCTGCCAGCTTTTGAACTAAATTGTTTCTCGTTTTCAACTTTCCGCTACGTTGTTCATACAGTTGTTTATACGTCAGTGTGCGATCTAAAGGCTTTCCTAGGTACGTTGGCACAAATTTGTGATCGATTCTGGTTCCATTAACATTGACATTCAGTTCGCGATGAGCCTGTTGACTGTGAAGATGGAACATTGTGACTTCAGTTTTCTGAGCGTTAAGACATAGGCACCATTTCTCGTAATACTTTTGCATCTTACGAATGTCGCGTTCTAAAAAATGTTGCCCAGCTTCAAACCTTCTCACCTGAATAGCAAGAGCGGAGTCGTCTGCGTAACCAAACTTTCTGGAGATAGTAGTTAGCATGTCGTTTGTGTAGAGGTTGAAATATGGTGGAGCACACACACTTCCGTGGGGTAGTCCATTGTTCAATTTTCTTACACGACTACTATAGTTGTTGATAAACACGCGGAACGGTCGATTGCTAATCATGCTGTTAACCAGTTTGCCCAATTTCCTGCTCGGAATAGCCTTGAAAAACTTCAGCATAAATCCTCTTCTCCAGACTGAGTCGTACGCCGACGATAGATCGATGAATGCCGTTGCAGTCTTTAGATTGCGCTCGAAGCCGGCCTCAATATATGTGGTAAGAGCCAGAACCTGCTCACAGCAGCCGCGTTGCTCTCTGAAGCCTGCTTGCTCATGGGGTAGGTTGGAGTCAATCAGATCTTTTGTTCTCATGTAGATCAACTTTTCTAGCAGTTTGTACATGATGCTTAGCAATGTAATCGGGCGGTAACTGTCTGGGTTGTTGGGATCTTTTCTTGGCTTGAGTATGGCAATTATGATTGTTTTCTTCATTAGCGGTGGTACATTCGACGTTTTGAAAATCTTATTGAGAAATTTCAAAATCCAAAGTCTCGCTCTCTTCCCAAGAAAATGAATGAATTCTGGATATAATCCATATAATAAAAAAACCTAAGTAAACTAGTTTAAAATGACCATGTTTTTCATATAAAAACAAATTTTTATTACGATACTTCAAGCCGCAACCCCTAACATGTATATATTTTTGAAATTTAGAGACTTCAAAGATATTTTGAAGACCAATTTCGTTTTTAACCTTAACTTTATTTTTAAATTTTAACTTTAGAGATTTTTTAAAAATAAAGTTAAAGTAAAAAAAAATTTTTTTCGCCTATCTTGTGTGCATTTAATAAGGAACACGTATCAACAATCCATTCATAATTTACTTCATTCTTAGCGAGTAACGACGCCTTGCCGAAACCTGCTACAAAAAGCCCACTATGCGATGCTCTAACCGCTTGCGCTAACCCGGCACATTTCATTTTTCAGATACAATTTTAGACCGTTCATTTTGAATTATATGTAGAACACCTATATCAACACGGCAATTGCCATAGTATGGTAATTTTTATGTCCAAACTAAAATCACTGATACTACTTTCTTGCCACTGTTCAATGCTTTCAATAACATTTCACATCTCCTTTGACCGTACAAATATTATGCGATTGAACGACATAAATCCATGCCAATAGACCAATGCATATTGCACTCCGTAATACGATGACTCGAATACGTTCTTACTACTTGGGCTGGAGACTGATCACCTCAATTTCCTCTACAACATATCAAAAGTTTTTTTTGAGCCGCCGCCGCCGCCAAACCAAGCCGCGGCGGCTACTACTTCCATGGGCGAAAATAATCACCTCAACTTCCTCTATAACATATCAAAAGTTTTTTTTTTGAGTCGCCGCCGCCGCCAAACCGAGCCGCGGCGGCTACTACTTTCATGGGCGTAAATGATCCCCTCAACTTCCTCTACAACATATCAAAAGTTTTTTTTTGAGCCGCCGCCGCCGCCAAACCGAGCCGCGGCGGCTACTACTTTCATGGGCGAAAATGATCCCCTCAACTTACGCTCAATATAGCAAAAGTTTTTTTTGACCGCGCCAAACCTAGCCGCGGCCGGCTACTACTTCCAGACTTCCTCTACAACATATCAAAAGTTTTTTTTTTGAGCCCCCGGCCCATTTTCCGCCATTTTGGCGGTCACCCCTATACACTACACACCCGACCCAACATCTTTCCCTTTGACACCAAACCTCTATCTCGAACACCCAACCATGCCTTATACAAAATATGCTTCCGTACACACACACACAAACACATACATATGGGCTTTATATGGCGCCTTCTAAGAGCCCTGGCGCCCAAACGAGGCCGGTACCCCTGGACCGATTTTTTTGAGTAAAAAGTCGATTTTAATCAGAATTTTACGTAGAATCCGAAAAACTAGGGCTCAGAAAGATACGACGCAAAGCAAAAAAGTCAAAATCTAGCTGTATATATGGTTCCGAAGTCTACGAAAAAAAATTTTCTGAATTTTTTGCTCGTGGGAACTTGCGTCACGGGCGCATTGCTACCGCGCGCCCATGACAAGACTGGCGTTTCCGAGACTAATGACCGCTAAACTCATCGAGCTAGAAGCTGGAAAAATGGCAGTCATTTGCCTGCTTCGGTGTACAAAAACTTTGAATTTCTGAACAAGAAAATTCTTATAATGAATATTTCCCGAGGTGGGAGGGTTATTATTGACCATTGAATGAATTAATTCAAATTGGAAAATGTTGTTTTCATATGTTTATTGGAAGGCGGTCGTTTTAATTGAAAAATTGTATGCTTATTTCATGCGAATTTTCGATGTCTGTTGGACATCATCATCAGGCGGTTATCTTTATTGACAAAATTTTTTGAACATTAATTTAGCTTTTGGATGAACTTTTTACTGACGTTTTGTTACTTACCGTATTATATGAGTAAATTATTGAGAAAAAATTTATTAAAAAACTAAGATTATTCATTACTGAGCTATTAATTAAAATTATTTTAAATAAATTAGGAACGTTAACTGTATATCATGACTAGCAAATTATACTCTGACATGAATGTCGAAGAATAAATTTAAAAGTTTTCGATAGTTATTTAAGCTTGATTGCGCGGTAAATTTTGAAATTTCGGGATTATGGCTAGCTAGTTTGAATGTCTTTAAATGTGTTAATGATGTGGGTGTAGTTATTATGGAGGTTGTTTTTATCACGTATAAAATTATTTGTCCGGCTACCATGCATCCAAATATAGCATGCTTCTAAGAATTCACGTTTTGTTTCGTTCGGCTCATGGTCAATAATTGTAGTTTTTTCGAAATCTGGTTCGTGCTTGGTTCCTAATTTCTTCTCAATTGTGAGAGCATGTCTAATTAAGGCTGTTTTACCACCAGAAATATGCCGTTTTTCATAGTCTCTCTTGTGTTCGGCTGTGCGTATCCCTAGTCTGCGACCAGTGTGGCCTATATAAAAACAACATTTTCCAATTTGAACAAAATTCTTCTATTGGAAGCGATAACTCCGGCCGTAGCGATGCTTGCGAGCACCACCAAAGTTGGCGCCACTGATGGTGTTGTAGTATTTTACATTATGAGTCATTAATGTCATAAATATAAAACATGAGACAGGTATGAAACATTTTTTACGACAGAGGAAAGTTTTCCGTAAATTGTACGACTTTACGGGATTTTTTTGCAGCGCCGTAATTACATTCTCTAATCGCGTTACTTTCCAATTTAATTTAAACTCGACCAATTTTTTCAGGCATGATGACTGGCTTGATGATATCTGGAATAATAATCACACGTTACAAACCTCGACCTCGGAAATTGCTTTTTTGGAATATTTTTATTGGATTGTGTGAGTATAAATGTGTAAATACAGTTACATTCAAATACATAAAATTGACTTTACAGAACACGGCCCAATTGAGTTAGAGTGTGTATGCAACGTATTTTTAACTGAAAAATAACATTATACTGAACAAAAAATTGTTCTACAGCATACCTCTAAAATGTACTGTTTTATTTCTACCATTTTTTGAAATTTTTGTTATAGGCGCACAGCCGCCAAAAAAAATCCGTAACGTAGCGAGCGAAGCCAAAAAAAAATTGCTGCGAATCGAGATTTCCTATCACTTATGTCTGTTACGATAGTTATGTTTAGAGAATAAAAATTTCAAAAGCTGCAAAAACTCATCGGCCGTTTCATTTTCGTATTTTAGGCGGCTGTACCGCGTATAGTCTAGTTGTTCATGACATTTTTTTTTTATTGAAATTAATAAAATGAAAATAAATTTCTAATTTTAAGAGTCATGTCGTAGAATTATTTTTTGCTCAGATTAATGTTGTTCATCTATTAAAAATATAATAACTACAATTTTTAACTTTACGCTCTAACTCAATCGTCAACAAATGAGACATAATAACAAGACTAGACTAGACAAGACAAGACTAGACAAGACTAGACAATCCGTTTTTTAATTATGCCAAAACTTAGTTTTCATTCTCAAAGAATATGGTCCAGACTTTACATATATAATAGCTAACCATCTTATCTCTGTAACATTGTTTCTCTAATACATAAACATAATTAATTAAAATCTGATCACAATTAAACGCTAATTGGTGTGAACATTTTACATGGACACTACATCATCAAATTTTATTAAGACACCTACTCTTATCAAACTTTAATTTCGTCAATGTGTGGAATCCATTAAGGGGTAATTGGTTCTTGTCAGATAATTACGCTCTTTACATATGTAAATGATTTAATGGTTTTTAGTCTGGACCATAATCTTTGAGAATAAAACTTAGATTTCGAAACCGGTCAGTTTCAAAATAAAAAATTTTTGGCATTTAAAAAACGGATTGTCTAGTCTTGTTATTTTGTCTCATTTATAGTTACATGTTTTTAAATTAACCTGGTAAATATTTCAAGTTGAAGATTCACACAAGCGTAAAATTTAATCGGCCTGACAGCTTTTCGTAGATATATTGAAGAAACTCACGACGACCACGTTAAAAGTTAATCAGCGCTTAAAAGTTAATTTCTTAGCTTTTCGACATTCCAAATAACTCTGCCAAAACCATTGAAAAACCTATTTTTTTGATAATTGTTAGCTGAAAATTAGCATTGGACCCAAATATTATTATTGAAATCCGTAGATCGGATGTTTGCCAAGTGATTGGCAGATAGTTGGAAAAAATTGTTTATGATTCTGAACCACATTTGATTAACAAACACTTGCTTTGACGGATTTAACCTAAAAGTCTATGAATTCATGTTTGTCTTTGAATTGTGCCTAAGAAACACATTTAATTTTTTCCAGCTACCTGTCAGTCGCTTCGCAAGCATCAGATCTACGGATTTCATCAATAATATTTGGGTCCAATGCTAATTTTCAGCTAAAAATCATCAAAAAATAGGTTTTTCATTGGTTTTGACATGCTAGGCAACAATAGTAAACATTCTTCCTAATTAACCGTTTTTCAGAAACCGTTAGTTCACTCAGTGTATTAAAAAAATGAAAAAAATAGGTCGAAACTAGCGAAAAAATTAGTGAAAAATTAATTTGAAGACCAAGGGTTAAGTAAGAGGTTCTGCAATGCTAAAAAATTGAATAAAGTTTCCTATGGTTGCATAACTAATTGCTTTGTTTTCAAGAAGAAGAAGACTAAAACACAATTTGCGATGACTAGCGAAAAAAAATTGTTACTGCTTGTAGGATAAACTCGATAAACTGGACTAGCATACAAAAAGGCATGGAGTCCGTAAGTCACCTTCCAAAATTAATCATATAGTTCGAAGCGACGATTTCGTTGATAATACACAAAAATATTTGAATACGATGGTTGCTTGTGCTAAAAGATCTATTCTTTAAAATAAAATTGCACCACCTTCCTAAAGCAAGATCACGACGTGTTCGAAAAATTCAGTCACTTCCCACTTCACTTCTTCATTAAAAAAATTAGTTCCTCACTAACTCGAATGTTTCAAGATCTCGTAACAATGCATCACTACGATAAGCTGAAAATTTATTATCAAAATGTTAACGGATTGAAAACTAAGCTGAGTGATTTCAAATCTAATGTTCTATCCGGAAATTATGATGTAATAGTTTTGTGCGAGACTTGGTTGAGAGATGCCATCTTTTTTTTATTGCGCTAGTGAAACCGTTGGAGTAAAGGCCGAATTATTCGTTGACACGTTATCCTTAACGGGTTTAAATCAATTTAGTGGCGTAAAAAACAATTTAAATAGAACGTTAGATCAAGTTCTCTCTAATATGTCGTCCACTTTAACAATGTGACAGCTGCTGATAGACAATCGGTCTGCAATCTGTTTGCAAAATATTTCTCGTCAGTCTATGATCAATCGATTATTGATGTGCCAGAAATATCAAGCTTTGCCCCTGATATGCAAATTCCGAATATACCTACTGTCGAAGTTGAGCGCATCCTAGCAAAACTAGATCAATATAAAATCTCAAGTCCGAACCAAATTCCGGCGATATTTTACAAAAAGCTATCATCCTCAATCAGTATCCCTCTGGCACTCTTGTTTAACAAGTCTCTAACGAACTGTAAATATCCAACAATTTGGAAGGCAAGTTATCTCATGCCTGTTTTCAAGACCGGAAGCGAATGTAAAGTGCAAAATTATCGTCCAATAAGTATATTGTGTGCTGCTTCTAAGGTTTTTGAGCGAGTTATGTTCAATGCACTTTACAAACATGTAAAGAATTACATCATTGTAGAGCAACATGGCTTTGTTAAAGGTAGATCAACTCAGGGCAACCTCCTACAATATGTCAACACTCTAGTCAAGGCAATTGAAAATGGGGGTCAAGTTGACACATTGTATACTGATTTCAGCAAGACCTTCGATAAAATATCACTCGCTCTTTTATTACGAAAACTCAACAGTTTTGGCATTAACAGCAAGCTTCTAGATTGGTTTCAGTCATACCTGACGTGTCGAATACAGCATGTAGTAATCGGTAACACGAAATCGCAAGATATATTCCCTAGCTCTGGGGTACCCCAGGGCTCGATTCTTGGGCCTCTATTGTTTCTCATTTTCATTAATGACAATCAATTTTTGAGTCTTCGCTATGTTCCTTGTTCGCTGATGATTTAAAGCTCTATAAGAAAATTAATGATGATTCTGACTGTATGCAGCTGCAGGAAGATCTAAATACGCTCTCTGTGTGGTGCAAGTCTAACTCTCTAAGTCTCAATATTCCTAAATGTTTTGCTCTCACCTCAACCTTAAGTCCCAGTCCAACTGAGTTTACGTATGCGATTGATAGTCAAAATCTAGTTAAAGTAGAAACCATAAAGGATTTAGGGTTGGTATTTGATTGCAAGCATTCTTTTAAGGAGCACATCGATATAATAACAAGGAAATGTTATCAGATGATGGGTTTTATATTTCGATCTACAAAGCACTTCACAAATTATAAAAGCATCATTAGATTATATAATGTCTACATCCGAAGCCGTCTAGAATGTTGCTGTACAGTGTGGAACCCACAATATGATAAATGTATAACTCAGATAGAACGTGTGCAAAAAAAGTTTACGCGTATGTTGTATTTTAAGTTCAATTGATTAAACCCAACTACCAAACCAGGCTTAAGCAACTGAAAATGGCATCGTTAGAGACGCGTAGAATCCAACTCGATGAAATGACCTTATTTGGTATAGTACACACTCACATTGACACGACTCTCTTATCTGACATCCAGTATAATCACCCGTAACGCTTCGTTCGTAATCAACCATTGTTCTACCTACCAGTCAAGTCAAGAAACAACGTCACCAACATACAAAGAAATTCCCCAATGTTTCGACTACAACACAATCACGACCTTTACTTTCGCAATTTTCCGCTATTGCAATCGACACGCCAACGTTACGAAAGTATGGTCTTCAATGAGTTTGATTTCTTATTTCATTTTGACAAGTAAAAAAAAATATAAATTAACTACTTGATGTAAATTCTTAACTTGATTATTTTTTTCTTTTATTATTCGTTCTTTCGTAAATTTGTAACTTGTAACTCGTAATGATTGATATGTTATTGGGCCATTGCCTGTTTATTAATCAATAAAACAAACAAATAAACCAGCGAAAAAATTTTGCACACGCAAAAATTTAAATTTATCCAAAACAATCAACGCACAAAGAAAGAAGTATCTAATTTTCGCAGCGTAAAAACTCAAGGTCGTTTTAGAAGTTTATAAGTTGTCATACTGAAAATTCCGATACAAAATTTTCTTCAAAAAAAATTCTCTTCCTTTGTTCTCTTTTGTTCAAAAAATTTTTTCTACGTAACGAATTTTGAGGCTGTTTTTGTTTTCTATGTATGAAAAACTCAATGAAGCTCAATTTATAAGTTTTATTAAATCAGTGCCAAATATTTCGCAAACCTTCAACGGGTCAATGGCTAAAAATATACATTTTCTAAACTTTCAATTTATACAAGAAAATAAATACGGAAAATGCAGAAATTGTCACAAAATTACAAATTGCACAAACAATTTATAACGTTAAATTAAGAAACGGATTCGTTCACTTCGAAGCGTGATGAGCGTGGTTCTAGTTACTAATTATAAAAGTCAGAAGTTTGTCTGTCAGCGCAAGCGCAGATTCCAATGTAAACCTACATACGTCCTACTTCCTTGAAGAGTTCCACGGAACTAAAGCAAAATGTCGTCTTGCGTTGCCTTTTATAAGTCAAAAGAAGGCAATGCAAACGTAGATTCCAATGCGAGCCTGCGTACGTCCGACCTGTTTGAAGAGTTCCGAGCAACTAAATTAATGTGCAGTTTTCCGTTGCCGTTAAAAACCCATAAAAGCAATGTACCTAAAGTCGAATGGGGAGAGCAAACCACAAGAGAAACCTAGAGACAGAGAACGAAAGACGTTCCTTTTGTTAAAGTACTGGGACCGCAATGTAGGAGTCCCTAAAAAATAGTTTGTTCTTATTATGAGAGCAATTTCCCATCAGACAAATATCGACATCCGCACTTAGCATCACCTTTCAGCGACACTTTCGTGCTGGACATCACCAGCCGGCGATACTTTCATGCAAATTACAGAGGTACAGAGGTGTTTTGTTTATACATAAGCAAACCCTCAGATTTCCTTAACTGTAACATTTTTATAAATTTCTTATATCAGAAATTTGTTCGAGTAATTTCAAGGAGAATATATATATATTTACGTATGCATATTATTCGCCATTAAATCACAATTACAAAAACAATAATATAATTTTCGTGATTTTCTGATGTCCACATCTTTCATGCAAAACCGTTCAAATTTCGCAGAGATATGAATCAAAAAGGCAACGACAACGACTCAAGCAACGGAAAAAGGACAATGATTTAAAACTAGGAACATGGAATGTAAGATCTTTGTTGCGGCCAGGAGGATTGAAATCTCTCACAAGTGCGCTAAGAGCGACAAAAATTGACACCACGGCAGTGCAAGAAACGAGATGGCCTGGAAAGGACACCATGATCAGTGGAGACTATAAGTTCTACTACAGAGGGAAAAGTAATGACAGTCCAAGAGAGTATGGAACAGGTTTCATGGTTTTCGGCACAGCTAGAAACGTGGTGATTGGTTTCAATCCTGTTGACGAGCGATTGTGCTCTCTACGATTAAGAGGAAAATTTTTCAACTATACTCTTATTAATGCCTACGCACCCACGGAGGAAAAAGACAACGAAGCGAAGGAGCTATTTTACGAGAAACTGGTGGAGTTATATGATGGAGCGCCGAAACGTGACATTAAGATTATGCTTGGAGATCTGAATGCCAAGAAAGGTCACGAAGTCTTCTACCGTCCCACAATTGGTAAATACAGCATCAAGAAACATGGTTGTGAGCAGTACGTATTTCGAACATAAAAACATCCACAAAGAGACATGAGTATCACTTGATGAACAAACAAAAAACCAGATTGATCACGTTTTGATAGAAGGACGGCACTGTTCAAATGTATTGGATGTCAGGGGGCTGTAGAGGACCAAATGTTTATTCTGACACTATTTGGTTAAAGTGGTTGTTAGGTCTCGCATATCGGTCCAACACAACCGACAACAGGCATTGAAAAAGTGGGACGTTGAAAAACTGCGGAACGAAGACATCAAACACAAATACGTGGATAGTTTGGAGAGAAAAATTATCGAAGAAATGGTCAGCAACACAGAGAAATTTCGCTCGAAAACTGTTCCGAAACAAAAAACGGCTGCAGGATAGGAACGTTTTGACCGAAATTGAAAAGTTTGGTTGTTATGTTGTAGTGAATTTTAAGGAAAACATTTTTGCCGAAGATAGGACTTTCAAAAGGATGTATAAAATAAACCTTTTTGTTTATAGTCATACCGAAAATTGATTTTTTGGAAAAGAATACGAAGATTGCGAAAAGTCCATAAATTTTAAGAGTTTTCGAAATTATGATTGTTTAAAAATTACATTTCGATAAATTGTTTGACGATGGTAGAATTCAGTACGACAAAGAGTTTAGTACGAAAAAGGATTTGCTTGATTTGCAGCCATTAAATTTTCAATTATAAAATATTCAAAGTAAAATATTTTTAGAGTCTACAAATTTGTTGATGTTAGCTTATTCATTCTTAGGACATACTAAATTGTATGCAGCTATGAATTAGCATGAAAACAATAGCTCGTACATTCAAATGACAAGAACCAAAACTAACTTTAATTGAATTTCAGTTTGTCTGCAATGAGACAAACATTACATTATTTCTCAGTCACTTAAACTAAAAAATCAAAAATTCCTTTCAATTGTATCGTTTCCCGCAGCTCCCAAATGTTCAAATGGTACGAAAGTGGGTTAGAAATCTCGTATACGCATATCAAATCCTATTGTAAACTTGAGGAACCTTGAGGTGAAAATTTAGGCAAAATAGTGCTGCAAACAGCCTTTTTGGTGTTTGTTGATAGTTTTTCCTCAAAACTGCAGCTGTAAGTGTCCGAATCAGTATATGGTTGGGCATTTTCGTTTGTTCGAACTCCACAAAATTTGAAAAATCTAGAAAACTAAAAAAGGATAAATGCCGACTTTTCTGTCTTCTCCCATTTAGCATCATACAAATATGACACAGTTTCACCTTCTTTTTTTGTGTTTCTTTGACCTTGCTGCTGCCTAATAATGATGTCGCTAAGAAGTATAAGGTTCATGCCTATTACAGGCCTCCTGTTGACTCGAACATGACTTCATTTCTTGATCACCTAGCCGGTGCGATTGCAGGAGACAAATTTAATAACGCTAATAACGCCCGGGGTGTTAATAACGCCCGCACTCCGGGCGCTAATAACCCCCGGGGCGTTATTAACGCCCGCACGCCGGGTATTAATAACGCCCAGCTATATAATTCGGTACACGGTCACTATTGAGCTTCAAGAATAAATTGGAAGTTATTTAAATTCAGAAGCTTAGGACATATCTCGTTTTGTATTATTTTTGTTCAACCCTTTTACTCAAATTTTTAAATTTCAAAATCGTAGTGCTCAATGACTTTCATAAAGTTGTCATGTAATTTTTTGATTTCTTATTGACAACTTTTTGAAAAATAAAAGAGCAGAGAAAGAAATTCTTCCATCTAGTGGCATTCTGTATGATTCTCCTAATCAATCTCTTCCAGTGACGTTCTGTACTTTCCCCTTAGTCAACTCTTTCTAGTGACATTCTGTATAAGGAAAATGTTCCTCTTACTAAACTCCTTCTAGTGACATTCTGTATAAGGAAGATTCTCCTCTAGTCAACTCCCTCTAGTGACATTCTGTATAAGGAAAATGTTCCTCTTACTCAACTCCTTCTAGTGACATTCTGTATAAGGAAGATTTTCCTGTAGTCAACTCCTTCTTGTTACATTCTGTATAAGGAAAATTTTCCCCTTAGTCAACTCTTTCTAGTGACATTCTGTATAAGTAAAGTGCGGCCAAGGTTTATTTTCCACTTTTTGTAAAGACACCAACAGTACCATTTTCTAGTTGAAATTTTCGGCCTTTGAAACTGCATCATGTTTTTTTAAAGCTGTTAGAAATCATTGTACAAATGTCATCTATATATTTCACGTTGTACACCTCTAAAAGGATGAGGCTGTAACTATCAACATTTTTATAAAACTTATTACACAAAAAGTGGGAAAATAAACCTTCACTGCATTTTAAAATTTTCCTCTATTCAACTCCTTCTATTGACGTTCTGTATAAAGAAAATTTTCCCCTTAGTCAACTTCTTCTAGTTATATGCTTTATAAGTAAAGTTATTTATTAAATTGCCATTTTGTAGCGTTTATTTATTTCGTATGGTACTTTGTACATTCAATAATCACAATTCAATCACGTTATCAAACACGCAGAAAAAACATTTAAAAATTTTGTAGCGTTTATCCAATTATTCAGCTGGGCGTTATTAGCGCCTGGATTGCGGGCGTTAATAACACCCCGGGCGTAATTAGCGCCCGGAGTGCGGGCGTTATCAACACCGCGGGCGCTATTAGCGCCCGTAGTGCGGGCGTTATTAGCGCCCGTAGTGCGGGCGTTAATAACACCCCGGGCGTTATTAGCGCCCGTAGTGCTGGCGTTAATAACACCCCGGGCGTTATTAGCGCCCGGAGTGCGGGCGTTATTAGCGCCCGGAGTGCGGCGTTAATAACACCCCGGGCGTTACTAGCGCCCGGAGTGTGGGCGTTAATAACGCCCGGGCGGGCGTTAATAATGCCCCGGGTGTTATTAACGCCCCGGGCGTTATTTGCGGCGGAGAAATGTCCTGCCACCAATGAGAGTTACTCACAGTTTTCGTCAGTTTTCAAGTCGACTATTGCTGAATTCTCGAGGGTGAAGAGTGTTAGGATCAACTCAGCTCACTTAAACTGCCCATATATGAATGATCACCTCGAGTACTTGATTCGTAAAATTGGCAACCTTCGACGTAAGATTAAGAAGAAGCGTCGACTTAGGCTTGACTACTCGTATCTATTTAGTAAAGTTGAAGCCCTTCAAATAGAATTTTCAAGACTTCAGCTACGTTATAAGATGAATTATTTTGAAGACGTATTCGGTGACTGTAGAGATGCTAAGAAGACATGGAAGAAGATTAATTTCTTTTTAAAAGGGAGAAAATACAATAAACGCAATATTTCCTTGAGTGATCGCCACGCCGCTGTTAGAGATGACCTTGTTGCTACACGATTTAATGACTTAATGGCACATTGAAGACTAACCCAGTTCCCATTTTCTTCCAGCCAGTGAACATTGATGAAGTTATTGCGATCATTTCCCTTATGGACGTGGACAAGGCTCCTGGGCACGACGAAGTGACCGTCGGTTCACTGAAGTGCTGTGTTTCTCCAATCTCAGAATACTTGTGCGACTTATTCAATTCTTCTCTATTTCAAGGTGTTTATCCCGATGATATGAAACTTGCTAGGGTGCTGCCTCTCTATAAGAAAGGAGCGAGAGGGGAGATGGGTAACTATCGACCGATCTCTATTCTACCCGCTGTGAATAAGATTTTAGAGACGATTGTGCAACGTTCGATTGTCGATTCCTTGATTCCTGTGAATTCTTTAACTCGAGACAATATGGTTTTAGAGAAGGAAGTGGCACCCATACGGCCCTTATAGAGTTAGCTAGTATGATATGCAAGGAAATAGATGAAAATATGGTTGTGTCCGGGCTATTCATTGATCTGTCCAAAGCATTCGATACGGTTATCTGTTGCTACGCAAGCTACATCGGAAGTTACGAGGATTTTAGCACCATACTTCAGGGGACAGAATATGGAAATCGTGCACCGCAGTGGGAATAGACTGAGACAGCACCTGGGCTCGGTGAAGGACCCAATAGAGGAGTTGCATAAGTCGGGGATTTACCTAATCGAATGTGTGCCAATTTGCCTAACTTCTTATTTAGGAAGGTCGATCCGTAGAATAAAAACCAGATTTTATGAGCACCTGGATGACTGGATCAACGAAAGAGAAGAAGCATCGGCCGTGTCGGACCACTTTCTTGAAACATGCCACGAAATAACTGTTGATCACCTGTCGCTACTGAGAGAATACCACGATAGGCGGAAAATAGACTTTATGGAAGCAGTTTACTTAAACAAATATAAGAACAGACCGCTGATGAACAAAAACCTTTCCTATCTCTGGTGGACCCCATAAATATTAAACCTAAACAGTGAGAATACTTCAAAATAATTTTGCATCTTTTATAACTTTTGAATTGTGGGCTTCACGTAAAAATTAAAGTAAGAATTCGTATGTTGAAAATCTAGGCACACGCAAATATTAGCACAGATACTTCATCATTGTAGCAATTTTCATTTAAGAACTTTCGTGAAATTCAGAATGAAGGATTTTTTCATTGGTGATGCCGAAAAAATTCTCTGTGTTGTTTAGTATTAATTGTTTGTTTGTTTTTTATTTATAATTTTTTGAATCTTTTTTAAAGAATACCTTTTGTTTAAGAGTGATATGTATAGGTCAGATATGAAGGTTTGCTTTTTAGTTTGGAAAGTTCATTTACTTGAAAATGGTCATGCAAGGACCGAAACGAAAATAATAAAAATATTTTGGTACAATTTAAATGGTGTTTTTGAGCTTTTTGTTAAAACTATTCATCGAATTTAGAAAGATGTCCTTAATACAAAGCGGAGAAGAGGTACTGAAAATGCTTTTAGCCGATCTAAGAGCGAAAAATCGTTGGTTTTCGTACGTATATTAGCTCTGTCGTTATTTTACTGCAAGCGAGTGAGAAAATACAAGTTTTCTTTTTTTAAATTACATGAAAATTCACGCAACTTTCTTCAGAAATTTGACGAAAACCGGAAAACCGGTTTCGTGATTTCAAAACCGATAACCGGTTTCTAATAACCGGTCCGGTTTTGCATTCCCTAGTCCACACTGCGCCATAGTACACCATCGTCAATACTTTAGTGAATGTCTCTTACACTATTAATGAAAAATTCATTGAAGCGATCGGCTATAAGCAACTCGTTTTCGGAAGATTTTTACCATCAAAAACTATGTAGCACTGCTTATTTATAACTACCTTTATTGTTGATTAGTGATTTTAAGATACGCCACATTCCTTTTCATTGTGTCCATTGTGCTGACGTAGTTCAATTTTTTCACGTCATTATCTGAATGAGTTATTAAAGCACATTCTTTAAAACACGAAGATCATTATTAAACCACTTAGTATTGCTTTTGTCTTTTAATTAAATCACTTTAGAGAATGCTTCAGAAAATCTTTTTATCTTTAACATAAAAACCGATAAGTCTAGAAGAAAAATACCAAATAGGAAGCACTAGAAAACATTCGTTCCTGTGGATAGTTGAGTAAAAATTCACAAATTGTACTAATTTATATAAATTACTAAATATACGATTTTTTAAAGTCCGTAAAGAATGCATCAACATCTGAAAGCATTCATCGGGTTACGAGAATTTTCGGGTTGCGGGTTTTGGGTTTCCAAAATTTTGATAAGGTCGGGTTTCGAAAAATTTCGGGATGCGGGCTTCGGGTTTCGAGAAATTTGATCTCGTCGTCACCATTTTTTTTCAGTCATTTGTATACCCGTATCAGCGAGATTCATTTGGCGTGTACGGCTTGTGCCGGAGATGAATGTATCGTAGTGCGTGTGCTCAGACGACGAGGCCTATTCGGCGTACTGGTTACGACTATGCGTTCTGAAATGGGAACATTTAATGTGGGAATCTAACTAATACAGAATACATGACTAGGTGGAATGATAGAAGAGTAACGGGGAAGGAACAAAGGATCATCTGTGTTTCAAGGTCAGAAATCTAATACCCACACGATTTTAATTTTGGATATTTCTTTTTTGCAATTCACCGACAAAAACTTGCTTTTTCGTGCTTCATTTCGGTGTCGCATGAAGTCATTTTGCCGCACTAGTGCGATGACGGTTTTTTACGCACTAGTGCGATGAAGGTTTTTTTACGCACTACTACTAGTGCGATGACGGTTTTTTTAAATATTTTTTAATATTAAAAGAAAATCTCGTTTTTGTCGGTGAATTGCAAAAAACGTTGTTTGATACACGTTACGTATGCTGGTAGTTTAACGCACACGATGTGTTGCCGAACTCACAAAATTTTATGGTTTTCTGAGTAAGCAGAAAATAAATAGTGAAACAGTTAACCATGCAGACCTCTGGTGGGGACTGTGTATATGGATGGACCGAAAAGTAAAAAAAAAAGAAAGGTGATACAGTCAAACCATCTATTTACAGGTTACATGGCAGGTCAAGTGATTTATGCGTTTCTGTCCTGTGAACATTCAACTACAAGTAACTTAGCTGTGAACTCAACATCCCAGTGCAATATGCATTGCCTATGTGAAGGTGTCGCCTACAGTCCTGTTTGCTACGTTAAAACTGGCACAACTTTTTTTTCGCCATGCCACGCTGCGTGCAACTATTGGGACAACGAGAAAAAAATATACGCGGGTTGTTCATGTGCGTCAGAATTATTTAGTGGTTTCCAGAACTATGAATTCACTTTTTCAAACCCATCAACATATAACAATACGGAAAAGAAAATATCATCAGTCAAAAATAACACCACAATGCCATCTTCTGAAAATCGAATTAATAACTTTAACGAAAATCCGGACACTGAAAAAGGAGGAACGGATGTGTTAAAGAGGAGTTTCAGCAACAATAACAAAGACAGCAATTTCCTTAAAAATATAATGGCTCCAGGTAAGTCGTAACCATCTGATTACGTTCTCATTTATGAATAAGATTAATTCCCAGGAACATGCTTCAAAGGATGTGTTAAGTCATTTTACCTTTTTACTTTCATCATGTTTGTTATCAATTGGTTGGGATCCACCGGACGAATTACAAATGTTCTTTTGAACTTACGGTTAGCAAACATTTTTTTGATTAGTAGGGTGAAAAGACCGGTTACGAGCCCCTATTGTTTTTTCCTTTTTTCTCAAAAAAGAACAAAAGAAAGGCTTGTAACTAGCACGGAGCTCGGTGTACTTACCCTATATAGAGCAGTTCGTATTTCAAGCAAGGTACAGATTCATTGAGTTATAACTAACCTAAATATTATTCTTTCTTGTTAGATCCGTCGCAGAGACCGACAAATCATTTTCACAAGGGTTGTACCTTATGTTGGTTTCGTTGTTTGCTTTCACGCCTGGGCCCATTATTTACGGATTTATAATCGATAGCACTTGTTTGGAATGGAATTATAAATGTGGAAATCGTGGCAACTGTATGTTGTATGATCCAGACAAATTTCGGATGTACGTTAACTTAACCGGCGTTTCGTTTACATTTGTTGGAGTGTTTTTCGATATACTAGTTTGGTATTTTGCGAAAAATATAGATTTGTATGGCGAACCTGACGTTATCGGTGGCGATAGAAGCAAAAGAAATGAAAGAAAGCAAGTGGTACCTGTCCTTTCCAGAGATTGTTAGTTTTTGTACTGAATTGTAACTTTAATTAAAATCAAATTTTACTTCTGATGTACTAATGAACATTACATTTTCTTTCTTATTACTAATAAATTATAAACGTCTAAAATAAACGTCGTCGAAATAATGGAATCTAATGGTTTATGTACGAATGATCTTGGAGTATTTTTCACCCCGTTTATAGTTGGTTTAACAGAGACAGAACAGACCGCGTGGTAGTTCGTCGCGACGATTACATTTTCTACTAATTTTTGCTGAACCTTTGATAACCGCTTCACCTTCACTTTTTTAAAATTGTCACCGTATTTATCACCTCTACTGTAATCAACTTTATCGACTTCAAATATAGTATTAGAGATTAATTCAGACGATGATGTGCTCAATGCGAAGATTATTTCAGAAATGTGTAACCTCAAATTCTTGTTGAAAATTATATCCCATTTTTTTACGTCGCTTCAGTTTATTATTGGGGTCTGTTTGCCACTTTGCATTGTTTGTGTAAATTGAGAGAAACTTGTTCCTATGTGAGCCTTTCGGCATTATGTCTTCGTGAGAGTTTACAATGCATAAACCCGATGAGCCAATCGGCATGAGTCAGAGTCTATGTTGAATAGAACCGTAAAGCCATATGGTATTATGTGATTTAGTGGTGGTAGCTATTTTACTTACCTGAAATCGTGTGACAATCGCGGTTTATAAATGGCTACCACTAATTTGTTTGTGTAAGTACGAAAATATGGATTGTACATTAGAAATAAGGTATATAGCCTTGTGTACATTTTTTAATAAACATACATACATACATACTAAATTGTTTGAATTTGCTGCTTTTCATTTCTAAAATTAAGGCCTTGTTGGATGTTATTTTGATACTTATCGGCAGTTTCCCTTTGCCACCGAAAAATCAAAACACTTTTATGAAACTTGTGTTAAATTCATCCGAATTTAAATACGTTAAAAACTTGTATTTACTGGAGCCGATTGCATTCACTCCGTTCGGTGGAGTTACTAACACAAGACTTAATATGGTTTTTATGAGCCTATCAATAACATGTGCATGTCGTTTAATCGCTTTTCATTACTGTGGTTTCAAAACATACTACGTGAATCGTTTAAGACGACTATTAGGAAATTAAAAATTACATATAAACTGAATGGTAAGATCAGAATTTCATAAACCTTTGGTTCTCAATCTAATCAAAAGCTGATTAGTCATTTTGGTCTCACGACTCTCAAATGTAACTCACAAATGTAAGTCACGTCGACTTGTGCAAAAACAGCTAGTCTAGACGACTGGTTTCCGCTAATCCTTTTTTTCAGGTGGCTACACAAGATGGCGGTGCTTGATGGAATGGCGGCGGCGGCGGCTCAAAAAAAACTTTTGATATGTTGTAGAGGAAGTTGAGGGGATCATTCTCGCCAATGTAAGTACTAGCCGCCGTGCTTTGGTTCGGCGGCAGCGGCGGCAGCGGCGGCTCAAAATAATGCAAAACATTACAATCACAACGAAAAACCTTTTTAAAAGGAAAACGTGACGCAAGTCCACGTCCCTTCTTCCAAAACAACTGATATCACAACTAAAACCCTTTTTAAAAGGAAAACGTGACGCAAGTCCTCGTCCCTTCTTCCAAAACAACTGATATCAATTTTTGATCTTCAGAGTGTTAACATCAACTGTGCCTTGAAACCATTGCGATTATCACGACTTGTTTACTAGTGACAGCAATGCAATGTAAACAGTGCAGAATCTCCAGTGTAAAATGTTAGATTTCTTAAGAAAATCGTAAGATCGGCGAGCTCCAATTAAACGTTTTAAGCAACCAAAACAAGGTTGTTCAATCAAGTGTTAGTGTTTTAGGGCGGCAAAAAGTATGAAAATAGTTTCTGATAAGATAACATGAGTGTTTAAGTCAAAATTTAATTAGTTTAATCGTGGTCAAAATACTGACGCAAAAACGAGTAGTGTTTCAGTACTGACCAAACAACTTCCAAACATTTTTATTCATTTTTCGATGTCATTTTTCGTGTGTGTTGTTGAACAAATCATGAAATCGAAATTCGTTGATATTTTGCGTTTTCATGTGTTCTTATCATTGAGAATGATTAGAATAAGTGAAAATGGAAATGTGTTAATGTGTTAAATAATGTAAAATTACAGCTATTAAAACTATTAATTTGGTCGTGGTCAGCTACTGAAGCCGAATGGTCAGCTATAGAAACACACATTTTTTTTCTGGTCAGCTATCACAGCAAAAACAGGCTTCCAGCAAAATCAAATTTTCAATGAAAATTTATAACATTTGTCACAAAATATGTTATTATATTAAAAAGGAAAACATCAAATTATAATTTGGTGAAAACCCATCAATTTATGCTTATGCTACGAAATATAAGATTATTGCCATATAAGGATAACCAGAATTTTATTGTTCAAGTGGATATTAAACGACAACGAGCGTCAGCGAGTTAGTTTAATACACACGAGAACAATAAATGAGGGAATCCACGTATGGCAAGACATTTTTTTATTGCATAGAAGATAGTAAATCGAACATTGAACGCACCCAATATTATAATCATGATTTAGCACGCCTTTTGCTTTTCTAATAGTGTGTTATTCATTGTTCATTCATCGCAGTTGTCATCTCAGTCAATCTCATCAATCTATATGAGAAAAATTTTCTATTTGTTACCTCAACAAACCAAGTTACTAATGAATGTGGGAAAACTTTACTTTTAGTCGTATCAGTAACAACGATCTCTTTTTGTTCTTTTCTGTTTTGTACTGTTCAAAGAACAATAAACCATAATAAAAAATCTTGAAACTAACAGTAATAGAAGGGATTCATCATCCTTTGCTTTCCCCCTGTACACTCTCTTTGGAATTGTATAAAGTAAAACTTCACTTCAAATTTCTTTCTCTCAAGTGGACAATAGTGGACTGGTAGTGCTTTCACAACGATTTAAACTTTATTGTACTTGGAAGTACACTGACAAACCTATCAATCGTTTCAACTAAAAATTAATGAAAGCAAGCGATAAATGTTAGCAGATCTCCATTTCTAATCCAGAATTCACCATCTATTATTATTATTATTATTTATTTCGTAAATCGTTACAATATATAATTTAAAAAAAATATTATAATAAAAATTATAAATCAATCCCAGCGAATTATTATTCATTTAAGGGATTGACTTTAAAAGTATAATTAAAATTTAAAAATAATGTTAGTTGAAAATAGAAAAAAAAATTTAGATATATTTAAAGTACTTAAAATGAAAATTTATAGTTAAAATTAAAATTAATCAGTTAATAGTTTTAATAATTTTTTGATCTGGTCTTCTTCAAGACGCCAAGATTTTAATTTATTTTTGAAAGATTTGATATTTGTGATATTATTTTTTAAATCGTTTGGAATTTGGTTATATAAAATGGTCCTGAAAAAGTTATCTTCGATTTTCCCATGTTCGTTCTTGTGGTGTTAATATAAAATTTATTTTCTGATCTTGTATTATGTGTATGGTTAATTTGTTCAAAAATATCTGTATCTGTATACCTGTATCTATGGGTATCTAAATTCAACTTCATAAAATCGCACGTTTGTAGGAAATATAGTCCTTTAATTGGTAAAATATTTGTTTCACTGTATAGCAGATATGATGGATGTTGTTATATTACATATATATTACATAGATATTCGAGATTACAGTGTATCATTGAGTAATATAATAAAAATAATATTTTCCTTGGAAGGAAATAAGACAATTTTTTCAAGATACCTACTCTACAAGATGTGTGGTTTCCATGTTAAAAATTTGTCTATAGTGATTCCTGATATTTGAACTCGTTAACTTCTTCAAGAAAAACTCTTGTGTTTCTTGTGTGAATGTTGATGAATTTTGTTTTTTCTATGTTTAAAGTTAATTTATTGAGCCTAAAGTATTCTTTTAATAAATTTAAATCATGTTGAGCGTTATTTTTGTTTACATTTGGATTTTTGTTAAAATAATAGAGAAAAGTGTCGTCAGCGAAAATATTGGGTGTGCAATTTAAAGGTAGGGTTCCTAAATCATTAATGTAAATGAGGAATAATAGGGATGAGAGTACACTTCCTATCCAAAGTAAGTTCGATTTAAATATTTCTTGAGCGAATATTCTTACAGAGCGATTCAAACTTACTCCCGAACATTCAAGAGAGCTATTAAAATCAACCGTGACAGAGATCTCTATAAATTATAAAAGCTGTTTCAGTAACGGAATAGTGCATGTGAGGTGGCCCTCATCAGTTTCTCCAGTGCAATTGCTTACAAGATAGGAGTGCAATTTCGCTTTAAATATTATAGGAGATTCGCTTACTAAAAACGTGCTATGAAAACATTATAAAAAGGTCGCACAATCAGGTTTTATTTTCAAATCATTGAGAATTTAGCGACAAACGAAGTAATATTCATTCAAGCAAATAAAATACAACAACTGTTTGTCGAAAGCTCAGCAAATAAAATTTTAAAATTCACTTAACCACGACTCCAATTAACTAAATATCATACAATATAAAATATACAAAAATAGATAAAAACTTTTAACTTTGATCACATTTCTTGCATTCTTCC
The DNA here is from genome assembly GCA_029228625.1 of Pseudolycoriella hygida. Lineage (NCBI taxonomy): Eukaryota > Metazoa > Arthropoda > Insecta > Diptera > Sciaridae > Pseudolycoriella > Pseudolycoriella hygida. The sequence goes on from CM055403.1 coordinate 93,033,061, forward strand.
TGATTTGAAAAAATTGAAAAACATCGCGTTCTATTTTGACATTAAACGTTGTGATTGAAACTATTGTATGTCGTAAAAGAGAAAATCGGATTTATCCCTCTAGACAGAGGAATTTATCCCTCTAGACGGATAAGTATTGACAATAAAGTAACGTTTATCGCCTCAAAATATTGCGTTTAATGTGAGATTTACTATCTCCTATGCAATAAGGGTTATTACAGATTAAAGTCGAAAAACTTCTTAAGCGGTCAGGCATACCTTATATATTTCATAATAAACTTTTAGTTTTGCTTTCAAATGAAGGTACTTCTGCTCCACATCTTGTAACTTTGAATCGTCGATGAAGCAAGAGTGATGCAATTTCTTTCCAATAAAATGAATTTCGTTTCCTGATTTCGCATTTATACCTTTACATACGTGCCATCACATACGTATACGTACCGTCACGTACCCATACCATCCGGAATTTATAATGTCCAATTTTTTGTGAAAACCTCAGATATAAGTGAGGGTAGGCAAATCAACTGAACTCAACAGTAAAAGCAACTATACTCAAAAGGGAAATTTCTAAAAATACCCAATCCCAATTTTACGTTTAACTGGTCAATTCGAAGAGTCAAAGCCTGAGCGTCCAACGTAACAGAAAATTGGGAAGATATATTCAGTTGCTTTTATGAAAACTTCACATCTATTTGACAAGTAGCTAAACTATAAGTGAAGTTATGAGTTAGTCCAGGCAGGTACCCATACATACGTGCCATCAGATACCTATACGTACCGTCACGTACCCATACCATTCGGAACGTCTAATGTCTCATTTTTTATGAAAACCTCAGATATAAGTGAGGGTAGGCAAATCAACCGAACTTAACAGTAAAAGCCACTATAATCAAAAGGGAAATTTCTAAAAACACCCAGTTCCAATTTGACGTTTAACTGGTCAATTCGAAGAGTCAAAGCCGGAGCTTCCAATGTAACAGGAAATTGGGAAGATATATTCAGTTTCTTTTATGAAAACTGCACTTCTATTTAAGAAGTATCCGGAACGTCTAATATCTCATTTTTATGAAAACCTCAGATATAAGTGAGGGTATGCAAATCAACTAAACTTAACAGTAAAACCAACTATAACTACTCAAAAGAGAAATTTCTAAAAACACCCAACTCCAATTTCACGTTTAACTGGTTTAGCTACTTGTTAAATACCTGTGGAGTTTTCATAAAAGAAACTGAATATATCTTCCCGAGTTCCTGTTATGTTGGAGGAACTGGCTTTGACTGTTCGAATTGACCAGTTAAACGTCAAATTTGTATTGGGTATTCCATTTTCAACCTAATTCGTTCTTAAAAGGGACTTTGTGAAACAAACAGAGCATTGGCTCTTCCCTTACCCGCACATGGATCACGCTAAGTGATAAAATGGAAGCAGAGATGCTATTTCGACCTCGGGAAACATTGGCGATGCTAGATCAGCGTGGTCTGATTATCGTCATTCAATTCCAATGTTCCCTTCATGACACAACCGTGGGCAAAATTGTAGTTTAGGGGACAAGAACCAATGAACGGTGATATTCGAAAGTTTGGGAAGAGAGTGTCTGATAAATAAATGTTTTTTTTTTTGAAGTTACAATACATGTAGAAATGTCGCCATTTCGTACAAGGAAAATGAAAGTAATGCGTGGCGTACAGTGTAGTCGTAGTCATTTCGTACAAGAAAAATGAAATTAATAAGATAGTGTTGAACAACTTGCCTTTCATTATACCATTTTATCGAAGATATGTTGATGATATCTTGGTCTTTGCCCCAGAAGACAAGATAAATCATCTGTTGACTGTTTTTAACAATTACCACCCAAGACTCAAGTTCACTGTCGAGGAAGAAAAGAACAAATCAATCAACTTTCTTGACATGATACTCAGGAGAGATGAGTTGGGTAACATAACAACTGAGTGGTACAGGAAAGAAATTTCGTCTGGACGATATATGAATTTTGAAGGGCACAATCCAATTACACATAAGAGGAATGTAGCCAATGCTATCGTGGATAGAGCCATAGCCTTCACCATACCAGAAGCACGCCCAAATAGCATAAAAACTGCGAGTAATTTGCTAATAGATAATGGTTATCCTAAGAAATTCGTGAACAAAACTGTGAAATTCTATAATGGAAAAAATTTGAATAAAGACCGGAGAGAATCAACAAAACAATGCGTGAATATGACATGGCACTAGGGTGCAAATCGGAAAATAACATAGGGAACTTATTTTCCAGAACCAAATACCACATGCCAAATGACATGAAGTCCAAGGTCATTTATAAAATCAACTGTTTAGACTGCCCTGGAAAATATCCGGGCCAAACAAAACAAAGAATCAAAAACAGAACGAGTAAACATAGAAGTGACATTAAATAAAAAAAGACGACTGAAACGACCGGACTAACATTACACGCTTTGAAAGAAAATCATAATTTCGACTTTCGAATCTTAGACCACATCCCTAATTTTCATCAGAGAGCCATTGCGGAAAAAATGCACATCTGCAACACCGAAAATGCTGTTAACCTTCTAAGTGACACGCACGGGGTGCACGAATCTTATTTAAATTTATTTAAAAAGAAATGATCTCAATGACTGCCCATATGATTTATCGAAATTAATTAACCGATTAATGTGAAATTAAAAAGTAAAAAGGACAACAAATTATTGCTTCGTCATCATCTGTCTGTGATATGTTTAGGTGCAAGATATTCTTTCGTTTATTTTCATTGTTTTTTAATTTTTTTAAGTTTATTATTTGATATGAAGGTAATTTTTTAAATAGTTTAAATAATCTGTATAATCAATTTAATTAACTTTTTGAAATTCTGTGATCAAAATAGCCTGATGAAGAGTCCAAAATGACTCGAAATATAACATAGAAGAAACAACATTTGGTTTATTTATCCTACGCCGCTATAGTCCAAGAAATATAACTCAACACTTCCTCGACCATATCTCCGGAACCACTTAATCGATTTTGCTCATCTTCGAATTTGAATCATGGGAGGCATCTACCTTTCAGGGAAAAAAAGTTTAGGCTGATCGGTTGAGCCGTTTGGAAAAAAAAGTGGAGATGGACGGACATACGGACAGACGGACAGACGAACATTTTTTTTATTGCTGATTCGTCATCTCTAGACGATAATAGATGCATCCCCCCACTCCCACCTCGATCTACCACATGTTACAATAAAATTGTTTGTAGTAAACGTATAGGATCTTTGTACTTCGTACGGGTCCAAAAATGTCACTAATGTTATAGTGTTTCTTTAGCAACTCACAAAAGCAACACAAAATTCCTAAAAAATTTCAATAAATTAATAACAAAAAAATTACCGATGTTTCCTTTCCCAATAGCTCACGAAAGTTTCGAAGAATAACTAAAAAAATCTTAACTGAAACTTAGAAAAACACAAAAAACTTCACCAGTGTCTCAATGTTTAAGTGTCTCATGATAAACTCAGCAAAGCACCAAAAAATACGTAAACAATGCTGCAGTGCCTCTTGAGCAACTCACGAAAGTATCGAAGAATACCTAAAACAATCTCAATTCAAACTAAGAAAATTACAAAAAACCTCACCACTGTCTCAGTGTTTCAGTGTCTCATGACAAACTCAGCAAGGCCACAAAAAATACCTAAGCAATGAATGAAGTGTCACCAGTGCACCAGCCTCCTGAACAACTTACGAAAGTATCTAAAAATACCTAAAAAATCTCAATATTCAAAAAAAAAAAATTAAGAAAATTACAAAAAAATTACCGTTGTTTTAGTTTCACATAGCTCACGAAAGTATCGAAGAATACCTAAAACAATCTAAATTAAAACTTAGAAAAACACAAAAAACCTCACCAGTGTCTCAGTGTTTCAGTGTCTCATGACAAACTCAGCAAGGCACCAAAAAATACCTAAACAATGCGAAAAGTGTCACCAATGCTCCAGTGCCTCTTGAACAACTCATGAAAGTATCTAAAAATACCTAAAAAATATCAATATTTCAAATAAGTAAATAAGAAAAACACAAAAAAATTACCGGTTTTTCAGTTTCTCATACCTTACGAAAGTATCGAACAACTCTTTAAAAAATCAGCAAAACCTTAGGAAAAAAATACCTCAACAATGTCACAGTGTCTCACGAGAAACTCAGCAAAGTATCAAAAAATACCTAAAAAATCTCATTGTCTCAATTAAAACTTAAAACAAATACAAAAAATGTCACCAATGTCCTAGTGTTTCTTTAACAACTCACAAAAGTAACACAAAATTCAATAAAGTAATAAAAAGTTAAGAAACACACAAAAAACCTAATGATGTTTCCTTTCCTAATAGCTCACGAAAGTTTCGAAGAATACCTTAAAAAAATCTCAAAAACACTGATTGTCAGGCTGATGTCAGATACCACTACGGCTGAACAACACTGTCGGTCGGAGCAAATCCAACTATTATAGGGAACACATCCTCGTCCCGTAAGTTAAGTTTGGCGCTCTTAAAGTAAATAAGAAACACTAATTGACTTCCGATGCCACTCTGGCCAACATTCAAAACCGTTACCTCGGATAGACATAAATGAAAGAATAATGTTGAAGAGCTCTGAAAGAAGTGGCACTATAAAAAGATCGTATAAAATAAAAACTGAAAAAACAAAATACAAAAAGTGCACCAATGTCACAGTGTGTCTTGAAAAACTCAAGAAAGTATAAAAAACTCAATAAATTATTCAAAAACTCAGAAAAACACAAAAAACCTCACCAATGTCTCAGTGTCTCACGAGAAACTCAACAAAGTATAAAGAAATACCTAAAAAAATCTCAATGTCTCAATTAAAACTTAAAACAAATACAAAAAAATGCCACCAATGTCCTATTGTTTCTTTAAAAACTCACAAAAGCAACACAAAATTCCTAAAAGGTTTCAATAAATTAATAAAAAGTTAAGAAACACACAGAAAAATTACCGGTGTTTCAGTTTCTCATAATTCACGAAAGTATCGAAGAATAACTAAAACAATCTCAAATAAAACTTAGAAAAGCAAAAAAAAAACTCACCAGTGTCTCAGTGTTACGGTGTCTCATGACAAACTTAGCAAAGCACCAAAAAATACCTAAACAATGCAAAAAGTGCCACCAATGCTCCAGTGCCTCTTGAACAACTCAAGAAAGTATCTAAAAATACCTAAAAAATATCAATATTTCAAATAAGTAAATAAAAAAAACACAAAAAATTACCGATTTTTCAGTTTCTCATATCTTACGAAAGTATCGAAGAACTCTTTAAAACATATCAGCAAAACCTTAGGAAAAAAATACGTCAGCGATGTCACAGTGTCTGACGAGAAACTCAGCAAAGTATCAAAAAATACTTAAAAAAATCTCAATGTCTCAATTAAAGCTTAAAACCAATACACCAATGTCCTAGTGTTGCTTTAATAACTCACAAAAGTAACACAAAATTCCTAAAAAATTTCAATAAATTAATAAAAAGTTAAGAAACACACAAAAAAATGACCGATGTTTCCTTTCCTCATAGCTCACCGAAGTTTCGAAGAATACCTAAAAAAATCTCAAAAACACTGATTGATGTCATATACCACTACGGCTGAACAACACTGTCGGTCGGAGCAAATCCAACTGTTATAGGGAACATATCCTCGTCCCGTAAGTTAAGATTGCCGCTCTGAAAGTAAATAAGAAACACTAATTGACTTCCGATGCCACTACGGCTAAACAACACTGTCAAAGCAATCCCAACTATGATAGGGAACACATCCTCGTCCCGCAAGTTAAGTTTGGCGCACTTAAAAAATACAAAAAACACTAATTGGTGTCAGATACTACTACGGCTCAACAACACTGTCGGTCGGAGCAAATCCAACTATTATAGGGAACACATCCTCGTCCCGTAAGTTAAGTTTGGCGCACTTAAAAAAAATTAAAAACACTAATTGTTGTCAGATACTACTACGGCTCAACAACACTATCGGTCGGAGCAAATCCAACTATTATAGGGAACACATCGTCGTCCCGTAAGTTAAGTTTGGCGCACTTAAAAAAAATAAAAAACACTAATTGATGTCAGATACCACTACGGCTGAAGAACACTGTCGGTCGGAACACACCCAACTATTATAGGGTACACATCCTCTAAGTTAAGTTTGACGCACAAAAAATAAAAAACACTAATGTCAGATACCACTACGGCTGAACAACATTCTCGGTCGGAAAAAATCCAACTATTATAGGGAACACATCCTCGTCCCGTAAGTTAAGTTTGGTGCACATAAAAGTAATTAAAAACACTAATTGATGTCAGATACCACTACGGCCAAAGAACACTGTCAGTCGGAACACACCCAACTATTATAGGGAACACATCCTCGTCGCGTAAGTTAAATTTGACGCACTTACAAAAAATAAAAAACACTAATTGATGTCAGACACCACTACGGCTTAACAATACTGTCGGAGCAAATACAACTATTAGAGGGAACACATCCCCGTCCCGTAAGTTAAGTTTGCCGCTCTTAAAGTAAATAAGATACACTAATTGACTTCCGATGCCACTTTGGCCAACATTCAAAACCGTTACCTCGGATAGACATACAGAGACTTTTTTTTAAAAGTGCTCACTTTTCAGCGAAACAACTCAAACAAGTCAAGCTAGACATTCTGTAATTTATAATTACCGACCGGTTCTGTTCTTTGACGCGCGTTTTTTAAAATTCACATACATTCATTTAGTTCGACATACCCGTACGTTTACTATGTGAATTAGATGAATTTTCAAGTGAATTTGTTTATTCATCTAATTAATGAAATTAACAATAAAATGATTGAAAAGAGCTAAATGTGCGAATACTGAGAAATGTTTGAAAAATGAAAAATGTTTGCTAATTGCGAATTGATTGAAAAGTCAGAAAATTTCAAAATGTTGGGAAGTGTGAGATTTGTTTGAAATGTGTGAAATGTTTGAAATTTGCGAGATGTGTGAAATGTTTGAAAAGTGAAAAATGTGGGAAATGTTTGAAATTCGGGGAATATTTTAAATGTAGGAAACGTCGTAAAATTTCAAAATGTTGGCAAATTGCAAAATGTGGTAACTGTGAGATTTGTTTGAAAAGTGTGAAATGTTTGAAATTTGCGAGATGTGTGAAATGTTTGAAAAGTTAAAAATGTGGGAAATGTTTGAAGTTTGGGGAATGTCTGAAATGTAGGAAACGTCGCAACATTTCAAAATATGGTAAATGTGAGATTTGTGTGAAATGTTTGAAAAGTGAAAAATGTGGGAAATGTTTGAAATTTGGGGAATGTTTGAAATGTAGGAAAAAAGTCGTAAATTTCAAAATTTTTGAATTTCGTGAAATGTGGGAAATGATTACAAATCCCTAAATGTGGAAATTGTTTAAAAAGTGCGAAATTTTTATATTTTCTAAAAATTTTGAAAAGTTTGAAAATGGCGAAAGATTTGAATTGTAGCAAATCTTTGAAAAGTGAGAAAATGTGAGATATGTTTGAAATATGAAAAAGTTTGAAAGTTACGAAAAGTTTGAAATGTTGGGTAAATTTTGAAAATCGCGAAATGTAGGAACTTTTTGAAAATTGCGAAATGTTTGAAATGTAGAAAATATTTAGGATTACCAAAATGTGGAGGTCAACGAACCCAGGTCGATTCTAATGTTTTATACATGTATGTTTGTATGTATGTAAAACGTATAACTTACAGATTGATTATGTAATATTTTTTCTAAAAAACGAACGAATCGTAACACCTGTATGCGATTGAGCTGAAATAAAACAATTACTGACTCTTGAGATCCAAAGATGACATATTCCAACTGTGAAAGTGGCATTTTAAACGTCAAACTTATATAGTATGCAGTCAGTAAAATGTTCAAATTGATTCTGTTTCGTAATTAATTCTGCTTTTAGTTGAGAGAAATTCTTTCATTTTCTAAAACTTTTCGACAACTTAATTTTCCCATTCAACTTTAAACAGGTATACATAAATAACCATTTGCAAGTGTGAATGCATGAGTCCTCATCGAACTAGTCTTAATTGGCGTAAGCAGCCAACATAAGAACTTCATGCATGCTACACAAACATTGTTTTGATTGACATTTCATACATTCATAATAAGTTTTTCAAATCATTTTCAAAAATTGTCTTTTAAATAAGTTTCAGTAGTTTCAACAAATAACACAGTGTTTAATGTAATATGAACATGAACATAGTGTATGTGTTTATTGTTTAATTACAGTATGTACTGTAGTCGTCCAACATTTGTTTTTATGTTCGAAATTTGTATGTTTATTTGTTCAAAACAAATTTTTTCATGTAAAATGTTAAGATGTTGCTCTGCATTTTGTTACAAACGTGTTAAGAAAAAATGTCACACGTATGCGACAAAATGCAGAGCAGACTTCACATTTTATACTTTTCGTCAGAGTTTTGTGTATCCAGATTTTGCAGTCAGGCTAAATGTTTTTGCTTCATCTGACTCTTGTTTCATGTACTGCGGGTTGATGTCAACATATTTTGTGCTCTAATACTTTAAACATACAACCATAAAAATACTTATTTCTGAAAAGAGGGGCTCGAGCACAAAATATGTTGGCATCAACCCGCAGTACTTGAAACAAGAGTCAGTTGAAGCAAAAACATTTCATGCAAGCCTGACTGCAAAATCTGGATACACAAAACTTGAACGAAAAGTATAAAATGTAAAGATTGTGCTCTGCATTTTGTCGCATACGTGTGACATTTTTTCTTAACACGTATGCAACAAAATGCAGAGCAACATCTCAACATTTTACGTGAAAAAATTTATTTTGAACAAGTAAACATACAAATTTCGCATATTAAAACAAATGTTAGACGACTACAATACATACTGTAATAAAACAATAAACACTTACATTAAACACTGTGTTAATTACTGAAACGACTGAAACTTATTTAAAAAACAATTTTGGAACATATGAAGGGATCCGCACGTATCAGAAGAGATGCGGCAAACAGAGTTGATGTTACGAAAAGACTCGAACATATCTTAGTAAATATTGCCTTAACTCTTAATTGTATGAAATTACGTCCACATTAAATTGTATTGGAAATTCCCGAGAGGGCAAGATTCCCGAGAGGGCAACCCGCCCGAAGAAACGATGTAAGAAAGGCCTTCCGAAAGTACAAAATTGACCCCCAAACAGACAAAAATGTTCATCTCAACATTTTCTACAACATAGAAAAAAACCATTTTTTGTCTACGGCCGACCTTAGGACCGACCTAGGGTCATAAGGAATTTGCTCTGCAACAAAGCAAAACAAATTTTTTTTGTTAGGGCCGACCTTAGGACATACCTGACGCCCACTTCAGCCCTCAGCACAAACACCGGGTCCAAATTTGTTTTTGAATAAAATTCGGTACTCGATTACCTCTCATATCAACGAAATCAGTTAGGATTTATCCAATTTATGTAAGCAAACACGTTCGGCACTAGCAGAAATTCAGTTTTAGGGTCCTGACTGAGTCCAAGCGTTTCTAATCAAAAAGTTTTCTTCCATAAAACGGGAGACAGTCCTAGACCTTTCAATCAAAAAAAAATTTGAAAATCGGAATACTCGAGTTATGTACAAAAAACACGCATGGCCCTAGCGTAGACTCGTTCTTAGCGTCTGTAACGATTCTTTTGCCTCACAAAAATAATTATGAAATAATTATTATTTAATTATCATCTCCAAATAAACTTAACAAATATTTCAAAATAAAAGATAAAACTCAACCTTAACTAAGTTGCGCGCACCCCTTATTCTAAAATACCTCAATTTAGGTTGGAGTGTATAAGTCCCAAAACGTATGTGTGACGCTGACGCCATTAACCAAAATCCATACGTGATGATGATGTATGCCCTTGATCAAGATGAGCGACCAAAATTCATTTTACGGTTTACAGCCAACTCATATCCTCAAACGACTGAAACAACGGATCCAAGTTCTCCATTTGATTAATCAATATATTTGAAGAAATCGTGACAACTCTAACTGTACAAATGTGAGTTGCAAATCCAAAACTTCGAATCCATACAATACTTCAATGTATTTAAAAACGAAAATCACTTCTTCAAAAAACACGTCTAACCTGGTCGTCGACCGAACAAGGAATCCAAAACATCGTCTATGTCCAAACCACCGAACATCTCACCAAGTTTCAAATGACAGTCATCTCTGCTCCATCTCTGTGTCACAGCTGAAGGTACACTCGCGCTCTCCAAAATCTATCACTCATGTTAGTACAAAACTAAATTAAGGCTAGGGTTAACAAAACTCAGGAAGAATTCAGCAAAGGCGAGTTACACGTCCTAGCCAAGTCCAAGGACTCAAATCCAAAAAAGTTTCTTCCATAAATTGTCGGCCATGCCCAGATCTTTCAAACAAAAAAAAAAAACTATGAAAATCGGAAAAGATTTACTCGAGTTATATGTACAAAAAACACGCATTTTAGTGCCCTAGCTAAGTCCAAGGACTTAAATCCAAAAAAGTTTCTTCCATAAATTGTCGGCCATGCTCAGATCTTTCAAACAAAAAAATCGGAAAAGATTTACTCGAGTTATGTACAAACGACCAAAAACCACTTAGACGGCCCTAGCTCGGTTGAGTTTTACTCAAGTGATCGCGGTGACAGACGGACGGACGGACAACGTTTTTATTATTGATCCGTGCGATGCGATGCAAACTCATGCATTCACGCTTGCAAACGTTTATTGCAAATGTTATATTTCAAACAATTAAAATATTTAATTTACTGTGCATGAGCTTAAACTAAAAGCAGAATTATTTACGAAACAGAATCAATTTGAACATTTTGCTGACTGCATACTATATAAATTTGACGTTTAAAATGCCACTTTGACAGTTGGAATATGTCATCTTTGGATCTCAACAGTCAGTAATTGTTTTATTTCAATCGCATACAGGTGCTACGATTCGTTCGTTTTTTAGAAAAAATATTACATAATCATTATGTAATTATACATTTTACATACATACATACATACAAGTTATAAAACATTAGAATCATCATCAGAATGTTATAAAACAATTAGAATTGACCTGGGTTCGTTGACCTCCACATTTTGGTAATCCTAAATATTTTCTACATTTCAAACATTTCGCAATTTTCAAAAAGTTCCTACATTTCGCGATTTTCAAAAATTACCCAACATTTCAAACATTTCCTAACTTTCAAACCTTTGTATATTTCAAACATATCTCACATTTTCTATATTTCGCATTTTACTGACACAGGGCAATTTTCGGATATATTAAAACCTTCCAATATTTCCTACATTTGCCACATTTCTAACTTTTCAAACATTTGCTACAATTCAAATCTTTCGCCATTTTCAAACTTTTCAAAATTTTTGAAAATTCAAAAATTTTGCACTTTTTAAACCATTTCCACATTTCGGGATTTGTAATCATTTCCCACATTTCACGAAATTCAAAAACTTTGAAGTTTTACGACTTTTTTCATACATTTAAAACATTCCCCGAATTTCAAACATTTCCCACATTTTCTCTTTTCAAACATTTCACACATCTCGCAAATTTCAAACAAATCTCGCATTTACCACATTGCGCAATTTGCCAACATTTTGAAATGTTACGACGCTTCCTACATTTCAAACATTCCCCAAATTTCAAACATATCTTACATTTTTCACTTTTCAAACATTTCACACATCTCGCAAATTTCAAACATTTCAAACAAATCTCACAGTTACCACATTTTGCAATTTGCCAACATTTTGAAATGTTGCGACGTTTCCTACATTTCAAACATTCCCCAAACTTCAAACATTTCCCACATTTTTCACTTTTCAAACATTTCACACATCTCGCAAATTTCAAACATTTCACACATTTCAAACAAATCTCACATTTCCCAACATTTTGCAATTTGCCAACATTTTGAAATTTTACGATGTTTCCTACATTTAACCATTCCCCAAACTTCAATCATTTCCCACATTTTTCACTTTTCAAACATTTCACACATCTCGCAAATTTCAAACATTTCACACATTTCAAACAAATTTCAAATTTCCTAACATTTTGAAATTTTCAATCAATTCGCAAATTGCAAACATTTTTCATTTTTCAAACATTTCTCAGAATTCGCACGTTTAGCTCTTTTCAATCATTTTATTATTAATTTTATTAATTAGAAGAATAAACAAATTCACTTGAAAATTCATCTAATTGACATAGTAAACGTACGGGTATGTCGAACTAAATGAACGTATGAGAATTTTAAAAAGCGCGCGTAAAAGAACAGAACCGGTCGGTAATTATAAAATACAGAATGTCTAGCTTGACGTGTTTGAATTGTTTCGTTTAAAAGTGAGCACTTTTAAAAAAAAGTCTCTGTAAATGAAAGAATAATGTTGAAGAGCTCTGAAAAAAGTGGCACTATAAAAAGATCGTATAAAATAAAAACTTAAAAAACAAAATACAAAAAGTGCACCAATGTCCCAGTGTGTCTTGAAAAACTCAAGGAAGTATAAAAAAACTCAAT
>CM055403.1:93046173-93077630 GCA_029228625.1 Pseudolycoriella hygida
CAATAAATTAATAACAAAAAAATCATCGATGTTTCCTTTCCACATAGCTTACGAAAGTTTCAAAGAATAACTAAAAAAATCTCAACTGAAACTTGAAAAAACACAAAAAACTTCACCAGTGTCTCAGTGTTTCGGTGTCTCATGATAAACTCAGCAAAGCACCAAAAATACCTAAACAATGCTCCTGTGCCTCTTGAACAACTCACGAAAGTACCTCAAAAAACCTAAAAAATCTCATAATTCAAAAAAAATTAAGAAGAACACAAAAAAATCACCGGTGTTTCAGTTTCTCATAGCTCACAAAAGTATCGAAAATAACCTAAAACAAACTCAATTAAAACTTAGAAAAGCAAAAAATACCTCACCAGTGTCTCAGTGCTTCGGTGTCTCCTGACAAACTCAGCAAGTCACCAATGGCACAGTGTCTCACGAAAAACTCAGCAAAGTATCAAAAAATATCTAAAAAATCTCAATGTCTAAATTATAACTTAAAACAAACACAAAAAAATGTCAGCAATGTCCTAGTGTTTCTTTAACAACTCACAAAAATAACACAAAATTCAATAAAGTAATAAAAAGTTAAGAAACACACAAAAAAATTACCGATGTTTCCTTTCCTAATAGCTCACGAAAGTTTCGAAGAATAACTAAAAAATCTCAACTGAAACTTAGAAAAACACAAAAAACTTCACCAGCGTCTCAGTGTCTTATGATAAACACAGCAAAGCACCAAAAAATACCAAAACAATGCTCCAGTGCCACGAAAGTTTCGAAGAATACGTAAAAAAATATCAACTCAAACTTAGAAAAACACAAAAATCCTCACCAGTGTCTCAGTGTTTCGGTGTCTCATGATAAACTCAGCCAAGCACCAAAAAATACGTAAACAATGCTACAGTGCCTCTTGAACAACTTACGAAAGTATCGAAGAATACCTAAAACAATCTCAATTAAAACTTAGAAAAACACAAAAACCTCACCAGTGTCTCAGTGTTTCAGTGTCCCATGACAAACTCAGCAAGGCAACAAAAAATAGCTAAACAATGCATAAAGTGTCATCACTGCACCAGTGCCTCTTGACTAACTCACGAAAGTATCTAAAAATACCTAAAAAATCTCAGTATTCAAAAAAAAAAAGAAAAACACAAAAAAATTACCGTTATTTTAGTTTCACATAGCTCACGAAAGTATCGAAGAATACCTACAACAATCTCAATTAAAACTTAGACAAACACAAAAAACCTCACCAGTGTCTCAGTGTTTCAGTGTCTGACACCGACACATACAAAAAAACAAAAATAAATCCTACGACGAGAATTGAGAAAAAAGTGAACAATATGATAAAGTATTGGAGAATGACAAATGTAATAAATGATCAGCAAGAGAAATATCTACAAACACATAACAGCATTGCCCCAGCAATTTATGGATTAGGCAAATTGCACAAATGGAAAAACGGTGAATTTCTACCACTCAGACCAGTTGTGGCGACAGTACAATCACCTACATATAAGATTAGTAGAATTATTTCGATATGCTTTAGCAAGATTATTCACATGTCCCTGTACAGGATCAAAGACAGTTGACAATTTAATAAAACCGTCAAAGACGTAAGAATTCCGAAAGGATATAAAATGCTTTCATTAGACGCCACGTCACTGTTCACGAACATTCCCAAAGATTTGTGTATTAGGGCCATTGCCAAAAGATGGACAGCTATAAGCGAACACACATACCTCTCCAAAGAAATGTTTATAGATGCGGTAAAATTGATAATGGAGGAATCATACTTTAGATTTGGAGATTCCTATTATATGCAACTATATGGAGTAGCAATGGGAAACGCAATTTCAGGTTTTTTGTCAGATTTGGTCATGGAAGACCTGGAAGTATCCGTTTTGAACAATCTACCATTCATCGTACCATTCTACAGGAGATATGTAGATGATATTTTGGCGTTCGTTCCGGAAAATAAAGTCAATCAGTTATTAGTTGCTTTTAATGGCTATCATCCGAGATTGAGGTTCACTATCGAAGAGGAAAAGAATAAATCTATAAACTTCCTAGATGTGACCCTGACCAGGGATGAAAATGGAAACATTTCAACCAAATGGTATAGGAAGGAAATGTCATCTGGCAGATATCTGAACTTCGAAGGACACAACCCGATGACTCATAAAAGAAATGTAGCTAACGCCATAACAGATAGAGCCATCTTTTTCACGAAGGCTGAGGAGAAACCTATTAAAAGATAATGGATATCCCGATGAATTTGTCAACAATGTAATGGAAGACAGAGTGAACCGATTTTATAACGGAAAATATAAGGATATGAATCCAATAAAAGTACGTTACATTCCAACACCATATGTTCCTGGGTTATCAGAGAGGATAAACAAGGTAGTAAGGAAACATGACATGGCACTCGGATGTAAAACCGAAAACAAGATTGGGAACTTGTACTCTAGAACGAAATACCCAGTGCCCGTTGGCATGAAATCCAAAGTTATATATAGAGTGGACTGTAAGGACTGCCCAGCCAAATAACCAGGAAATACAAAACAACTAGTAAAGAACAGGAAATCAAAACACAAAAGCGACATAAAGTCAAAAAAATTAAATGAAACCACTGGACTAACCTTACATACACTCAATAACAACCACTCCTTTGACTTTGACAAAATTAAAATTCTGGACCACATCCAAAATTATCATCAAAGAGCCATCGCGGAGAAGATGCACATATGCAACACTGAAAACACGGTAAATCTCCTTAGTGATACACACGGACTTCATTCGTCATACGTAAATTTATTTAAGAACAAAAAATGAAAGTGAACGCAAACACTGACCACATGGAAATTCAAATTGGAATGCATCTGCAACGAATTAGAAAATAAGAAAATATCAACAAATATTGTTTGTCATCGACTTTATGTGATTGTTCTTACGTCCAAATATTTTTTCGTTTTCTGTGATATTTTATAATGTTTAAATAATTTGTTTTTTTGTAAAAGGTAAAGAATTCAATAGCTTATTTTAATTTAATTTTTTCTAATATAATCATTTTGTTAATCGTAGCCTGATGAAGAGCCAAAAGAGGCTCGAAATATAGCTGAAAATAAGAAACTTGTTATCAATTACCCCTTGCCGCTATCATCCACGAAACCCTCAACATTTTAAGGTAAACGGCAAAGACACCAACCCGACATATTTCAGTGTCTCATGACAAACTCAGTAAGGCACCAAAAAATAACTAAACAATGCAACAAGTGTCACCAATGCTCCAGTGCCAATTGAACAACTAAAGAAAGTATCTAAAAATACCTAAAAATCTCAATATTAAAAAAAAAAAAAAAATTAAGAAAAATACAAAAAAATTACCGGTTTTTCAGTTTCTCATACATTACGAAAGTATAAAACAACTCTTTAAAAAATATTAGCACAACCTTAAGAAAAAAATACCTCACCAATGTCACAGTGTCTCACGAGAAACTCAGCAAAGCATCAAAAAATACCTAAAAAAATCTCATTGTCTCAATTAAACCTTAAAACAAATACAAAAAATGTCACCAATGTCCTAGTGTTTCTTTAACAACTCACAAAAGTAACACAAAATTCCTAAAAAATTTCAATAAATTAATAAAAAGTTAACAAACACACAAAAAAATTACCGATGTTTCGAAGAATACCTAAAAAAATCTCAAAAACACTGATTGATGTCAGATACCACTACGGCTGAACAACACTGTCGGTCGGAGCAAATCCAACTATTAGAGGGAACACATCCTCGTCACGTAAGTTAAGTTTGGCGCTCTTGAAGTAAATAAGAAACACTAATTGACTTCCGATGCCACTTTGGCCAGCATTCAAAACCGTTAACTCGGATAGACATAAATGACAGAATAATGTTGAAGAGCTCTGAAAAAAGTGGCACTATAAAAAGATCGTATAAAATAAAAACTTAAAAAACAAAATACAAAAAGTGCACCAATGTCCCAGTGTGTCTTGAAAAACTCAAGAAAGTATAAGAAACTCAATAAATTAATCAAAAACTCAGAAAAACACAAAAAACCTCACCAATGTCTCAGTGTCTCACGAGAAACTCAACAAAGTATAAAGAAATACCTAAAAAAATCTCATGTCTCAATTAAAACTTAAAACAAATACAAAAAAATGTCACCAATGTCCTAGTGTTTCTTTAGCAACTCACAAAAGCAACTCACAAAACCAACACAAAATTCCTAAAAAATTTCAATAAATTAATAACAAAAAAATCATCGATGTTTCCTTTCCACATAGCTTACGAAAGTTTCAAAGAATAACTAAAAAAATCTCAACTGAAACTTGGAAAAACACAAAAAACTGAACCAGTGTCTCAGTGTTTCGGTGTCTCATGATAAACTCAGCAAAGCACCAAAAATACCTAAACAATGCTCCAGTGCCTCTTGAACAACTCACGAAAGTATCGAAGAATACTTAAAACAATCTCAATTGAAACTTAGAAAAACACAAAAAACCTCACCAGTGTTTCAGTGTCTCATGACAAACTCAGCAAGGTACCAAAAAATACCTAAACAATGCATAAACTGACACCACTGCTCCAGTGCCTCTTGAACAACTCACGAAGGTATCTAAAAACACCTAAAAAATCTCAATATTAAAAAAAAAAATTAGAAAAACACAAAAAATTACCGGTGTTTCAGTTTCTCATAGCTCACGAAAGTATCGAAGGCGGGGTTGGCACAGTGCTTAGCGTACTGGCCTTCCACCAAAACGATCCGGTTCAAATCCCGTGTCGGAAAAATTCTACATGGAATTTTTCTAGCAAGTGTAGCGCATTAATAACGTCCTAAAGTTCACTCAAGCTTCAAAAGTTGGGTAGTTGTGGTGTGTTTGGTGCCCATAACGGCGTACACACTGAATGAAACGTATGACGTAACCCATATACGACGAATTTGTGCACGAAATATCTAAGCCTACATTTAGGCGAGATAATAATCGAGCGCCTAACAATTCTTGGTGTAATTGCATAACAACTGAACGGCTGAACAACACTGTCGGTCGGAGCAAATCCAACTATCATAGGGAACACATCCTCGTCCCGTAAGTTAAGATTGCCGCTCTGAAAGCAAATCAGAAACAGTAATTGACTTCCCACGCCACTACGGCTAAACAACACTGTCAAAGCAATCCCAACTATTACAGGGAACACATCCTCGTCCCGTAAGTTAAGTTTGACGCACTTAAAAAAAAATAAAAAACACTAATTGATGTCAGACACCACTACGGCTGAACAACACTGTCGGTCGGAGCAAATCCAACTATTAGGCCAACATTCAAAACCGTTAACTCGGATAGACATGAATGAAAGAATAATGTTGAAGAGCTCTGAAAAAAATGGCACTATAAGAAGATCGTATAAAATAAAAACTTAAAAAACAAAACACAAAAATTGCACCAATGTCCCAGTGTGTCTTGAAAAACTCAAGAAAGCATAAAAAAAACTCAATAAATTAATCAAAAACTCAGAAAAACAAAAAAAACCTCACCAATGTCTCAGTGTCTCACGAGAAACTCAACAAAGTATCAAGAAATACCTAGAAAAATCTCAATGTCTCAATTAAAACTTAAAACAAATACAAAAAAATGTCACCAATGTCCTGGTGTTTCTTTAGCAACTCACAAAAGCAACACGAAATTCCTAAAAAATTTCAATAAATTAATAACAAAAAAATCATCGATGTTTCCGTTCCACATAGCTTACGAAAGTTTCAAAGAATAACTAAAAAAATCTCAACTGAAACTTGGAAAAACACAAAAAACTTCACCAGTGTCTCAGTGTTTCGGTGTCTCATGATAAACTCAGCAAAGCACCAAAAATACCTAAACAATGCTCCAGTGCCTCTTGAACAACTCACGAAAGTACATCAAAAAACCTAAAAAATCTCATAATTCAAAAAAAAAAATAAGATGAACACAAAAAAATCACCGGTGTTTCAGTTTCTCATAGCTCACAAAAGTTTCGAAAATAACCTAAAACAAACTCAATTAAAACTAAGAAAAGCAAAAAATACCTCACCAGTGTCTCAGTGCTTTGGTGTCTCCTGACAAACTCAGCAAGTCACCAATGGCACAGTGTCTCACGAAAAACTCAGCAAAGTATCAAAAAATATCTAAAAAATCTCAATGTCTAAACTATAACTTAAAACAAACACAAAAAAATGTCAGCAATGTCCTAGTGTTTCTTTAACAACACACAAAAGCAACACAAAAATCCTAAAAAATTCAATAAATTAATAAAATGTTAAGAAACACAAAAAAAATTACCGATGTTTCCTTTTCTAATAGCTCACGAAAGTTTCGAAGAATACCTAAAACAATCTCAATTAAAACTTAGAAAAACACAAAAAACCTCACCAGTGTTTCAGTGTCTCATGACAAACTCAGCAAGGCACCAAAAAATACCTAAACAATGCATAAACTGACACCACTGCTCCAGTGCCTCTTGAACAACTCATGAAGGTATCTAAAAACACCAAAAAATCTCAATATTAACAAAAAATTAAGAAAAACACAAAAAATTACCGGTGTTTCAGTTTCTCATAGCTCACGAAAGTATCGAAGGCGGAGTTGGCACAGTGGTTAGCGTACTGGCCTTCCACCAAAATGATCCGGGCTCAAATCCCGTGTCGGAAAAATTCTACATGGAATTTTTGTAGCAAGTGTAGCCCATTAATAACGTCCTAAAGATCACTCAAGCTTCAAAAGTTGGGTAGTTGTGGTGTGTTTGGTGCCCATAACGGCGTACACACTGAATGAAACGTATGACGTAACCCATGTACGACGAATTTGTGCACGAAATATCTAAGCCTACATTTAGGCGAGATAATAATCAAGCGCCTAACAATTCTTGGAGTAATTGCATAATAACAAAGACGCTACAGTCGCATTACTCTGAGACGTGCTTCGGAAGTCACGTTAAGTCGGTAGTCCAGACTACACTTGTTATTGGCTGTAAAATGCTGTTAGTGGAGTCTCTAAAATACAAAATACAATAACAAAAACAATCTCAATTAAAACTTAGAAAAGCAAAAAAACCTCACCAGTGTCTCAGTGTTTCGGTGTCTCATGTGTTATGAACTTATTCACACACCCTTTATACATACTCGATGAGATCATTCGTCTCTATATTTTTATTTCATTGAATACAATGTTGCATACAATGACAACATTGTTCTAGTTCTAAATCGTTATGTTATCTAATGTTATGTTATGTTATGTTAACTAATTAATTTTGAAACCGATATTTTTTCTTTACAAGCATTCATATAAGCATATGAATGCTTGCCCACACATTATGCTATTAATTATTATTGCTTCCTGTTAGAATATATCGTTGGTCACGTCCCTTTGGCGTTACCGATCTTTCGTTATTAAGATTAGTTGACTAAGAAGTTAGTTGTATTCAAGAGCTCGATTAAACCACACTTAAACCGAAACTCCTGTCTTTGAAGTGATCAAAAACAAGTTTATAACATTGGTGTCAGAAGTAAAGGATTTTTTTTTGTAAATCTTGGTTTAAATATCCTGAAATCTTACAGTTAAAAATTAAAATCAAATGAACAAAGAAAATAATAATCAGGAATATATATTGCCAGACATAATTGTTGAACATAAAATACAGTGTCACAACTGTTCACGAATACAAAAAGTGAAAGTGCTCAACGGTCAAATAGTCGTGTTTTTTAACTGTACGCATTGCAACCAATCTATCGTTTTTTGTATACAGTGTAATGACATTATTAAATAAATACACCGCTGTAATTAAATAATTATTGTACTCTCCGTGTTTAAAGACATATTGATTTAATTGTGCAAAGTGTCAAATTCAATCACAATCTACAAACAATGCACTACAGTCACGTCCTGCATTTCCAGTAAGTTTCCAATTCCTTTTAAATTGAAAATTACTGAATCACAAATTTTATCCTAAAAATCTACTAGTTTCTTATATGCGACACAATTCATTCAAATTCGAAATAACTGACCTAAGACATACAGTTAGATTGTTCAACGAGCTCTTACAAGACCAAATTATCAATCACTGATTTAATACATTAAAATGAGTCTCGACGGTAGTAATTTTGATACTGAAGACAATAATGACCTTAATGAGGAATTTCATGACGCTGAGGTCAATTTACCCATAACCTTCCTCATAAAATTCATTACTAAATTCGATGGAAATAGGGAGGAGTTGAATTCATTTATTGCCGATTGCAATAGGGCATTTAACCTCGCATCGGACAAACAGAAACCTATTCTCTTGGAATATGTAATCACTCAAATTTCTGGCAAAGCGAAAGCTGCCTGTGTCAACAGATCCTTCCAAGAATGGAAAGATCTAAAATCTTATTTGAAAACAATGTATGCCGATACTAAACACAAAGCTCAGCTGTTGTGTGAATTGACGACACTGAAACAAACACAAAGTGAAAGTCTATCCGCTTTCACTTGCCGAATGGAGGCCTGTCTTAAAAGGACTATAAACTCGATGACTCAAGACGTAGACTCTTCCCTTGATCCTAAAATAATAGAAGGTAAATTAGAAATGCTGCAGGAAATTGCACTCAATAGATTCACATACTTCACAATACCAGCAATTTCGGGAGCTCTACGTATCCGTGAAATCAAAACATTGAACGAAGCTATCACTATAGCCAAATCTGAAGAACAAATTCAACAAATGGTCACTGGAAAACCTCTGCATAAAGATTCACGAAACCCTTCCAAATCGGGCGAAACTTGCTCTTATTGTAAAAACCTTGGACATTCAATTGAAGAATGCCGTAAACGTCAATTCAATAATTCCAAATCAGTTCAGGCACTGTCAACTGAAAAAGAAAAATACAAATCTGACAAAGAACTCAGAACCTGTAATTATTGCAAATGACCAGGTCACTTGATTAAAGACTGTTATACAAAACACAATGCTGAAAAGAAATCCAATCCGTCCCTTCCAAAAAACTTGAAAGTATTCCCAGCTGGGATAGAAGATCAATGGGAAGAAAATTGGGACAATTAAAAGAAAACATTTCGAAACCCCAGCTTCCAAATGATTTGAATAATTTGAATCTTCCTGAATTTCCTACTAAATCGAATGAATTAAACCAAATCCCAGAAAAATCTATCAACCTCCTCAATACCAATCCTCGCATTGAAGTAGAATTTTCGGAATCGAATCGGAAATTGAAATTCCTAGTTGACACTGGCGCACACGTTTCCATAATCTTGGAAAATAATGATATTATGAAGGGAAATGTGCCAATTTATCATGACGAAATCTTGAATATATGTGGAGTCGGAAAAGGAACACAACTACGTACTATTGGTTATAGTTTGCTCCATCTGAAATCACTCACCTCTGAAAAGGGTCATAAGTTCCACATCCTGCGTAACGAAAATCACAATATTCCATTTGACGGAATATTGGGTCACGACTTCTTCGAAGAAAATGAAGTCTTGATAGACTACAAAAATCATAACCTGAATTCAGAATTGGGTTCTGTACATTTGTTTTTAACAATGGATGAAACGACCTTCGAAATTCAAGCACGCACAGAAACACTTGTAGAAATAAAAATTTCTAACCCCGAAATCCAAGAGGGAGTCATTCCCGAATTAAAATTACCTAAAGGTTTATTGATTAGTAGAGCCATTACGAAAGTGAATTCCGCATCGAAAGCATTAGCTACAATCCTTAATCCAACAGACTCAGTTGTTATAATTAACGAACTTCTTGTAGAACTCGAACCATTACCAAATATTCTCACCTTTTTATGGTACAAAAATCATATGACTCTGCTCATTGCAAAATCGTATTAGAAAATATTAGAGACGGGCATTTGAACGAAGAAGAGAAATCTTCTCTGCATAAGATCATCGAAGAGTACGATGACATCTTTCACGTTGAGGGAGATCATCTTTCAACAACAAACCTCACCGAACATGGAATCAACACTGGAAATAATCCTTCAATATCTGCTAAAACATATCGATATCCTGAAGTACATAAAGAAGAGGTCGAAAAACAAATCCAAAAATTCCTTAAGGAAGGAATCATACAACCTTCCATATCCCCATGGTCGGCTCCTTTGTGGGTTGTACCCAAAAAATTAGACGCTTCGGGAAAGACGAAATGGCGAGTAGTCATCGATTATCGAAAATTGAATGATATCACAGTCGGTGATGCCTACAATTTGCCAAATATGTCAAGCATCCTTGATCAACTTGGTAACTCAAAATACTTTAGTGTACTTGATCTTGTGTCAGGATTTCATCAGATACCCATGAAAAAGAAGACATACCTAAAACAGCCTTCACTACACCTTCGGGTCATTGGGAATTTACAAGAATGCCATTTGGCCTGAAAAATGCTCCTGCTCGTTTTCAAAGAATGATCGACATTGCACTTATCGGATTTAACCATTTGCAATGTTTCACTTATTTAGACGATGTAGTAATCTTCGCAAAATCCATTTCTGATCACGAGAAGAAACTTCGAAGTATCTTTGATCGACTTCGATTGAATAACCTTAAATTGCAACCGGATAAATGCGAATTTATGTGTCACGAAGTCTCTTACTTGGGCCATATCATTTCAGAAGAGGGTATTAAACCAGATCCAGAAAAGATCAAAGTCATTGAGAATTATCCAGTCCCTGCGAATGCCAAAGAGATCAAACAGTTTTTGCGAATCTGTGGATTCTATCGGAAATTCATTGAAAATTTCTCAAAAATTACTCAACCGCTAACTAATTTACTGAAAAAAGACAAAGTTTTCAACTGGACTCCGGAACAACAGAGATCATTCGAAATTCTGAAATCTAAATTAATTTCTGAACCTATTTTGCAATACCCTGATTTTGCCAAAGAATTCATATTGAGTACTGATGCTTCAGCCTTCGCCATAGGCGCGATTTTAAGTCAGAAAACCAATGGGAACGATCTACCGATAGCCTATGCTAGTAGAACTTTGAATAGAGCCGAATCTAACTACAATACTACCGAGCGTGAATTACTTAGTATTTTTTGGGCAATCAATCACTTCCGACCATACCTATATGGAAAGAAATTCGTCATAGTGACTGATCACCGTCCACTTGTATGGCTTTTTAATGTCAAAGACCCAGGTTCAAAACTAATTCGTTGGCGTTTGAAACTCGAAGAGTACGAATATGAAATTGCTTATAAACCCGGAAAATTACATTCGAACGCAGATACTCTATCTAGAATACCTAGTAGTACCTTCATACAGACACTTACATCTGTGAACCAAGTACAAACTCGTAGGAAAAAGAAGGAAGAGAGTTTGGAAAATTCTCCAGTCCCAGTCCCACCTGTGGAACCTAAACCATTGAACAAAGCGAAAAGAGTCGTTTTCAAAGATCGTCAAGACGCAAAGGAAACCTATGACGATTATGCTGATTTTGTTGCTAAGTCCCTGAATCCACTGATTTACGATTTCACCGAAACCAATGACAATATTCTCTTATTTAAAAATGCTATAGCTTATCTGACAGCCATAGATCTAGACGAAAACAATGCTTATACAGCCGAGATATTATCCGAATCAAACAACGAAGAACAATTCCGAAATGAACCACATGACTTATTCTCCGTCGCTTCAAGTGAAAATTCATCAGGACAAAACTATTACCACTGCTTTATTAAACAAAATTATTACGACAGACCTAGTTATTCCGACTTTTTCGAAACTATCCAAAATTTGCGAATTCAGTTAGAAAAGGATCAAGTAGAATCTATATCACTCGCGAATCCAGTTGATGATTTCAACCAATTCAATTATGATAATCTCAAGGATATTCTATTTTTCATTTTTCGAAATTCCAAAATCAAAATCATCGTATATTTAGATTTGGTAATGAACCCAACAGAAGAGGAAATTCCCCATATCTTGAAAGAAAGTCATGACTCTCCCTTATCTGGACACTGCGGATATCATCGCATGTTTAAACGAATTAGAGCAAAATATCGTTGGCCAAGAATGAGACAAGATATTAAAAATTATATAAAAAGATGTAAATCTTGCCAGTTGAACAAGACTTCCAGAAGAAGAAACAAAGCCCCAATGGAAATCACTAGTACCAGCCATTTGCCAATCGAACGATTAGCAATCGATATTACCGGACCTCATCCAATTACTGAAGATGGAAATCGCTTTGTGTTGACTATGCAGGATGACCTCACAAAGTTTTCATACGCTATTCCCTTACCAAATCACGAAGCCATAACCGTGGCTGATAGTTTAATTGACTTCTTCATGATGTTTGGACTTCCTCAACGTATCCTTAGTGACCAAGGCAAAGAATTTATGTCAGAAGTGACCAAACAGATCACTAAAGTGTTGAAACTGAAGCATAGCATTGCTACGGCCTATCATCCTCAAACCAACGGCGCTCTCGAACGCTCTCACTCCTCATTGAAAGATTATCTTAAACATTATATAAGTCCCCAACAACACGATTGGGATAAATACATTTCAATGGCAATGTTCTGTTATAATACTCACGTTCATAGTGCAACCAAATTTATGCCATTTGAACTTGTTTTCGGAGTGAAACCAAGAATTCCAAATTCCTTCAATGCATCCCCTGAATTCAGGAACACTTACGATGCCTACCATAACCAATTACAGCACCGTCTACAGAAATCACACGAAATAGCAAGAGAAAATCTCGTCGAAATGAAACAAAAAACGAAAATTCGTTACGACCAAACTTCTTCTTCTCACAAATTTGAAATAGGAGATTTTGTCTATCTCAAAAACGAAGTGATTAAGAAAGGACTGTCGAAGAAATTGTCTCCCGCTTTCACTGGTCCTCACGAAATAATTGAAATTCACGAAACTCCAAACGTGACATTGAAAATTAAGAACAAATTTGTAAAAGTCCACACGGATCGTTTGAAGCCGCAATGAATTGGCAACTATTATTTACGAATTCCATTTTCTTTTCCCACAGAATTCTGATCGGATCTCTACTAACCTATTCGGTACATGCAGAAACTGGAACCTACAAAATCGAACCAATAACACCCAACCATAATAGTGGTATTTTCTTTGAACATTTAAGTTCTATTAGAATTTATGCTGATCATTTCAAACTGATAACATATTTGAACATATCATTCTATTCAAAAAAGATGGAGTTGATCAGAAAATTCCACACTAAAACAGAACCGTTGTGTCAAAAACACGCCACATTCCATTTAGACATCATGACCTGTCACAAAACTTTGGAATTTTTACAATTGGCTATTCCATCCCTCGGGCAAAAACAACTTAATCTGTATTCTCTTCTAAATCACAAAAGAACGAAAAGAGGTATATTTATTGGAGGAGGAATCCTCCTGAAATGGTTGTTGGGCACCGCTGACAACGACGACTTGGAAAGGATTGATGAAGTCATTGACCATGTGGAAAAAGATGATGATAATATTTTGAAACTCATGCAAGATCAGATCCATGTCATTCGAACCACGATCGGAAACTTTAACGAATCAATTTCTGGTTTGAAAATTCACGAAAATACTTTAAACAGTAATATAGCCCAGTTGAACAATTTCATTGATGAAAACATAGTGTATAAGGAAGGGAATGATGTATCAATCAAATTACTGTCATATCTGAACACGGTTACTTATTTGGTCAATGAATTGAATGAACAATTAGATGTCTTAACCGATGCAATTTTATTCACGAAATCCAATGTGATCCATCCAAAGATCATATCTCCTACAAAGTTTCTAGATGAATTGAATTTAGCAGTCAAATCGTTGAAAAATGGTAATACGTTTCCATTGCCATTAGAATCGCAATACGCATTCAAGCTTTTGGAAATATCAAAAATCTCATGCTCCTATTTTAAAGAACGTTTGATATTCATAATTCAAACACCAATATTTGATTCATTAGTTTTCAATCTCTACAGATCACTACCCTTGCCAATTGTGAACATCAAATCCAATTCCTACTCCTACATAGAACCCTCCTTCCCCTACATCATGTTATCCATGAATAAAATGCAGTACAAACAAGTCAAAGACTTGAAAGATTGCCAGAAGATAACTGAAGAAGATTTCCTGTGCGAAAGTCATACAATTCATTCAACACTGGAGAATCCATCATGCGAATCCGAAATATTGACAACAGTAGCAAATCAAATACCAGCGTCATGCAAGGTCATAAAATCACAAGGAACAGTACACATATGGCACGAATTAAAATTCAACCAGTGGTTGTACGTTATGTCGGAAAAAGATAGATTGACAATTATATGCAACCAACAAACCTACGGTGAGTCAATCAATGGTACCGGGATATTGACACTGAATGGATTTTGTACTGGCTATAGTAAACTGAATAAATTTAAGCCGTCGTACAAACTCACAACCGAATATACGAATATCATTCATAGCATTCCTATATTGCTTGATGATTGTTGTGAAACCATGAAAAACGATTCATCACCAAAGATGCACCTGAACCCGATTTATATGTCTAACGTACGACTCGACGAGCTACATCATACCGCACATCAATTGAATAACTTCGAAAAAGAATTGAACTTTCTACGAAACCAACATCATCACCATTCCAAAAAGACTTATTACTTCTTCATGATTCTACAAATTATCGCGGGTATAATGATTATCACCCTTATCTACAAGGTATTAGAATGCACGGGTTGTTGTGCATTATTGTTGGCATGTTGCAAATGCCTGAACTTCAACAAATCTAAAGGATCCGGATGCTGCATTTCCATATATAATCAATGCAATAACACAGTTCCTGATACAACCGTTCGTGTAGAACCTCAAGCGCACATCTTGAGATACAGTGATCTTCAACGAACCGACTCCAACTCAATGTATGACTTACCAATGAACGAAGTGCCTCGCCTATCTCAACCTATGCGTATCGACCGACGAAGACATCAGAATAGGAAATCTTACAATGGATATTCACTGGACGATTGAGTCGTCCATCCGATGCATCCACACACGAATAAGATAAGTTATAAATTTAAGATTCCATTGTATTTCAAATACTAAATCAATCATTGTTTCAGTCAATTCAAATCATGTTGAGCAATTAAGCAAAATTCGGAATTAGAATGAAGTTATCGATCATCTCTCATTTGAAATATTGACGAAATATTCACATATACTGAAACATGGACACTCAAATCATTCGACAATGCTTTACTTTACTATCATCAAATTAAATTTTCTTAAATTATGAAATAATCGTATTAATATTAATGTCGTATTAAGATTCCTCTATTCCATTTAAAATCATACAAATACTTAGCATTTATTGCACTTATTATCAAATTATACAGATGCTTATATATATACATATTTTTTTTACGCATATTATATTATTGAATAAGTCACTCGAAAGTAAAAATAATTATCAGCAAGATGAAACTTTGCGGTTTGTAACCTTAAACTTTCATTTTAGCAGGGAGGTGTTCTGAACTTATTCACACACCCTTTATCCATACTCTATATTTTTATTTCATTGAATACAATGTTGCATACAATGACAACATTGTTCTAGTTCTAAATCGTTATGTTATCGATAACTAATTAATTTTGAAACCGATAAATATATTTTTTCTTTACAAGCATTCATATAAGCATATGAATGCTTGCCCACACATTATGCTATTAATTATTATTGCTTCCTGTTAGAATATATCGTTGATCACGTCCCTTTGGCGTTACCGATCTTTCGTTATTAAGATTAGTTGACTAAGAAGTTAGTTGTATTCAAGAGCTCGATTAAACCACACTTAAACCGAAACTCCTGTCTTTGAAGTGATCAAAAACAAGTTTATAACACATGACAAACTTAGCAAAGCACCAGAAAATACCTAAACAATGCAAAAAGTGTCACCAATGCTCCAGTGTCTCTTGAACAAGTCATGAAAGTATATAAAAATACCTAAAAAATATCAATATTTCAAATATGTAAATAAGAAAAACACAAAAAAAATTACCGGTTTTTAGTTTCTCATACCTTACGAAAGTATCGAAGAACACTTTAAAAAAATCAGCAAAACCTTAGAAAAAAAATACCTCAACAATGTCACAGTGTCTCACGAGAAACTCTGCAAAGTATCAAAAAATACCTAAAAAAATCTCATTGTCTCAATTAAAACTTAAAACAAATACAAAAAATGTCACCAATGTCCTAGTGTTTCTTTAACAACTCAGAAAAGTAACACAAAATTCAATAAAGTAATAAAAAGTTAAGAAACACACAAAAAAATTAACGATGTTTCCTTTCCTAATAGCTCACGAAAGTTTCGAAGAATACCTAAAAAAATCTCAAAAACACTGATTGTCAGACTGATGTCAGATACCACTACGGCTGAACAACACTTTCGGTCGGAGCAAATCCAACTATTATAGGGAATACATCCTCGTCCCGTAAGTTAAGTTTGGCGCACTTAAAAAAAATGAAAAACACTAATTGATGTCAGACACTAACACGGCTGAACAACACTGTCGGTCGGAGCAAATCCAACTATTATAGAGAACACATCCTCGTCCCGTAAGTTAAGATTGCCGCTCTGAAAGTAAATAAGAAACAGTAATTGACTTCCCATGCCACTACGGCTAAACAACACTGTCAAAGCAATCCCAACTATTACAGGGAACACATCCTCGTCCCGTAAGTTAAGTTTGGCGCACATAAAAATTATAAAAAACACTAATTGATGTCAGATACCACTACGGCTGAAGAACACTGTCGGTCGGAACACACCCAACTATTATAGGGAACACATCCTCGTCCCGTAAGTTAAGTTTGGCGCTCTTGAAGTAAATAAGAAACACTAATTGACTTCCGATGCCACTTTGGCCAGCATTCAAAATCGTTAACTCGGATAGACATAAATGAAAGAATAATGTTGAAGAGCTCTGAAAAAAAGTGGCACTATAAAAAGATCGTATAAAATAAAAACTTAAAAAACAAAACACAAAAATTGCACCAATGTCCCAGTGTGTCTTGAAAAACTCAAGAAAGCATAAAAAAACTCAATAAATTAATCAAAAACTAAGAAAAACAAAAAAAACCTTACCAATGTCTCAGTGTCTCACGAGAAACTCAACAATGTATCAAGAAATACCTAAAAAAATCTCAATGTCTCAATTAAAACTTAAAACAAATACAAAAAAATGTCATCAATGTCCTAGTGTTTCTTTAGCAACTCACAAAAGCAACACGAAATTCCTAAAAAATTTCAATAAATTAATAACAAATTAAGAAACACAGAAAAAAATTACCGATGTTTCCTTTCCTCATAGCTCACGAAAGTATCGAAGAATACCTAAAACAATCTCAATTAAAACTTAGAAAAACACAAAAAACCTCACCAGTGTCTCTGTGTTTCAGTGTCTCATGACAAACTCAGCAGAGCAAGAAAAAATACCTAATCAATGCTGCAGTGCCTCTTGATGAACAACTCACGAAAGTATCGAAGAATACCTAAAACAATCTCAATTAAAACTTAGAAAAACACAAAAAACCTCACCAGTGTTTCAGTGTCTCATGACAGACTCAGCAAGGCACCAAAAAATACCTAAACAATGCATAAACTGACACCACTGCTCCAGTGCCTCTTTGTTGTTCAATGATTTCTTCCTTAGTAAGTATCGGTGTCGGATGCGATTGGTCCATATTTCTTTTTTTATAAAAGTATGGAAATTTTATTTGATTGGAGTAATTGTTAATTATATCAGCTTGTAGTTGGATCTTGTTGATTCTGTTGATAAACTCCATCATTGTGAAATTAACTACGTTAGAATACATGGACGAGAATGACCTTGCCTGCCTGAACAGCTGCTCACAAGGTTGACTTCCCTGTAAATATGGAAATTACTCATACTCGGACTCATAGCTAAGCAAAAGCGAACTCGCAAAATTTTTCCTAATATGGCATTTCCGAGATTGATTCATAATTCATAATTTAATTAAAATCAAATCAAAATTGATCATCAACGAAAAAAGCGTGATCATCAAATCAACTGATTTTTTTGTGGTGGTCATCATTATTTCTTTTTATCGTTTGTTATGACGAGACTAGTGAAAATTCCAAGTTTCGCGAAAAATAAATTTTTTGAAAAATCATGATGATATAAAAAAATCAATTGATTTGATTATCACGCTTTTTTCGTTGATGATATATTTTGATTTGATTTCAGAAATTCGATTTGATTTTGATTTTTTAACCCTGGTTGCAAACTTGACAAAAATAAAATTAAATTTGTTAAGTTGAGTTTTCGAGTAAACCTTTCCCGATGAGGCATAATAAATACACATCAATTCAACTCAATGATTAATATTTTCATATATCGATTCTTTGGTAATTATCTATACTTTGACAGTGATATTAGAGAGTGTCAGACTGCAATCACTAAATCCAACAAAACGCTAAACGCTAACGGTAAAGGCAAATGTCCAGATTTGACAGAAATGACTCTGTCAATTCGCAAAATTGAATTTATCGTTAGTGTTTAGCGTTTTTGTTGGATTTTGTAGTTGCAATCTGACGCTCTCTAATTATGGGAAAATGATAATACAAATCGATATTTGACAACACAATTTTTGAAAATCATACGGTAACGGAGAAATAAGAACCAAAAATTTATGGAAAATAACAATGACATATTGATTGTTCTTTTGCAGAATGTCGGTTCTTGTTTTCCCGTCACAGTATTAATTATCATTGATCACTACCTGTAAATCCGGAGCAAACAAATATTCTCCAAATTCGTTCTGCTCTTCTTCTTCCGAAAGTTTCATCAATTGTTTAACAAGCGAGTGTGCATTAAGTTCGATGCAAAGGTAACAGTTTGTACTGACAAAGCACTCCTTTAATGTGTACTCCTTGCAACTTTTTATCCACGACCGCCATATTCGAAAGAAAAACAAACCATACCACTGTTTGTATACTCGTTCTGCTGAAGACATTGAAACATCGAGATGAGAATATAAGCAGTAATTTACTGCTTTAAGGAACATTACAGTTCCCTCACTTTCAGGAACGTGACTAATAGGGCATGTAATTACTTGTTTAGAACATATTTTTTCAACGGAACGGAAGTTTTGGCGATCTTTCGGATCAATATCGGATGGAGTTAATAAATGTTTATCTTTAGATACCGATTGTATAAGGTACCACAAATGAGCAATTGAAATAAGCTTACGACCGACTGGCATTTGTCTTGACGTTTTCAATAATCGATTCCTGCACTTCGTTCCAATGTGAACATTGTCTTGTGTAAACGTTATTTCATTAGCGCTGCCACAGGAAAACCATTCACAGTTCAATAAATTTAAATCGGTTACTCCTATTTGGCTTTTAAATTTCATTACTTTCGAGTGACGTGGATGCATCAGATGCATAATTGTCCACTTTTATGCCAGATTTATTTAATTCAATTGCAGTATAATTCCACCGACTCAAGACACTTTCTCCTTTAAATGCGTTGTCCGTTAAAAATATGAGTAAACAAAAAGGTGGAACACTTCGCGACTGAGGTTGTGCCAATTGTACGTAACAATTCGATGAGATCACATTATTTGTATCATCGTAGTGTTGTTGGATTTTTTTCGCATTGCGAGCTTTGAATGAAAAAGGAATTGGCATTCCATTTTCGCTCAGTGGTAAAACAAAACCAACCAGTTGATTATTAGTAGGGTCGTAAGACACGGTTCGAATTATTGTCGTTGCGTCTTCTGACAACGAAACACGAAACGGCAAATTTCTTTCTGTTAAATATGTTCGCAATTCCTGTACTCGAAGCTTACCCTCTATAATTACAGCTTTGTTGTCTTTTATATATTCATTTACTGTAGATAACGATGGCCAGCAGAGCGCAAGATTTGCATGTAACGTCGAATATGCCAAAGAACCTCCTATCATTTTCATGTAACCTGCGAATGCCTTGATAATATCGTTGCCCATATTTAGTTCGATTGGCATTCGATTGAGCTGAGCTAAATAACGACTTTAATACAATGGTATCGTCCGACTTTAATTTGTCATTTAAATCTGGGAACAACTCGGTTGGTTGTTTGGCACGATTTTCTTGAAGGTTTTTTATAGCAGTTTTAAGCCCTCTATTTTCTTTTACTAATGACTGAATCACTTTTTCATAGTTGTTAACAAAGTCCGGACTTGTTTGTGTACCTATAAGTCAAGACCTTTTTAGTTTGCAATGAATACAGTAATCCAAATATAAATGAGTGTTCATTTTTTGTTTTGTGTTTTGCGCTTATTAATATATGTTAATATAAACCCACAAATGGAAATAGGTTTTCAAATGAGAATTTTCAAAAGTCTCAATGATTTTTAAGATCACATGCTTTCTTTTGACACCAAAATAAACAATTTCCGTGCTGTGCTTGCCGAGATATTTGCGAAAAAGTACGACCGACCCTCGAAAAACCATGTTTTTGGTCATCTTTTAATTTGAATCATGGGAGACATGTACATTGTTGTGGAAAAAATTTGGAGATGTTCGGTTCAGGCGTTTAGAAAAGAAGTGGAGACGGACAGACAGACGGACGGACATCGTTTCTTTGTTGATTTGTCGTTAAATGAAGTCCCCCCAACTCTCGGGTCGTTCCATCCATATTACAATAAAATGGTTTGTAGTAAACGTATAGGACCTTTACTTCGTACGGGTCCAAAAATGAACAACAAAATTAGTTTTTTCTTTATTCTACTATTACAGCTACATTTCTATTTTTGTAGCGATTCCTTTTTCATCTTACCGATAGTTTTTTGTCGAGATGAAGTTCTTGATGATGAAGCAACGACGACTTCGTTCATTACGGCATCCGCAGCTTCATCGTCGACAGAATAATCACTTTCATGTAAATAGTTTTTTTCTAATTCTTTCGCGATTAAAATATTTTCGGCAACTTCTTCCGAATCGGACGAAGAACTATTCCGCCGTTGCGGTTGACGAGCTCTCCGAGTTGAAGTTGCCTTTTTCTTCGAAGATCGTGTAGTTCTGGTTGAAGCGTTTTTGGGTAAAATTTTACTTTAAGGGGGTGGCGCGGAAAGGGTCGAGGGGGGTGGGGGTGGTAGGGGTCCACCCCCACAACAATAATATGTGGTTAGTAGGTGGCGCTCACATCAGGTTTAGTAGTGGGAGCAGTTAAAAGTTATGAATTAGTGGTATTACTATATGACAGAAAATGCGTAATTGAAGGGGTTGAGGAACACAAATACATCCCCGCAATTGGTTAAAAGTGGGTTTTTGCGCTTTAACTGTGGAAATGTGAGGTAACCATGTAATTCGCAATGGATTTTATTACAAAATTATGAAAATATGGATATTTTAGCGCTTTAATTATAACATTATGAAGTACGAATGAAATCATTCCGAATTTTAGCGCTTTAATTTTGTAAGCATCTGCTAAGCATGGACTTACCCAGGATGCGCCACGAGGAGGCTGCTTACATGTATCCCATTGGCCCTGAAAAGCGCCGTTTACCATACTGAGTGGGGACCCCTCGGTTCGTCGCTCCCGAAGTATTTATCGACTCCAAACCCCCTCAGTATGGTGCATTGTACAGTCAATGGCTATTACTGTCTTTTAGTACGTCCATCAAGATAGGTAACTTTTTTGAGTGTGGTGTCGAAGGAGTACGCGCGACTTCGTCTTTCTGCACCATTCTTTCTGCGACGGGTTTATAAATCGGGTATCGACGGGTTTATAAATCGGGTCTTGGGATGCTCATTGATGGAGTTCATGAAGTATCGTTCGTTAATCCTTGTCTTCAAAATAATCATGAAACAGACACCGGAATACCTGTCAAGAGGAATTGAATCGTCAATGAGGTCATGCCAACTGATCATTCCTCGTCACACCACGAGCCAATACAATAAGTCATTTTTCATGAATGCAGTATCGAGATACAATCTCTTACCGAAAAATCTAAAGCGATCAGGATCTGTTGAATCATTCAAGAGACGTTGTCTTGAGTATATTGCCAGTAACCACTAATGATCTTGTGTGAATTTTCTTTGTGACATCGACCTGCTACCGCTGTTATTCGAATGCTTTGAAACACAACACACAAGCATTGTGACCAATGTTCTCTCTATGATTTGTATTAATAATCTTTATTGCAATTTTCGTTCAGATGATTTATATGTTGTCAACCCCGTACAGTCTCATGGTATCGTCTAAATTTTATTAGCCAATGCCTATTAGTCTTTTCTTATTTTTATTTGTTTTTGTTCAAGTTGTTGAGGCTTAATTATTGAGGTTCAAACTAGTCTTTCGTTGTCATACATTTTTTTTTTCTTCTTGTCTTTTTTCTTTATATTTTATTTTATTTTTAGTCATGTATACAAAATTCGAAGAACATTTATATAAGTTAACCCTTGTTGTTCTAATGAATAAACCAAATTGAAATTGAAATTTATTGGATCATTGAAGTAAGCATATCGATATTGTATATTCGCTCGTCGCGCACGTGTGTAATTGCTTCGCAACGTGAAAGGTAATACTTCGTGCAGTAAACACTCTGAAACTCCATTTTTAAATGCAAAATTAGCCACTACCATCCTGTTTTGATTCTTGAAAGATGGATTCCAGAAAGCCGTTCGAATAAATTGTGGCCATGTGCCTGCGTCTCCAATCATCAGTTGTAAGAACAGCCAGGGATTACGCATTTGTCGAGCGAGAGCAATTGCTTCAGCATCAAATTCAACGGAAGCCATGATTTTGTATGAAATGCTCTACGACAAATATGCAAATGACAGCTCAATGTAAACAATTGATTAGCAATTATACGCCGTATTTAAGTCTTTCCGAACGAAGTCCGATTTTTCAAATCGGCACAATTTCGGAAGTCCGATTTTTCAAATCGGCACAATTTCGTTAATTGAATATTAATTTATATGACGTACGACGTAACTGTTAATCGATTGCTTACATTGATTTGTCATTTGGATATTTAGAAAGCTTTAGATTTATTATGGATGTGATTAACTTTACTTCGATTGTAAGATTACACGCCTTGGAGGGCGAAAA
This sequence comes from Pseudolycoriella hygida, assembly GCA_029228625.1. Taxonomy (NCBI): domain Eukaryota; kingdom Metazoa; phylum Arthropoda; class Insecta; order Diptera; family Sciaridae; genus Pseudolycoriella; species Pseudolycoriella hygida. The sequence goes on from CM055403.1 coordinate 93,069,329, forward strand.
AACTACATTTGGTTGGAACACCGCCGAATTGCGATGATTGTGGGTCTCTAATGACAGAGGAAAATGATGTATCAAACGTGGACGGCGTGAGATGGAGATGCAAAGGCAACATTATACACAACAAAAAAGCGGCGAAGTTGTGCAACTCCAGCAAATCATATCGTAAAAATACATTCTTCGAAGGGACGCATTTGAAACTTTGGAAAGTACTTGGCTTTATAGACCTTTGGCTAAAAAAAGTTCAGCTGAATCACATAAGTTCTTTGTTAGAGAATACGACGCAGAAAACATTGGTGGATTGGTCGTCCTTTTGCCGCGAAGTCACGTTCGATGGAATGGTATATAACGTTAATCCATTGGGAGGTACAGGACGTACGGTCGAAATTGACGAGTCCAAATTCGGTAAACGAAAATACAACAGAGGTCGCCGTGTTGAAGGAAAGTGGGTGTTTGGAGGCGTAGAGAGAGAGACAGGACATTGTTTCATGATTCCAGTCGATCAACGAGGCAAGGATGTGCTATTATGCATAATAAAGCACTTCATTTTACCAGGTACGACAATTATATCAGACTGATATATCAGATACAGGAGCCCACACAAACACCATAGAAACTTCCTGGTGACACTCAAAGGAAGTCGTTGGAAGTCACAATCGCCAGTCTGAATTTTTGGCTGGTAAATTAAGTAAATATTTGTTTCTGAAACATTGCAGAATTCAAAACATTGATCCTTTCAATGAATTTTGTAAAATGGCTGCCACATTGTACGACGGCAAAGGAATGCTGCGCGAATTCAATGATATTCATAGATTTGATCAACTGCAAATTGAATTACAAGCAATCTATGATAAATTGTAAATGCAGCATCATAGCATACAAGCCATACTGAGGGGGTTTGGAGTCGATAAATACTTCGGGAGCGACGAACCGAGGGGTCCCCACTCAGTATGGTAAACGGCCCTTTTCAGGGCCAATGGGATACATGTAAGCAGCCTCCTCGATGCTTACAAAATTAAAGCGTTAAAATTCGGAATGATTTCATTCGTACTTCATAATGTTATAATTAAAGCGCTAAAATATCCATATTTTCATAATTTTGTAGTAAAATCCAATGTCGAATTACATGGTTACCTCACATTTCCACAGTTAAAGCGCAAAAACCCACTTTTAACCAATTGCGGGGATGTATTTGTGTTCCTCAACCCCTTCAATTGCGCATTTTCCGTCATATAGTAATACCACTAATTCATAACTTTTAACTGCTCCCACTACTAAACCTGATGTGAGCGCCACCTACTAACCACATATTTTTGTTGTGGGGGTGGACCCCTACCACCCCCAACCCCCCTCGACCCTTTCCGCGCCACCCCCTTAAAGTAAAATTTTACCCGTTTTTGATGTGCTGACCTTTCACATGTCGCTGGAAGTTGGATAAAGAAAACGTATATCCCGTTTTTGACTTTATATTCGAAATATGGAACAATTCCGCACATGCAGGACAACGGATTCCGGCAGTCAATTTTGTTTCCACGGATTTGAGCTCAAATGAAGAATTGCCTTCATCATTTGAAACAATTTTTATTTCAACCATCTGAACATTTATTGCATGTGAATACTGCAAATATGTAATACATCCATTTCAAATTTTTTTCCAAAATAAAGAATAATTCCCCACCAACCTTTTCGTAAAAACTGGACGTCTTCTTCATCATCCAAGTTCGCACTAATCTAAACAAACGTTCTTGTTCGTTCAAATCAAATTTTTCAACCTCAAGCTCTTTCGCCATTGGATTGTTTACTTTAGATGAGATGTTATGAGTAACATCGCTCAACCTTTCTGGTACCGTACCTTGCTCATACAAATCTTGATTTGTACCTTTTGTGGTTGAGTCTCTAAAATACAAAATACAATAACAAAAACAATCTCAATTAAAACTTAGAAAAGCAAAAAAAACCTCACCAGTGTCTCAGTGTTTCGGTGTCTCATGACAAACTTAGCAAAGCACCAGAAAATACCTAAACAATGCAAAAAGTGTCACCAATGCTCCAGTGCCTCTTGAACAACTCATGAAAGTATATAAAAATACCTAAAAAATATCAATATTTCAAATAAGTAAATAAGAAACACACAAAAAAATGACCGGATTTTAGTTTCTCATACCTTACGAAAGTATCGAAGAACTATTTAAAAAAAAATCAGCAAAATCTTAGGATAAAAATTGTACGTATGTATGTATGTATGTTTATTTAATAATTCACAGAAGGCTAATGCCTTATCACTACCTGTGATCTCGAAGTTAATGATAGTACAAAATATATAAATTGATTTATCTATCTTAAAACTAAATCTTAAAACTAAGTCTTAAACTAAATCTATTCAAATCAGAGAAGAGAGAGAGAGAGAGAGAGAGAGAGTAGGTAACTTGAACTTTTAAACATTCATTCGTAATAAAAAATAAAGGTATATCTATATCTAAAACTAAATTAATTAACTAAGAAATATTTCAAACACATATCAGGAAAAGAGACAGATGACATTTTTCTTTTTAAATCAATGGGAAGAGAATTCCATAAAGAGACAGCACGGACAAAGAAAGAATCCCTTAGTATCGACTTCTGTGCCATTGGTACTATCAATGACGGATTTCACTCACTTTTCGTCACTTTAAAGATTTCAAAGAGATAGTTCGGCTTTCTAGCAGTTAAAACATTTCGAATTATTAAACACATTCTATACCTCTTGTAGTTAGGAAAGGAGCATCCCAGAACCTCGATTTCTTGTGTCGAAATGTGGTCCCTATGTCTGAGGTTGAACGCAAATCGTATACAGGCACTCATAGCTACCTGAAGCGAGTTTTTAGATCTGGCGTCAATATTGCACATTAAGGAGTCGCAATAATTGAAATGCGGTAGCAATAATGTTTTTACTAGCATGGTCCTTTTTTTGAATGGAATATAGGGTCCACAATTCCATAAACTTCTTAGTCCACCATAGACTTTTTTCAAAATATGACTCACTTGGTTTGACCATGTGAGAGTATTGTTGATCCATATCCCTAAGATCTTCGCGTTATTAACATAATGTATCTGCTCACTGTCAAGGAGAATTGGATTTGCCATGAAGACAGAATCACTAATATTCGTTTCCGTTTCAGAAATAACCATTGCCTTTGATTTTGTCGCATTCAAAAGCAATCTATTATTCCTAGCCCACTGTAAAATTCTGCTCAAATCTGCATTGATTAATTCTACCCCCTCCTTAAATTGAAACCAGTCATGATGTAGGTAGAGCTGAACATCATCAGCGAATAAATGACACATGTAATAACTGAGAACAGTCATTGATTGAGAGATCATTGATAAATAATGAAAATAACAATGGCCCAAGTACGGAGCCCTGGGGAACCTCTATATCGGTCCATAGGTACCGGACAAGTAATCGTCAATCTGCACTGCTTGTCTTCTATTTGATAGATAAGATCTTATTAGGTTAATTGCTCTGTTGTCAAAGAAAAATTCTTGTTGTAATTTACTAATCAATATATTGTGGTTCACTAAATCAAACGCACTTGAAAAATCTAAAAGAAGTAGAAACCAAAAAGAACTTTTTACCGTCATGTCGCTTATGTAAGTTATCCCTAATGTCATGAGTAACTTTCAGTAGAGCCGTTGTTGTGCTGTGTTTAGGGCGGTATCCTGATTGAAATTCGTACAATAAGTTACAGTCATTTAAATGCTCAGTAATTTGCCACTTCATTATCTTTTCCAACGACTTAGATAATGCCGGTAACACATGTATACCCCTGTGATCCTTGAGATCATATTTTGCTGATTTTTTGTGTACCGGGAAAACTTTTGATTTTTTATAAAGATCAGGATAAGTTGATGTTGTCATTACTGAGTTGAACAAATGATTAATATACGGTAACGTTACAGGAAGTGTCATTTTAATGAGTCTGATTGGAATATCGTCCAAACCAACTGCATTAGAGGTAACTTGCAATATGGACTTCTTGGTAATATCGTAGTCAACACTGCGAAATGAGAATGAGGGCGAGGTACTTACAGAAGCTACAGCACTTTCCCTTAAAGCAGCGTCGGGAACTGCACTTGGAGGAGTAGGTATAACATTGATTATATCATCACTGTTTCCTTCGTTTTTACATAAAAATTTATTGAACTCGTCTGCAGTAAATGGAGGAGTTAAACTAGATCTATCCTTTCCGATCCCAAGGCTGCGTAGTTTATGCCAAATTGATTTAGAGTCCTTACACTTATTAAATATTTTATCATAATAATTTCTCTTTGCCTTAACTATTAGTGTTGTTACAGTATTCCTCAATTTTCGATAATGTTGACGTGACTCAGTGGTACGGGTTTTCCTCCAATGCCTCAAAGCAATGTCACGTTCAATAATCGAACTTCTTATGTCAATGTTGAACCACGGTTCATTGTTCTGTCGCCGTTCCCGAACGGGTTTCAGTGGGGCATGCTTTTCTAATAAGACTTTCCAATTATCAGCTAACGCAACTGCTATGGAATCAGTATCAGATAATAACAAAATATCCTCCCATGGTAGTAGACACGTATCAATAAATAGGGCCTCTTCGTCAATCGCATTAAGGTTCTGACACATTTTTTGTTCACCCGGCCTTAGGACCGATGGAGATCGATAGCTCATTACTAAAATATCGTGTGAGGACATGCCTCTGTCAAGTTGGTTAACCCTTTTTACAAAGTCCCTATTTCTCGAAACGAACAAATCAAGCAACGATGCTCCAGTTTGAAAAAAATGTGTCGGGATTTCATTTAAAATATGTAAATCACTTCCCCTGAAAATATTTCTAAATTCGTTCATGCGGTGTGTTTTCTTATTGTCGAGTAAATTTTCATTAAAATCGCCAGCGAATATTACGTGCTCATAGTTAAACGCGAACTTAGTTAAGGCGTCCCTAATAATATGGAATTCATTTGTTTTTATTGCTTTATAGAAAACACCGAATAAGATTTTACTGTCTGGAAAAATTATTTCTATTAACAGATAATCCGTCTTAAATCGGTCTTTGGGTTGCAATTCATACTTAAAATCAGAAGAAGCTAAAATACGAAAATTCATATTATTTTTTATATAAACCGCAACACCACCACTCTTTTTCCTTCTCCTATCGCATCGAAGTAACTTGTAACCCCCAATTTCAACAGACTTATTGGTGTTGTAACTCTTAAGCCATGTTTCACTGAACGATATTACATGTGCGTTTACATTGTTGAAAGTATTCCGAAGTTCATCAATCTTCGGCTTAATGCTCGACACATTCAAATGACAGAAATTAATATGATCTTCCTCCTTGAACATAGTTTTCAACATTACATTGGGAATACTTACATTGCCCAGGCTGCCTCTATTCTTCCTATTTAATAACATAATTACATTTCATGTCATCTGCTCTCTGTACAAATGATATGTGCTTGAGATTGTAAGTAGGTATTAGTACTGAATATGTTGGACTTAATAGACGGTGAGTAAAACATAAACATATACAAAATGACCTTAGTCCCAGCGATAATTTTATTAGTGATAATGAAATTGTCTTATTAAATCTCTCTCTCCCTAGCCTACATGAAAACACAAATATAACACCAACATTCACTGAATACTTCCCATATTTTTGTCCATTTTTTAGAAACAGTAACCAATTATTGACGAAACTACTAAGTATGATGTCTGCCCCCATTATGCAACTAGGATCCATTTGATCCCCTTCCTTCGCCATAATCGAACGATTTTTGATTGTTTGCATCATTCCCCATATCATTTGCACCAGTCACACAAAAGGTGTTTAATGATGATAGCGATGAAACTCTCGTTAGCGGAGATTTATGGTCGAGTCGGTAATACACAAGTCCATTTTTTGTACTGACTGTCGAGAACACTCCATTACACTTGAGTTGAATAGCTTTGATGAAGATTGAATCCGCAGTTTAGTTTTAAAACCCAGATCAGCTAGCGTCAAATTTTTCGTACGAAAATACGCATACATGAAATCGCGTTTATCTGATGCACTATCGAACTTCATAATTATCGGATTTGATTTATTTTTGTTTGGTGCCAATCTAAAAGCAGCTTTGATTGACTTTGTGTTATTGTATTTAATGGCGTCGCAGATGTCAAATACGAGGTTTTTCATGTTTTCATTCTGACTATACGGAATGTTTTTTATGACAACATCACTCAGCTTAGCTTGCCTCTCCAAATAGTCCAAACGATCCTCTACATCATTAGCCAATTTATCAATTTTATCGGTCACCTCATTAGATAGAGTCTCCACTGCTGTTATACAAACATTGCGCACCCCTTCTATTTTTGTGTCGACATACCCAGCGAAAACGTTCAATTTCTTATCAAGAATGCTTTCCAGAGATTGAATATTGGCCTTGTTATTGATTTCCATAGATTCTTGCAGATTTACATTGATAGTGTCCTGCAGCTTCTCATTTTGCTCCTGAATAAATGTTTTTAGCTGTTCCATGTCTACCATTTTTCGGTTGTCAATTGCTGGTTCAAGAGCACGTCTTTTTAAATCATTTGAAGCATTCTCCATTACACTAATTTATCTTACAAAAATATTCCAAAAGAAAAAATCACCAAACTTGACCACAAAATAATTGTTTGCGCAAGAGGACCACGTTGCATCGATCACTTCAACAAAAACACGTATACTGTTCTATTGTTCTCCTCCAAAGTTTACTTTGTTCTGCTTCACCAATATAAAATTTAAATAATCTCCAATAGCTGCAGCTTTACATAAAAACCTTAAATTGAGCTTGTAGCTCATCGACCATTACTGCCGCAGATAAAAGCTTCACGACTAAATTAAACGAGTTGCAGTGAGTTGAACGCTTTTGTAGACGGTGCAAAAAATGTCAATTACTCAGAATCGGCCATCTTGTCAAAAAATACCTAATCAATGCTGCAGTGCCTCTTGAACAACTCACGAAAGTATCGAAGAATACCTAAAACAATCTCAATTAAAACTTAGAAAAACACAAAAAACCTCACCTGTGTTTCAGTGTCTCATGACAAACTCAGCAAGGCACAAAAAAATACCTAAATAATGCGTAAACTGACACCTTTGCTCCAGTGCGTCTTGAACAACTAACGAAGGTATCTAAAAACACCTAAAAAATCTCAATATTAAAAAAAAAATTAAGAAAAACACAAAAAATTACCGGTGTTTCAGTTTCTCATAGCTCACGAAAGTATCGAAGGCGGGGTTGGCACAGTGGTTAGCGTACTGGCCTTCCACCAAAACGATCCGGGTTCAAATCCCGTGTCGGAAAAATTCTACATGGAATTTTTCTAGCAAGTTTAGCGCATTAATAACGTCCTAAAGTTCGCTCAAGCTTCAAAAGTTGGGTAGTTGTGGTGTGTTTGGTGCCCATAACGGCGTACACACTGAATACATTTAGGCGAGATAATAATCAAGCGCCTAACAATTCTTGGAGAAATTGCATAATAACAAAAACGCTACATTCGCATTACTTTGAGACGTGCTTCGGAAGTTACGTTAAGCCGGTGGTCCAGACTACACTTGTTATTGGCTGTAAAATGCTGTTAGTGGAGTCTCTAAATTACGAAATACAATAACAAAAACTATCTCATTTAAAACTTAGAAAAGCAAAAAAAACCTCACCAGTGTCTCAGTGTTTCGGTGTCTCATGACAAACTTAGCAAAGCACCAAAAAATACCTAAACAATGCAAAAAGTGTCACCAATGCTCCAGTCCCTCTTGAACAACTCATGAAAGTATATAAAAATACCTAAAAAATATTAATATTTCAAATAAGTAAATAAGAAAAACACAAAAAAATTACCGGTTTTTAGTTTCTCATACCTTACGAAAGTATCGAAGAACTCTTTAAAAAAAATCAGCAAAACCTTAGGAAAAAATACCTCAACAATGTCACAATGTCTCACGAGAAACTCAGCAAAGTATCAAAAAATACCTAAAAAAGTATTGTCTCAATTAAAACTTAAAACAAATACGAAAAATGTCACCAATGTCCTAGTGTTTCTTAAACAACTCACAAAAGTAACACAAAATTCAATAAAGTAATAAAAAGTTAAGAAACACAAAAAAATTAACGATGTTTCCTTTCCTAATAGCTCACGAAAGTTTCGAAGAATACCTAAAACAATCTCAATTAAAACTTAGAAAATCACAAAAACCTCACCAGTGTCTCAGTGTTTCAGTGTCTCATGACAAACTCAGCAAAGCACCAAAAAATACCTAATCAATGC
>CM055403.1:93078130-93095246 GCA_029228625.1 Pseudolycoriella hygida
ACCGCGTTTCTGGCTCTACCGAAGACCATGAAGCCTGTTCCGTATCCTCTTGGGCTGTCGTTGCTCTTGCCGCTGTAATAAAACGTAAAGTCTCTACTGATCATAGAATCCTTCCCAGGCCATCTAGTTTCCTGTACTGCTGTAATGTCAAGTTTAGTCGCCCTTAGCGCACTAGTGCGTGATCTCAACCCTCCTGGCCGTAACAGAGATCTAACATTCCATGTTCCTAATTGTAAATCGTTGTCCTTTTTCCGTTGCCTAAGTCGTTGCCGTTTATCCTGTCCAATCCGAGGCTCTGTTGTTGAATTCATAACCATATTGCTTTTTTTGAGTGTGGTATGGTGGCTAGCCACACGCACAACCCACTAATTCGATTCCCCTCTGACAAGTCATCAGGTAGCACTCTTAAGTTTAGCACAAAACCCGAAGAGAATTGAGGTCCCGGGGACTACGACGTGGACGTAAAAAGAGCACTTGATAGTTAGACAGTTGCACGCCTGGCACATGACACGGACTACCACACTCCGCTCATATGCAATCAGGCGCTACCCTATCTAACTACCCAATCCCCATTACTTAGGTACGTTAGACGCTTTTTGTAACATATTTTCTGTTTGCCACATCGATTCTGATACGTACGGGTCCCTTCATATGTTTAAAAAAAAAGAGCGTTTCTATGTATCAAGGAAAAAAATCTTCCATCTTGTGACATAAGCAAAATTTTCTTCTTAGTCAACTCTTTCTAGTGACATTCTGTGTAAGGAAAATGTTCCTCTTACTCAACTCCTAGTTACATTCTGTATAAGGAAAATTTGAGTGCGTGTCGATGTGAGTCGCCTTGAAGCACTTCATCTGAAATGTATTTTATCCAATGAAATGTGGCGAAACGAACATTATTGTATAGAAGTGAGCAGTGCTCAAACATTTGTCTGTTTTCTAAAAGGATAAGGCTGTAAATATCAACATTTTTAAAAAACCTATTACACGAAAAGTGAGAAAATAAACTTTTACTGGATTTTAAAATTTTTTTCTAGTCAACTGTATAATGAAAATTTTCGCCTTAGTCAACTTCTTCTAGTTACATGCTCTATGAATAAAATTTTTTATTAAAGTGCCATGTAGCGTTTATCCAATTACTCAGCTGGGCGTTATTAGCGCCCGGAGTGCGGGTGTTATTAATGCCCCGGGCGTTATTAGCGCCCGGAGTGCGGGTGTTATTAACGCACCAGGCGTTATTAGCGCCCGGAGTGCGGGCGTTAATAACCCTTAGGCCGGCGTTAATAAGATCCCGGGCGTTATTAACGACCCGGGCGTTATTTGCGGCGGAGAAATGTCCTGCCACCAATTAAAAGGACATTTTGATTTCTGCAAGTGTAGTAAAAAAATTCGAAAAGAAATCGAAAAAATTTTGTTATGAGCCAATCTAATGACCCCTACCTCCTTGAGAGAAATGTTTACCTGCATTAAAAAATTTTGAAAGACGGTAAAGTAGCCTTAGTTAGGCTCTGTCTATGGATCCTATAGTCCAGACCACTCACACGACCTTCAACAATTTCTATGATTTTTTGCAAAGTTATAAACGGACAAGCAAAGGAAATGCTGTTGACCAATTTTTCGACCGTGTCTTAGAAAGCTTGTGACCGATTTCGCTCATCTTCAAACTCCACCGATCACCTTTCAGGGAGGAAAAAGATTTATAAGGTCGAAATTTGACTGGGTACAAATGTCGTGACAAATACGTGTGCTCTGTTTACTTCGTACAAGCCTTAAAACTCATGTCATGTAGTTGACTGTTTTTGATTTACAAACACACAAATAGCTAGATGTGAAGGGGTAATTACTACAAGCCAAGTGCATTCCTTTATATGATGTTAAATCGACGTGACTACCCCTCGGTGTTCGATGTGTTTAGTACTCGAAATGAAATTAATAATTTAATGAATCAATTAACAAAAATGAATTAATTTTATTAGCACCTGATTGTATTAAATAATTAAAAATATTTACTGATCTATCCCCTCCGAAAACATTTTTCAACCAAAAAAGTCGATCAGTTGGCAGTTTCATTCTACAGTTCGTTCATTTTACGCTTAAACAAATTTGAGATACTTTTGGTTTTTCAAAGATTTAAATGTCATTGACGTCACATTACATAAGATGTATGCGCTAGAAAGAGATCGTAACGTACGTCTGATGTATGTATCTTTATATAGAAAGCTATGTAGTCTGACATTAATGACATTTAAATCTTTAACAGTACAAATTTTGTTTAAGCGTAAAATGAACGAACTGTACTTCGAATAATTCGAATATCTACCATATCTATACAGAATACATACACAACTCGTTGTGTATACATTGAACCCAGCTGGGCCTACAGCTGGTTAGAAAATTAACTGGTAAAAATATAAGATGATCATTGTAATATAGATTCGGTTTTAAATTAAAAGTTCCTTTTTTGCACAATTTTGATCTTTATTCCGCTGATTGGTTTCGCAAAACAACTAAATCGATACAAAAATAGTTAAAAACTGAATCAAATTACACTTAAATAAAAAATCTGGAAGTGCAAATCCCAACAAAAACCTCTGAAAGGTAAAGTGTGACGCCCTAATATCCACTTCCAAAATTAATGATATCGTTTGAGGTGACGCTATCGCTGATAGTACGCAGAAATTTATTTGAATTGAATGTTGGCTCGTGGTCAAAGTTTTATTCTTTGAAAAAAATTACATCACTTTTTTTAAATTACGTTGTGTTAAAAAAAATTGCATCACAAATGCCAGACTCACCAGTGCAATAATTTTTCAACACTTTCAGTTTCCACATGCAAAACTTTAAAAAACAAAACAAACTTCGCACAACGAAAGAAAAGTTAAATTTTTGCGGCGTAAAAACTGAAAGTACAGAAAAAATATTTCGTCGTTGGGTCTGCCATTTGTGACGCAATTTTTTGAACACAACGTAATTTAAAAAAAAAAGGATGCAATTTATTTCCAAAAATAAATCTTTGACCGCGAGCTAACATTCAATTCAAAGAAATATTTGCGTACTATCAGCGATAGCGTTACCTCAAACGATATCATTAATTTTGGAAGTGGACATTATGGACTGCGTCACACTTTACCTTTAAGATGTTGCCTTTAAGATGGTGCCTTGTACCAAAGGTTGGATGGATTGGATTGGATGGATTTTTTGGGTTTGTGGACTTTTTTTTAGGTTGTGGGGGCTTCGTCACGCCCTCCGCTACCGCTCCGGGCATGATAAATTTACATTTCAAATAAATAAAATGAAACAAAAAGAAATTAACATACGATAACATACGAAATAAACGAAAGCTTACAAAAGAAAATTAAAAGACGTCGAGTGCGTCGAGAAGCGTCGAGTGCTTGCTATGCATCAACGTTCTCTTAGTGGACATGTGATGTACAACTCGAAGCTTATTTGGCCTTTTAATTTTCTTTTGTAAGCTTTCGTTTATTTCGTATGTGTAAATATCGCAAATTTCTTTTTGTTTCATTTTATTTATTTGTAATGTAAAGGTATTTGCACTTCCAGGTGTTCTATTTTATTGTAATTTGATTTAGTTGTTTTGCGAAACCGGTCAGCAAAGCTAAATTTGTCAAACAAAAACGAACTTTTTATTTGAAACCGAATTATCCAAAATATCGAAATGTCCAAACAAATCAAATGATTTGATCGCACAGTGTTCAAAATTTTTAATTTTGTATTGAGAATACAATCTGAATATGGAGTTATTCAACCCTTCAAATGATAATTAGTTATCATCTGAAACTGTTACATACATATGAAAAAGTGAATTGAATCATTTTCAGTTGTCAGTGTAAACGTACTACGAATCCATATCACAAAATGGAAATGCAATTAATGCAAGCTACCGGATCTGAATTTTTTGATTTATTCGGAAAATATTCGAATTTTAAAATTCCATCACCATTGAAAAAAGTGTTAACATTGTGCTTGTATGATCGAGCAGTAAGTTTAAGTGAATTTGACGACAAAAGCGTCGAAGAAATTGAACACTTTGTGCGAAATGTATTAAACAAAGACATGATACCCGCGCACGAAACTGTTATAGGACGTTTGCCACCGTTAAGGTAGAAGTTGAAGGATGAACGTGGTTTTAGGTAGAAGAACTCTTTAGACGCTATGTGTGTTGTCGATCCCGGATGTTAGGATCGGGAGAAGTCTGTTGGTATGGGGAATTCTATCGCTGGATTGGTAACTCGAGGTGCGTTGATGACCTTTTCTTCTTGGGTTGCGTTAATAATTTGCTTAGGTTTGACGATGAATAGTGAATTCCGAAGTTGATAGTTCGGAGTCACTAATTATTGTTTCAATAAACACTTCACAATTTTTACGAAGTTATCTTTAATTTCTTTCGAATACAACTTTAGTCACTTCACATAAATTTACTAAGTTCTATTTTGTAATTTATTTCGGTTTACTTTTAGAAGAGTTTGAGAGCTCTTTCCTTAATTATTCCTAGTTGAGAGGAGGAAAGTTTATTTGATACTATTCCCAGTTAAAATTGGGAATGAGACTCGAATCAGACTGCTTGGATTAGACTGATCGGACCAGACTGATTTCTTCGGTACAAAAATCAACTTATTTATAGTCAATTTGTCAACTAGCGTTATTAATAAGTAACGCCCGTATATCGAAATTCTCCAATAAGAACATTTATCGCATTTCATTAAATGCAATAAATGTTTACTTTCTTTTTGGGTGCATTAACATTTGTTTATGCATACTATTTTCGCATATACAAATAAATGCAACGTCAACACGTGCAGCGGTTTCTTTGATATTGAATGTTTTAATTTCCTTATGCCATAACATATTTATTTTTTTTTAGTTAACTTTATTGTAAACAATAAGGTGTTTTATTGCTTACAAAATATGTCTCTTAGCAAATTCTTTGTTCATAGTGTTTTTAACTATGAGAATTTGTTTCATGTTACTAGCATAAGGAAACTTTTGAAGAAAGTTTCGCCATAGGGAATTCTAAGTTGATGTGGAAAATCCACATACAACAAAACAATCGAAAGTTATTTCGGGATTTTTTCAACAGCTCAGGCCAAATATATCATTATGAGTGGGGAAATAAATATTGCGAAAAGTGACTGAGATCTGCGCTTCGTTATATGAAGAAAACCGCGGAAGTTTTAGAAGCGAGGACCCAAATGAAATGTCAGCTGATGAAAACGATAGTGTTTCCGCTTCGAATCGAGCATCCATATCTTCAGCGAGTACATCGTCCTTATTCGATGCTTTGAAAAATTGGATCAGTGCAAAGCCATCTCTTTGTGTGGTAAAAAAAAATGTGTTTGAGAGATAGCACGGTTTTCTTAATACATAAAAATATCGTAGGCTCCCGGAACAGAACTGCAGTACAGAGTCGAAGTTGATTCCTTCGCAATTAAATCGGACGAATACCGAAACTATTACGTGAAGAAAAAGACGGGTAAAAGAACTAGAAGCACGTTGACGGCTTCCAGATGGCATTTATCTAACGTTCAAGACCACTTATTGGAAATTCACGGTGCCATTGAGTTGACCGTTAGTTACAACGAACCCCAGATTTCGAACGGTGCGATTGAGCTTGATGTTCCTGCAAACGAACCGATTTTGAACGATGAGAGCGATACGGAAACGAGACGTGTTGGACATGAAAGTCATATGCAATCCTCTCTACAACAAATCGAAGGTTCTGCCGTTCTACGCATCGTAACAAATTTTATTTTATTCGTTTTCACAACTTTATTCCTCATATTTAAAAAATCCACTGCCTATGACTTCAGGAAGTCACCAACTCTCAAAGCAACGACAAAGACATGCATATATTGACATTGACAACATTCTAACAACCACACGGTGACGTAAAGAAAATTAGTTTCAACGAACACTATATGTTATTTTTTTTAAACTATGTTTTTTCCGTTTTCTTGTTTGGTATCTTCCACAATTGACTTTACTCCTCATTTTTTTTTTATATTTTTATTTCATACCCTATGTTCTAAAAATCAATAATCTGCAAACAAACGAAATCTACGCGACTTAATTTTTTTTTAAATCGTCTTTAGCGTCTTAAAACGAAAGCGGGTCTAGGGTTGTGAGGCATGCCGAGAGAGAACAGTACAGAGCGCTATCAGATATGTTTAGAGCACCTTTCCCTAACTTCATTCGCGTTGAAGCACAGTAGAGCTGTTTACGATTTCTGGTTCTATACCTATGAAAGGTTGTTTTGAATTGAATCGTACTGTAAGACTGTCCACAGATCGAGTTATGCATGAAGCTACAAATGCTCTGTTTATAAAGGCCATTGATGTTCAAGACTCCGGGGCACTGAACGGTGAATAGATCAACAGTGGGGTGACACTGTGGGAGCTTGCAAACATGTTTTAAACACCTTTTTTGCTATGTCTGCAGGGGTGTGAATGGGATGTGGACGGCGAATCTGACGAAGGTTGTAGAAAGATCTTTAGCTCCGTAGTCACATAAAGCGCCTCGGGCACATAAAGCGCCGCAGGCACATAAAGCGCCGCAACACATAAAGCGCCGCAGGCACATAAAGCGCCACAGGCACAAAGCATCGCAGACTAATAATTAGCCGGGGTCCAAGGCGCTGCTAGTATAAAAACATAATTCTGTTAATCTGATCGCAGCTTTATGCACGTTCTCGCTTATTGCTTTCGAGTGCCCTCACACTCACCCGCTTCAACGCCTGCGAATGCGAATCCACTAGTGGTTGCCGGGATCTAACTCTGGGGGTTTGCTCGGAGAAAAAAGTCTTATGATTTTTATGAGCAACATTTTCACAGAAGAAAATGTTTTCATCCTATTTTATCCAGAGGATTTAGGCAGCGAAAACTATTCAAATTTGGTGGTTTGGTAAATTTTTTGTGATGAAAGTGTTGATGTTGTGTGGAGTGGAATGCGCTTTCAATCAATCGATAGTGCAGGTTCAGTGGAAAAAAATTGACGAATAATGTTGGTTGAAAAATTTCGATGCGATTTGTCGCCAACGAACGGGAGCAGTTCCTAGGCTATATCTCGGTCAGCAGTGGTCGGCAGACTGCGCAGAAATTGGTTATTTTTAGAGCGTTTTTTGAAGTTAAACTTTTTGCGATTTTTTGGGATTATTTGAGATTATTGTGATTATTGTGATTATTGGGATTATTTGGGATTATTTGGATTATTTGGGATTATTTGAGACCATTATGATGTAATTTCCCCCGATTTTTTTGCGTTTTTCTTAATTTTTTTTTTGAATATTGAGATTTTTTAGGTATTTTTAGATATTTTCGTGAGTTGTTCAAGAGGCACTGGAGCAGTGGTGACACTTTATGCATTATTTAGGTATTTTTTGGTGCCTTGCTGAGTTTGACATGAGCCGCTGAAACACTGAGACACTGGTGACGTTTCTTGTGTTTTTCTAAGTTTTAATTGAGATTGTTTTAGGTATTCTTCGGTACTTTCGTGAGCTATGTAAAAGTGAAACACCGGCAGTTTTTTTGTGTTTTTCTTATTTTTTTGATTGATATATTGAGATTCTTTTTACTTTCGTAAGTTGTTCAAGAGGCACTGAAGCATTGGTGAAAATTTTTGCATTGCTTAGGTATTTTTTGGTGCTTTGCTGACTTTATCATGAGACACCGACACAATGAGACACAACAATGAACCAAACAAGGCGTCACTGTTACCTACAAGCTATATACCAATCTCTCTATTGAGTTGCTGCTATAAGCTCTTTGAGAGAGTCATGCTGACAAGGATAAAAGAAGTCATCGACGCAAAAATTCCAAATGAGCAAGCAGCATACAGGAAAGGCCGTAATTGCTGCGACCAGGCCCTGGCGCTCACGAACTACATTGAACTAGGCTTTCAAAGGGGGTTGAAAACTGCAGCGGTGTTCTTGGACTTATCTGCAGCATATGATACCGTATGGAAACGGGGCTTATTATTCAAACTCAGCAAAATCGTTCCGTGCCGAAAAACGCTAACGGTGGTAATGAACATGCTAAGCGATCGCAGCTTTCAAGTGAGATTGAATGGAAAGACAAGTCGTAAGCGGGTGCTTAATAATGGGCTCCCTCAAGGGTCAGTCCTGGTCCTGGCGGGTTTTTTGTATTGCGTCTACACTATGGACTTGCCAGCAACGAAGTCAAGAAAATTCGTATTCGCGGATGATAACGCAATGGCCTGTCAATCGAAATTCTTCCAGGATCTGCAGTCCTTGTTAACAGAAGACTTGGAATTGTTGTCTCAATACTACAAATATTGGAGACTGAAGCCGAATGTCGGGAAAACAGTGCACTGTCTCTTTCACCTGAACAATCAACAGGCAAACCGAAAGCTCAAGTTGAAATTAAATGGACAAACGGTAGAATATAAAGCAAATCCTGTGTACCTGGGCATCCCCTTAGATCGCAGTCTTACTTATCGGGCAAACTGCGAGCGTCTCAAGACTAAATTAAAAACACGTGTCAACATTATGCAAAAATTAGCAGGGTCAACTTGGGGATGTTCAGCTAAAACTCTGAGAATCACAACTCAGGCTATGGTGACGTCAGTGGCCAACTACTGTTCCCCAGTCTGGATGAACAGCGCGCATGTAAAGAAAGTGGACACTCAGATAAATAATGCACTTCGAACCGTCTGTGGTGCGGTCGACCCAACAGAAGTGGAGTGGCTCTACGTGCTGAGTAACATCGCACCTCCCCACATCCAAAGACAGGAATCAGCCCTCAAAGAGTGCACTAAAATAGAATTAGACATGGAACGTCCGATCTCTAAAGACATAGAGTCTACTCCCACCACGATCAGGTTACCGTCTAGGCACCCTTTTTGGCTCTTTTACCGCGAAGGAAATGATCTGCCTGACTTAAAAACTAGATGGAGGGAATGGTGGCTGGAAGCATCTGTCACAAACAAACAACTGATAGCTGATCCAACGGAGGAGGTGAAGGGCTACGATTTACCGAGAAAGCTGTGGGTGAGGTTAAATCGCTTCAGAACAGGACAAGGGTGTTGCGTATTTCTGATGCATAGATGGGGGTTTGCTGACTCACCATTATGTCAGTGTGGTCAACCCCAAACCATGGATCACATAATAAATCAGTGCTGTATTAGTCGTTTCACAGGAGGCATAAATGTATTAAACGAGACAACAACCGAGGCAATTAAATGGTTGGAAGAATTGAAAGTGGAGGTATAAATAGTTCAAGGATTAGCGTGCATCGAAATCAAAGCAAATTATTGTAGACCGTGGTTATATTGCGATGAATTGTAGATTGTGGATATTGTAGAAAATTTCTTAAGTCATTGGAATAAATAAATAAATGAGACACTGGTGAGGCTTTTTGTGTTTGTCTAAGTTTTAATTGAGAGTGTTTTAGGTATTCTTCGATACTTGCGTGAGCTATGTGAAACTGAAACAACGGTAATTTTTTTGTGTTTTTCTTAATTATATAATATAATATTCAGATACTTTCGTGGGTTGTTCAAGAGGGACTGGAGCATTGTTTAGGTATTTTTTGGTGCTATGCTGAGTTTATCATGAGACACCGAAACACTGAGACACTGGTGAGGCTTTTATGTTTTTCTAAGTTTAAGTTGAGATTTTTTTTAGGTATTCTTCGAACCTATAATGAGCTATGAGGAAAGGAAACATCGGTAATTTTTTTGGGTGTTTCTTAACTTTTCATTAATTTATTGAAATTTTTTAGGAATTTTGTGTTGCTTTTGTGAGTTGCTAAAGAAACACTAGGACATTGGTGACATTTTTTTGTATTTGTTTTAAGTTTTAATTGAGACATTGAGATTTTTTTTAGGTATTTCTTGATACTTTGTTGAGTTTCTCGTGAGACACTGAGACATTGGTGAGGTTTTTTGTGTTTTTCTGAGATTTTGATTAATTTATTCAGTTTTTTTATACTTTCTTGAGTTTTTCAAGACACTCTGGGACATTGGTGCACTTTTTGTATTTTGTTTTTTAAGTTTTTTACGATCTTTTTATAGTCCCACTTTTTTCAGAGCTCTTCAACATTATTCTTTCATTTATGTCTATCCGATGTAACGGTTTTGAATGTTGGCCAAAGTGGCATCAAGTCAATAAGTGTTTCTTATTTACTTTAAGAGCGGCAATCTTAACTTACGGGACTAGGATGTGTTCCCTGTAATAGTTGGGATTGCTTTGACAGTGTTGTTTAGCCGTAGTGGCATCGGAAGTCAATTAGTGTTTCTTATTTACTTTCAGAGCGGCAATCTTAACTCACAGGACGAGGATGTGTTCCCTATGATAGTTGGATTTGCTCCGACCGACAGTGTTGTTCAGCCGTAGTGGTATCTGACATCAATCAGTGTTTTTGAGATTTTTTTAAGTATTCTTCGAAACTTTCGTGAGCCATGAGGAAAGGAAACATCGGTAATTTTTTTGTGTTTTTCTTAACTTTTTATTAATTTATTGACATTTTTTAGGAATTTTGTGTTTTTTTTGTGAGTTGTTAAAGCAACACTAGGACATTGGTGACATTTTTGGTATTTGTTTTAAGCTTTAATTGAGACAATGAGCTTTTTTTAGGTATTTTTTGATACTTTGCTGAGTTTCTCGTGAGACACTGTGACATTGTTGAGGTATTTTTTTCCTAAGGTTTTACTGATTTTTTTAAAGAGTTGTTCGATACTTTCGTAAGGTATGAGAAACTGAAAAACCGGTAATTTTTTTGTGTTTTTCTTATTTACTTATTTGAAATATTGAAATTTTTTACGTATTTTAAGAAACTTTCATGAGTTGTTCAAGAGGCACTGGAGCATTGGTGACACTTTTTGCATTGTTTAGGTATTTTTTGGTGCTCTGCTAGGTTTGTCATGAGACACCGAAACACTGAGACACTGGTGAGGCTTTTTTTGCTTTTCTAAGTTTTAATTGAGATTGTTTTATTTATTCTTCGATACTTTCGTGAGCTATGAGAAACTGAAACACCGGTAATTTTTTTTGTGTTTTTCTTAATTTTTTTTTTTAATATTGAGATTTTTTAGCTATTTTTAGAACCTTCGTGACTTGTTCAAGAGGCACTGGAGCAGTGATGCCACTTTATGCATTGTTTATATAAATATGGTGCCTTGCTGAGTTTGTTACGAGACACTGAAACACTGAGACAATGGTGAGGTTTTTTGTGTTTTTCTAAGTTTTAATTGAGATTGTTTTCGGTATTCTTCGATACTTTCGTGAGCTATGAGGAAAAGAAACATCGGTAATTTTTTTGTGTGTTTCTTAATTTTATATTAATTGATTGAAATTTTTTAGGAATTTTGTGTTGCTTTTGTGAGTTGTTAAAGAAACACTAGGACATTGGTGACATTTTTGTATTTGTTTCAAGTTTTAATTGAGACATTGAGATTTTCTTAGGTATTTTTTGATACTTTGCTGAGTTTCTCGTGAGACACTGTGACATTGTTGAGGTATTTTTTTCCTAAGGTTTTACTGATTTTTTTAAAGAGTTGTTCGATACTTTCGTAAGGTATGAGAAACTGAAAAACCGGTAATTTTTTTGTGTTTTTCTTATTTACTTATGTCAAATATTGAGATTTTTTAGGTATTTTTAGATACTTTCATGAGTTGTTCAAGAGGCCCTGGAGCTTTGGTGACACTTTTTGCATTGTTTATGTATTTTTTGGTGCTTTGCTTAGTTTGTCATGAGACACCGAAACACTGAGGTTTTTTTTTGCTTTTCTAAGTTTTAATTGAGATTGTTTTAGGTTATTTTCGATACTTCTGTGAGCTATGAGAAACTGAAACACCGGTAATTTTTTTGTGTTTTTCTAAGTCGAAATGTTTATTTCAGCATTAGAACATATATCACAAAGATTACAATTACAAGAAAAATCACAAAAAAATATCACAGATAGAAGACTTCCTCTAAATTCTCAGATTGCTTGAAACACCCCATTACAGCTGCAGCGTTTCCCTTTTGTATTGCCATACTAATACGTTGCTTGAGGAAGCTCTTAGATCTTGGTTCGTCTGTTTTCAGTGCAATCATTGTCCCCCATTGAAAAATTTTAAAGCTTCATCGCACCACGGTCCCATAGTTTCGACTGCGAAGGGTACGAAATGGAAATTTCTTTCAATTAATGACCTGTATTTGGATGCTTTCCGATTTGCTTTGTCGTTGGCTGCTTTACCCGCTACTTTCGAGCTAAGCTTTAAGTTACTAGAGGCGAGCGTGTCAGTGCAAGTAGCATCCCACACCAGGGATTGGCCTCTATACCACGGTATCAAACTAGTGCCATCCACTCTTTTTCCGTCTTCCCTAGATAAATCTGGTGGTTCCAATTTCGCTGGCACATCCGCTGTCACTAGAGCTCTTTTTATTATATTGTTTAACTCTGAGTGTCTTGACCATCTCCCAGCGCTCTTCTTACACTTTAGACCATGTCGTCCTTTTCTTTCTACACGCGCACCACAGACACACTCGTGTGGCGTACATATGTCAATGCCCAAACGTATCTTCATCCTTCTCAAATTCTAGTTGATTGAATAGTCGGTGCGTCTGAACAGCGTCCCATCCTCTCTGGACTCCTGGGAATTCGGGGTGACTCGTATTGGGATTCAGATATTGCCATGCTTCGAAACCATCTTCGTAATCGGATATTTCTTCAATGTTGAGCGAAGGCAGGCGTAACATAATGCTAATCATTGAAGATAACCCGTTCACTGATGATAAAAAGGCTGGCAAAGCCAAATCTTGGACTCTTCGCACCCCAAGTCCGCCACGTCGTACTTGCAGTGAAGACAAAATCCACTGGTCGTTGTTCAATTTAGAGTTCGTAATTGTTTCTAAAGTGGTCTTGATGGTCGCGTCCACTTCCTCTAAAACTTCTTTGTGGTTCCAGGTGGGTGACGTTCGTAGCAGGAATACCAGTTTGGGAACTGTCAGGCAGTTTTTCAGAAGATAATATGCAATTTGGTAATTATCTAGGTCTATAAGTCTTTCAAACAATAATCTTAGCTGGCGCAGTTTCTTATCGAAAACGTTGGTAAATGTATTTTCAGTAATCGGGGCTCCTAAAAGAGTGAGCTCGTTGACGACTATTATCCCTGGGGAAATTTCATTGAACCGGTACACTACGTCTTGATCTACGTCGGAGCAAAAGTATATTTCACATTTGGCGGGGACCAAAATTGGCTGCATTCATTTATCACTGTTTTAAAATCCTTGAAGACACTTTCGCAACTCCCTGCAATCGATCCATCGTCGAGGTAAAAGAAACCAGACTTTCTACAACGGCTTGAATTGCTGAGCAAAAAATGAATGGCCCGCAGGGATCACCCTGCTGCGCTCCGTTCTGTGATAAGATTATATCCTCTCCATAGAAAAGAAGGGTGGATGTCGCATAGCAGCGCCATAGAAATGGGTAGATGCCTGGGCAATTCTCTTTTATTTCTTCTAGGAATTTATCACGGTCGAGTTCGTTGAAGGCGTTTCGGAAGTCTATTTTTACAATAACTACGTTCCCATGTCTGTTTTTCTTAATAAATGTTCGCGTCGCATGTGCTGCTACTTCGCATCCTCCTTTCGTCCCATACCCGACCTGTCGGGGAGCGAATTTCTTTGACATATGTGGTCTTACTGGAGCGCTAGCCAGTTTCGCAGTTAGGCGGCGGAACGTGTTCCCAACTGCGATAGGTCGAATGCCGCCTCCTTCTTTGTTCAACGCGCATAAGGTTGCTCCGTACATAATTGAGCTCAGTTCGTTCGGTACTTTACCAGAGAGCATAAAGTTGGTTAATTTGGTAACTGACTTAATGAGCTTCAGGCCAGCTGCACCTGTATGTGGTGCTGTCAAATCTTTCAAGACTTGAGGCAGTATTCCATCGACCCCTGAAGATGACCCATTGGGAAAGTTATCGACCACATCCTTCTCCGAAACAACTAAATATTCAGACTTTTTTCCTGGCCCTTCGGGAATATTTAGTTTCCTTTTTGGCGCTGGATGTTTCATTCTCAGTTGCGTTAGCGTCTCAAGTGTTTGCGGGGCTAATGTTTCATTCGATGATAAGATTTTAATAGCACCTTTCACATCGCCTTCAGCTATTTTGTATTCAATTCTTCTTGTTATTGAAATTGGTGCTTTGTTTTTAACTCTCTGCTTGAAAACAATAGATGGCTTGTTGATGTTTTGCTTAACAAGAGTCGTTAATGAGACCTTCGTTGATCTTTCTGAAACTTGGAGCGATGCGTACGCAAATGTTAGCAGATTCATCCAGTTTTTGTTCGATTTTGGGTTAGCCATACAGTTGTCGATTGTTTTTGCTAAGTTATTTGGCGCTAACACCCGCGCTCCTCTTGGGATCTTTTTCAGAACTTTGATGTTCCTTTTGCATCTTGCCAGCAAATTAACGGAATCATCGAGTGTAATCGCTGGTTCTAAAGTATCCTCTCCGATATGTGGCGTAGTGCCTGAGGATTCGTTGATGTCATTGTACTGAGAGTTTAGCGGAGCTGATGACATCGGAGCTATCGAAGTTATTCGTGAGGATGTGAAGTCTGTTGTTAAATGGTATTTTCCTGGTCGAACACCCCGAGTCTGGGGGTCCCCTGTCGGGCTCAGCCACCGAAAATGACCGCTTTTCATGTAGCCGGTGAAATACAGATATAACGGAATTCTAATTGTTTCGCTGGTCTGCACTACGGAAGACTCACTGTCATAACAACAGAATTCGGTCAGGTTGTTTTGTTGTATCACAAAAAAATCGAAATCAAACAGTTCAGCTATGGCGACCAGTTCAGCTATGGTTCCATACTTTCCTGGTGTCAGCATGTAGGCTTCGTAGCTCTCCATGCTGATTCCCGGGCATTCATCATTTCTAAGACTTGTCAATAATTCAGGGATCTCATTTTCAAGGTTGGTAATTATGCTGTCTTTGAATCTGCTGACGTTATTAGATAGAATGTAATTCACAGTCATTTTCCTGAGCTCATTGGCGTCACTTGGAATATTGTCGAAAGTTTCTCTGTGGGCTTTTAGAAAGGCAGTTATTGCTAAGAATAGACAGTCGCCGTCGCAGACAATTTTCTATTACACCAAACTCCTTAATGGTATCCTCATTGATAATTTGTAGTTTGTTCCATACCTGAGGATGAGTTGAAATAATTGAGTTTTCGACGTCAGATCCTGTAGTTGGGAGACTTTGCAATAGGTCGTGAGTACGTCTACTGACTGCCGACTCAATTTCCTCTTTCGTATGGCCTATAGTCCAATGTTGTTTCAAACCACCTATAGTGGTAAAGTCTCTCCTACAAATGGGGCAAATATTTACTTCACTATCATCTTCCGTGCCATCTGACTCCATCCTACTTATTTGCGGATATCGCTATTAGGAAAATATCAGTTTAACTTTTTACGAAAACAAAATTGCGAAAAATGTGACCTGGCTGGCTCTTTTCTTATTTTCGTTTCATTGATGAAAAAGAAGAAATGCCGAAAAAAAAATTCCCCGTCAATTTTTAATATGTGATCTTTATAATAACTGCTACGTATGTCAAGACGGCTTTGTTCTAAAAACGATGACGGCACAACAACAGAAATATGGCGTGACTGACGTAATGACGTAGAATTGCTGTTTACGTTTGTGTTCAAAAATTTGTACATTTCGAAGTCTTATCCCAATCCCGGAAACACAGGATTCAGCAAAACTCCAACATCCATCGACACTCAACGACCAGTAGACCCAATTGAAACAGGTAGTACAATAATCAATTTCACTTTTGCGCTCTTAATTCATCAATCAATTTGCAGCGTCTTCTCTACACCTTCGTAGTCGATGTGTTGAATTGAATTAGTGTTTTAGTGTTTTAGTGTTTTAGTGTTGAATTGAATTAGTGTTTTTCTTAATTTTTTTTTTTTGAATATTGAGATTTTTTAGGTATTTGTAGATACTTTCATGAGTTGTTCAATAACTGGAGCAGTGGTGACACTTTATGCATTGTTTAAGTATTTTTCGGTGCCTTGCTGAATTTGCCATCAGGCACTGAAACACTGAGACACTGGTGAGGTTTTTTGTGTTTTTCCAAGTTTTAATTGAGATTGTTGTAGGTATTCTTCGATACTTTCGTGAGCTATGTGAAACTGAAACACCGGTAATTTTTTTGTGTTTTTCTTTATTTTTTTTTTAATATTGAGATTTTTTAGGTATCTTCAGATACTTTCGTGAGTTGTTCAAGAGGCACTGGTCATTGTTTAGGTATTTTTGGTGCTTTGCTGAAATTATCATGAGACACCGAAACACTGAGACACTGGTGAAGTTTTTTGTGTTTTTCCAAGTTTCAGTTGAGATTTTTTTAGTTATTCTTCGAAACTTTCGTAAGCTAAGAGGAAAGGAAACATCGATGATTTTTTTGTTATTAATTTATTGAAATTTTTTAGGAATTTTGTGTTGCTTTTGTGAGTTGCTAAAGAAACACTAGGACATTAGTGACATTTTTTTGTATTTGTTCTAAGTTTTAATTGAGACATTGAGATTTTTTTTGGTATTTCGTGATACTTTGTTGAGTTTCTCGTGAGACACTGAGACATTGGTGAGGTTTTTTGTGTTTTCCTGAGTTTTTGATTAATTTATTGAGTTTTTTTATGCTTTCTTGAGTTTTTCAAGATCTTGACATTGGTGCAATTTTTGTGTTTTGTTTTTTAAGTTTTTATTTTATACGATCTTTTTATAGTGCCACTTTTTTTCAGCGCTCTTCAACATTATTCTTTCATTTATGTCTATCCGAGGTAACGGTTTTGAATGTTGGCCAAAGTGGCATCGGAAGCCAATTAATGTTTCTTATTTACTTTAAGAGCGGCAAACTTAACTTACGGGACGAGGATGTGTTCCCTATAATAGTTGGATTTGCTCCGACCGACAGTGTTGTTCAGCCGTAGTGGTATCTGACATCAGTCTGACAATCAGTGTTTTTGAGATTTTTTTAGGTATTCTTCGAAACTTTCGTGAGCTATTAGGAAAGGAAACATCATTAATTTTTTTGTGTGTTTCTTAACTTTTCACTACTTTATTGAATTTTGTGTTACTTTTGTGAGTTGTTAA
>CM055403.1:93102559-93114774 GCA_029228625.1 Pseudolycoriella hygida
CAAACATCGGTAATTTTTTTGTGTGTTTCTTAAAATTTTATTAATTTATTGAAATTTTTTAGGAATTTTGTGTTGCTTTTGTGAGTTGTTAAAGAAACACTAGGACATTGCTGACATTTTTTTGTGTTTGTTTTAAGTTATAATGGAGACATTGAGATTTTTTTAGATATTTTTTGATACTTTGCTGAGTTTTTCGTGAGACACTGTGACATTGGTGCCTTGCTGACTTTGTCAGGAGACACCGAAGCACTGAGACACTGGTGAGGTATTTTTTGCTTTTCTAAGTTTTATTTGAGTTTGTTTTAGGTTATTTTCGATACTTTTGTGAGCTCTGAGAAACTGAAACACCGGTGATTTTTTTGTGTTCTTCTTAAATTTTATTGAATCATGAGATTTTTTGGGTATTTTGAGGTACTTTCGTGAGTTGTTCAAGAGGCGCTGGAGCATTGTTAAGGTATTTTTTGGTGCTTTGCTGAGTTTATCATGAGACACCGAAACACTGAGACACTGGTGAAGTTTTTTGTGTTTTTCCAAATTTCAGTTGAGATTTTTTTAGTTATTCTTCGAAACTTTCGTAAGCTATGAGGAAAGGAAACATCGATGATTTTTTTGTTATTAATTTATTGAAATTTTTTAGGAATCTTGTGTTGCTTTTGTGAGTTGCTAAAGAAACACTATAACATTGGTGACATTTTTTTGTATTTGTTTTAAGTTTTAATTGAGACATTGAGATTTTTTTAGGTATTTCTTGATACTTTGTTGAGTTTCTCGTGAGACACTGAGACATTGGTGTGGTTTTTTGTGTTTTTCTGAGTTTTTGATTAATTTATTGAGTTTTTTTATGCTTTCTTGAGTTTTTCAAGACACACTGGGACATTGGTGCACTTTTTGTATTTTGTTTTTTAAGTTTTTATTTTATACGATCTTTTTATAGTGCCACTTTTTTCAGAGCTCTTCAACATTATTCTTTCATTAATGTTTATCCGAGGTAACGGTTTTGAATGTTGGCCAAAGTGGCATCGGAAGTCAATTAGTGTTTCTTATTTACTTTAAGAGCGGAAAAATTACTTACGGGACGAGGATGTGTTCTCTATAATAGTTGGATTTGCTCGGACCGAGAATGTTGCTCAGCCGTAATGGTATCTGACATTAGTGTTTTTTATTTCTGTGCGTCAAACTTAACTTAGAGGATGTGTTCCCTATAATAGTTAGGTGTGTTCCGACCGACAGTGTTCTTCAGCCGTAGTGTTATCTGACGTCATTTAGTGTTTTTTTTTTTTTTTTTAAGTGCGCCAAACTTAACTTACGGGACGAGGATATGTTCCCTGTAATAGTTGGGATTGCTTTGACAGTGTTGTTTAGCCGTAGTGGCATCGGAACTCATAGTGTTTCTTATTTACTTTCAGAGCGGCAATCTTAACTTACGGAACGAGGATGTTTTCCCTATGATAGTTGGATTTGCTCCGACCGACAGTGTTGTTCAGCCGTATTAGTGTCTGACATCAATTAGTGTTTTTTATTTTTTTTTAAGTGCGCCAAACTTAACTTACGGGACGAGGATGTGTTCTCTATAATAGTTGGATTTGCTCCGACCGACAGTGTTGTTCAGTCGTAGTGGTAACTGACATCAATCAGTGTTTTTGAGATTTTTTTACGTATTCTTCGAAACTTTCGTGAGCTATTAGGAAAGGAAACATCGTTAATTTTTTTGTGTGTTTCTTAACTTTCTATTACTTTATTGAATTTTGTGTTACTTTTGTGAGTTGTTAAAGAAACACTAGGACATTGGTGACATTTTTTGTATTTGTTTTAAGTTTTAATTGAGACAATGAGATTTTTTTAGGTATTTTTTGATACTTTGCTGAGTTTCTCGTGAGTCACTTTGACATTGTTGACGTATTTTTTCCTAAGGTTTTGCTGATTTTTTTTAAAGAGTTCTTCGATACTTTCGTAAGGTATGAGAAACTAAGAACCGGTATTTTTTTGTGTTTTTCTTATTTACTGATTTGAAATATTAATATTTTTTAGGTATTTTTTTATACTTTCATGAGTTGTTGAAGAGGGACTGGGGCATTGGTGACACTTTTTGCATTGTTTAGGTATTTTCTGGTGCTTTGCTAAGTTTGTCATGAGACACCGAAACACTGATAAACTGGTGAGGTTTTTTTTGCTTTTCTAAGTTTTAATTGAGATTGTTTTTGTCATTGTGTTTTGTATTTTAGAGACTCCACTAAGAGCATCTTACAGCCTATAACAAGTGTAGTCTGGACCACCGGCTTAACGTGACTTCCGAAGCTCAGTCTCAGAGTAATGCGAATGTAGCGTCTTTGTTATTATGCAATTACTCCAAGAATTGTTAGGCGCTTGATTATTATCTCGTCTAAATGTAGGCTTAGATATTTCGTGCACAAATTCGTCGTATATGGGTTACGTCATACGTTTCATTCAGTGTGTACGCCGTTATGGGCACCAAACACACCAAAACTACACAACTTTTGAAGCTTGAGTGAACTTTAGGACGTTATTAATGCGCCACACTTGCTAGAAAAATTTCATGTAGAATTTTTCCGACACGGAATTTGAACCCGGATCGTTTTGGTGGAAGGCCAGTACGCTAACCACTGTGCCAACCCCGCCTTCGATACTTTCGTGAGCAATGAGAAACTGAAACACCGGTAATTTTTTGTGTTTTTCTTAATTTTTTTTTTTAATATTGAGATTTTTTAGGTGTTTTTAGATACCTTCATGAGTTGTTCAAGAGGCACTGGAGCAGTGATGTCAGTTTATGCATTGTTTAGGTATTTTTTGATGCCTTGCTGAGTTTGTCATGAGACACTGAAACACTGGTGAGGTTTTTTGTGTTTTTCTAAGTTTTAATTGAGATTGTTTTAGGTATTCTTCGATACTTTCGTGAGTTGTTCAAGAGGCACTGCAGCATTGATTAGGTATTTTTTGGTGCTTTGCTGAGTTTGTCATGAGACACTGAAACACTGAGACACTGGTGAGGTTTTTGTGATTTTCTAAGTTTTAATTGAGATTGTTTTAGGTATTCTTCGAAACTTTCGTGAGCTATTAGGAAAGGAAACATCGCTAATTTTTTTGTGTATTTCTTAACATTTTATTAATTTATTGGAATTTTTTAGGAGTTTTGTGTTGCTTTTGTGAGTTGTTAAAGAAACACTAGGACATTGCTGACATTTTTTTGTGTTTGTTTTAAGTTATAATTGAGACATTGAGATTTTTTTAGATATTTTTTGATACTTTGTTGAGTTTTTCGTGAGACACTGTGACATTGGTGCCTTGCTGAGTTTGTCAGGAGACACCGAAACACTGAGACACTGGTGAGGTATTTTTTGCTTTTCTAAGTTTTAATTGACTTTGTTTTAGGTTATTTTCGATACTTTTGTGAGCTATGAGAAACTGAAACACCGGTGATTTTTTTGTGTTCTTCTTAATTTTTTTTTGAATTATGAGATTTTTTAGGTTTTTTGAGGTACTTTCGTGAGTTGTTCAAGAGGCACTGGAGCATTGTTTAGGTATTTTTGGTGCTTTGCTGAGTTTATCATGAGACACCGAAACACTGAGACACTGGTGAAGTTTTTTGTGTTTTTCTAAGTTTCAGTTGAGATTTTTTTTAGTTATTCTTCGAAACTTTCGTGAGCTATGAGGAAAAGAAACATCGGTAACTTTTTTGTTATGAATTTATTGAAATTTTTTAGGAATTTTGTGTTGCTTTTATGAGTTGCTAAAGAAACACTATAACATTGGTGACATTTTTTTGTATTTGTTCTAAGTTTTAATTGAGACATTGAGATTTTTGTAGGTATTTCTTGATACTTTGTTGAGTTTCTCGTGAGACACTGAGACATTGGTGAGTTTTTTTGTGTTTTTCTGAGTTTTTGATTAATTTATTGAGTTTTTTTATACTTCCTTGAGTTTTTCAAGACACACTGGGACATTGGTGCACTTTTTGTATTTTGTTTTTTAAGTTTTTATTTTATACTATCTTTTTATAGTGCCTTTTTTTTTCAGAGCTCTTCAACATTATTCTTTCATTTATGTCTATCCGAGGTAACGGTTTTGAATTTTGGCCAAAGTGGCATCGGAAGTCAATTAGTGTTTCTTATTTACTTTCAGAGCGGCAATCTTAACTTACGGGACGAGGATGTGTTCCCTATGATAGTTGGATTTGCTCCGACCGACAGTGTTGTTCAGCCCTATTAGTGTCTGACATCAATTAGTGTTTTTTATTTTTTTTAAGTGCGTCAAAATTAACTTACGGGACGAGGATGTGTTCACTATAATAGTTGGGTGTGTTCCGACCGACAGTGTTCTTCAGCCGTAGTGGTATCTGACATCAATTAAAGTTTTTTATTATTTTTATGTGCGCCAAACTTAACTTACGGGAGGAGGATGTGTTCCCTATAATAGTTGGATTTGCTCCGACCGAGAATGTTGTTCAGCCGTAGTGGTATCTGACATTAGTGTTTTTTATTTTTTGTGCGTCAAACTTAACTTAGAGGATGTGTTCCCTATAATAGTTGGGATTGCTTTGACAGTGTTGTTTAGCCGTAGTGGCATCGGAAGTCAATTACTGTTTCTTATTTACTTTCAGAGCGGCAATCTTAACTTACGGGACGAGGATGTGTTCCTTATGATAGTTGGATTTGCTCCGACCGACAGTGTTGTTCAGCCCTATTAGTGTCTGACATCAATTAGTGTTTTTTTTTTTTTAAGTGCGCCAAACTTAACTTACGGGACGAGGATGTGTTCCCTATAATAGTTGGATTTGCTCCGACCGACAGTGTTGTTCAGCCGTAGTGGTCTCTGACATCAATCAGTGTTTTTGAGATTTTTTTAAGTATTCTTCGAAACTTTCGTGAGCTCTGAGGAAAGGAAACATCGGTAATTTTGTTAACTTTTTATTAATTTGTTGAAATTTTTTTAAGAATTTTGTATTACTTTTGTGAGTTGTTAAAGAAACACTAGGACATTGGTGACATTTTTTGTATTTGTTTTAAGTTTTAGTTGAGACATTGAGATTTTTTTAGGTATTTTCTGATACTTTGCTGAGTTTCTCGTGAGACACTGTGACATTGTAGAGGCATTTTTTTCCTAAGGTTTTGCTGATTTTTTAAAGAGTTGTTCGATACTTTCGTAAGGTATGAGAAACTGAAAAACCGGTAATTTTTTTGTGTTTTTCTTATTTACTTTTTTGAAATATTGATATTTTTTAGGTATTTTTAGATACTTTCATGAGTTGTTCAAGAGGCACTGGAGCATTGGTGACACTTTTTGCATTGTTTAGGTATTTTTTGGTGCTTTGCTAAATTTGTCATGAGACCCTGAAACACTGAGACACTGGTGAGGTTTTTTGTGTTTTTCTAAGTTTAAATTGAGATTGTTTTAGGTATTCTTCGATACTTTCGTGAGCTATGTGAAACTGAAACACCGGTAATTTTTTTGTGTTTTTCTTAATTTTTTTTTTAATAATGAGATTTTTTAGGTATCTTCAGATACGTTCGTGAGTTGTTCAAGAGGCACTGGAGCATTGTTTAGGTATTTTTTGGTGCTTTGCTGAGTTTATCATGAGACACTGTTGAAGTTTTTTTGTGTTTTCCTAAGTTTCAGTTGAGATTTTTTTTAGTTATTCTTCGAAACTTTCGTGAGCTATGAGGAAAAGAAACGTCGGTAACTTTTTTGTTATGAATTTATTGAAATTTTTTAGGAATTTTGTGTTGCTTTTGTGAGTTGCTAAAGAAACACTATAACATTGGTGACATTTTTTTGTATTTGTTCTAAGTTTTAATTGAGACATTGAGATTTTTTTTGGTATTTCTTGATACTTTGTTGAGTTTCTCGTGAGACACTGAGACATTGGTGAATTTTTTTGTGTTTTTCTGAGTTTTAATTGAGATTGTTTTAGGTATTCTTCGATACTTTCGTGAGTTGTTCAAGAGGCACTGCAGCATTGATTAGGTATTTTTTGGTGCTTTGCTGAGTTTGTCATGAGACACTGAAACACTGAGACACTGGTGAGGTTTTTGTGATTTTCTAAGTTTTAATTGAGATTGTTTTAGGTATTTTCAATTTTTTTATTAAATTCAATTCAAAATGAGCGATATCCGCTCTTACATGAACATATTGTAGTTTTGGATCATAGTTATATATTTAAATGTTAAATTTTATTTTATTAATTAATTAATTTTTCAATCTATTCTTTTAATTTTGCTAAATAAGTTATGCAAATTTCTATTAATTTTTGTCATTTAGGGCGTAAAACGTAGAAATGTTTGTTTGTTAAATTGGCGAGCACTAACATAAAAAAGGAAAAAGTAAAATAGAGTAAAATAATTAAAGCAAATAGGGAGGCGTAGAAAATGTTTTGGTTTTACTGTCTGTTAACACTGGTGAAAAAGTTTTTAATCTCAGATTTGAATCGTTGTTTCGAAAGTGTTTTTATGGACTGCGGTACACTGTTATATGCACGTATTGATTTATTTAACAACGCGTTGCAGCCATTTCTGGAAGTGTGGGATTGAAGGATTCTTATTTCATTTCTATATCTGGTGTTGTAGTTGTGAACATCTTTGGTTGTGATTAAGTTTGTTGTTGAATGGACGTAATTGTTTTCAATGTTGTTAATGTGCGTGGATATTGTAATGTTAATTAATTCTTGGATTTGTATTAGATTATGCTTACGGTGGAGTTCCTTTATGCTAATTCGTCTGCCCTCAGCAAATAGGTTCCTTATGGCTTTGTTCTGGATTACTTGTAGCTGCTTCAAATGTTGTTGGGTAGCGGTACACCAAATTCCGATTCCGTATGTTAATTGGCTTTGGAACATTGAGTAAAAAATCTGCTTCAGGACTTTTCGTGGACAGGCTTTGTTGATTCGCCAGAATATTCCGGCCATTGTAGAGAGTTTTCTCTTGAGTTGTTCCAAATGAGGTTGCCATGTCAATTTAGCGTCCAACGTTAAACCAAGGTATTTGTATTCGTTAACTTTTTTAATCGCTGTTCCATCGTAATGTATGTCAACCTCATCTTCCTGGTTATTTGAAAATATCATATATTTCGTTTTTTCAGCGTTGAGGGCCATTTTCTTCTTCTTCATCCAGTTATTTAGAAGTTTCATGTCGCTGTTGGCTGCATTTTGAAGGTCTCGTTTATCGTCCTTGACTATTACCAAGGCAGTATCGTCGGCAAATTGGTATGGGACTCCAGCTAGTTCAAGCTTACTCAGGTCGTTGGTGTGGATCGAAAACAGGGTTGATGATAGGCTGTTACCTTGAGGAATTCCTTCTTCTGCTATTTCCTCATTACTTTTTTGGCCATCGACTTGGATATATTGAGTTCTATTCCGAAGATATTCCTGGAACCATTCATGAGCATGACCGGTGACTCCAATGGAGTTCATTTGCTGAAGAAGAATCTTTCTGTGAACTGTATCGAACGCCTTTTTCATATCCAAAAAAATTAAGATGGCTACTTTTCCTAGGTCCCTAACTTTTTGAATATATGTTATCAGGTCAAATAAGGCAGATTGAGTATTTGATGCTCTACGAAAACCATATTGGCTAGGGGTGGTAACATCATTGTCTTCGAGATGAGACGTTAATTGATTGTTCACAATTTTGCTCATGATTTTGTCGAAGACAGGGAGAATACTAATCGGTCTGTAGTTTCCTGGAACGTTCTTGTTCCCGGTCTTGAAAACAGGTTGAATTCTACAGATTTTAAGTGATTGGTCAATTTTTGCATTGCCTATACAGTCGTTTATGATTGCTGCTATTTTCGGCGCTAAGACTTCACTGTTTCTCTTAAAAACTGTTACGTCTACTTTGTCAAATCCTTGTGATTTTGAGCTTTTCATACCTGAAATCACTCTCTGAACTTCAGCGGCGTCAGTGAATTGTAGTTGGAATTGTGTATATTTGGGGTCAGGATCCGAGTAGTAGGGGACGTGTTCGATTTTTTCAATAATTTTCCGGCCGACTGTGGCAAAATATGAGTTCAGGTCATTTAATTTTTCAGTTTTTATAGACTCAGAATCGTCCGTGGAGAATATTTTTATGTCATTCTTGATTGGTTTACCGTTATGCAATACTTCCTTTATGCAGTTCCATGTTTTCCTTACATCTCCATCAGCGTCTTTGAATTTTTTGCCATTGTACTCCTTTCTTTTTGAGCGTTTCATGGATGTCGTTTTATTTTGCCAATATTTCAGTTCTCTCCTAATGTTTGTGTTACCTTGGTCCGCCTGTAATTTACTAAACCAAAAGTCCCTGGTTGCTATGCATACAATCATTTCTTGGTCAACATACGGTTTCGAGTTTTTCTGTATTCTCTTTTTTTTGCGTTGTGGTCGAATGTGATGCTACGTGTGATTGTATTATGGAGATGAAATTATCGTAAGAGAGGATGGATTGGTTATTGTCTGAAAGATTTACGTCATTTCTGATTGCGTCATCTAATTTGTCATAATCAATGCGAGAGTGAGTATAGCGATAAGTTTTCTCTCTCATAATTTCAGTGTTTAATTCAATCATCATTAGTTTGTGGTCAAATTTGTCGTAAGAGAAAGTGTTTATTTGTATTTCGTGTGTGATATTGTTAGTGAAAACGTGGTCCAGGTTGGTGTTACTGCATGGTCTTGTGTTGTTTTTTGTGTCGCAGATTACTAAGCCATTTCGTTCCATTAGACTAAGATATTCGTTCATTATCGGTGTGTCCTCCATTACATCTATATTAAAGTCGCCGAATACATAAGAAGTTCCTGTCATACAATTTGTGCTAATGTGTTCCTCCAGTTGGATGAAGAAATGTTCATAATCGGTGGTAGTGTATTCGGTTCGTCGGTAAACACATGTTATATTTATGTTTTGACGTTTTAGGTTAATGGTTAGAAAGCTATTGGAGTTGTTGCTGAAAGTTTGTTTTACTGTGTGTTCAATGGAATTGTGAATGAAAAGTGCAGCTCCTCCACCACTTTTATCTGGTCTTGAGCTGAAGACAGGTGTGTATTGACCAAAAGTGAAAAATTTAGAATTACTATCAGTGATCCAATGTTCGGTGACGGCTATTATGTCAATTTTAGTGTTATTTATCTTTTCTACATTGTCAATAATAACCTCAAGATTGTCAACTTTTTGTTTTATGCTTCTTGCGTTAAAGTAGAATACCTTAAGTGATTTATTTGCTTTAAATTTGATGTCCATATAATTAGAATGATGTAGGATTTTTGGGTCAAATGGGAAAGATAAATCAAGCGTTGCAATATTATTTAGATGAGAATTCATTGATGTTGAAGTTGTTTAATTTTATTACAGCAGAGTTTTCTGTTTGCCTGACGTATACTACTCCATTTTTGACCCATGAGAATTTTACTTTTTGTGCACGTCTTAAATCCCTTGCTTTCTTGTATAGAAGTTGGTTGGACGTAGTTAGTTGCTCGTTGATATAGATAGGACGTTTATAGGGGAACTTTAGAACACTAGTATCAAGTAGTTTGCCTTTTATCGCTGATATGAGTTTCATTTTTGTTGCATTTTTATTGAAGTTAACGTGTAGCGCCGGTGTTGACAATGATGATTTCGATGAAAATGCTCCTCTGAAAGTCGCTTGAATTTCGGTAGGTTTGATTTCAATATTAACGGCCTTGGCGATGTTTTGAACAATTTCACCTAGATTTTCGTTATCGTTTTTTTGTATGCCGTAAATAAGAACGTTATTATTGATTTGCTGTTGCTGAAAATTTCCCATAGCATCCTCAAGCTTCGCAACTCGCTCTTTCAGATGCTGGTTCTCATTTCTAATATTAACGTTTTCAGTTATTAGGTTAGATACGGTTTGCCTTAGGTCGGCCATTGCAGTTTTAACTTCAGCTATTTCATACTTAAATGCATTTTGCTGTTGGAGAATCATATCTAATTTCTTATTGATCTCACCTAGTGAATGCTTATCCGCCGCTTTATCGTATAAAGGCTCATCGCTCGCACTAGGGTTTTTATCTTTCTTTTCCAAAATACATACATTACACAGCCATTTTATTTTCTTCTTTTGGATTTCGTCATATTTAGCCATCGTAATGATTGCACAATCTCTGTGATAGGTTTGGTCACATTTAATACATATTATTCCCTTTGAGGTCCGATTATTAACAGTAGTATCGCAGAGAGCACATATTTCTCTTGGCGCCATTTTACCGGCTAATTGCATGAGATGTTTGCTGTTCGGACGATAACTGCTAACTGGTATTCTTCGAAACTTTCGTGAGCTATTAGGAAAGGAAACATCGGTAATTTTTTTTGTGTATTTCTTAACATTTTATCAATTTATTAAAATTTTTTAGGAGTTTTGTGTTGCTTTTGTGAGTTGTTAAAGAAACACTAGGACATTGCTGACATTTTTTTGTGTTTGTTTTAAGTTATAATTGAGACATTGAGATTTTTTAAGATATTTTTTGATACCTTGATGAGTTTTTCGTGAGACACTGTGACATTGGTGCCTTGCTGAGTTTGTCAGGAGACACCGAAGCACTGAGACACTGGTGAGGTATTTTTTGCTTTTCTAAGTTTTAATTGAGTTTGTTTTAGGTTATTTTTGATACTTTTGTGAGCTATGAGGAACAAACACCGGTGACTTTGTTGTGTTCTTCTTAATTTTTTTTGAATTATGAGATTTTTTAGGTTTTTTGAGGTACTTTCGTGAGTTGTTCAAGAGGCACTGGAGCATTGTTTAGGTATTTTTGGTGCTTTGCTGAGTTTATCATGAGACACCTAAACACTCGAGACACTGGTGAAGTTTTTTGTGTTTTTCTAAGTTTTAGTTGAGATTTTTTTTAGTTATTCTTCGACACTTTCGTGAGCTATGAGGAAAGGAAACGTCGGTAATTTTTTTGTTATTAATTTATTGAAATTTTTTAGGAGTTTTGTGTTGCTTTTGTGAGTTGCTAAAGAAACACTAGGACATTAGTGACATTTTTTTGTATTTGACATCAATTAAAGTTTTTTATTATTTTTATGTGCGCCAAACTTAACTTACGGGACGAGGATGTGTTCCCTACAATAGTTGGGCTTGCTCCGACCGAGAATGTTGTTCAGCCGTAGTGGTATCTGACATTAGTGTTTTTTATTTTTTGTGCGTCAAACTTAACTTAGAGGATGTGTTCCCTATAATAGTTGGGATTGCTTTGACAGTGTTGTTTAGCCGTAGTGGCATCGGAAGTCAATTACTGTTTCTTATTTATTTTCAGAGCGGCAATCTTAACTTAGGGGACGAGGATGTGTTCCCTATGATAGTTGGATTTGCTCCGACCGACAGTGTTGTTCAGCCCTATTAGTGTCTGACATCAATTAGTGTTTTTTCTTTTTTGTAAATGCGCCAAACTTAACTTACGGGACGAGGATGTGTTCCCAATAATAGTTGGATTTGCTCCGACCGACAGTGTTGTTCAGCCGTAGTGGTCTCTGACATCAATCAGTGTTTTTGAGATTTTTTTAAGTATTCTTCGAAACTTTCGTGAGCTCTGAGGAAAGGAAACATCGGTAATTTTGTTAACTTTTTATTAATTAGTTGAAATTTTTTTAAGAATTTTGTATTACTTTTGTGAGTTGTTAAAGAAACACTAGGACATTGGTGACATTTTTTGTATTTGTTTTAAGTTTTAGTTGAGACATTGAGATTTTTTTAGGTATTTTCTGATACTTTGCTGAGTTTCTCGTGAGACACTGTGACATTGTAGAGGCATTTTTTTCCTACGGTTTTGCTGATTTTTTAAAGAGTTGTTCGATACTTTCGTAAGGTATGAGAAACTGAAAAACCGGTAATTTTTTTGTGTTTTTCTTATTTACTTTTTTGAAATATTGATATTTTTTAGGTATTTTTATATACTTTCATGAGTTGTTCAAGAGGCACTGGAGCATTGGTGACACTTTTTGCATTGTTTAGGTATTTGCTGGTGCTTTGCTAAGTTTGCCATGAGACACCGAAACACTGAGACACTGGTGAGGTTTTTTTTGCTTTTCTAAGTTTTAATTGAGATTGTTTTTGTTATTGTATTTTGTATTTTAGAGACTCCACTTACAGCATTTTACAGCCAATAACAAGTGTAGTCTGGACCACCTGCTTAACGTGACTTCCGAAGCACTTCTCAGAGTAATGTAGCGTCTTTGTTATTATGCAATTACACCAAGAATTGTTAGGCGCTTGAT
>CM055403.1:93115274-93125307 GCA_029228625.1 Pseudolycoriella hygida
TAAATAAGAAACACTAATTGACTTCCGATGCCACTTTGGCCAACATTCAAAACCGTTACCTCGGATAGACATAAATGAAAGAATAATGTTGAAGAGCTCTGAAAAAAGTGGCACTATAAAAAGATCGTATAAAATAAAAACTTAAACAACAAAATACAAAAAGTGCACCAATGTCCCAGTGTGTCTTGAAAAACTCAAGGAAGTACAAAAAAACTCAATAAATTAATCAAAATCTCAAAAAAACACAAAAAAAACTCACCAATGTCTCAGTGTCTCACGAGAAACTCAACAAAGTTTCAAGAAATACCTAAAAAAATCTCAATGTCTCAATTAAAACTTAGAACAAATACAAAAAAATGTCACTAATGTCCTATTGTTTCTTTAGCAACTCACAAAAGCAACACAAAACTCCTAAAAAATTTCAATAAATTAATAACAAAAAAATTACCGACGTTTCCTTTCCTCATAGCTCACGAAAGTGTCGAAGAATAACTAAAAAAAATCTCAACTGAAACTTAGAAAAACACAAAAAACTTCACCAGTGTCTCAGTGTTTCGGTGTCTCATGATAAACTCAGCAAAGCACCAAAAAATACCTAATCAATGCTGCAGTGCCTCTTGAACAACTCACGAAAGTATCGAAGAATACCTAAAACAATCTCAATTAAAACTTAGAAAAACACAAAAAACCTCACCAGTGTTTCAGTGTCTCATGACAAACTCAGCAAGGCATCAAAAAATACCTAAACAATGCATAAACTGACACCACTGCTCCAGTGCCTCTTGAACAACTCATGAAGGTATCTAAAAACACCTAAAAAATCTCAATATTAAAAAAAAAAATTAGAAAAACACAAAAAATTACCGGTGTTTCAGTTTCTCATAGCTCACGAAAGTATCGAAGGCGGGGTTGGCACAGTGGTTAGCGTACTGGCCTTCCACCAAAATGATCCGGGTTAAAATCCCGTATCGGAAAAATTCTACATGGAATTTTTCTAGCAGGTGTGGCGCATTAATAACGTCCTAAAGTTCACTCAATCTTCAAAAGTTGGGTAGTTGTGGTGTGTTTGGTGCCCATAACGGCGTACACACTGAATGAAACGTATGACGTAACCCATATACGACGAATTTGTGCACGAAATATCTAAGCCTACATTTAGGCGAGATAATAATCGAGCGCCTAACAATTCTTGGTGTAATTGCATAATAACAAAGACGCTACATTACTCTGAGAAGTGCTTCGGAAGTCACGTTAAGCAGGTGGTCCAGACTACACTTGTTATTGGCTGTAAAATGCTGTTAGTGGAGTCTCTAAAATACAAAATACAATAACAAAAACAATCTCAATTAAAACTTAGAAAAGCAAAAAAAAAACTTCACCAGTGTCTCAGTGTTTCGGTGTCTCATGACAAACTTAGCAAAGCACCAGAAAATACCTAAGCAATGCAAAAAGTGTCACCAATGCTCCAGTCCCTCTTGAACAACTCATGAAAGTATCTAAAAATACCTAAAAAATATCAATATTTCAAATAAGTAAATAAGAAAAACACAAAAAAATTACCGGTTTTTAGTTTCTCATACCTTACAAAAGTATAGAAGAACTCTTTAGAAAAAATTCAGCAAAACCTTAGGAAAAAAATACCTCAACAATGTCACAGTGTCTCACGAGAAACTCAGCAAAGTATCAAAAAATACCTAAAAAAATCTCATTATCTCAATTAAAACTTAAAACAAATACAAAAAATGTCACCAATGTCCTAGTGTTTCTTTAACAACTCACAAAAGTAACACAAAATTCAATAAAGTAATAAAAAGTTAAGAAACACACGATGTTTCCTTTCCTAATAGCTCACGAAAGTTTCGAAGAATACCTAAAAAAATCTCAAAAACACTGATT
This sequence comes from Pseudolycoriella hygida, assembly GCA_029228625.1. Classification (NCBI taxonomy): domain Eukaryota; kingdom Metazoa; phylum Arthropoda; class Insecta; order Diptera; family Sciaridae; genus Pseudolycoriella; species Pseudolycoriella hygida. The sequence goes on from CM055403.1 coordinate 93,117,171, forward strand.
GTCAGACTGATGTCAGATACCACAACGGCTGAACAACACTGTCGGTCGGAGCAAATCCAACTATTATAGGGAACACATCCTCGTCCCGTAAGTTAACTTTGGCGCACTTAAAAAAAATAAAAAACACTAATTGTTGTCAGATACTACTACGGCTCAACAACACTGTCGGTCGGGGTTGTCAATGGTGAGTCAAGCGCAATATAGTACTCCTTATGTACCTTAGCCTCTGTCCACCTACTCCTACATCCTACCTACACATGGTGACACCTGTTATAGTGAGCAACCCACATGGACGATCGGGTAACCAACCCCCGGTGTAGTAGTGCGGGTCACTTAGCCGAAGGATGAGGGGGGCTGTCTTCGGGTAGTACTTAAACGCTACGTATAGGGACGGCCGAAGACAGTTAGGCGCTATCAAGATGGGATGGCGGCTTAGCATGGTGGCGGAGGATCTCGACGGTAAGAGACAACGGCAACATGCACAGTCCTAGTTTGTTGGACTACCATCATGAGTGGAGTGCCACGGGCACATTAAGGCCAACGCCAGTAAGGCCTTAACTATGGCATACTGGCAAAGCATTGGACATGGACACTGAACACGGATATTGAAATGAGTAGAATGCAATGGGCTGACAACTGTGGTATTCTACTACCTTAATAAGGAAGGGTGACACCTTCACGAAACGGCTAGTGGGCTAATATCATGGTTGCCCCCGTCCCGGTAAAACCTTGGCAGGCCTCCAAGTACGCTCGAAAACTCGTCCTGTGAAAAGGAGGTGTAGGCTCAGATGTACATTCCTGACTAATACCGATCTGGCTCTGAACGCGGTGCCCCATGAAGGACCGTGTCAACCCTAGCATGGCCTCACTGCTTGCATAGATAACCATGAGATTACGGAGGTAACTACACCACGAGATTGAGATAGCGGCTTGGAGGGGGGACCCAACAGCATGGAAGTGAACACTTTGAAGAATATGGGGAACAAAGGGAATATTAGAGAAAATCAAGCAGGGAACCAGCAGAGGAAATCGGAGGATCAGGGGATGGATCAATCTGAGACTCAGGTGTATGCCGTGTTCGCAAAAAGCTCGAAGATGACGAGGTCACCCGTGGGAGTGAACGAGCGAAGGAGAGAAGGTATGCAGGCCGTCGATCTCAGTGAGTCAACGGTGGTCAACAGTCAACAGTGAGGTGGTCGGTATACGGGCATGCCTAAACGAAGTAGAAGAGGAAGTCAAGTCGTGGAAGCGGAGATCAGAAACAGCTGAGAGTAAATCTGACACGAAGAAGACAACAGACGAAGTCATGGCGGTGCTAGCTACCCCAAGTACGTCAAAGAGAAAGCAAACGCCGGACGCTACACCCACACCAAGAAACGCGGCAAAAAGGAGCAAAAATGACAAGAAGAATACGGAAAAGACCACAAAGAGGCCGGACGCACAAACCCCGAAGCCCAGTCCTGGCAAGTGGAGGGAGGTGAAAAATAAGAAGAAAGAGAGGAATGAGAAATCAAAGCTTAAAAGGCTGAGACCGAAAGCTGATGCTCTGATAGTGGCGGCAGAAGAAGGAATGACGTACGCTGATATCCTCAAAAAAATCAAAGGTGACGCAGCGCTCAAGGACCTGGGCGAAAAGGTATCGAGAATAAGACGAACGCAGAAAGGCGAAATGCTATTAGAGCTCAAGAAGGGCCCAGATATTAAGAGCGCAGATTATAAAGACCTAGTGAAGAGGTCACTGGGCGAATCAGCAAAAGTGAGAGCGATGTCCCACATGACGACGATCGAGTGCAGATATATGGACGAAATCACGACAAGTGAAGATCTTCAAAAAGCTCTGAAAGAGCAAGGTGACATCAATGATGAGCTAGATTCAATGACGATACGCATGAGAAAAACGAGAGGCGAACTCCAAACGGCGGAGATAAAACTTCCAGTGGACGCAGCGATTAAGATTCTCAAAATCGGCAAGATAAAGGTGGGCTGGACTGTATGCCCGATAAGGGGAATGCAGCAGCTAGACAGGTGCTTCAGATGCATGGACTTTGGGCACCAGGCAAGGAACTGTAAGGGGGAAGATAGATCCAAGCTCTGCAGGAGATGTGGAGGAGAAAACCACCTAGCAAGAGAGTGCACAAACCAGCCAAGGTGCCTGCTGTGTACGTCAGAGAGTGACCACGTGACTGGTGGAGCGAGATGCCCCGTCTTTAAACAGGCGCTTAAATCTAAGACGAAACGAGAATGGAAGTGATCCAAATAAATCTTAATCATTGTGACATGGCACAACAACTTCTTTGGCAAGCCACAGCGGAAAATAAATGTGACGTAGCAATTATTGCAGAACCGTACCGTTGCGATAGAAAGAACGGTAACTGGGTTGTTGACAGAGCCGGGATGGCCGCAATTTTGACGACGGGAAGGTATCCCATACAAGAAGTGGTATCAGACGCTCATGAGGGATTTGTGATAGCAAAAATTGACGGAGTGTATATTGCTAGTTGTTATGCACCACCAAGATGGAAGATTGTGCAGTTCGAACGAATGCTGGAATTAATGACAGGAGAGCTAACGGGACTAAGCCCAGTTAACATTGGAGGAGACTTTAATGCATGGGCAGTCGAGTGGGGTAGTAGATTGACAAATGAAAGAGGCTTCATGCTGCAAGAAGCGCTAGCAAGGCTGAATGTGGTCCTGGCAAACGTGGGAGACACAACTACCTTTCGCAAGAACGGACGAGAGTCGATTATTGACATTACATTCTGCAGTCCAGCACTAGTGCCCAGTCTGAATTGGAGAGTGGATGAAGGGTACACATATAGCGACCATCAGGCACTGAGGTATACCGTAAAGAAGGGCGCGGTGTCGGTAAGACAGACGACTCATGAAAAAGAGAGAAGATGGAAGACGGGAAATTTCAACGAGGAAGTTTTTAAGGAATACCTCCAAGCAGAAGACGAACACGAAGAGAAATCGGTAGGTGAATTGACGAAAACCATGGTGCTTGCATGTGACGCGGCGATGCCAAGAAGGATAGAGCCGAAGAAAGGACGAAAACAAGCGCTGATTAGAGGCTCATCGGTGCCAAAAGAAAGTTGTCCTGAGAAGCTAGGCGCCATAGTGAGAGGGCTATTCCCACAGCATGAACAGGTCCCATGGCCACAAACTCCTTATGACCAGGAGACTGAAGATAGACAAGAACGATCGTTCACTATAGAAGAGATACAGATGGCTGCCAAAAAGACCAAAAATAACAAGGCGCCAGGACCGGATGGGATTCCCAATATAGCTATAAAGACGACAGCATCTACGAAGCCGAACATGTTTAGACTGACGATGCAGAAGTGCCTTGACGATGGAAATTTTCCTGATAGCTGGAAAAAACAAAAGCTGCTCCTAATACCAAAACCAAGGAAGCCGCCAGGTAAGCCATCATCATACAGACCTGTGTGCTTGCTAGATGGAATGGGAAAACTGTTTGAGGCTATAATCCTGAACAGACTAAAGAAATACACAGAGGGCGAACGCGGACTGTCAGACGACCAATTCGGATTTCGAAAAGGGAGATCGACGATTGACGCCATAAAGAAAGTGATGGAGATTGCCGACAAGGCCGGAACGAAAAAAAAGACCGGAAACCGCTTCTGCGCTATAACAACGATAGACGTTAAAAATGCTTTTAATAACGCAAGCTGGAGGGAGATAGCTAAGGCGTTACATGCCATGAGAGTTCCCGATTACCTCTGCATGATAATTAAAAGCTACTTCGAACGACGAGTGCTAACGTACGATACCACGGAAGGACAAAAGATGGTAGACATCACGGCTGGAGTACCTCAGGGATCCATATTGGGACCAATGCAATGTATGACGCGGCGTTACGATTGACACTGCCACGATGTGCAACGACAATTGCTTTTGCCGACGACCTGATTCTCACGGTGTCCGGAACGTCAAAGTTGGAGGTGGAAGTGGTCACGATAGAGGTATTCGAAACAGTCGAAAGCTGGATGACAAAGGCAAAGCTCAAGCTGGCTCACCAAAAAACAGAGATCATGCTAGTTAGTAATTGCAGAAAGACTGAACAGATTGTTCTGAACATCGAAGGCAATAAAGTCACATCCACTCGACAATTGAAATACCTCGGAGTCATGCTGGATGTCCGCAGAAAATTCAATAGCCATGTGGATTACGCGTGCGAAAAGGCAATGAAAGCCAACGCAGCACTGGCTAGGATGATGCCGAATAGGTTTGCACCGCGCAGCAGTATAAGGAGGCTTCAAGCAAGCGTTACCCTATCGATGTTGCGATACGCGGCACCAGCGTGGATAAAGGCGCTGGACACGAAGAGGAACCGGAAGAGATTGAACAAAGCTCATAGATTGGCAAGCATAAGGGTAGCTAGCGCATACCGAACGATCTCCCTGGAAGCGGTGTGTGTAATAGCCGGAATGATGCCAATATGCATAACGCTGATAGAAGATAGTGAATGCCACAGACTGAAGGAAATTGACGGCCAAAACAGAAAAGAAGTCAGGTCGCGATTAAGAGTAAACTCACTGAGACAATGGCAGCGGGAGTGGGACTCCACGGACAAAGGAAGGTGGACCCATAGGCTCATTCCGACCGTAACCACATGGATAGAAAGGAAGCACGGAGAGGTAAATTTCCATTTGACTCAGTTCCTGTCGGGTCATGGGTGCTTCAGAAAGTACCTGCATAGGTGTGGATTCGCAGAGTCACCCTTCTGCACGTCATGTCGTAACGAGGAGGAAACGGCGGAGCACGTGAGGTTCGCCTGCCCCCGTTTCGAACAGGAGCGATGTGCGCTGATAGCTGCGAGCAGGCCAGATATGAGTGCCGATAACATAGTGTCAGAGATGTGTCGCGATGAGGAGGTGTGGAAAGTGGCAGATGACGTGGTTGTGAAGATAATGAGGAAGCAACAAAATGAATGGAGAGAGGAGCAACGAAGAGCTGCTGAGAGAGTAAGTGCGTAAGCACAGCCCCTCCCCGAAGTAATGCCGTGAGGCGGTTCCGGGGAGACGAGAGCATGGAGAATAAGGAAGGAGGTTTTAGTTGGTAGGTCATCGAAAGATGGAATCCAACACTACCTGGGTCGTCAAACGACCAGGCGCCTATGAAGGTTTCCTCACCCTTAGAAAAAAAAAAAAAAAAAACACTGTCGGTCGGAGCAAATCCAACTATTATAGGGAACACATCCTCGTCCCGTAAGTTAAGTTTGGCGCACCTAAAAAAAAATAACAAACACTAATTAGACAGAGTTTTGCAAAAGAAAGTTAACTTTCCCAGCGCTCGGCCAAGTCTAAGGTCGAATTGAGAGGCGAAATTCGATTTGGCAAATGCCTAAATATTCCAGCGCACGTGTCTGTAGGTGATAGAATTTGAATCCTAAACTTTCCCAACTCAACTAGACAGAGTTTTGCAAAAGAAAGTCTACTTTCCCAGCGCTCGGCCAAGTCTAAGGTCGAATTGAAAGGCGAAATTCGATTTGGCAAATGCCTGTAGGTGATAGAATTTAAATCCTAAATTTTTCCAACTCAACTAGACAGAGTTTTGCAAAAGAAAGTTAACTTTCCCAGCACTCGGCCAAGTCTAAGGTCGAATTGAGAGGCGAAATTCGATTTGGCAAATGCCTGTAGGTGATAGAATTTAAATCCTAAATTTTTCCAACTCAACTAGACAGAGTTTTGCAAAAGAAAGTTAACTTTCCCAGCACTCGGCCAAGTCTAAGGTCGAATTGAGAGGCGAAATTCGATTTGGCAAATGCCTAAATATTCCAGCGCACGTGTCTGTAGGTGATAGAATTTAAATCCTAAATTTCCCCAACTCAACTAGACAGAGTTTTGCAAAAGAAAGTTAACTATCCCAGCGCTCGGCCAAGTCTAAGGTCGAATTGAGAGGCGAAATTCGATTTGGCAAATGCCTGTAGGTGATAGAATTTAAATCCTTAATTTTCCCAACTGAGTTTTTGATTAATTTATTGAGTTGTTTTATACTTTCTTGAGTTTTTCAAGACACACTGGGACATTGGTGCACTTTTTGTATTTTGTTTTTTAAGTTTTTATTTTATACGATCTTTTTATAGTGCCATTTTTTTCAGAGCTCTTCAACATTATTCTTTCATTTCTGTCTATCCGAGGTAACGGTTTTGAATGTTGGCCAAAGTGGCATCGGAAGTCAATTAGTTTTTCTTATTTACTTTAAGAGCGGCAAACTTAACTTACGGGACGAGGATGTGTTCCCTATAATAGGTGGATTTGCTCCGACCGACAGTGTTGTTCAGCCGTAGTGGTGTCTGACATCAATTAGTGCTTTTTATTTTTTTTAAGTGCGTCAAACTTAACTTACGGGACGAGGATGTGTTCCCTATAATAGTTGGGTGTGTTCCGACCGACAGTGTTCTTCAGCCGTAGTGGTATCTGACATCAATTAGTGTTTTTTATTATTTTTATGTGCGCCAAACTTAACTTACGGGACGAGGATGTGTTCCCTATAATAGTTGGATTTGCTCCGACCGAGAATGTTGTTCAGCCGTAGTGGTATCTGACATTAGTGTTTTTTATTTTTTGTGCGTCAAACTTAACTTAGAGGATGTGTTCCCTATAATAGTTGGGATTGCTTTGACAGTGTTGTTTAGCCGTAGTGGCATCGGAAGTCAATTACTGTTTCTTATTTACTTTCAGAGCGGCAATCTTAACTTACGGGACGAGGATGTGTTCCCTATGATAGTTGGATTTGCTCCGACCGACAAAGTTGTTCAGCCCTATTAGTGTCTGACATCAATTAGTGTTTTTTCTTTTTTGTAAATGCGCCAAACTTAACTTACGGGACGAGGATGTGTTCCCAATAATAGTTGGATTTGCTCCGACCGACAGTGTTGTTCAGCTGTAGTGGTCTCTGACATCAATCAGTGTTTTTGAGATTTTTTTAAGTATTCTTCGAAACTTTCGTGAGCTCTGAGGAAAGGAAACATCGGTAATTTTTTTGTGTGTTTGTTAACTTTTTATTAATTTGTTGAAATTTTTTTAAGAATTTTGTATTACTTTTGTGAGTTGTTAAAGAAACACTAGGACATTGGTGACATTTTTTGTATTTGTTTTAAGTTTTAGTTGAGACAATGAGATTTTTTTAGGTATTTTCTGATACTTTGCTGAGTTTCTCGTGAGACACTGTGACATTGTAGAGGCATTTTTTTCCTAAGGTTTTGCTGATTTTTTAAAAAGTTGTTCGATACTTTCGTAAGGTATGAGAAACTGAAAAACCGGTAATTGTTTTGTGTTTTTCTTATTTACTTTTTTGAAATATTGATATTTTTTAGGTATTTTTAGATACTTTCATGAGTTGTTCAAGAGGCACTGGAGCATTGGTGACACTTTTTGCATTGTTTAGGTATTTTTTGGTGCTTTGCTAAATTTGTCATGAGACCCTGAAACACTGAGACACTGGTGAGGTTTTTTGTGTTTTTCTAAGTTTAAATTGAGATTGTTTTAGGTATTCTTCGATACTTTCGTGAGCTATGTGAAACTGAAACACCGGTAATTTTTTTGTGTTTTTCTTAATTTTTTTTTTAATAATGAGATTTTTTAGGTATCTTCAGATACGTTCGTGAGTTGTTCAAGAGGCACTGGAACATTGTTTAGGTATTTTTTGGTGCTTTGCTGAGTTTATCATGAGACACTGTTGAAGTTTTTTTGTGTTTTCCTAAGTTTCAGTTAAGATTTTTTTTAGTTATTCTTCGAAACTTTCGTGAGCTATGAGGAAAAGAAACGTCGGTAACTTTTTTGTTATTAATTTATTGAAATTTTTTAGGAATTTTGTGTTGCTTTTCTGAGTTGCTAAAGAAACACTATAACATTGGTGTCATTTTTCTGTATTTGTTCTAAGTTTTAATTGAGACAATTTCGCCTCTCAATTCGACCTTAGACTTGGCCGAGCGCTGGGAAAGTTAACTTTCTTTTGCAAAACTCTGTCTAGTTGAGTTGGGAAAATTTAGGATTTAAATTCTATCACCTACAGACACGTGCGCTGGAATATTAAGGCATTTGCCAAATCGAATTTCGCCTCTCAATTCGACCTTAGACTTGGCCGAGCGCTGGGAAGGTTAACTTTCTTTTGC
>CM055403.1:93125807-93151024 GCA_029228625.1 Pseudolycoriella hygida
TTTTTTTTTAACCAATGATTGGGAAATGTTTGTAGAGACGAGAAAACATGTTAACTTTGGTCGGGGAGTTGATATTTTACGTTTTGAAAATTTTCGTAGAACAAAAACTATATTTTTTTCAAAATTCTCATACATTTTGTATGAAAAAGTTGTGGTAAACCATCATTTATCAATGGGTTTTGAATTACAAGGTTGTATTACAATGAAAACTATTCAATAAAATTGGTTTTTGCAAAATACATAATGTTTCACAGTTGTGGTGAGTGATAAAGTGATGAAAAATCACATCGCTGAAACCTTTTCGATTACTGTTTCAATTCAGAGCCGCAGAAACATCAACTATCTCATTAGGCTTAAAGCGCTTAACGTGCTTTTTTCAACGACACCTCATTTGTTGAGTTACGATGTCTACTTTCGGTGTGGTGAGTGTTCAAAGTTGGTTTTTTGGGCAACGACGCCGCTAAGGAAAATAGACATTACTCAAAAACGGCTCCATAGATTTTTACGAGTTAGGTATCGTTGGAAAGGTATTGAAGAGTACTATCGGTGGTGCGTAAATTAAAAAAAAATAGGAGCCGTTTTCGAGAAATTGACCGGCAAAAGTGAAAAATTTTCGTACAATTTTTTCATCATTTATTCAATATAATTCGGTCATATATGAGCTGTAAATGGTTTAAATTAGTCAATCTACAATATAACCGGGGGTGTGGGGGTGGAACCCCCACCTAACACATCAACTTCAACAATCACAATCTCACCGGGGGTGTGGGGATGGAACCCCCACCTAACAAATCAACTTCACTACTGACAATCTCACCGCCGGAGGCTACCTTCAACGGGATTTACTCACAATCTAACCGGGGGTGTGGGGGTGGAACCCCCACCTAACAAATCGACTTCACTACTGACAATCTCACCGCCGGAGGCTACATACGAAAACGGGTTAAAAAACTTACTTAATTAACTAAAATGCTAAATGATCTACTACTACTACACTACTGACAATCTCACCGCCGAAGGCTACCTTCAACGGGATTTACTCACAATCTAACCGGGGGTGTGGGGGTGGAACCCCCACCTAACAAATCGACTTCACTACTGACAATCTCACCGCCGGAGGCTACATACGAAAACGGGTTAAAAAACTTACTTAATTAACTAAAATGCTAAATGATCTACTACTACTACACTACTGACAATCTCACCGCCGAAGGCTACCTTCAACGGGATTTACTCACAATCTAACCGGGGGTGTGGGGGTGGAACCCCCACCTAACAAATCGACTTCACTACTGACAATCTCACCGCCGGAGGCTACCTCCAACGGGCTTTACTCACAATCTAACCGGGGGTGTGGGGGTGGAACCCCACCTAACAAATCTACTTCACTACTGACAATCTCACCGCCGGAGGCTACATACGTAAACGGGTTAAAAAACTTACTTAATCAACTAAAATGCTAAATGATAATTTTCTTAGAACTATACTACAAGAAAATGTAAACAATACGTATTAATTACATTTTCAATCGTTAAATTACGTTCCCTTTTTGCATTCTTTTGTACAAGAGTTATGAATCAGCGCCATCTCATACCAAACATTGAAATCAAAATCGACAAGTTTTTGACGAAATCGAAAATGGATAAAATTAGCTATTTTTAAAATTATTTTTAGCGCCACGTGCTGAATGTGAACTTTCGTAAGTTAAGAAATACAGACATTTTTTGCGCGAATTGATGAATTTGGAAGAATTTTGAGTTTTCTTTAGAAATTATTTTTTCTTTGAATTTTCTTTTTGTTAGTAATTGGAATTAGAAAGGAATTATGAAATAAAGCTGTTTTTTCCCAAATTTTCATGAAACGGGTTGTACGACATTTTTTAAATGATGTGGTGTATTTTTACAAAATACAACGGAATGGGTTAAAGGACATCTTTTTAGTAATAGGTGGGTTTTACAAAATGCCACGAAACGGGTTGAAGGAAATGTTTTCAATGATACGAAATTTCAAGAAATGCCCCAAAAGGGATTAAAGCAAATGATGCGGCGTTTTACAAAATGTTACGAAACGAGTTATGGGAAATGCAATGAATGATGCGTATTTTAAAAAATACCCCGAAACGAGTTATAGGAAACGCAATCATTGATGTGTCCTTTTACACAACGCCATGGAACGGGTTGAAGCAATGTTTTGAATGATGCGTCCTTTTACAAAATGACATTGAACGGGCTAAAGGGATTTTTTTTCAATTAAGTCATTTTACAAAATGTCACGAAACGAGTCACAAGAATTGTTTATGGTGTTGAGTTCTTTTACAAAATGTTACAAAACGAGTTATAGGAAATGCAATAACTGATGCGTCCTTTTACAAAATGTCACGAAATGGTTTAAAGGAAAGTTTTTAAATGATGACTTCTTTTACAAAGTGGCACGCAACGAGTTATAGGAAATGTTTTCTGTAGTCAGTCCTTTTACAAAATGTCACAAAACGAGTTATAGGAAATAAAATACACATACATAAATCACATACACTTACTCAAAAAGCCACACACACACACAAACACAAACACACACACGCATATACACACACACATACACATACACACACACACACACACACAAACAAACAGTAATACGCGTGTAAGCGGGCAATGTCCGTATGGGGCGGCACGCTGCAGGCGGGGGTTGTCCGTATGGGGCGGCACGCTGCAGGCGGGAAAAAAAGCGGGGGTCCAGGGGGCGGCTATCCTTCTAACCTTCACAATTCTGATAAGGTAACAATTTTCTGCGTTACCACCCGAATTTTGGTAAGAAAACTAGGATTTTTCATGCAGCCTTGGCTGCTTAATCGTCTGATAGCGGGGAAAAAAGTCTGACCTCGCGGGTAAAAGTTGTTTGAGTGCAGGTGAGGGTATTATGGGTTGACTCTGCTTTCAACTATAAAACATCCAATGATACAATACCCTCACGTGCACTCAAACAACTGAGGATTAAATATTAAATGCAATTTTCTTCTTGTATACTAATGTGGTTAACTGCAAAAAATAGTCCTACTCAATTTTTCTTCAAGTGTACCTGTTGTGGATCGAAGTGTGCGGGACCATGGAGAATTGAACATTTGTCAACTTTGGCGCAATTTTTAAAAGGTCTCGCAAATTTTTAAAAATTTTTTAACACTTTTCCAACGAACTCTCACTAGTTCTGAGCACATATCTGAAGAAATGAGCTTTCTACGTTGTTTCTAACTCGAATTATAGGTTTATGAAGCTCAGAAGTACCCATATCGCCTACTGTGGCGACGCAAGGCAAAAAAGTTAAAATCTAGCTGTATATATGGTTCCGAAGTCTAAGAAAAAAAATTTTCTGAATTTTTTGGTCGTATGGGGACTTGCGTCACGGGCGCATTGCTACCGCGCGCCCATGATTAATCCTGTTAATAACATCACACCTTTATGCACGTTCTCGCTTATTGATTATGAATGCCCTCGCACCCACCCCTCCAAAACCTTCAGAGTGCCCTCGCGGGGTGCCCCCTAGGAGGCTACGGGATCCGACTATTATTACCATATTGTAACGACGAGATGTTTGTTTGTTTGTGTGTAAGACGTTTTTGTAAATCGAAAACCAAAAAAAAACACTTTTTGATATGTCGGTGGTGGTGATCTTAATTAATCCTGTTAATAACATCACACCTTTATGCACGTTCTCGCTTATTGCTTATGAATGCCCTCGCACCCACCCCTACAAAACCTTCAGAGTGCCCTCGCGGGGTGCACCCTAGGGGGCTAACGGGATCGACTAGTTAACATAATATAAAAAACTATCATCTGCGAACAAATTCGGATCACAATTTAATCCTATATTACCGATATCGTTAATGTATATTAAAAACAATAATGGACCAAAACACTTCCTTATGGTACACCATAATGAACATCTGCCAAAGAACTCGAGCTACCATTTCGATAAACGTATTGTTTCTGATTCTCCAGATAACTCTTCAATAAATTCAACACCGCCCCCCTTATTCCTGCTCTTTCTAGCTTGTACAGTAATATCTTGTGATCAACAGTATCAAAGGATTTCGCCAAATAAAGAAAAATTGCCAGAACGTACTTTTTGCCAGTCGCTATCGAGCGCACTTAATATCTTGTCTAATAATTCAACCGTTGCAGATTCGGTACTTGACTTCGGACGGAATCCATATTGATATTTATAAAAAAAATTATTCGAAATTAAAAATTCTGTTATCCTGACATGAATCAACTTTTCTAGGACCTTGTTTAGTATACTCAATAATGATATAGGCCTATAATTGCATGATAATTTGACATCCCCACACTTAAATATCGAAATCAAATTCGCAATCTTCAATACAGATGGATAAACTTGAGACTCAAAAATTTTGTCAGCTAGGTCAGCTATATGAGTACATATTACATAACTACATTCCTTCAATGCAAAAACCGTGATATTATCCGCACCAGGAGACTTATCATTATCTACACCCAATATAACATTCTTAACTTCTGATTTTGACGTAGGATTAAGAAACATACTGTTCCCTTCCGATGATAATGAATTGAAAAAATTAATGTTATCATCATGATTCTCTTTAATACTTTCTGACTCATTCTATTAACGGCGCTCCTATGCCTTGTTGTACATTTTCAGCGCTTAAAAATATTTCCTTGTCAATTATCAACAGCCCGTATTAATTTTAAAGCAAGGAAATAGACAACACTTCGTAATAAAATAATAAGAACTCTCACCTATTGTTAAGATTATAAAAATCGCGCAATTTATGTTTAGACACCCAGGTTACACATTGCCGAAAGAATATTTTAAGCTGTGATTCCGTTCAAAAACTGAGTCACTTTATCACTAAGTGATTTTTTTTGCATCATATGGGCTATGTAGATTACGATACTGCATATAAGTCCATAATATTTTCTTAACTTACATTTTAAATAAGGTGTTCCCAGGATTCATGGCATTTTGCAGCAAACAGCTTAAACAATTTCGGAAAGAAAACTGAGCTATGACAGCTGCATTAAAAAATCTAGTACGAAATCAATCGCAAGCTACCTTTAGACAGCGCGAAAAATTTAAATGTCTTCATAATTTCATTGTTTACAATAGCACAAACTATGGCATTAATTATTAATCAATTACACGTGTTTCAATAATAAATTTATAGTTTTGCATCGGTTGTATTATTCCCAAAGAAACTACAATGAAAGTAATGTATTGTCATCGGTTACCGGTGCCACAAGGTCCGCTCAACAACACCATATCTCGAGTAAGTTTTTACCAATCGTTAAACAAAAAAATGTTCTCGACAAATACCTTCATTTAATATCGCAATGGTCTGGATTAATTATGGTGTCACATTTAAGATTCATGGATAACATAGGCAAACAACTCGACTCAGTGGTTCGATCTTTAGGGATCCAAGGAGTTAGCCAGTCGCAAGTACACGTCACGCATTGCAGTTTTCACCCGCAAGTTTTTCGTTTTCAAATATCTTTGAAATGAAGTGTGGAACGAAAACGTTTTTTCATGGTCGAGTGTGCAATCCAGGATACCAGGAAGTTCTTTAGCCGAAAACTGGGATACCGATTCGACTCGAGTTGGAACATAAAGCGTGAGGAAAGGGAAAAAAACGAAAAGATAGATCAAATGACGTGAGCTTGGGAAATGACTTTAAAATGGGAAAGGAACGTTTGAAAGGCAAGTAGTGGGCTGAGAAGTCGGTACTAACCGGGAATTCGTTATTTATAACGGAAAATATTCTAAAATTTTAGCTTATACCAGAAAATATCTGGAAATAGAATTTCGATATCGGGAAGAAAACATTATTTAAACACGCGTATATTATGTTATCTATTGTAGCGAAAATCTTGCGGGAGCAGATTGACTGGCCGCTAGCAATTGGCAAGCAGTTCCAAGTTTCAAAAATTTTGTGAAAGGACAATTTAGTTAGTTTAGAGACCATGTTCTTCATGAAACGGTCGGTGCAAGGTTCCTTATTAAGACCCGTGGAATGCCACCGAAGTAATTATAGAATACAAGAAATACTTTGAATGAGATATAAAGGTCTCAATCTGGGAAGTTTTTTGAATACTACAAATTTTCCAAGAGAGTTCGCATGCTTTTCATTTACCCCTTCACCTCCCTCCTCGCAATATTTTCCGCGCTTTTCGAAGACCTCCCTATTTGAATGATGGCCATAAGGCGTCGTTCATGAAGTATGTCACGCTGAGGGGGGAGTGGGGGGCTTGGTTCGTGTGACATGCCATACATTATTTTTCCAATCTCATTCATTTTAGTGTGACGGGGGGGGGGAGGTTCGGAAATCGGACATTTTTGCGTGACATACTTTATGAACGGCCCTTAAGTTCTAAAAAACGTTTGCAATAACATTCTGGACTGGTTCTATGATCTTACGTTATCATTCAAAAGCAAAAATTTTACGTTAAATTTTGATCTATTCTGAGAAAATCGCCCGAAATATTTTGAAAAAATTACAAGATCAAAGAAACATCGACCAAATTGAAATTACCACCGCTGCAGATACAAACAGCATAACAAAAAAATTTTCGACCAGTACTTCCAAATGTTACCATAACAGTGGATCTACTAAGTCAAAGAGTTTCTCTTTGAATAATCGAACAAACGAGGTGTATAAAAGGCCGCATATTCGAGGTGATTACTCACTCAATATGTGACCATGCTGATATGCACATAGTCTTGCGACAAAGGTGCACTGACGAGGCGTAAACGTCCCAATCAGCCAAACTTTTTGTCGTGGATTGTTAAAATATAGAATGGCAAGAAACATGTCTGCTATAAAAGCGACGAATCTATGCCACAGTTCTAAATTACGTTAAATTTTGATCCATTTCTGAGAAAATCGCCCGAAATATTTTGAAAAATTTTACTATCTTTGTTTTTTGTAAAGCTTCGCTGCGTAAATTTTAAGTGCATCTGTATATACAAAAAGCAAAGAAAATAAATGTCGAAAATAAAACAAAAAATCAGACAGACAAATTAATCTATTTTTAAAATATTTTTTACGTTTAAATACAAATTAAAATAAGTTTTCCCATTTCTTCATCCATAATCACAATTAACATGAAATAAATTTAAAATAAATTATCCAAATTAAGATAGCTTTTATAATTTTCAAAATTTCCAACTCAAATTTTTATAAACAAACCACAAACAACTCAACTTTTTCAAAACAACAAATAACAATTTTAAAATGGAAACGAGGTTTTAAGATTTTACGGATTGGAAGATAAATTAGGTATTAGGAATTTTACAAACGTCAAAACTTACTGTAATTTTATGAGCGAAAGAAAATATTTTATGAGGAGAAATAACAATTAGGAAAAATAAAAATTAAGAAAAATAACAATTAAGAAAAATAACAATGAAGGAAAATTAAATCGAATTGTAACAGAGGTACTCGACCAGAATGGAGCTTTAACAATGCTTCTTCTTGCATGTCTGTTCATAGAATGCATACCCTTCATGAGAAGTGGTAAACCCAACGGTCTTTCCATCAATAATTTGTAACTGGTGAAAATTTGAAATATCTGGAACGCCTTGAGGGGAGTCGAAAATGTTGTCAAGTTTCAAAAGCTTTTTGATTTTTTCGATTTCTTTTTCGCCCATACTCATTAAATCAATAAGTGAATTTTCAGTGTTAAAGGCGTCCACGAAGTCAATTGAGCAGTTGACAATTGCTTTCCCAGATTTTACGAGTCGCTTCACGCGACATTTTACGACAGCGCCTATACCATCTACACACCCTTTACCATGAGATGTCGCGAAGAAGTTCCAAAAAATTTTAATTTTTAGGACATCTTCGAAAAGTTTAAGTAGGGCAGCCATGAAACGGTTCTTAAATTGACTGTTGGGACCGTCACTCCATAGTTTGAGTGTTTTCACTGACTTCGGTATGTAAGAAAGAATTTTGTACAAATAACAGGCAATTTCGAATTTTGTGTGTGTAGTATTATCCGAAGATATCACTTTAGGAAATATTTCTTCACACACCTTCAGGCATGCCGTGAATAAACTTACCTAAAATGACAGAAAAATATTTTAAAGAAGAATGAATAATAATATAATTTACAAAAAATTAATAAACGAACTAAGAGTATAGTTGACTTTATGCGCATGCGCACAAAAAATAAATATTTTTTTTTCATTGGGCAATAGCAATGAAAAAAATCAACTGTACTCTAAGTTGGTTATTTTATTTTTTGGTTGAGGTAATAACGTCATTAATGGTGTGCGATAAAACTTAAAATGGTTCTTAGGCTAATTCAGTATGTAATATGTATGTTTCCAAATGTTTGTTCTGACTCGTAGGATTACAGCATTCGCCTTCGGCTCATGCAGCAAGCTTAATACCAGTTAATAAAAAAATTGGAAGCAGATACGTAATGTACTATTATTGCACTCGGGGACATAATACTTGTCAAAGCTTGAGACCTGCGTACAATAAACTATTGCAATACGGTGAGTAAAAGTATCCGAAGGCTTCAGGTCTCACCGGGATACGAGATATCAAATTACATCCCTTGTATAATAATATACTATTTATCTGTATTTTGTGCGATGAGAAAAATTAAATCAATATAAAATTTAGGCAGATAATTTTGAGGGAAAAAATCGTCCTATTAGGGGCCGTTTATAAAGCAACTCACAGAAAGAGCATCTTTCAGTGTGACTTATTTTAATTTCAAGTTTTTATGGCATGCACTATTTCTAATATGACTAATCAAATACAAATCTAAGGAAAATATTTTCACGATATTCGAAGAACTTGATGGAAACTTCTCAAAATATTTTCCTTAACGGTGTTCAGGTAAATTTTACAGGCAAATCGCCGTGGTGCATGTAACGGCATCTGTACAAAACATCATAAGAAAATTATAAAAAATAAAGATGTTTTTTATTTTTCGTGAAAATATGGCCAAAAAAATTTAGCTATTTTATTTAGATCACGCTTCGCTGCGTAAATTTTTGAAAGAAATATTGGAAGAATACTACACCGATGCCTGGTTCCAATGAGCTGGTTGCACCTACTCCTGGGCCTCACATTTGAAATTTTCCGCGAAATCGAATTGGAGACTCGCAATGGTGCCGTTTGACCGTGGAACGTCTTCGTTATCGCTTTCGAATACTTTTGCTTGGCTTCGCTTAACGTATGAGTGTTTCAAGAAGTCTGGTAAAATTTCAAGGAAGTGCGAAATAAGGCTTTTCAGTGTCCCCTCTTCTAAACACTTTTGAAAACGGTCATTATCCTTTTTCCATTGAATCCACATTGCTACACTTCCTGCTTTTTTTCCTGATTTTCTCAGGATGTTAGCCAATACTTTTTTAGCGTCGACGCACTTCGGGCAGCTACGAAACCAGCATTCCTTTGTCGGATTTTCGCACAGTAGCAATCGCTCCAATTGTTCGCCATACGTTGGGAACTCCGGCAAGTTTTGGTTAATCGCTTTGCAGCACAAGATAAAATTGTTGTGGTATATGCACTGACATTGAGCGAGGGGCGTGCTGTTTACCAGCTTCACATGCGGCGGTCTTAATGAGCAAAATTTAGCAAGACCAACTTGCGCGTTTCGCCCGTTTTCATCTAGCATTAAAAAATAATTTTATCACCTTCGTAACTAAAAATCATAAAATAATATGCTTTGCGAATGTTTGACAAACATTTTATGAACGTCGCTCAATTTGTACATGAGGAATCGGATTTGTTTGATTTCTTTCGTTCCAGTGACCGGATTCGGAAAACTTCGGCAGTCTCGCATGTTAGGTGAGATTCTGCTTACATCATCTCGTTCATAAAATAATTTGATGGCGTCAATAATTTCCGGGTTCAAACCTTTTTTCTTGATGAGTGGCCGACTTTTTGGGTGACTTAAATTTACCATATCACGCGCGTCTTCCTCGTTGAACATCTTCAGCACTTTTGTGACAACAAATTTTTTTTTATCCGATGCTGGGGGCAGTGATCGTTTTACTTTTCCCACTGCTTTCGTCCATGCACTCTTCGTTTTGTACGGCCCGTTCTCCTCGGCTGAAGTTGACGCTTTTGCCTGCTGGATCGACTGCGATTCGCTATTATTTCCCTTTTTCCGCGCACGACACTTTGCCACCTTTCTGCGAACATACTCCCGATTCATTCGTTTAGTTTTTTCTCTTTGAGCCTTTGGTAACTGTTCCAAACCGATTTTGAGCCGATACTGACGACTTCTTTCATCATGTGCCTTTTTTTTAGGAAATCATCATATTTCCCATCGGCTTTGAGCTTCGCGATGTATCGCTGTTTTCGTTCAGCACTAGTTAGAGGCTTTAGATAAAAACAAATATTTCAATAAGTCATTCTTTAGTAGAACATTTTTAAATACAATTTATTGAATCAAAATTTCATAACAATATAGAAAACAAGAGAAAGTGTCGACGCACAATTTTCTATTAATTGTCGTAATGAAATAATCAGAATTGTGCTATCACATCGGCCAAGCTCAAAATAACTAACAAATTTATTTATCATTCAACTTTTTTTTTGCAACTTGCAACAGAAAAATTATTTTTGTTATTATTTATTTTATCAGAATTGAAAAACCACATTTTGTAAACTAAGCACTGGCGCCAAAAGCTAAACATCATAAAATTTCATTTCATAAATTAAACAAAATAAAAATGCGGTCACTTGCACTTTCGGAAATCTATAAATAATTAATTTACTTACCATTTTTAACAATCATTCACAATTTTTCCTTCGTAATTTAAATATTACAACCGAAATTAGACATCAAACATTAACTATAAACTAGTTGAACTAACGGTATCGCGAAAATATGACAATGACGTTTCAATAATTTGTTGTACTAGAATTTATAACATCGGAAATCTCACCATCTTAGACACGTAGACGCGGTAAATTTGAACCTGATTCCTTTTTACGATAGAATGTGCCTTCTAATAAATTTGGCACCACATTTGAATAATAAACATTGAATTCTTCGGACATTTTATCACTATCTGAAATTTCACCGTCTACGTCATTCACTATAATTTTATTAATATCTCTACTAACTTTCTGACTTCCTAAAATTTTGTTAATATTCCTCCACGTTTCCTTCGGATTCTTACTACAATTTTGAAACAAATTTTGATAATAATTTAACTTTAAATTTTTATTCTTCGAGATAATTACATTACTAATTGCTTTCAGTTTAAACTTCATATGATCGCAGTTAATATTCCTTCTTTTCATTTTCTTAATCTTTTTTATCAGACTAATCTTATAATTCCTTAATTTATTCAATTCTGCATTGTACCAGGGACACAGTAAATCTTTTTTACGATTCTTCTTAACATGCTCTGTTGTGGCATCGGCTTCAGCAGTACTGAAAGCCTGAATAAGAAATTCACAACACTTGTTAACGTCTAATTCGTCAAAGTCCTCTTCTAACTAAAACAATTCCATCTTTTCGGTAAACTTCTTCTAATCTACATGTATCTCAGACAACACAAAACTGTGATCGCTCAAATCATTATTATTGGTATGGTTCACTACCGCAAACACAAAATTAATGACGGGATTGAATTCTGGCAAAATCGGTAGAAAACTTCCAAGTTACGGTCCTTCCCTCAATGTCCTCCACATTTCGTTCTGCCCACCGGAAACTCCGTCTCGTCATCTTCACCCTCCAGCCCCTCCCAATCACAATAGCACCTTCAAAGGCCGCAACTCTTCTACGAATAATTCGAAAAAAATTCCGGACCTGATTTTCTCCACATGTTTTTTTTTTGCTGTTTGACTTCCTCAGTTACACATTTTCATCGCAAAAGCGTGACAGACAGACAGACAGACAGACAGAAAGAAAGACATTAGCTAGTTATATATTATATATGGTGCTTCAGTATATATATATATATATATTGTACGCATTTCTGGGAATAATTTGTCAAAGTATAACAAGCATAACACTATGCAAACAGGTTTCATGTTTAAATAAAGGCGACCTAAAGCCCCTAAAGTCTAGGCTACTCAAGTGGCTTCTGACAATAATTTGACAATAGTCACGACGATTAAATTTGTATGGCGACAATTCCGACTATTGTCAAATTATTGTCACAAACCACTTGAGTAAGGTTGTCTGAAATGATACAAAACTTCTGATAATAATGCTCTTAATCTACTCACTTTTGGGCTCACTTTTTTTTCATCTAATCACTTTTTTCGGTATTTTCACGTAGAAGTGTGCATTTTTTTCATTAAACTTGATTTTAGGGATTTTCACAAAAAATTTCACTTTTTTGAATCAAGAGAACCTGTGTTTTTCAATTTTACACGACTTGGCAGATCTACGTTATTCTCTTTATTCATGATAAATGAGTTAATATGGGCTTTAACTTTCTCCGTATACTTCGAATTAAGAAGAGAAAATCACTCGTCGAAAACCAAATTATCTCTCTTCACTGAATGTCGTAAAATCTCGAATTCAGATTCAATGTTACTGCTCTTCAGGCTAGCTTTCCAAAATTTTGGGTATCAATCAAATTTTATTTGAGGGCAGAATGAAAATATTTTGCTCCCAATTCAAGAAATAGCCACTTGAATTTAGTCTCAAAACTTTCTTAACTAATTAACTTCTCTGTCCTAATTTGTATAAGAAACTTAGTGTGAAAGAGACAAAAAATGTTGTGTGGACTTTTAAAATGGAATTTTCTTTTCTCTCCTTCGCACTAAGCTTCTTATGCAAATACAGCAGTTCTGGGAATTGGTGTTAGAGTGATTGCGGATTCATCGCTATCGTTCTTTTTCGTGATTAATGAACAAATTTTAGCAGGGAGCTGTCGCAGATCCAAAAACAAAGGACGGTTTTGACTCAGAAAGTCGTTTCTTGTAGCTTTCTACTCTGTCCAGTTAATTCAGTCTTCCTAATGAAAATTGAAGTCGGTTAAGATGGTTAAGATAATTCAAAAAGTAATTAGAAACAATAATTTATTGAATAATTTGCACTTTACAAATTTGCTTTTTTCAGTTACGATAATTGCATCAGCAGTATGCCCATTAGCATTGGTGGGGGTCGGCAAATTAAAATTTGATTTACCGAAATGTCCAATAAGACTACATTCTTGAGAAATTGGGAGGGGGTCTATTTTGACTTATGAATTTTGGTTTAAAACGTGAAATCATTGTAGTAACGAAACGAAGTGACTTTTTGCAGGTAACTGCAAACTACTCCCTATTTGTCGCTACTTGCAGTCAATTTAATTACTTTAAATGCAAATTAATGTATCTTCTAAGCAATTTCACTTTCGAAATTATCGAAGAATAGACATACCTTTTTAAGTCACTTAACTATTGCAAATTTTACCAAATCTTTGTTAAATTTTTTAGCTTTCTTCTGTTAAACCTGAATTCAAAATCTTCAAGGAAAGTTTTTTTTAGAATGTTTTGAATAGGGAATGCTAATCCGGACCGGTTATTAGAAACCGGTTATCGGTTTTGAAATCACAAAACCGGTTTTCCGGTTTTCGTCGAAATTCTGAAGAAAGTTGCATGAATTTTCATGTAACTTAAAAAAAACTTGTATTTTCTCATTCGCTTGCAGTAAAATAACGACAGAGCTAATATACGTACGAAAACCAACGATTTTTTGCTCTCAGATCGGTGAAAAGCATTTTTCTATTTATTTTTTTCTATTTATTTATTTCATCAAATATTACTGACTACTTACACCCGGGTACAAATAGCCACACAACACGGCGCTTCCTGTTGGTACCCGGGTACAAATAGCCACACAACAGAGCTGATGTTATTTGTACCTGGGTACAATTAGCCAGTCAACACAGCGGATGCTATTTGTACCCAAATAGCATTCGCTGTGTTGTCTGGCTACTTTTCTCTGCTAGATCTTTTACGAACAAAATTTTTTGTCAGATCTTACTGTTGATACTTGACCGTTAGGTTGATAATTGAAAAGTTAGTTGATTAATTACATATTAACATTGCAACGTCACTAACAACATGTGAGTGACATGGGAATGACATGGTAGATGGCATATATACCAGCACATTCGCGTTATTGGAGCAATAAATGTAATGGATAATTAGGTTATCTTATTGCAAAGTACTCAAACCAATGAAGGCCCATCATTGAATCAGGTGCTCTAGAACCCAACTCTTCGGTGAATTCGTTTCGATAACGTTGCTTATGTTAGTTTTTATTCTCTTTAGTGTTCCTGCACTTCAAAAGATTGTTGCAATTTCAAGTGCCGTCTGTTTCTTTGGATTCGTATTACCTTCGATGTTCGTTTTATATTATTAATTATTTATTAAGGCGCGAGCGATTTATTTATTGGAAATGATAGGTCGCTATGACACAACATATTAAGCAGTTCGATTTACCCACAATTTAACAAATTGCCTTGAGAAGTTACTTTTTAAGAACATAATAAATTTGACAAAACTGTCAATTCGTGAAATGTTTTTAACATTTGATGCTTATTAATTCCTGAGTAACTTACTTACTTACTTATCAGCCTTTCTAACCCAAGCGGGTTTTGGCTGACTCTACAACGTTTCTCCATCTGGAGCGATCCTGTGATTGAACTGTGATTTTTTACGAGGAAGAGGCGTTAACACTTCGCTCAACCCACTGATCCGTTTCCCCGACAACCCGTAGGCAAGTTGTCAGGTAGCACTCTTAAATTTAGCACAAAACTCCGAAGAGAATTGAGGTCCCAGGGACTACGACGTGGACGTAAAAAGAGCACCTGATAGTTAGACAGTTGCACGCCTGGCATATGACCCGGACTACCACACTCCGCTCATATGCTATTAAGCGCTACCCTATCTAACTACACAATTCCTGAGTAACGTTGGACCTATATTTTATTGATGAAATATGAAATTCGTAGACCTGATGTTTGCAAATTTAGCGGCAGTGAGCTGGAAAAATTAATTTGTCTCAATGAAGCATTTCTGAAGATAAGTAAAATATAGGTCCAACGTAAGATTCAGGAATTGACAATCATCAAATGTAAAGAACGCACATATTCAAGATGGCTGACGACGAGTAAAGTTTTGTAATTGCTCCGCTAAAATAATATAAATTACCCAAAAAAAATAACGTTTTGGAATAAAAATTTGTGCTAAAAGTGAAGTCGAGGACTCTTCTTTCGTCAAGTACTGTTCTGAATTCTACTGAATGTATATATATATGAAAATTCTGGACATAAGCCACTCACAAAGGAAAAAATCCATTGTTACCGAGTGACATCACTGTAAGAAAAACATGTATCGCTGTTTTAAATCACAATTGTGGCTTTTCGTGAACTTATACTGTGTGTTATCTTGTGCAGTCAAATCAAGTAGTGTGTATTTGCCCAACCGTTACAAGTGTAATTCAATTTAGTCCTGTGCTACATCGATGAGCACCTAACCTCATAAACCTTTTGATGAGAAGCAAAAGACGTGCTGATGATCCGCTAGAACACATAGCAAAGAAATCTAAAGAAATGGATGAGTTAAGAGAGTTCATCTCAACACAGAATAAGCTGCTGCAGGATTCAATTAGTGAAAAAAAAGAGAAGCTCCTTCGTCAGATCGAGTGTAAGCTTGTTACCAAAATTGACAACTTGGAACTAAAATTGGACTCCAAAATTGAAAACGTGAGATTAGGGTGCGAAGAGTTACGTAAGATGGAAACGGAAATTGGTAGCAAAGTGTCAAGAGCAAACATGGCCTTAGACAATTTGGAACGCCGAGCTAAACTGTGCGTTGTCGTTGTAAAGAACATACCATTGCAGAATAGTGAAATAGTGTGGGAAATAGTATCCAGAATCGCTGATGCAATTGGCTTCACTGAGAAAAATTGGATGAGATCGTCCTTCCGTATGCGTCAGTCTAGAAATAACAATGCATCGCCACCTATTGTCATAAGATTCTATGAGGAAAGCCATAAAAGTACATTCATGGCAGACTATTTCAAAATTCGTTCTTTAAATTTGAAAGACCTGGGATATGCCACAGCTCTTCGAATAGTTATCAATGATGCACTATCGCCGAGAAATGCTAGCATATTCCAAAAAGCGATGCAAATGAAGTTCCAGAAAATCATTTACTCAGTTAGCATCAGAAATGGTTTTGTTTTCTACGAGGCTGCAGTTGATGGTCGAAACGTTAAAATAACCTCCGTGGAACAACTGGAAAAAATTGGCGGAGCAACTGCTCAAAAACCTGCTGATAGAAATGAGAATGGAAATCACACAAACAAGGAGAAGAAAGCCAAAACTCCCACAATTTCAGCGACTACCATGTCAGCTTCAGAAGCCCAAGCACTGGCGCTGCAGCATCAAGGAAGCTCACACAGATCGTTGTCCGCGGTGGAATCCACAACTGTGCGATCTTCCATGGATTCTGCGTATTAGGGCAGCGGTTTGTTATGGATTATTTAGTGTTAAGTATTTTAGGCTAAGTTTCTTTTTTTTTATCTTTATACGTGACACCATCAGGTTTAAGGTAGTAGCATCGTCTGCTATTGACAAGAAAGACCTCCCGTCTGCAAATAGCTTGCAAACAGATTACTTGCTGGTTGACCTGATTTTCCCCGACATGAAGGTCCTTTTTTGTGTATTTTATAAGGCTGTGAAGACTCGCGAGTTTGATGTTGTTGAGAGGGTATTATCTTCTCATGTTTCGAGTTACGACCATGTTGTTGTTACAGGGGATTTCAATGAGAATCTGATAGACCCGCGATTTCCGAGTAGAATTAAGGAATTTAAGAGCATTTTTGAGCGTCAGGGATTGCATTTGTTGTCGCAACTACCAACGAATTACCATCACCATGGCGCGTCCTTGCTTGATCTGGCTTTTGTGCGGAGTAGTGCAAGTATTCACAGATTTACCCAATTCGATTCAGGGATGTCAGGCCATGACTCGCTTGTGCTTTCATATAAAATGCCTGCAAGCTTTTTGAAGAAACGCGACAGATATATCAGGAGATTGAACCAAATGGATGCTGGCCGAGTGGTAGAAGACTGTTTGAGCCTGGATTGGGCATCCATTGACGTTATGACAGACCCCGAGCTAATGCTGCAGAAATTGAGGAATAATTTGAGAAATCTCCTAGACAGGCATGCGCCATTGGTAAAGATGAAGGATCGCCGTGGCACGAGGGTACCGTGGATGACTAATGAAGTTATCAGTGCGATAGTTGAGAGGGATATCTCCTTCAGATTTTGGAAGTTAACCAGGACGGTAGCCGAGCGCGAAAACTATTGTAGACTGAGGAATCTTGCGACTAGTCTGATTCGTAGAGCAAAAGAGAGATATTATTTGAAGGTTTTAAGTAAGGCATTGGATTCTCAATCATTCTGGAAGATTGTAAAGCGTATGGGTATAGGTAAGGAAAAGGGGAGTACGAGTCCTCCCTTCACGGCAAACGAATTCAACAAATACCTTCACGACATTAGTGAAGAATCACATCAGCGTTTTGGAAGTTTTCCCACTGCAAGCTGATCTGTACCTCTCTCCTGAGCCACAGTCGAGTCGAGCTCCTTCAGATGTGTCTTTTGCGTTTCAGAACGTGACCCAAACTGAGGTACTGCGTGCTATTATGCTTATTAGGTGCAAAGCTATTGGGCTGGACTCCATTCCAATTGAGCTTGTTAAGCTTACGTTGCCAGTGACTCTTCCGTATATTACACACTTTTTTAATTATGTTCTTACTTCCTCTAAATTCCCAGACGGTTTCAAAATATCAAATGTTTTCCATGAGCACAAAGACTCGCACACCTATGAGCTTAAGGATCATAGATGTATCCACGTTTTGCCTTCATTGTCCAAGGCTCTGGAGAGAATTATGAAGTGGCAAATTACGGAATTCACTTCAGTTCATTTAGTGCACGTTTATCAGTCCGGTTTCAGAGCGGGCTACAGCACGACGACGGCCTTGCTAAAAGTAGTACATGATATATGCAGGTCCCTAAATACTAAACAAGGCGAGAGGAAGTTTGTTTCGTTCCTTCTGCTGCTTGATTTCTCGAAGGCTTTTGACACGGTAAATCACGCCTTGATGATTCGGAAGCTCAGATCAAACTTCTTTTTTGGTGACACTGCCTTGCGGCTTATTGAGTCATATATGAGTGGGAGGATGCAGTGTGTTGAGATAGATGGATGCAGGTCGGATTTTTTGCCTATAAACTGCGGCCTACCTCAGGGTACGGTTTTATTCCCGCTATTGTTCTCAATGTTCATAAATGACCTGCCTGATGTTCTGAATCATTCTAAGTGCCATTTGTTTGCGGATGACTTCCAACTATACTTTAGTTACCCAGCAGAAATGCTCGGAGATGCTGTTGATGCCATAAATTCTGATCTTATTCATATTTCGGATTGGGCTGTGAGGAACCGCCTCGTATTGAATGCGGCTAAGTCAAAGGTATTGAATATCGCTGGTCCTGATGGGTTTAGTCCCAATTTTCGGATAGGAAATGGGGAAATTCCGATTGTTGATGAAGCGAAAGTACTTGGGGTTTGGGTTAATAAGACATTGACTTGGGATGACCACTGTGGTGAGATCCGAAAGAAAGTCTACAAAGGGCTATGGGCGCTTCGGAATGCAAGAACATCGCTCCCAATGCACGCTAAGATGAAACTGATAAAGGCATGTCTCATACCCTACTTCACGTATGGCGATATAGTTATAGTTACTTGACGCGGCCTCTAGAGAGTTGTTGCAAGTCGTTTACAATAACTGCCTTCGATTTGTTTTCTCAGTAAATAGAAATGAGAGTGTTTCGCGACATGCTAATAATAATAATAATAATAATAATAATAATCTGCCTTAACAACCCATGAAGGGTTAGGGGCTAGATCATTATTTACTAGTTTCGCTACTTTTTGTGGTTCTACTATTTGAGATCCTTTCATTACCGGAAAGTTTTTACTGTGCCAGTGGTAAGCTGTGCGACAAACCCAGTGCCATCCATGAGATGTACTAGGAACGAAACTAGTAAGAGTAGAATACCGGCACCTCCCAACAATGCCTTTCACCGGTAAGCCGTACAATGGCGCTACACTCAACTTCACATGACTTGAACCGATTCAATTAGCTTTGTTTTGTTTACAAATCTAACAATCGGAACAAATCTGTCTGCAGCTGAGTTTCGAACCAACGCACTGGCAACTCGATCTCATAGTAGCAAGCAGACGTGTTAACCACTACGCTATCGAGTTGTTTTGCGACTTGCTAAATCTATCTTAAATTGTACCCTTTGGAATTATAGAAAATTTAATGAATGCAAGTTCCTATATGCCTTGATCTCTGGAAGGTCGCCGGACTATTTGTTTGAATTATTAACCAGGGGCTCTTCGACACGGACGTTGAATTTTGTGGTGCCGGTGACTCACACGGAAACGTTTCATCGGTCGTACTTTGCTCACGCCATTTCAACTTGGAACTCCCTTCCTGCTGCAGTGAAGAAAAAGCCTTCGCTCGCCATGTTTACTAGAGCGTGTCTTGAATACTTTTCTGAATTGCCTGACTAAACTAGTAGAAATAGAGTTTAAATACATGAATGAAGTCTAACTTGTTCAATGAATTCTTGAATTAGTGTAAA
The DNA here is from genome assembly GCA_029228625.1 of Pseudolycoriella hygida. Lineage (NCBI taxonomy): Eukaryota > Metazoa > Arthropoda > Insecta > Diptera > Sciaridae > Pseudolycoriella > Pseudolycoriella hygida. The sequence goes on from CM055403.1 coordinate 93,145,473, forward strand.
GAAAATGAAGATTAGTGAAGAATATGACGCCTGATTGTAATTTTGTTCAATTTTTATTTATAATTTTTTTTTACTTTTGTTAAAAGCTAAAATCTTGTTTATATAAAATCGAATTTAAAATCTGTACTGTACAGTCTTTATAAGGCAAAAAGCCTTGTGTACTTTAACAAATAAACATACATACATACATACATACAACAGCCCGACATTCTGTAGTTAAAATTGCTCTATTTATGTGTCGTTCAAATTGTTAAAAAAATTTCTAAATGAATAAGAAAACAACTTACTTAATCAAAATTACTTGTAAATGTTCGCTGTAGGGCGAATCTCAGCGCGTATAAACAGTAGACATCGCGAAATGCTTCATATTATGGACATTCTGTTACAACTTTCTAGTCTCAAAAATAATTGATTCTTTCCGATATAAACCCAAAATTTATGCATATTTCCTGAACTTTTGAAAAAAAAACGCAGTAAAAGACAAGGAAACCTTTTCTCGAGAGTCATTGTTGGATTTATGACTTGTTTTTATTATATCATTTGCCCAGCATATTCTCAATAGCCCAAGCCTATCACGTACGACGATCTTCATTTCACAATCTTCTGATTGGCGCGACTAACGTAAGGTCGAGCACGTACAGTTTGTTGTGAATACTGACCATATACATTCAATGGAAACAAGAAAAAACTCAAGAGGTATTTTCTCAATTTGGGTACAAATAGCATAGGCTGTGTTGTATGGCTACTTGTACCCGGGTACCAACAGCATCGGCTGTGTTGTTTGGCTATTTGCACCCGGGTACCAATAGCATCGGCTGTGTTGTATGGCTATTTGTACCCGTGTACCAATAGCATCGGCTGTGTTGTTTGGCTATAATGCACCCGGGTGCAATTAGTCACTGCGAAGAAAAAACAATAAAAAGTTCATATGAACATCACATCATCTCAAACAGAGAAGGTTACTCGTGGGCCAATGCAGTGCAGTTCCACCTGTAAAAAATCGTTAGTTTTTGTGACGTGTTACAGTCACAGGAACTGCGTGAGCAGCGACTAATGCATGAGCATCGAACAATTGTCAAACCAATTTACATTGGTGAAGTGAGAGCCAATTTCTATTGGCCCATAGCAAACCAATTTGCATTGGCTGAATGAGCTTTCACTATTTAATCAAGTAAACTTAATAAAATTGATGATGAAAGGCATACGTTGCTCTTACCGTTCATCTTAATCGGAATTTTCAATTGCTTTACGGTTGTCTTAAAAGGTTCTCTCGAAATGCACCGAAACCAGAACTGGGAAAAACGGTTAAATTCGATACACATGTTATTAATCGGTTCGTGATGACCGTACTTACTTCTGTGTTTATGTATATTCAGAAAATCATCAGCATTCATGGGATGAGGATTCAGAGTGATTTTCTTAGCAATAGAAGGCGCGTCAATATTACCGTTAAGAAGATCAGAGGCGAAAAATGCACAAGCATTAGTTCTACGTCTGGCTAAGGAATCGATATTGATCGAATTGCACCTGTCAATATAGGGAGGGAGCTTGTGGTTTGCATCGCGTCTCACCGTCTTTCTAAGCGCAAATATAAAAAACTTCTTTTGTATCGACTCAATCCTGTCCACAAAAGTGTCCTGATACTGGTGCCAAACAATAGACGCATACTCCAGGTAGGAACGCACATAGGCGAAGTACAGACTTTTCAAGGTCCTGAGTAAGACTTCGAAATGATATATTCTACATGTTTACCGAACGTTAGTTTCTCGTCCATTAGAACTCCCAAATCTTTGACTAATCGTAAACGTGTAAGTAGAACTTCCCCAATGGAATAACCGAACTCAACTTTCGTTTGCTTACCAGTGAATGAGACAACATTACATTTCTTAACATTCAAATAGAGCTGATTGACTTCACACCACTGCACTGTAAGAATCTGTTAAGATCACGTTGTAGAGCACTTGCGTCAAGGACACTCTTTATAGCCTTGAAAATCTTTGAGTCATCAGCATACAATAAGAAAGAGGAAGAGAGGAAAATTTTCGTCACATCGTCCATAAATAAATAATTTTTCAATACTTTCAGTTTTTACACGCAAAAATTTAAAATTACCTTAAACAATCTACCCAATAACAAACAAAAGTCAAATTTTTGCAGCGCAAAAACTGAAACAGAAAAATTATTTCGTCGTTGGATCCGGCATTTGTGACGCAATTTTTTTAACACAACGTAATTTTGTTTCAAAGAAAGCGCTCTAATTTTTTCAGGAAATCAAAACTTTTAACACAAGGTTCCATTCAAACAAACTTCTGCGTTTTATCTGCGATAGCGTCAACTCAAGCGATATCATTAGTTTTGGAAGCGGACTTACGGACTGCGTCACACTCTACCTTTAAAAAGGTTTTTGTTGTTAGTTAGTTAGTTTTGGCAGGGACCTTCGGATGGGCATTCCACGCCATCTAAGATTTTAAAAAAATGGGGTCACCGGCTTCGTTTGGGCGCTAGGACTCCTGGAAGCTCCCATACAAATCCCACATAAAATAATGTGTGTGGTGAGTGTCACGGTTGGGTAAGTGAGGTATTCAATTTCCAATAGAGTTTTTGATATTTTTCGGTTATTCTCGACATGAGTGAGGTCATCCAATGGGGCTTAATAGGCTTATGGGATTCTCAAGGATTTTTGTGGATTTCTCTAGCACTTTTCAACTTCCATCAGGTTTTTTGATATTTTTCGGTTATTCTCGACATGAGTGAGGTCATGCAATGGAGCTTCCTAGGTTTAAGGGATTCTCAAGGATTTTTGTGGATTTCTCTAGCACTTTTCAACTTCCATCAGGTTTTTTGATATTTTTCGGTTATTTTCGACATGAGTCAGGTCATGCAATAGAGCTTCCTAGGTTTAAGGGGTTATTAAGGATTTCTCTAGCACTTTTCAACTTCCATCAGATTTTTTGATATTTTTCGGGTATTCTCGACATGAGTCAGGTCATGCATTGGAGCTTCCTAGGTTTAAGGAATTATTAAGGATTTTTGTGGATTTATCTAGCACTTTTCCACTTCCATCAGGTTTTTTTTTTGATATTTTTGGGTTAATCGCTTTCAATTGCTTTCAAAACTACTGATATCACAACATAAACCCTTTTAAAAGGGAAATGTGACGCAAGTCGTTGTCCCTTCTTCCAAAACAACTGATATCAATTTGGGTGACGCTGAACGCTTCGAAACGCAAAAAAAACTTTCAAAATATTTTCGCATTTGATTAAAAAAATGCGTCACAAATGCCGAACACTGGTGTTATAGTTTTTCTGTTCTTTCAGCTTTCACACCGCAAAAATTTGACTTGTATGTAGGAATGTATGTAGTATTTTTGTATAGGAAGTAAAATTTTTGCGTAAAAAACTGAAAGAACAGAAAAACTATAACACCCGTGTCCGGCATTTGTGACGCAATTTTTTAATCAAATGTGAAAATATTTTGAAAGTTTTTTTGCGTTTAGAAGCGTTCAGCGTCACCCAAATTGATATCAGTTGTTTTGGAAGAAGGGACAACGACTTGCGTCACATTTCCCTTTTAAAAGGGTTTTCGTTGTGATCAATTTTTAAACGAAAACACAATTTCATTTCACATTTTTATTTTTTACATTGTATCAGCTATGGTTTATTATGTCGAATGATGTTTTTGTTTTGATACAGCTTTGTTTATTTCAAAAAAAATTCACGGTCCATATTCTTCGTAAACTATGTAGTTCGTTGAAATAAACAGAGTTCCTCCCACAGAACGACCTGCGTTCCTTCATATTGGTCCAAATTTGATGCTCCGGACAAAACAGTAGTTTAGTCCCATAAACGTACTTTTCTGTTGTAACCTGTTCTAACAGAAATTTACATTTACTTACTCCGATCTCATTCTATCCGATGTCACATTAAAATGGTTTGTAGTACGACCTTCTTCCCTTCGTTTGGGTTCGAAAACCATCAAAAGAAGACGCTACTGGAGTTACTGTTACCAGACATGAGCCAGCATGATATGGTTTTGGTTACTAAATACTAAACATAAATAGTTAACGTGAAAAATAGATTATACTGAAATGAACAAATAACAAAAAAAACCATAAAAATTCAGACAAATTGTCTTTTCTTCGGGCATCAATGGTATGAAAATTGAAGACAGAACTCGTTGGTTCCACAATAAATTGCAAAGCAAGGGGAAGAGTGATCAAATGATAGGCACTTATGAGTCCCATAAAATAATAATAAAACGATTTTTAATCAATTCATTAATAATTCTGTCAGTGCATAGCCCAAAAAAGGTTACTCATTAGACACTCCTATTGGTTACAAGTGCAGAAGAGCGTCATTGGCAATAACCGTCAAAGGCGTCACGGAATAGAACGTGTTCAAAATGAAAATCACAGAATGGCAGTTTTGTGATCCTGCAACCAATACGAGTGTCTTAAAAAAATATTTTGGGCTGTGGGAGTGGAGGGATTGAATTATCCTGAATTTTTTCCATCTAGTAGTGAAAAAACTGAACTTACTTGAAGCGCACGACGTACTCTGTTTCCATCCTAGGCGCGTCGCGTCTTGGTACATACGAATCGTTGATTATTGAATTATCATTGGAATTTGCCGCTTTCTCTTTATTTTGCAATTGCTTTGCGTACATTGATTTTAGCGCGCGTAATCATAATTCTAGCATTTCCAAGTCGTCGTCTTCCATATTTGCACACCTACGATTTTTCGTATGTTCAATTGAAAGAAGCGTCTCAGTAAAAATTTTTTATGACTTCACGAAAATATTTAGTTGTTGGCGTCAATTGATGGCCACGTTGATGACTTTATTGCTTTTCGCGTTTAACAAAATCGATTTGTTCGAAGTTTCATTTTAAATCACTCAACTCAACTTATTTGCTTGCACAGATCTGAGAATCAATTATTTTGCTAAATTCTTTGAAATTCTTTTCTAATGTTCCTCTATTCTAAATAAAACTATGAGAACTTTGCATCGATCCACTCCCTTCAAACACTTGTATCGTACTGAAAGAATGGAATGAATGCGTGTGCCTACGTGAAGTTTATGTGCGACGTTGCTTTGACAGCTTTGACAGCACAATCGTTTTATTTTCTATAATAATTTCGCCATGTTCGCCATCAATATAATTTGGTTGGGAAGGTAACAATTACGCCAGACCCGTACGAGTTGAACAATCGATTCTTAAGTTTGTATTTGTTACAAATTTTTGAAATATCAGTTTTTAGAAAAATTTACAGCCTTAACGTCGGATTTACAAAATTTATATGAAATCCTTTCTCTTATTGCTGTCTTAAAAGGCTCGGCAATTCTAAGTACAATTTATTTAAAATGGAATTTCAGACGAGAAGTGGAATGTTCCCCTAAAGATTGCTAAAAAACTTGAAAAGGCAATCAATACTCTTGTTTAAACCAAACCTAATGTGACGACATGTTAACTTTTTTATCAGTTCATGAAGTCGAACAATCTCGATTGAGAGGGAAATTACTATATTGGCAAAATAGTCGCTTTTGACTTTAGT
>CM055403.1:93151524-93213371 GCA_029228625.1 Pseudolycoriella hygida
TTTCAGTAGGCTCACTGAAATGCTGTGCGTCCAGTATTGCGACCTTCCTGTGTGATATATTTAACCATTGTCTATTTTACGGTACTTACCCTGATAAACTAAAAATTGCGAAAATTATTCCGGTTTATAAGAAAGAAGACAGAAGCAATATTAGCAATTACCGACCGATCTCAATCTTACCCGCCATAAATAAGATTTTCGAAACTTTCTTGCACCGTATGATCTACAACTTTTTAAATGGCTGTGGGTACTTTAATGTCAGGCAATATGGGTTTAGGCCAGGATGTGGAACACATACAGCGCTTTTCGAATTGACTGAAATGATTTGCAGAGAGATAGACAGGGGTAATATAGTGACAGGGTTATTCATAGACTTGACAAAGGCATTTGATACAGTCTCCCATAGTCTGCTTCTTATGAAATTGGAATACGCAAGCATCAGAGGTATTGCTCATGACCTACTGCGTAGCTATTTGTGTAATAGAAAACAATACACTGAATGTCATGGTACAAACAGTTCACTGCTTGAAGTGACTGTGGGGGTTCCACAAGGTGGCGTTCTCTCCCCCTTACTTTTTTTGATTTTCATTAATGATTTTTACGACCTTCCCTTAGAATCAACTCCCTACGGATTTGCGGACGACACAAATTTGTTCCAGTCTTCGTCTAAGATCACTGAGAACATATCTAATCTTTCAAACGACTTGACGATTATCGCTGAGTACTTTCGGCTAAACAAACTTACGTTGAATCTGAAGAAAACTAAACTAATTCACTTCCGAAAACCTCAAATCATGATGACCGTCATACCTATCTTAACCTTCAATAATGTCATAATCGAGAAGACCAACGTAATTAAATGTTTAGGTTTGAAATTAGATGAGTTCTTGAACTGGGGAGAGCATATTAGAGGTATCATCAGTACCATATCTTGTAGTATTGGGGTCCTAAAGAGAATACGCTTTCTCCCCAAGTCTGTCCTGAGATTAATATACTTTACGACTATCCATTGCCACATAACCTATTGTATTGGTGTATGGGGATCGGCTAATAAGGGACTAATCGATCAGATCCAGATTTTACAAAAAGCGGCCCTCAAAGCTGCCCATAAGCTTCCTACTACGTACCCTACGAACTTGCTCTTTGAGAAAGAGTTTCCCAAGATGTTGACTGTGGCTCAGTTGTACAAATTAGCGGTCTGTAAGTATGTTTTCTGCTGCATCAAAGATATAAAACACCACTCTTTGATGTTTCCAGACAATAGTAACCGTTATGAGACTAGATTCTCCTTTTTACTGAGAAGACCCAAGATTTCCTCAAATTATGGCAAGCGGTGCCTATCGTATTCAGGACCTACGCTTTTCAATGTCTTACCAATACAGATAAGAAACTCATCGTCGCTCAGAGAATTCAGTCATTTGTTGAGAGTGCTTTTGCTGAAAAAGAACATTACCGATTAATATACCTTAGCTGGATGAATTGACTGGTACCCTCTTAGAGCCTGACTACTACCATCCTAAGTTCTTTTTAAATTGTTGTTGCTACCATTAAGATAAGTATTATTCACCTTTCTTTCCTTTTCCTTTTTGATTTTGTTTTCTGGGTAATTTGACTTTCCACTCTTTTTTTTTTCTTTTGGTCATTAAATTTTAATGAAATATGAATATACCCTTCTTAACTTACGTAGCTCCTTTGAATTGTTCAACTGTTCATGTTTAATAATTTTTGATCTTTAGTTGTGTGTTGCTGATGATGGAGGATAAGTTAAGGAAAGTTAATTTATTAAAAGTAATTTAATGAAGTTAATCGGTGAAATCAATAACGGAGTTTGAGCTTATTTTCGCCCTAATATCCCTAGTTTATTCAAAGAACTGCTTAACCGACTGGCCATAGATATACCCAAAAAGCCTCGTAGTTCATCAGAACAGCTATTAATTAAAATTGCTCAACGGAAAATTGGCGAAGGCGACATCAAATGTGCAGTGCGCGTGTTGTGTTCAGACGAGGGAATCGCCGAATACTCTGAAGAAACCATTGAAAAATTAAGGTCTAAACAACCAGAGGTCAATACAGTCATCGAGGAGGAAACCATTCCTAATCTGGAGCCATTCGACACATCCGCCGATCAAGTAACCAACGCGATCAAGCACTTCCCGATAAGTTCATCCGGTGGCCTAAGGCCTAAGGCCGCGCCATCTCAAAAGACTTGATATCCTTTTCATGTGGTGAGTCCGCCACCAAACTAACTGAGGCCATATCCAAGCTGACAAATGTAATACGCTCGGGAAAAATTTGCTCAAGCCTTGCGCCGATTTTCTTCGGCGCAGTATTAATTGCTTTTGCTAAAAAGAACGGCGACATCAGACCCATCGCAATCGGATTAACGTTGAGAAGATTGGCGGGAAAAATCTCATGCTTCAGCAATAAAGTTGCTCTGTCACAGAGTTTGCTTCCATTTCAAAACGGCATCAATGTGAAGAGAGGCGCGGAGGCAATAGTACATGCGGTTCGGGCATTAGCGGAATACGATCATCCTACCCCAATGGCAATACTCAAATTCGATTACAAAAATGCTTTTAATGAAACGAATAGGAAATATATGCTCAAAGAGATTAAGAAGGAAACACCATCGCTATTCCCAATGATGCAACAAACATACCGTTGCTCCTCTAACTTACACTACGGAGAGGTGATTATCAAATTAGAAGAAGGCGTTCAGCAGGAGAGATGATTATCAAATCAGAAAAAGGCGTTCAGCAAGGGGACCCATGTGCACCGGTTGCCTTTTGTATAGGGTTAAAGCCTCTGACTGACTCATTAAACTCGAGGTTGAACGCGTGGTTTTTAGATGACGGCACGATTGGAGATGAGTTTCAAGTAATTCTTGAAGACGTCGAAAAAGCATTGGCATTCTGGTTTGACATTAAACTCAGCGAAATGTGAAGTTTTCTTTATCAGCACTCCTCCAAGCGATCAGCAAGAAATGCTCCATAAGTTAAACCGTCTTTTGCCAGGCATTAAGGTTCTCGAAGCGTCATCTTTCCATTTGCTCGGCGCCCCAATCTTGGATGATAGCATCTGTAACCTTCTTTCCATCGGCCTTCAAAACGTATCAACCCTATGCGAACGGTTACCACTGTTGGACGTTCACCCCGCTCTGCGAGTTCTACGCACCAAAGTTTCAGTACCTCCTCCGTACCAGCCCGACATTCTTACAACCCGATAAATTAGCTCAAATAGATGACTTCCTCCGCCACATTTGGGAAATTATAACAAACAACACATTTAACAACGTTACATGGACTCAGGCCTCTCTCCCGTTATCAGTTTCGGGTCTAGGCATAAGGAAACTGTCGGACTTAGCGCAGCCGGCGTATTTTTCATCTGTTTTTCAATCACAGGATTTGTCGGATGAGATATTATCCAAATTCCACATCTCAATTGTCAACAACCGAATTCAGTCGTTGTTAGGAAGCTATCCCAGCCAATGGACACCCGAAACATCTGACGCTAAAGAACACCAGAAAGCGTTGGATTCATTGAGGGTCAGCACTACCCTTACTGAGTTGTTATCGTCGAGTAACCCCAGTGAACGAGCTCGAATCCTTGCATCATCTAGCAAATTTTCCTCAAAGTGGTTGCAAGCGGTTCCTTCTCAACAATTGGGTCTCTTTTTAGAAAACGACACAGCAAGAATTGCGATAGCACTACACTTAGGAAACAAGGTGTGCGAGTCTCACCTCTGTGTGTGCGGGGAGATAGTCGATACTAATGGGCGGCATGGGTTATCGTGCAGTAAATCTAAAGGGAAGTACCCTAGGCATGCCGAAATAAGCAAAATTTTGTCAATGGCATTTTCGTCAGCGGGTGTCCCAAACAGGCTTCAACCGTATGAACTGTCACGGGATGACGGGAATCGTCCGGACGGTGTCGCCAGCTATCCTAGGAGCAGAGAAAGGTCTCTTATTTGGGATGCCACAGTGGTTGATACGCCTGCAGCTACTCATGTCAACTTAACGTCGCAGAAGATAGGTGCTGCTCAGGGCCTTTTATAACATACAAGCTCGGAGGAAAAATCCACCCCAGTCCCACCTCAATCCACCCACACTTTATAAAAATCCACCCCAGTGCACCCCACTCATTTTCAACTTGCAAAAAATAATCCACTCATTGTCTACTAAAAAAATTTCGCCTGCGGCGCTTTACAATGATTCTTAATGTTCAGTAGTTGGGCAATTTTTTAATTTATTTTTAATTCGGGATGCCTGACGCGACGCCTACAGCGATCCGGAATAGTCCCACGTTTTTTTTATGGAAGACTATTTATTAAAATACAATCTTCTATTGTCATAAACTCAATTTAGTGTTTTTCAAATTTATTTCAAAGCGAAAAAAAACGATCTTTTCAACAAAACCCAATTTCTGTACCCAAAATTGGCTCACCTATTTGGTCTCACTCAGCAAGAATTTTTCGCTCGCTGCGCTCGCGATTCCCTCATCTTGTACTCAAAGTATTGCAATTTGAAAAAAACTTCACCTGCGGGCGCTTGACACTGTTTTTAGTGTGTTTTCCTCTTATCGAAAATTAATTGCTTCCAGCATAGTTCGTTTTATTCAATAACATTTTTCTCGCTCGCTACGAACGCTTAAGTATTTTCTAGCTTGAAAGAAAATCATAAAGAAATTCTCGTCAATACATTATTTCACTATTGCTACTACATCAGATTTTCACAACGCGAACATAGTAGGAATAAGCACGAAAAATTGGGCCCTCTTATTAAGAATTTGGGGCCCCTTCAATGAAAAAATTGGGCCCCCATGCCGAAAATCCCCCCAGTTCGAAATCCTTATAAAAGGCTCTGGTGCTGCTGCTGACCAAGCTGAGAGACACAAACATAACAAATACATCGAGCTGAAGCATCGTTACATTTTTAAGCCGGTAGCCTTCGAGAGTTTAGGATCCCTAGGCCCAGAAACCGAATCCTTTTTGCGTAAGTTGGGTAAACTGATGAAAAGGAGCACGGGGAACCTCGTTCTTTGGACTTTCTATTCCAGCGCCTGTCAATAGCAATCCAACGGGGAAACGCCATCTGCATTCGAAATACTTTCTGTGAGGACAGAGAACGTAACGTATTTTGGTAACGCTTCGATCAAGTTTTTAAGGTCCGTGATAATAGCAATAATGACATTCCATAGATCATTTGTGATAGGTGACTAGTTGAAGTAATTGTATATTTGTGATAAGTTTAAAGGGATAAGTAATTCAAGTCCCATCCCTTTTTTTACATTGTTATGAATATATATTGTACAAGATTTAAAAAAAAAAAAAATAAGTGCATGTATTGCTGAATGTATAGTTCTGAATCCGAGTTGGTTTCAAACGAAGCAAAATTTTCCAGAACTTTGTAGAACTATTCACAACTTTCTAGAACTTCTTAGAACTTAGTAAAATTTTCTATAACTTTACAGAAAATGTCTAGACCTGTTGGGAACAGTCGAGGAATTCTTAGGACTCTCAAGATCTTTCTATAACGCCTCCCTTTACAGCCTCTTCCCCTCTGCCATTTCTGCAAATCTGGAGTCAAATTGCTACAGACTGACGAAAGTTTAGCTCCTCTCCAGCTTGTCTAGGATATTAACATATTAAAATGTTGATAAAAGACTGACGCTACATCACAGACAGAACGGCAGTTGTAGATGATAACTTTTTACAAGTGCAAGAGTAAAGTATTTTTAGACCCGTATGAAGAACAAAGTTGTTCGAAAGGGGGTCTATTGCGTTTACCACGACGTTTGTAACCAGTCGAATTTCGACCCGGGAGTAGGGTGAGATCATCGATCATGGTCCTTAGATGACGAATCAGCAATAAAAAAATGCCCGTCCGTCCGTCCTTCCGCCCGACTGTCAACACGATAACTCAAGTAAAACTCAACCGATTCTCAAAAACTTCTTTTCCCTAAAAGGTAATCAAAAAATCTTTTTTGGGGTTGAATCTGAGCGCTGGCGCCCCAAGGGCCGATGAGCTAGAGCCGTTTAAGTGGTTTTTGGTCTTCTGCAGATAGTTTGAGAGGTCTGGGCATGCCTCACAACTTGTGGAAGACACTTTTTTGATTTTGAGCTTTTGGACTCAGCCAGGGCCTTAACCAGAGCCTGTTATTTGGGATTTTTTTTACATTTTTGGGAAATTTTTATTCCATATCCTCACAACGCCCTTAACCGGTTGAAAACAATGCCATTGTGTTACAAATTTTGGGAATTTTTGGGAAATGTTGGGAATTTTCGGGAAATTTTGGGAAAGTTTAGTGAATATTGGGAATTTTTTCCCAAATAATAGGCTGTGGCCCTAAAACTGAGTCTCTACTGGGGCCCAACGTGTTTTCTTTACAAATCTTATCCGATTTTCAAAATCATTTTTTTCCTGCAAAATAATCATAAAATTGATTACGGGATTGAATTTGGGCAAAAGCTCCCCCCTACTCCCGGATTGAAATTGAGGTGGTTGCAAACGTCGTGGTGAACGCATAATTTCGAAGAAAATCGGCTTGAACGACTTTACCAACTGCGGCTCGGCTGCTCTAAAATTGACCGACTGCGGCTCAATCGTTGGCTCGCGATCGGCGGCTGTCATGTCTGGTTCCCATAACACTATTTCAAAGCCGAAAAATACAGATTTATTTTTGTTCGAATTAAAAATTGGTTGAATGTCGTCAAACTGAAAATAACAGCAGACACGTCACTTATTACACACGCACACCACAAACTAAGACGTACTTCCTTTAAGTTTTCTATATTTTTGTTGCCTAAGTCTTCCAATTTATTTTAATCGCGCCAATGCGGTGGTGAGCTTGATTGAAAGATGGCTTGAATGCCTTATAGCAACATTATCAACCAGAGAAAGGTCGCTTTTAAAATGGTGTAACTGACCCGAAAGTAGATCATTTTGGCACTATTGATAGGGAATTCGTTTTGATCATTTAGTAGAAGAAATCGACTCCCAAATGTCATTAAAAATGTATTTCAAGATCTTTTATTATTTCTGTTATAACTACACCCGATTTCGCTGCCCTAACACCTAACCCTCTGGTGGGCCTGTTGTGCTTACCCATAGGAGATTACATACAATCTATTTGTGCGATTGAGGTAATTTAAGATCCAGCTGGGCGGAATGCTCCAGATTATGTTTTGCTGCAAAATGTTGGCTCCTATAAACTTAGCTCTGGCTGAGATATAAGCTGGGCATTTACACAGAAAGTGTTCCGCTGATTGTTCAGAGGGGCTGCTAATGATGCCTATAGTGTTCAAATGCTTGTTTAATGCGCAATGGCCGTAACAACAGACGTAAATAGCTTGATATTTCTTCTGCTCTCCATTTAGATACGTGTCTTTTTAGGAAGGATTGTGTAACATAGATGCGTGGTTGGGGACCGATGATCGTCCTGCCTTTGCAAGTTTATCCGCCATTTCATTTGCCTGGATGTTGCTATACCCAGGCACCCAACATACGGTTACAGCGTCGTTTGTTGCTAGTTTAACGACATTTTCCCTGCATTCTCAGAGCAAACCACTAGTAGGTACGCAATACGTGAAATTTGACCTCATAGAACTGAATTTAGGTACCGTTGCGACGACGGTGAGATTTTTGACAATGAAATCAGGTCAATCACCTAAATAGACCTTTCTTCAACATTTTCTGAACATTTACAGCATAGTAAAAATGCAAAGAAAAACACAAAATTCAAATATTCAAATACATAAAGTAAAAAAATCAAAATATAGCGTGAGCATGTCAAAATATTGCATGAATTAACAATCGAATTCGAGTCAAAAGAAAAAAAATAAAACTTAGAGTTAAAATTGTAAATAAAATAAGAAGCAAAACCATATGTCAAAAAAAATAAATGAAAATTTAGCAAAATGCGTCGTCGTAAAAAATAAAATAAATAAATGTGAGTTAAGCAAAAAGCGTCGTCGCAAGAAATAAAATAAATAAATGAAAATTAACCAAAAAGCGTCGTTGAAAGTTTGATCCAAGGTAAAGCAAAGTCAAGCACTAAAGGTAGCTGTTGTCAACAATTTAAGCGTCCATGCGGGTATCTTAACAAGTTGCAAATGAGTCAAACACTGAATCGTCAAGTTCTTGTACACAATGGCGAAATTTACGTGAGGGTAGGGTTGGATCAACATGCTCCGCTGCCAAATTGAACAAACGACAGGCGAAATTGAATGGGGAGAAAATCTGGTATTCTCGCCTGCATCGTAGAGCTCGAGATCCGTCGTATAGGTTAATTCTATCACGAAGAGCTTGAGAGTTTATTTTACCGATCAACACATCTTGAACGAAGAAAACTGCTGCATTAGCTCGGCGTCTTGTCAAGGATTGCAGATTCAGTTCGGAACACCTGTCAGCGTATGGACGGAGCTGGCAGCTTTCTTTTAAGATTTGTTGATTTGAAGAAACCGGTCATTCCTAGATGTTCCTTTTTTGCTGCCCGAAATATGTCCCCATTGCATGACGTGTAGAGGTTCATAAGTTCCTTGTTAGTGTCATCCATGATCTTCGACCAATTTTTGTACGAAAGGGAATCCATTTTCGACTTGACCTCCAATCTTAAATTCTTGATGGTTTTCTCCAAATTTCCTGTCGTTAGTTTTAAGTAAGCGAGTTCCTTTCCCATTAATTCCAATTTTTGTTTAGAATATTCGTTCAGTGATTCATTCAATGATTCCGGTTAATGATTCCCATAAGTTCTTTAATAGCCTCATTATCCAGTTTTTTGAAGTCACCAATCATAATTCCGTTCTTAATTCCCTGTTACAATAATCCTTTTCTGCATTTCTTGTAAACATATTCTTTCATGTACGTCAAGGCCTTCGCAGTCATCTCGGATATATCCTTCAATTCCTTCGGTTGATTCTAAGGGATAGAACGGTAGAGAACATTAAAATAAAGAAAGAAAGAACGAGAGAACAATACTTTCGTCCGCTCACTTTAACCTGCAATCATCAATGGGAGGACCGATATGAGGAAGATTATGAAAGACAGATGGGACTCGAACACACCACCGCCAAGGAAATAAATATTCCGTGCTGTTCAAGATTCCATTTCCTACCGCGCGAGCCATAGTCGCCCCCAGACCCTCAGATATTTCCTATTCCAGCGACGGAGTCGAGCGGAAGAGTAAGGCAACACATTCCTACCAACACCCATACACACTAACAGCAAACCAACGAGCATTCCAGGCTCCATATCTTCCCACCTACCCCTCCCCGCTTTTTTTCATTCTCCTTCACCTTTCCCTCATATATTCCCACTTCCCACTTCCCACTTCCTACCTCTCCATTATCCCATCCCTCTATTCTCTGTCTTACTCTCCACATCACTTTTACCATTCTCTCACTCCATCACTCTATCCTCCTTCCCCACTCTCTATATTCCACACCGCACACCCATTTTCCTTACCCCTTCTTCTCCTGTCCCCCACCCTCCCCTCGTACCCTTCATTCCTCCCCTCCTTATCCCAACAAACCATTTCTCCATCAAACCTCGAAGTCGTCGTCGTCGCCGGCCGCCGCCGACAAGTCCAAAAAACGAAAAACATTTTCGACACCGATCTTTAATCGTTTTTCAGTATGTACATTGCATCCTCCTTCTCTTTCTTTCATTGTATAGCCATTCCAGATCCTCTTCGCCTCTCATTTCACGGATTCTCTTAGGCCCCTTATGGATCTCTTGTTCGTTATTCTGTTTAACGTGCCCCACAACCGATTCCTTTTCCATTGCCTTATTAAAGGACCTTTGCACATCCTGATCATATGTTCTGCAAACTTCCACGAAATTGCATTGCTTACATTCTATATTAAACACCGCATTTTTAATGTTGCATGAAATTTTCCTCGGTTTATTTTTTGCGTATATGATTTTCCCGTTGCTGTTCGTCGGTTTTGGAGCAATTTTCCAGTTCATCGCCATTTTTCGGGTTGATTTTATTATTTTCTTCATCATCCTTTCCTCAGAGAACGGCATAGGTGTGTATCTTGGCTTTCCGTCCTTAGGGGTTGGTCTGGGTTTTTTTGGATTACTGATGGTTCCGATTAGATTTCTTGCTTTAAGTTCCTCATTTATGTCAATCGTTTCATCCACATTCCCATATTCCGACGCTATCCAAGTGTTTCCAATTTGCCCCAAGACCTCTTTCAATCGTTTGTCGACATAATCTCTCGGACATGAACTTCTTCTCAACGTTTTTTGAAGTTTCCTTATGGTTGATTGGTAGAATCCGTGACTTGTGACGGATAGGGCATGTCTTATAAATTCTCTAACAATGTTTTTCTTCATATTTGTTGGATGGTTTGAATGGAAATTTAATATTTTCCTGCTGCTACATTCCTTCTGCCACCATTGCACTTGAATTTCTCCATTCCTGATGGTGATCAGTGTATCCAGATAAGAGATTGATTTGCCATAGTTCTCCATCGTTCTTTTAATCGGGAGACCAGGTATTCTCTCCGTGATTTTTGTCTCAAAAAGTTCAATTTTGTTCTTGTTTATTAATGTAGCAAAATCATCAATAAATTTAAACATGAACAGTAGATTTTTACTTCCTAGGAAGTCTCTTGCCCTGTTTGCTTCCCTGTTGGTTACTATTTCAGCCAAAGCCTGACTTAGGTCATTTCCCATTGTTATTCCACTGATCTGTTCGTAAATTCTTGCATCATTCCAGAAAAATGATGATGAGATTATCAGAAATTCCAATATTTCTAAGAACATATTCACCGGCATACTTGTTTTCTCGTTAATTAAGTAGTATTCTAATAACGCCCAGCTGAATAATTGGATAAACGCTACAAAATGGCACTTTAATAAATAACTTTACTTATAGAGCATGTAACTAGAAGAAGTTGACTAAGGGGAAAATTTTCTTTATACAGAATGTAACTAGAAGGAGTTGACTACAGGAAAATCTTCCTTATACAGAATGTCACTAGAAGGAGTTGAGTAAGAGGAACATTTTCCTTATACAGAATGTCACTAGAAGGAGTTGACTAGAGAAAAATCTTCCTTATACAGAATGTCACTAGAAGGAGTTTAGTAAGAGGAACATTTTCCTTGTACAGAATGTCACTAGAAAGAGTTGACTGAGGGAAATGTACAGAACGTCACTGGAAAGGATTGATTAGGAGAATCATACAGAATGCCACTAGATGGAAGAATTTCTTTCTCTGCTCTGTTATTTTTAAAAAAGTTGTCAATAAGAAATCAAAAAATTACATGAAAACTTTATGAAAGTCATATATAGCTGGGCGTTATTAACACCCGGCGTCCGGGCGTTATTAGCGCTTGGAGTGCGGGCGCTATTAACACCTCGGGCGCTATTAACACCTCGGGCGCTATTAACACCTCGGGCGCTATTAACACCTCGGGCGTTATTAGCGCCCGGAGTGCGGGCGTTAATAACACCCCGGGCGTTATTAGCGCCCGGAGTGTGGACGTTATTAACACCCCGGGCGTTATTAGCGCCCGGAGTGCGGGCGTTAATAACACCCCGGGCGTTATTAGCGCCCGGAGTGCGGGCGTTATCACCGCCCGGGCGGACGCTATTAGCGCCCCGGGCGGTAATAACGCCCCGGGCGTTATTTGTGGCGGAGAAATGTCACGTCACCAATTGTCAAGCGATTGTGTGTGATTGAATTTAATTGTAGTCTAACCCATACGATAAATAAATAAGTCTTCCTGTTACAAAATTTTTGAAATCAGAGGTGGGTGACGCATTAAGCTTCGATACGTAAAAAAATTAAAGCGAAGTTACGTGGAGTTTTCAAAAAATTACGTCACAAATGCCAGATCCTAAAGCGTAATAACTTTTCCATGCGAGAGCAAACACAAAGGATCAAGGTAATGAAAGTTTAATTCATCGTGTGCTACAAAGTTGATTAAAAATATTTAAAATTGGTCCGAAAGTTCAACCACTGTTTTGATTATCAAACAATCATTTTCAAGGAGTTTCTTCCAACTAATATCGTCAATAAAATTCTTGTCAAATCGAAACAAATTAAAACATTAAAAAGTTCGAAGACAATATCATTGTAAAACGAAACAAACTCATTGACAGATATCGGTCTCATGATATAACTCATCAAGATTTCATTAAATCAATGAAAATTGTCCCTTTATTAGTCTCAAAAGCTGTAAAGAACATATTGAGGACATTTTATTTAGATCTATAAAATAACAATCCGTGGCATCGACCTCAATTTTGCAACATCACCACATTTTACTTCAAAGATCTGAACTGGATTATTACCTCAACTTTAGTTGGACTGTAACTTATGGAAACAGTGTGCTAAATGCCATCGGAAACATTTCTTTTGGGTATAAGCTCAACTGCGTTTGATCCTTTACCAACTAGTAGTCTTAGTTTTCCATCCACAATTTCTAGTCCAACAAAATCGTTTCCATTATTATACAAAACAATTGCCGTTTGTTCGATCGTTCGGAATTCTAAGTTCCAGCTGTTTCATTACAAGAAAATATTCGTTAGACTATAGACATTTAGAGCAACCAGAAATTTGTTTACAAGTGGCGTTGACAAGTGTGCGCCTCATATTATGTGATTTCTAAAAAATAAAACAGTTCATACCTTTCACCTGTCTGAACAGGGCTTTTCGCTAGTGTGACAAACGCATCGTCAACCAAAAAGCTAATGCTTTGATTCTCATCTGCATCAAATTCAGGACTACAAGTCCAGGCAACATTGACGCTGCTAACATCTGACGTTCTTTCCTTGGCACGTTTCAACACATTTATGTTGTTATAATAAACCTTTAAACAATACTTTAAAATGATATTTCCGATTCAGTTGCCGATGAACTAACGTCTGAAATGCATCCGCGATAATTATCTACAGATCCTAAATACGTTTCTGA
This sequence comes from Pseudolycoriella hygida, assembly GCA_029228625.1. Classification (NCBI taxonomy): domain Eukaryota; kingdom Metazoa; phylum Arthropoda; class Insecta; order Diptera; family Sciaridae; genus Pseudolycoriella; species Pseudolycoriella hygida. Next base: position 93,164,450 of record CM055403.1, read on the forward strand.
AAAATCCCCCAAGCCACCAAGAAACACGCCAAAATGTACGTTGAATTCGTTTACTCGTGAAGGCATAGTTTTCCTAGAACAAGTTATGAATAGCAAAATATTTTTATTCATTATTTTTATTTATCTATTTATTATTACGTCAACCGCCTAAAGGCTTTTCGACTAACATTTCGAGTAACATTAAGTAAGTAATTTATTTAAGTAAGATCTTATAACAAACAAGAAGAGTGATGAGCAGTCAAACAAAGAGAAGAGCAACAATTTACAGTCATCGTGGAAAGACCAAATTTAGCGAGGAGAGAGTTGGTAAGACTAAATAATCGGACTTTGGCGCGAAAGACGTTCCTTGATGATGATCAGTTGTACAATTGTAAACATTGGATTGACAATGCTGTTCATCGGTTCATGCATGTTGTTCATAGTCTGTTCTATAGTAATCGACAACTAAAAATATTTTTTGTATCGATTCAATTTCGCCAATGTGGGTACCACACGAATGTGGCATAGTCATACTTGTTGTATGTAATTATCATTGATTCCCTTGACTGAAAGTCAGAGTCTTACGTCGAAAAATACGTCCGTTAGTTCACCATGATTATTCTATGATAAATAAATATATACAGATGTATGTTGACAAAACATTGAAAATACTGAAATGTCTATAACGCTTGATATCACGATATTTTTAGCAAAGTAAACTTTCGACTCTACTAGTGTCCGCACCTAGTACATCATAGATGACACTAGGCTTGAGTGCTGACGCAGTAAAAACTTCGGTAACGAAAAGATCTCTAAGAAGAATCCATATGATAGAAAGCTCACAAATATTGCGGAACTGATCTAGCCTCTGGCCCGGACAAATGGCCCGGAAATGCATTAACAACAAAAATTTGATTCTTTTTTACATATTACACAATAGTCTCTAAAATTATTCATAATTATCAAAAAATTTCACGTTTCCAGTTTAAAAAGTTTTTAGATTTTAAATTCATCATGCACAAACTCGAAATTTTCACATCGACTAATAAGCCGATCCCCGCCGGGTAAACATTTTAAACCACAAATATAACACATTACTTACTGCAACGCTGCCTAAATTTAACAAAAAAATTATAGACCACTACCACTCAATGTTGACAATAAAAGTAATAAATTCAATGATATACCAAAAAATTTAAAATGGTCACAAAAGCCCTTTCTGATGAAGACAAACCTTCTATTTCTGTGGCGATTTGGAATGGCACTCCTTTGAAACTTGTGTACTTTGAAAGAGCTTGAAAAATCGAACTAAGTTAAGCTATTGAAACCACAAAAAGTAGATCCGAGTCCTTGCGTTCCCTTGCAGAACAATCACGTTTTTTCACGGTCTCAAGAAGTTGACAAGATTCAGTGAGAGATCCTAACGACTAGAACTAACTTTTTTTTGGGCTCATTGGTGAACTTTGGTGAACTTTTTCATGCTATTTCGATATAACCACACCGGAAAGTTTCTGCATCAACAATAACTTTGGAAGTCAGGCGTACACATAGCGTAATCTTATTACAAAATGTAATAACATTACGTTTGTAACATTTTAGATTTATCAGCTTGGGCCGGTCCATTACTGGTCCTTGAAACACAGATCTGATGATCCTTTGTTTCGTAACCCGTTCATCATGTAAATCTCGAAAACCTTCCAGTCGCTACCAGGAACCTGTCTAGAGCGGCAGGTCCCATTTTGGAGACATTTTCGGGTTGGACTACATGACTTCCTAGTGTCCTGAACCTTAGTGAGGAGAATTTCGGGCATTCGCATATGACGTGAACGCCCGTCTCCTCACTTAGGCCACAGGTACAACTGGGGTCGTTAGAGATTCCCATTTTTGCCAGGTGCTTGCTTAGTCCGCAGTGCCCGGTGATCGCACCCACCACCCTCTTGATGCGTGTCCTGTCCATATTTAGTAGTTCTTTGGCCCACTTCCCATCGGGCACCGGGAAGAAACGCTTTGTGTGCATTCCTCCTTCATAAGTGTTCCAATGGTTAGCGAATTCCGACCTCACCCAACTCTTTATTGCTTTTACGCATGCCGAGTGTGGGATGGGTATGAGAGGTTCTGGCCCGCAACCCAATGTAGCCGAGCCTGTCCTCGCCAGCTCATCCGCCTTTTCGTTGCCCTCCACGCCAGAGTGTCCGGTAACCCAGACCAACGTTTGTAACATTACAATTGGCCGTATCAGATGGGTGGAAATTGAAATCAGTTTTGGAAATTGGTTACAACATTTGGGCGCACCAGACGAGTCGAAATTGAAATCAGTTTTGGTCTTGATTACAACATTTGGTCGTATCAGACATGTATATTTGAAATTAGTTGGTGGTCGAATTGGTACCGTTCAGTCAGTTTAGAGTGGAAATATTTTGGCCATTTGACCATTTTGGTCGTATCATATCAAACGTGTGGAAACTAGCTTTACAAGGGCATGGACTCAGTGCAAATTACAAGTAAGTGATTTTATTTGGTTCACGGCAAGTTTTCTTTCGTAAATTTTTTATGAGTTGGTAAATCGAAACACGTTTGAATATAAAGAACGTCATTTCTGAATCGTTAGGTTCAGGCTTAGTTTCATTTTTTGTTTTGTGTATTGTTCAAAAGTAAATACATCATTATGATAGAAACATCAGCCATTCAAAAGTCAATTAGGAAAATTAATCACTTAGATAAGACGCTTCGTGCTCACTTAACAAATTATAAAAAGTCGCCAAAAGGTCGGATCACAAAATGTTATCTCGATACAAAATTGGGGGTAGTAAAAGATACATGGTGAAATTATAACAAAGCCGTTTCTGAAGCGATAGCAAATATTGATGCGAGTACACACACACCGACAAAGTTCGAGCAAAAATCAACACCAGAAAGAACCTTCTGAAGAAACTAATCGGTACTTCTTGGGGAGCAATAGCCTCATGCCTTAGAACTTCTGCCTTGGGGCTCGTGTACACATGTGCTGAATACTGTTGTACGACGTGGCTCAACAGCGCTCATGCGCCAAAAATAGACATCGAGCTGAACAAGACGATGCGACTGATAACCGGAGTAGTTAACTCGACACCGCTCATTTGGCTATCAGCGTTAAGTAACATTGCTCCACCCCCAATACGACGACGGACAGCATTCCGCAACATCTTCAGCAAAGTTCTAAACAATGACGAAATTCCACTTCACCACGATGTTCTAACAGTTGTCAACCAACGACTCAAGTCAAGGAAGGAAGCGGCTTCGACCCGGGAACGGAATGGCTAAGAATGTGACTCGATTCAAATGTAACGAGCGAAATCTTCAATTTTGCCCAGCACAAATCTGACAACAAAGAACTCCATCTACCACGAAGGATATGGATAAACCTCAACCGACTGAGGACAGGATATGGCAACTGCAACGAAATGCTTTTCAAGTGGGGATTTAAAGACGATCCCAACTGTCCATGTGGCAATCCATCCCAGACAATGTCGCATATACTCTTGGACTGTCCACTCTACAGATACGATGGTAACATTGAAGACAGCGCTGAATTGTCTGAAAGTGCCATCGAATGGCTGAAGGCACACTTATGAACGCTGGATTTGGCTTTGTGGTTTCTTTTTGTAATATTGTTTTTATGATCTCCTTCTTTTATGCGTTCATTAATTTATTGAATTATTTTTTCTTTAATTTTGCTCTTAATTCCTTTGATAAACTGTGCAATTACGAGAACGAATAAATCCATACGCTAATAATAATAATAATAATCGTAGAGTGGGCATTACTCATCGAACAGTGGTGAAACCAGTCAACCAGTTGTCTCAGATCTGTCAGTGGGGAGTAAAGAAGTTTTGAAGTCATTGTCTCTTCCTACATTTGACGGAGATTTTTTGTCTTGGCCAACGTTCCACGACATGTTTATCAGCTTAGCCCACAATAATTAGGAGCTTACCAATGTGCAAAAATTACAATATTTGAGGTCGTTCACGGTAGGTGAGCCAAGGAATCTACTAAGTCCATATGCCGTTATCGATGCAAATTATGACTTGTGATGTGGAAAAAACGTGTAATTGGGGTAGAAAATCAATGTTCTGACAAAACTTCAACATAATTGCCTAATCACGTCACAGATTTGAAAAAAAAGTGTATTTAGAATGTGTTGATTGCATTGAGGCTATTTAATTTGTAGAGTAGTATAGCGTAGGTCTCGGTGCGGTACATAACTTTAAATCGTCGAAGTAAACATTTTGAAAAGAGGTGCATAATTTGCTATTATCTGCACATAAACTCTTAATCGAGTACGTGTTAGAAACTTGTGGATTAATTTAAGCACGACTTAACCTATTTTGTAATTGAATCATTTTAAGTGAAGATAATTGTAAGAATAGACTTACCTTACAAAGTGTTGGTCAATTTGAAGTGTAATATTTGTTTCGTACCTCTGAATCGATACGTCATGCCACTGCAAATCATTGAATGCTATTTTCTTTGGTGTTGACAGCTATGAATTATAATATTTATGAATATTTTAAAACAAAAGAATAGATAAATAGATAGCATGTACCTAAGACAAACTTGGCACTGAAGTACAAAAATACGAAAATTCAGAAAAATTTATGAATGTGTATGAACTGGGAACGGTCTCTCCTGGTTAAGTCTTTCAATTGACAGGGTTGCGTTGTATGAAGGAGTTGAAGATAAAACATTTATTGAAACTTTCTTCCTACATCACCACGTGCGTCTGAGCGTTCTTAAGCCGGAGAAACGCCGTTCCCAGTTCAGATACAAAATACGACGCACAGAATGTGCCATTTCCAAATTGAGCTTCACGTATCTTCTTCATTGCGGATTTTTATTTATTTAGCGTATGGAATTTTTAATTCTCATAATTGTACATTAGCATGAAAGAATTATTTTAAATAGAATTACATGTAACGATTAATTAAACAATAAGAAAAATATATCTCATTACAAAGTCAAAACGGACAACCATTGCAATGCATTATCCGCGATAGACTCATAAAGTCACTGATGTCACCTTCATATTTAAAAATTGGACAGTCGAATAATATATGCTCCATTGTTTGATACAAATTTCCACAACTGCAGCTTGGACTGTCGATATAGTTCCATTTCCACATCATTTCCTTGCAATTTCCATGGCCAGTGCTCAGTCTATTTAGGTTGGACTATACTTTCCTAGGTAATTTAAATTCCTTTGACTTGCTGTTATGTTTGGCAAAGTCGAATAGTTGGCTACTGGTCCCGTTTTCCTCCCAGATTTTATCCCATGCTTCTTTTGGGTTGAATCCGGCAACGCTTAGGTTTTGTGCTGTTATAATTGGCGGTTTTCGTGATGTTAGTCTAGCCGGGATGTTGACTAAAAGATCGTGATGTAATGGGATTCGAAGGTCACTCGATGTTTTTTGGTAAAGCAATAGCAGCGGCGTCGATTTCACTGTTCCGGTAATGATCCTCATACTTCGGTTCAGCTCGGTGTCTACTTTCGCCACATGAACGCTGTTCAGCCACGTGAAGCAACAGTACACCAACGCCATAGCCGTAGTTCTTATACATAAGGCCGTTGCACCCCAAGAAGTGTAGGCTAATTTCTGGAGTAACTTATTTCTGGTAGATAGTTTCTGTTGAAGCTTCTCTGTATGTGGCCGGTAAGTCAAAGAACGATCTAACTTGACCCCAAGATAAACTGGTTCTGGTTCATGCTTCAGCATTGTGCCGTTGAATTGTACTTGTAGTTTGACGTTTACTGCTTGGTTTGTTAAATGAAAGCATGATGCTACCGTTTTTCCTGTGTTGGAACCAAACGCCATTTCTTGCAGTACCGAACAAAAACGGCCATATCCTCTGATAGGATCTGATTAATTCTCTCAAATGACTTATGTTGGCAGGCATATGCTTTGTCATCGGCATACAAGAACCTTCGAGAAACTGCCGGCGGAAGATCGTGGATATACAGATTAAACAGTACGCAGGATATTACCGATCCTTGCGGCAGGCCATTGTTAAGTTTTTTGAATCTACTCTGCTTGTCATTCAGGAAAACCTTAAAGAGTCTATCGGTAAGCATATTGTTCAGCAGGTCGCAGATCTGTAGGCAAGGAATAACTTTTATAAATTTAAAAAGCAAACCTCGTTCCCAGTTTTTAGCTTCCTTTGAAATCCAGATTCGATGTAGTTCGTGAGTGATAAGACTTGCTCCGCACAACTTCGATTCCTTCTGAATCCAGCTTGCTCAGGTGGAATTATCTTGTCAATTACAGGCTCGATCCGATTGAGGATAAGCCTTTCCAAAAATTTATACATAACCGATAGAAGTGCTATGGGGCGATAGTTCTCTGGCAGATTTTCCGGCTTATTCGGCTTTAGCAATGCAATTATTTTTGTTCTTTTGAAGGCAGGTGGTAATCTATTCATACTCACAACGTTTGTGTAGAATCTTGCTAGCCAGAGTCTTGTTCTGGGTCCGCTGAATGTCAGAAACTCTGGATAAATACCGCCAAACCCACTTGCTTTTCCATTCTTGACGTTCATTATTGCATTATTTATGTCTTCAACGGAAAAATTCCTCGACATGTCGCCATTAAGCAGCGGTGTTGATTTCCGGAGATTGTTGAACATTCGGTTGACGCTTTTCGTGAAATGTTTGTTTGCAGGTGCTTTGGACGAGTGTACTAAGCGACGTGCGACTCGATCGACATTCATATCAGATTTTTTCTTTATAAGTTTTGAGGCACCACCTAGCTTACGGATCAATGACCAACCTTGCCTGCTTGAATGACTCAGATCTATGCTTTCAATCGTTTCAATCCGACGTTGTTTCCTGGCGTTGTCTAAGGATTGTAACAGCTCCTTTGCCACTTCGGGGTCCTCAAATTCTTGGAATTCAGCATACAATCTGTCTGCATCTTCTGTGGGGTCCTCAAATTCTTGGAATTCAGCATACAATCTGTCTGCATCTTCTTCCCAACAAGGGATATATTCTTTCCGGTACCCCCTGGGCACACATTTTTTGGCCGTATTGATCACTAAGTTGTTGAATCGATCATAGTTTTGTGCAGTAGGAGGTATAAATCTGATGGCTGCATCGAGTAACACCGAAAACTGTGTCCAATTTGCTTTACGGAAATTCCACCGTGGCCTTGGAACAGATGTCACAATTGGTATTGAGAGGCCAACTTCTATAATCACTGGTCGGTGTTGACTCTTTGGAAATGCTGGTAAGACTCTCCTCGTAACAGTCAATGGAAAGCCTTCCGAGTCTGCACTTACAAAACATAAATCTGGGTTTAATTCAGTTTTGTGCACCTTAGAGAAGAAAGTTTTCCTGTCCTAACCATCATGCACCAATTGGAGTTCGTTGTTTGAGGCCCACGCTATGACTTTTTCACCGTTAACGTCATCGCTGCTGTACCCCTACTCGCTGTGGTGGCTGTTGAAGTCACCAGCATAAATTGCCGTGACTGTGACTGTACATTTAACACGGAGTCATTCCATTGTACCGCAGGAGACTGGTAAACGTTCGTTATGCTCAAAGATCCGATGCGTATAGTTGTAGAATAAACGCCTCCATTTCCATTTGATTCTAAGACGTGTGTATCACTCATGGCATGTCGAACATATGTAGCAATACCATGCACTCGGGAAGGTTCAACAGCGATTAAATCAAAACCTCCTATAGCTCCTCTATTTTCTATTTGAGGCATTGTTTCCATGTGAGTTTCTTGGATCATAACAACGTCCACATTTTCGTCCGCCGAAAGTTTTCGAGCGGCTCATACCTACGACATTTATCTCACATATCCGTAACGAAGGGCCAAGATTGCGCACAGATGATCGATTGTTTACATCGTTACGATGGTTTGGAGCATTGTTAAATTTGTGTTTTTTGTACATTTTACGTGTTAATTCTACTCCACTTCAATTGTTTCCATCACACTGCACAATTAGGAGTACCAAGAGGCCGTTTCCGACAGGTTTGGTTTCCACAACGTAGTTAATTTTTTATAATAAACAGACAGCACCTGATTTTTTTGACCTGGTTCTGACCTGGATTTTCAGATCGGAAAAAAACCAAATCGGGACCTGACGGTCCTGACCTGGTTGACTTGGTTTTATATAACGAATAGTATTTAGAAAATATTTTTTCAATAATTTTTTGAAATCTAAAGTATCGAAAAGTAAGGTTGTGATCATCGAGCAAATATCCCAAAACACTCATATTAAAATTGTACGCTTTGAAAATTGTACTGTACAGTCCGACATTTTGAAGATTTAAATTTTTTTTAAAAACATACGATGGAAAACATGCGGGGTCTGTGTGTAGAAAAGCTATTGAAATAATCCGAAAAGTTCTTCAGTAAGGAACAACCAATTTTCTAAGCTGAAGCAAATTTTCTACTATTATGCTTTGAAAAGATATGCAAGATATGCAATAACAAAAAATAAAAATTAAAGAATATTTTGCGTAAAGTACGAAAAAAAAACCTTAAGATTTGATTTTTTGTATATTTCAGTATTTGCTCAACTAGATTGATGTTGACCAAATTGTTGTTAACATGAATGTTAGCGTCCTTATCTTACAGAATAGGTAACACAAAATAATAGAATATCTTAAAATAAATCGATCAATGGAGAATTTCAAAAATATTTGGGACTGCCACAATTTCCAGCAAAGTTTTCGCGTCTGTATTGAGCTTTTGGAAGTTGGATGAAAAAGGATGCCCGTTTCTAAGCTCAATTTTTTGCAGCTCATCGTCGACTGTGAGGTCGAGAGAGATATTTCGGGAGTTGTTCACCTCATTACACCTTGCAGGTGTGCGTTGCAATCAAATACTCTACAAGTTAGTATGTGATTACGGAATTGGTGTAGACAGGGCCTTTTATAACATACAAACTCGGATGACATATAAACCCCAGGCCCATGTCAGTCCGCCCCACTTTTTTTAAATCCACCCCAGTGCATCCCAGTGAAACTCATTTTCAACTTTAATGTTCAACTCATTTTCAACTAAAAAAATTCGCTTGCGGCGCCTTATAATGATTCTTAATATTCAGCTGGACAAAAATGACAGATTTTCTAACCTCTTTCTAAAGTGGACAACATGAATTTTTTTTTTTTTTGTATAAATAAAAAAATTGTAGTCTACAGTCGACAACAGTTCTGACAGGGTTGTGCCCAAAATTTTGCAATTTGAAATAAAAAATTTCGCCTTCGGCGCTTTACATTATATTTTTTCTTAGTGTGTTTTCTTCTTTTGGAAACTGAATTTTCCAACAAAGAGATAGATAATAAGTATGGATTTTTTATTCAAAATCCTTGCGAGTGAAAAATTTTCTCTCTCGCGCTTCTTACACGATCTTTGTCCATTACAAGCAAAATAAAAGTATGCATAAAAGAGAACACTACTTATTGAAAAAGTTGGAACATTCAATTGAAAATTTGGGCTCTCTCAATACAAAATTTGGACCACCTCGATGAAAAATCCCCCAGTCCAAAATCCTTATAAAAAGCTATAAACTCGCCATGCAACTTTTCGCACTCGACAAACGCATATTTTCGAAACGAGACAACAAATAACTATTTTCGTTTCACTCTTCTGCTCCATGCATATGAAATATTCTTTCGATTCTTCCATTCTACGTTCATTCCTGCATGTCGGGTGTTTTATACACAAAAAATATTTTTTTCTATGGCAGTGGGTATAGCGTTACGCCAAAATAACGGGATGTAACTGTGATGGCCCTGTCCATTACATGCTAAAACTCAAGCGAATCTCAGATCACTATTTTATCATTCATTACCACACAATTATCTCTACTTGATACTTTTGGAGAGTTTGATAGAAACTGCATTATCAACACATTTGACAACCGCAACGCTACCATATTCCGTCATAATCGTAACAATATTCAATGAAGCCGAATTGATTTCTCGAATTGCAGCTAATATTTGATGTGACTTATTATATCAAAATCTTCATAAAGGCACCTATTTTGTTTTTACAAATAATTATTTTGGGTCTAACCACCTTTTCGTAGCTTAGAAATCGTGATTTTTAATATGTGGAAATGTTAAACTACATTTTTTTCGCACGTTTCTTATTTCGGATATTTGCAATAGGCTCTTTCAAGAGTCAACTTTAAGATTTTTGTTATTTAATAATTAGTTTCGCTTGTGTAGCAGTTAGATAGCTAAAAAAGAAAACAAACGTAATGTTCCAAAAAAAAATTTCAGCTGTGTTTCAAATGTGTTTCAATGAAACTGAATTGAAAATTATGAAAGGAACCTCTTTGTTCGTGTATTCTTACGATTTTAAGTTTTTTTTATCCGAAAGGTATTGGACTGAGGCTATGGAGCCGTTTTCTTTTTGAAGTAATACCAGATCTGGACTGTATATTTATAGACGAATGACTTTCAACATAAAATCTGGGCGGATGGAGACAGTTTGAGTCATAGTGACGTCTGAGTACCCAATAACTACTCTCATTGCAGTTGTTGTGTACATACCTTAGGCTCCTACGAGGCAGCATTTTGCTATACTTTTTAAAATGCTTTCCATCTGTATAAAACAAATGAATTGATCAAATGCGTAAATATGAATTAGGAACATTTTTACTGCGACTACTCTTCAAAAAATAATTGTAATTGTTGGATTTTTTCCGAGTTATAGTTTTGTTATAAAACAAAATTTTTGGATTAAGGTCGCAGCATTTATAGCGCACTCCAAAAATGCTGAAATCGTCGCAATTTCGAAGGGTTATTTAAAAAAAAAGATACAAATCTTGATCGTCACTAGTTTTAGTGAAATTTAGTAAAATGTTTCACTAATGTTAGACTCTGGAAGTAGCAAGATAGTTTTACGCATACGATCTCACATTTATTATTATTTATCATCGAAATGTTTTGCAAGGATGAAATTTAGTAAAAATCAACATTTAGCATTATTTAGGTTTCAACCTGACTGAACAAATAGCCCACAAAACTCATCTTCCTTTAATTGTTTGCAGAAATTTAGAATGTTTTAATCGACATGAATTACCACAAAAGCGTTTTATTATATTCTATAAAGCGAAATATTTGCAAAAACATCATTTAAATTCAAGGCGGGAACGTCAGGGGCCAGTAAAGGCGTAAAAACCAATACTGGAACCTCACCGGCTCTAGCCAGGAAGGGCAAGGTAAGTGATAAGCGCCGAGACTAAATCTCTTCCCAGTCGCAAACATGCCAAAGTATGAAGAAGTGAAGTTTAGGCAGATTAACTTGCAACACTGCAAAGCGGCCACGGCAAATGTTTGTCGTGACCTAGCAGTGGGGCATACAGGTGTCTTACTAATCCAAGAACCTTGGGTGAATAAAAACAAGGTTCTTGGATTTGGTCCCTATAGAAATAGGATCTTCAGGGCTAACGTGGCGGAAAACCCCAGAGCGGCCATCTATGTAAAGCCCAGCTTACAGGCGATGATACTCCATCAATTCTCAGATAGAGACACGACTGTGGTTAGGATTACAAGAAAGGCTGAGGCCGGAGGTGATCTGCTATTAGTATCCTGCTACATGCCAGATACAGCGGTCTGTCCGTACACGGATTTGCTGGTCGAGGTGATAAACTTCTCGAGGGCAAATGATGTCCCAATTATTCTAGGCTGTGATGCCAACGCTCACCACACGGTCTGGGGCAGCACGGACATCAACCCGAGGGGTTCTAATCTGCTTCAGTTTATAGCTGATGCAGGGTTGAACATTTTGAACAGGGGCAGAGTGCCAACCTTCGTTACTAGAAATAGGAATGAGGTGTTGGATATCACTTTGGTGTCAGACTCTCTGGTGGACCAGGTTGATTCATGGAAAGTATCGCTTACGCCTAGCTTCTCGGACCATAGGTGTATACACTTTAATCTGAGGGGCTATGTGCCAAAAGTGACCAAGTACAGGAATCCGAGGAGGACGAACTGGGAACAATACAGGAATTTCCTGAGGGATCACGTTGAAGAGAAGCTGGCCACGGTCCTTCCGAGATCCTCTGAGGAGTTGGAAGAAGCCGTGAACAGCATCACTTCGCTGCTGACCGTAGCGTACGAGAGCGCGTGCCCCGAACTGAAGTCTGATGGGAGAAGGAGAAACAAGTTATGGAGCCGAGCGATCGGGGAAATGCGGGATGCAGCTCGGAAAGCCTGGAACAAGGCAAGGAGAACCTCCCGGGATGAGGACTGGAACGCCTACAGAATATCACAGAAGATGTTCAGGAAGGCGGTCCGGTGGAAGGCGAGGGAGGTATGGAAGAATTTCTGTGCAGAAATGGAACAAGTTCCGGACTATGCCAGAATTCACAGGATCCTTGCGAAGGACTCGAACCTCCAGCCGGGATCGTTGCTAAGACCGAATGGGGAATTCACGACTTGTGGTAAGGAGACGGCCGTTCATCTTTTGGAGACCCATTTCCCGGACTGCAGTGACGAGAAAAGCAAAGCCGGAGAGCAAGTGCCCTACTCACCAACAGAGGAGGATTGGGCTCTGGCCAGCCGAATTGTCACTGTAGATAGGGTGAGATGGGCCATTGGGAGATTCAGGCCATTTAAGTCGGCGGGGAGCGACGGGATATTCCCTGCTCTTCTGAAAGAGAGCGGAGAGATTCTGTTGGAACCGTTGTGTGGAGCCCTGCGTAGCTCGTTGGCTCTTGGTCATATACCTATGGCGTGGGAGACGGTTAAGGTAACATTCATACCAAAACCAGGTAAGCCTTCCCATTGTGAGGCCAAGGACTTCAGGCCTATTAGTCTTACATCTTTCGTGCAGAAGACGTTAGAAAGACTGATAGATTTCTACATCAGGGATGAAATCCTTCCGAGGTACCCGCTGCATGTAAACCAGCATGCATACCAGGTGGGTAAGTCTACCGACTCCGCTCTGCATAGTCTGGTGGCTAAAGTGGAGAGATCCTTCGAAGGGGGGAGATAGCGCTTGGATGTTTCATGGACATTCAAGGCGCTTTCGACAATACCAACTTTGGAGTCATCCGCCAGGCCCTGGAGAGCAGGGGAGTAGGGTCAATGGTGACGAGGTGGATCTCTGGTATGCTCAGGAACAGGGCAGTTGAGGCAACTGTGTGTGGCCACAAGTCCAGTTTTTGGGCAGCCAGAGGCTGCCCTCAGGGGGGAATATTATCTCCTCTGTTGTGGTGCATGGTCGTGGACTCCCTTATCAGGAGGCTGAACGAAGAGGGAACCTTCGCCCAAGGTTACTCGGATGATTTGACAATTCTGATCAGAGGTAAATTCGAGAGTACGTTGGGTGACAGGATGAGGTACGCGCTGAAGGTTGTGGAGAGGTGGTGCCAAGACAACGGCCTAAAGGTTAACCCGGGTAAGACGGACATAGTTCTCTTTAGCAGGAGAGTGTCTGGTCAAGAGCTTGTGGGAAAGCTTAGGCTGTTTGGTAAGGACATAGTGCCCGGGGCAAAGGTTAAGTATCTGGGAGTTATTCTGGATCGTAAGCTGAGTTGGATCGAGCATGTCCAGCACAAGGTACAGAAGGCTATAGCAGCGTTTTGGATCTGCAGGAAGTCGTTCGGAAGGAACTGGGGCCTGCCGTCCAAAGCCGTGCTGTGGATTTATGAGGCGGTTATAAGGCCCATGTTGAGTCACGGCTGTGTGGTATGGTGGCCGAGACTCGACGTCGGGATTGGGAGGAGAGAGCTGAACGACGTTCAGAGGCTGGTATGCATTTGTGTTACCGGAGCCATGAAGTCGACGGCGACGGCGGCTATTGAGGTGCTGATCGACCTGCCACCGGTCCACGTGGAACTGAAGGCGAAAGCCTTTGCCGCGGCGGATAGGCTGTCGCAGAATGGTCTGTGGACTCCGAACTTCACTTCGGGCCATGGGAAAATCAAGGAGGCTATCATTGATGAAGTCTTTGCGATGCCCAGAGACCGAATGAGGCCGGAGACGGACTTCGTGAAGCATTTCGTAACCGTTGTGCCCAGCAGGTCGGAGTGGTTGGAAGGCTGGCCGATCCGGGAGTCGAATGAGGGAGCGGTGATATTCACTGATGGCTCTGAGGCTTCAGGAGGCGCGGGGGCCGGGGTGTTTTCCCCGGGGCATGGTGTGGAGTCGTGGTATCACCTGGGTAGGTTTGCCGATGTCGCACAGGCTGAAGCATACGCTGCACTGATGGGAGTGCAGGAGGCAGTCCCCACTGAGGCCTGTGGGATAGATGTGACAATCTATACAGACAGCGAGGCTTTGATCAGGGCGCTTGAGTCGTCTGTAGTGGCGTCCAGGTTGGTGAAGGAGTTGAGGGAGGCCCTGAACCGGGTGGGGCGGAGGAACCAGGTGAGAATGATCTGGGTCCCCGGCCACTCGGGCGTGGAGGGTAACGAGAAGGCGGACGAACTGGCGAGGAAGGGCTCGGCAACTCAGAGTTGCGGCCCAGAGCCACTCATACCCATCCCACATTCAGCGTGTGTGAAAGCGATAAAGTGTTGGGTGCGGTCGGAGTTCGTCGATCACTGGAGCGCCTATGAGGGAGGAGTGCACACAAAGCGCTTCTTCCCGGTGCCCAATGGTAGGTGGTGAGCTGCTAGACATGGACAGGTGCCGCATCAGGCGGGTGGTGGGTGCGATCACCGGGCACTGTGGGCTGGGCAAGCATCTGGCTAGAATGGGGCTCTCCAATGATCCCAATTGCTCCTGTGGCCTAGGTGAGGAGACGGGGGTACACATAATATGTGAATGTCCGAAGTTCTCCTCACTGAGGCTTAGGACCTTGGGAGGTCATGTGGTTCAACCCGCAACGGTATCGAGCGTGGGACCTGCGGCTCTGGACAGGTTTCTGGTTGGGACCGGGCGGTTTCCGAGATTTATATGATGAGAGGGTGACGAAACAAAGGATCACCGGATCTGTGTTTCATGGACCAGCAATGGACCCGCCCAAACTGATGAATCTAGGGTCAAAAGGACAATTTCTTTTCAAAATGCACTCAGACAATTCTTTTTTGTTATGTGAAATCCTTTGTTATTAGACATCACAATAATATTGAGTGCATGCCGCAACATTTGAGATGGTTTGTTTGAGTACAAGCGTACTCGCATCGAAATTTAAATATATTGCAGTTATAAAGTCGGACCATTAAACAAAAGATTGAAAACTACAGAAAGGGAATCATAAGCTTGTGCACCTTTTTAATTTCTCTTTTATCGCTCTTTTCAAGTATTCGCCTGTATTTTTCTCAAGTAAAACCGGTTTTTCGGTTGAAAGAGTTAAAACGAAGCGTTGCACAATCTTATGAATCTCTTCCTGTATAATATTTTAATTTGACCGAACAATTTCATGAAAATGGGCTAAGAATTAAGAAAAATGTGATGCATGTCGGGACAAAATTACTTGATTAAGAGGCGACAGCCCTTAGTGTGGTCAGGGGTTATTGTGCCGTTTTTTTTCTAGAGATGAATGCGTGCTCCAAAAATATATGAGAAGGTTTATATATTCAATTAAAGCAGGTTAGGGGACTTAACTGGACGAAAAAACCATCTCCTTGGTAGGGGATAAGATGGTATGGAAGAGAGTGGTCCAATATCACCCGGTTATAGCGTAAAGACCGAATGGTATACACGGTCTATAAAGTTTAATGATGATAATGATCATGATTCAATTTTTACAACGTTTACCGTTCTGTGACTCCTACTGATAATCTCACCTTCGCTAAGAAAGTATTTTCGGATGAATTAGATAAATTGAAATTGAAACGAAATTCCCAACTTTCGCACTTGGTGTTCAAATTTTGGGCTTCAGTTGTTGATAATAGTGAATATAAATACTTGAGCTGTGAAGCAATTCTCACCAGTCTTTCAGCAGTATAACTCGAAACAGGTTGGGGTCAGGTCAACCTGAGCTTGAAATCGATGACCTGAAAAATTCAGGTCAGGTTCAGGTTATTTTTTAATTTGACCTGACCTGACCTGACCCGATATGTTCATCGACCTGACCTGACCCGACCTGACCTGAATTTTTTTTTTCGAAAAAAGATAATCTTTTTGTTGGAAAAGCTTTTGGCAAAGGTTGGCGTGGTGATCGTTTGTAGGACAACTTTTTCTTACAGCGAGAAACGTAAATTCTGGACTGATTGAGAAATTGATTTTGAATACGTCATGATTTATTAAAGAAAAACTTAGAAAAGTTTTAAACAAAAAAAAATTATGACTTCAACCATGATTTCACACACATAATCGCGCGAATTGTTTTGTGCGTGAGGGAGCATCGGCGGGGTGTAATTACGTCGACTGCACCAGCGAAGTCTCGTTCAACACAAACTGATCCCGACTGAACTGCGAAAAATTCGCGAGCCATAGTTGCCAAATAAGGAAATGTTCCTGCATGTGCCTTCCAGTAGTCCAACACATCCACATCCTTGTTCTCCAATGGTAGCTTCAGGTACTTATTTATTTCTTTCGAATTCTTCTCGATTTTGCTTCGCTTGAACATGAACGCATGAACATCAACTCATCGTCTTCTTCCTCATCGTCGCTGTCATTCAATTTTCTTTTCGACGTCTTTGACGCTTTGCTGACGTATTTTTCTTCAAAGTAGTCAGTAATCGATATTTGAATCTTTCGTATTTCAACATTCCGATACTTGGCATGTTCCTTCAAATAATTCAATTTGACTGCAGGATTGAGGAATGTTGCAGCGAACGGAATGAAGGACGCCGACAATTTTTTGACTTTTTTATAAAAACCTCAAAAATTTTCGCCGCAAACTATATAACTTTGCACTTTGCTTCCAGCCGATTCATTTAAATTAAACAAATCGATGCTTTGATTTATTATCTACAACTTTTCTGAAGAGTGTATGGGTCTAGGTTGTACTTAAGACCCAACGCCGATGGTTGCGCCGATCCACTACAAACTGACCGGCGCACGGGTCTATAACAGAGTGACGTCCCACTACTGTCTTCTTTTTTGGTCGAACTTTTTTTAGATATCTTTTTTGTTTATCCTTATTCGAGGTGTGTATTAAATGTTTTTCTTCAGACAACGTGTAAAAAAAACTTACTTCGTTTTCCAAACTCTCGTCATATTCCGGATCGCAGTCCGAAGGTACCTTCAATGCTGCTAACATGTCTTGCACTGCAAGATTTATGACATGAGCCAAGCACCGAATCTGAGATGTAACGGCTGAGACACCGCAACTATCCAACCAGTCGAACAGTTTGTCATTGCTGCTGGCATTGTCTGCAGTTATTCCCAGAATTTCGGAGAATCGAACGTTCAAGCGGCGAAGACATTCGGATAGAATGATGCTGTGATTTCTTCCATCATGATTGCCTTCAATGTACGCAAAATCTAGTAATTTAGATTTGAGCTGCCACTGTTCATCAACCCAGTATCCTCGTATAGCCAGGAAAGGTAATCCATGCTTGGATGTCCATCCATCCAACGTAATGGAAATTTTTCCAGGTACTGCAGCCAATTCAGTCTTCAGTTCTTCCACCTTTCTTTCATACTCAACCATCAAATCGGCTCTTATTGTTTTATCACACACAATACGAGCGAGAGGGTTTAAACATTTCATAAGATCAACAAATGCTTGATCTTTTGGCGCGCTGAAAGGTTGGCCACACATGACCACCCATTTGAGAAGCGCCTGACGAAATTTTTCTTGTTTGAAAACCTGAAAATCGCGCCTATTGCATTAGAAGATATTTCTCTTATACATAAAATGCAATTCAAACTCACGAATGTTTCATCTTGATCAGTTTTTGTCGAATATATTCCGGGATGTTTATTTTCCAAATGACGAATCAAATTCCCAGTACTGCTGTTGCTTTTACCGGAGATAAGGTATTGCCTTTAACAAGGTTGAAATTAGACGACGATATTAGATTAAATTAATTTAAATCTTACTTTGTACAAGGACTTTGCTTGCATCTAGCATAGGTTTTACCGTCTTTATCCGTAAAAATGGAAAAATGGTTCCATATGGGCGATCTTTTCTTTTTTGAATCATCATCATTGTTTTGCCCGTCATCATCGTTATTCTCGTGGTTTTCCTCACCCGTGTGAGAATTAGCATCTCCTTGCGACGATGATTCGACCTCAGAATCAAATATTTCACCTGAACTTTCCATTTTATTGAAAAATTAGTCGAAAATATGACGCTGAACTTCAACTTGTCAGGACGAAACAATAGCGAGTAAAACAATGAAACATTATGCCATGGTGATGTCGAGTAAAACAATAAAACATGCCGGCATGGCATGCAGTTGATAATATGTATTGAATGTGCCGAACAAAAATACCCTCTACGTTTCTAGTTCAATAACTGTTTCTGCTTTTTTTTTCGATTACACTCAGACTGTTTGTATTGTTCCATAGCTAAAGATTGAAGATGCATTTGAAAGTACCGTATTATTCTTCGATAAAACCACAACGTTTTTTAGCATAAAGAGAGTCCAAGATGTGTTTAAGAGGAGTTACGTTTAATGCCAAAAGTACACAAAAATGTAATAAGCCTATTATCGTGAAAAGAGTTTTTGCAGCGGAACGTAAGCTATAGGACTAATACATACAATCAGATTCGTAATAACGAATCTGACGACACACATACATTCTCCGACCAGAATCGGAGATAAGGGAAAAAATTAAAAAAAAAAATAATTTCTTTCAGGTCAGTCAGGTCATGTTCAGGTTTTTCAGGTCAGGTCGAAACAGGTTCAGGTCAGTTCAGGTCAGGTCAAATATCAAAAATTCAGGTTCAGGTCGAATCGGGTCAGGTTGACCTGATCTCAGGTTTCAGGTTGACCTGACCTGTTTCGAGCTTTATTCAGCAGGATTGGCGAAAAAACATTGAATTCGATTTCAAATATAAATTTATTTTTGGCCCGCATGAAACGAAATATCGATTTGTTCTAAATTCTTCCATAGTTTTATATTATATTTTTAAAATCATGTTTTTGAAATTAAATTTTTGAAATTAAATTTTTAAAATTTGTAAAAACATTTTTAACAGCAATTTTAAAATTAATTTTCGAAACTAAATTTTTACAATTAAATTATCACAAGTAAATTTTTAAAATTCATTTCTTCCTCGATTTCTTCATTTTACAACTTCTTTTTTGACAGATTTTTTATGCCCGCAGCAAACAATTTATTCAAATAAGTTTCTTTCATTCTTTCTGAGTAGTCAGCAGCATCAATTTTACATTTTGAAATCCGCTCAATAAACAGACCTCTGATTCGATCAACTTTTTTTGGTGTGATCGGATCCTTGCCTTTATGGTAGATCTTTTCCCCGTCATCCATAATCTCGATGCTTTTAGCTGTTCCTTTAAGCGTTTTCAAGGCCAATACACTCAGATCGTTTTTATATGCATATTTGAGACAATGCAACACGAAAGTGCAATCGTGTCGCTTGTCTAGCGCCATACAGCTAAGAAATTTGGCTTCGGTTTCAGTGAAGATGCTGTCTTCTGGTGTTGCGCTGTCATCTTCAGGTGGATCGACGGCCACGATCTTGGTGGTGGCCTTCAGTAGGTCTTCGTACTTTGAATGAAGCTCTGAGAAACGTACAGTCAGATTTAAATCTACTTTCTTCAGTTCTTTTCGTTGCAACACCTCGTCCTCGTACTTTTGCCTCCATTCTTCTATGTCAACATCTTTTCGCACACATTGGTCGCATTCTACGGTTTTCGCATCCTGACATTTAGGCTCAACTTGAAGCTCTGTCGATAGGCCATGACCGTGAACTTCTTTGTCAGATGCAGCCGCCAGATCACATACTTCGACCTCGTTTTCAGTTCCGTCTCGAGGTCCTTTTTCAGAAAAAAAAGATCGAATAATATTAAAATGCAGCTGGTTTTCATATAATATTCGATAAAGCAACAATTGCTTTATCAAAAATTTCAACTTTTGTGAAATTAAATTCACTGAACCTACGATATGTAAGTAATGTTAGGTTATGTTGAATTTTGAATTTGAATTTTCTTCAAAATTATATAAAATAGAAACCTACTCTCGCTGCGTTTGTGGACGCTTGTTTGGCTGGCTAATTTGACTTGTATGATGAAATTTGATAGCCGAGACCTAAGTGGTGCTCAATTGCGTTGCGGATGAGTAATGTTGACGCCTGACTTTAGTTTTATTTTTGAATTTCAATTGATTCAGAATTGTGCCGTAGCTTAGATAGCTAATTCCGAATTGCTGTTGAGATTTTGTATTCTTTTGTGAACCGGAGGAATAGTCTCTATACGATTATCATCTGATCAACAAATCGAAAAATATATATATGAGCAAACATCAGGCCAACTTTTAAAAAACAACAATCTGATCTCTTTCAGGCAGAATATAGAAAACGCTAACGAAGAAAAGTTTTTGTATTTGCAAAACTTGTAGTCAGAATTGTGTGTTGTTTTCCGTAGCAATTTTTGAGTTCAAGTTTTAGTTTTTCTAATTAAACTTTTGAAAGTATTTTTCATGTTTTGAAACACTTCTGTGTCGCATTAAGGGGAAGACATATTATAAGGTGTCATATCGTCACATTATCGTAAAAAAAGTCGAAAAATAATATTTTGGAAATCTTACGTCGCAGTTTCTCTCGTAGTAAATCGATGTAGAATTTTTTGGGATCATCGACATCATTTTTCGTCTCGTCATTATCTTTCTCAACAACGAAAGTTTTCGGCACAGATCTGAAGAATGTTTGTATTCCAGGATTTTTAATTTCTTTTGCATTAGCTTGCTTTTTTACCGACTTCATTTTAAAGTTTCGATTTTTACTGCGTGCCGTACTTTACGAAAGCGTATGATAAACTGAGCCGGAATAGCGGTAATTTCGATTCCGTTGCTAATTTTAGAATGAATGCGTTTTGATTTTTGTGTGCGTTTAGTGAAAAATTGATTGGATTGAAAAAACGTTTTTTTGGTATTTGAGTTTTTCCACGAGTTGAATTGTTCGAACAACGGAAAACTTAAGAATTTTATAAAATTTTTAGTAATATTGACCTTACTGTAGATTTTTTTCGGGCGAAAATGTTCGAAACGCCGTAATTGATCTATATCTTAAGTGATCATTATATTGAGTAGTGCGATGCGAATCGCATAGCGTAAGGTTTGTGTGAAAGCTCAACTTGACAAAGAAAATGTTTGTTTTGTCAAGTTGAGCTTTCACACGATTCGCATTGCTCTCAATATAATGACCCTTTACACGGAGTAATAATTTACTACAAGAAGAATTTAATAATTTTCCTAGAAACGTATATCCATTAAAGTTCGACGCAATGACGTTCAAACGCCCACATAAAGTTTTAGTGTACATATATTGTAATTACATATGATGCATTACATCAAAAATATTGATTATGATTTTTAGACCCGTACGAAGTACGAAGGTCTGATGCATTTACTTCCACGTTTGTTACATTGCGAATTCGAACCCGGGAGTAAGGGGAAACTTTTTTTGTTGCCTCCAGATGACAAATCAGTGAAAAAAACAATGTCCGTCTGGCGGTCTGTCTGTCCGTCAACACGACAACTTGAGTAATTCTTGACCGATTTTCAAAAACTTTTTTTTCCTGAAAGGTAGTCAAAAAATTTTATGAGATTGAATTTGGGCACTGTCGGCCCAAGGGTCGCCGAGCTAGGGCCGTTTAAGTGGTTTTTGGTCTTTTGCACATAACTCGAGTAAATCTTTCCTGATTTTTATAAATTTTTTGTTTGAAAGATCTGGTCATGGCCGACAATTTATGGAAGAAACCTTTTTCAGTTTGAGTCCTTGGACTTAGCTAGTGCACTAAAAACGAGTCTCTGCTAGGGCTCTATGTGTTTTTTGTACATAACTCGAGTAAATCTTTACCGATTTTCAAAATGTTTTTTGTTTGAAAGATCTCGGTATGACCGACAATTTGTGGAAGAAACATTTTTCGATTTGAGTCTTTGGACTTAGCTAGGGCACTAAAAAACAGTCTTTGTTAGGGCCCTACGTGCTTTTTGTACATAATTCGAGTAAATCTCTTCCGATTTTCAAAAAAAAAATTTTGTTTGAAAGATCTCGGCACGGCCGACAATTTATAGAAGAATTTTTGCCTGTGCTTAGGGTTCAAGTGGGCCTCATGTCGGTCCAAAGGTCGGCCCTAACATAAAAAAATGTTTTTGCTATGTTGCAGAGCAAATTGAGGGAAACATTTTTGTCTATGAAAGTATATATCCTAGGCCTCTACTTGAGGCCCTAGGTCAGTACTAAGGTCGGCGCTAGCCCAAAAAATAGTTTTTTGCTATGTTGTAGACAAAATTGATGAGAACATTTTTCTCTATTTGGAGGTAAATTTTGTGCGTTCGAAGAATTTTTTTCCACCGTTACTTCGGACGGGGTTTTCAAAATGATGAATTGTTTATTTCAGCATTAGAACATATATCACAAAGATTACAATTACAAGAAAAATCACAAAAAATTATCACAGATAGAAGACTTCCTCTGAATTCTCAGATTGCTGGAAACACCCCATTACAGCTGCAGCGTTTCCCTTTTGTATTGCCATACTAATACGTTGCTTGAGGAAGCTCGTAGATCTTGGTTCGTCTGTTTTCAGTGCAATCATTTTCCCTAACTTATTGAAAAATTTTAAAGCTTCATCGCACCACGGTCCCATAGTTTCGACTGCGAAGGGTACGAAATGGAAATTTCTTTCAATTAATGACCTGTATTTGGATGCTTTCCGATTTGCTTTGTCGTTGGCTGCTTCACCCGCTACTTTCGAGCTAAGCTTTAAGTTACTAGGGGCGAGCGTGTCAGTGCAAGTAGCATCCCACACCAGGGATTGGCCTCTATACCACGGGATCAAACTAGTGCCATCCACTCTTTTTCCGTCTTCCCTAAATAAACCTGGTGGTTCCAATTTCGCTGGCACATCCGCTGTCACTAGAGCTCTTTTTATTATATTGTTTAACTCTGAGTGTCTTGACCATCTCCCAGCGCTCTTCTTACATTTTAGACCATGTCGTCCTTTTCTGTCTACACGTGCACCACAGACACACTCGTGTGGCGTACATATGTCAATGCCCAAACGTAGGCCAATCATTATACGAAACGAGTTGTTGTCTAGGAGAGTTCCGATTGTTCTTGAGGGGAGAGCATGCAACCATGCGCCTGACTCTGGTTTTTGAATCGCTATTATTCTTGCTTTATCTTCATCCTTCTCGAATTCTAGTTGATTGAATAGTCGGTGTGTCTGAACAGCGTCCCATCCTCTCTGGACTTCTGGGAATTCGGGGTGACTCGTATTGGGATTCAGATATTGCCATGCTTCGAAACCATCTTCGTAATCGGATATTTCTTCAATGTTGAGCGAAGGTAGGCGTAACATAATGCTAATCATTGAAGATAACCCGTTCACTGATGATAAAAAGGCTGGCAAAGCCAAATCTTGGACTCTTCGCACCCCAAGTCCGCCACGTCGTACTGGCAGTGAAGACAAAATCCACTGATCGTTGTTCAATTTAGAGTTCGTAATTGTTTCTAAAGTGGTCTTGATGGTCGCGTCCACTTCCTCTAAAACTTCTTTGTGGTTCCAGGTGGGTGACGTTCGTAGCAGGAATACCAGTTTGGGAACTGACAGGCAGTTTTTCAGAAGATAATATGCAATTTGGTAATTATCTAGGTCTATAAGTCTTTCAAACAATAACCTTAACTGGCGCAGTTTCTTATCGAAAACCTTGGTAAATGCATTTTCAGTAATCGGGGCTCCCAAAAGAGTGAGCTCGTTGACGACTATTATCCCTGGAGAAATTTCATTGAACCGGTTCACTACGTCTTGATCTACGTCGGAGCAAAAGTATATTTCGCATTTGGCGGGGTTTATTTCTAGGCCAAATTTGCCGCATTCATTTAGCACTGTTTTAAAATCCTTGAAGACACTGTCACAACTCCCTGCAATCGTTCCATCGTCGAGGTAAAAGACTACGAATTCTGAAACTAGACTTTCTACAACGGCTTGAATTGCTGAGCAAAAAATGAGTGGCCCGCAGGGATCACCCTGCTGCGCTCCGTTCTGTGATAAGATTATATCCTCTCCATAGAAAAGAAGGGTGGATGTCGCATAGCAGCGCCATAGAAATGGGTAGATGCCTGGGCAATTCTCTTTTATTTCTTCTAGGAATTTATCTCGGTCGAGTTCGTTGAAGGCGTTTCGGAAGTCTATTTTTACAATAACTACGTTCCGATGTCTGTTTTTCTTAATAAATGTTCGCGTCGCGTGTGCTGCTGCTTCGCATTCTCCTTTCGTCCCATACCCGACCTGTCGGGTAGCGAATTTCTTTGACATGTTTGGTCTTACTGAGGCGCTAGCCAGTTTCGCTGTTAGGCGGCGGAACGTGTTCCCAACTGCGATAGGTCGAATGCCACCTTCTTCTTTGTTCAACGCACATAAGGATGCTCCGTACATAATTGCGCTCAGTTCGTTCGGTACTTTACCGGAGAGCATAAAGTTGGTTAATTTGGTAACTGACTTAATGAGCTTCAGGCCAGCTGAACCTGTCTGTGGTGCTGTCAAATCTTTCAAGACTTGAGGCAGTATTCCATCGACCCCTGAAGATGACCCATTGGGAAAGTTATTGATATTTTCGACCACATCCTTCTCCGAAACAACTAAATATTCAGACTTTTTTCCTGGCCCTTCGGGAATATTTAGTTTCCTTTTTGGCGCTGGATGTTTCATTCTCAGTTGCGTTAGCGTCTCAAGTGTTTGCGGGGCTAATGTTTCATTCGATGATAAGATTTTAATAGCACCTTTCACATCGCCTTCAGCTATTTTGTATTCAATTCTTCTTGTTATTGAAATTGGTGCTTTGTTTTTAACGCTCTGTTTGAAAACAATAGATGGCTTGTTGATGTTTTGCTTAACAAGAGTCGTTAATGAGACCTTCGTTGATCTTTCTGGAACTTGGAGCGATGCGTAAGCAAATGTTAGCAGATTCATCCAGTTTTTGTTCGATTTTGGGTTAGCCAAGCAGTTGTCGACTGTTTTCGCTAAGTTATTTGCCGTTAACACCCACGCTCCTCTTGGGATCTTTTTCAGAACCTTGATGTTCCTTTTGCATCTTGCCAGTAAATTAATGGAATTATCGAATGTTATCGCTGGTTCTAAAGTATCCTCTCCGATATGTGGCGTAGTGCTTGAGGATTCGTTGATGTCATTGTACTGAGAGTTTAGCGGAGCTGATGACATTGGAGCTATCGAAGTTATTCGTGAGGATGTGAAGTCTGGTGTTAAATGGTATTTTCCTGGTCGAACACCCCGAGTTTGGGGGTCACCTGTCGGGCTCAGCCACCGGAAATGACCGCTTTTCATGTCGCCGGTGAAATACAGATATAAAGGAATTCTAGTTGTTTCGCTGGTCTGCACTAACAACAGAATTCGGTCAGGCTGTTTTGTTGTATCACAAAAAAATCGAAATCAAACAGTTCAGCTATGGCGACCAGTTCAGCTATGGTTCCATACTTTCCTGGTGTCAGCATGTAGGCTTCGTAGCTCTCCATGCTGATTCCCGGGCATTCATCATTTCTAAGACTTGTCAATAATTCAGGGATCTCATTTTCAAGGTTGGTAATTATGCTGTCTTTGAATCTGCTGACGTTATTAGATAGAATGTAATTCACAGTCACTTTCCTGAGCTCATTGGCGTCACTAGGAATATTGTCGAAAGTTTCTCTGTGGGCTTTTAGAAAGGCAGTTATTGCTAAGAATAGACAGTCGCCGTCGCAGACAATTTTCTATTACACCAAACTCCTTAATGGTATCCTCATTGATAATTTGTAGTTTGTTCCATAACTGAGGATGAGTTGAAATAATTGAGTTTTCGACGTCAGATCCTGTAGTTGGGAGACTTTGCAATAGGTCGTGAGTACGTCTACTGACTGCCGACTCAATTTCATCTTTCGTATGGCCTTTAGTCCAATGTTGTTTCAACCCACCTATAGTGGTAAAGTCTCTCTCACAAATGGGGCAAATATTAACTTCACTATCATCTTCCGTGCCATCTGACTCCATCCTACTTTGCGGATATCGCTGGCTGGCTCTTTTCTTATTTTCGTTTCATTGATAAAAAAGAAGAGATGCCGAAAAGAAAAAATTCCCCGTCAATTTTGAATTTGTGATCTTTATAATAAATGCTACGTATGTCAAGACGGCTTTGTTCTAAAAACGATGACGGCACAACAACAGAAATATGGCGGGACTGACGTAATGAAGTAGAATTGCTGTTTACGTTTGTGTTCAAAAATTTGTACCCTTCGGAGGCTTATCCCAATCCCGGAAACACAGGATTCACCAAAACTCCAACATCCATCGACACTCAACGACCAGTAGAACCAATTGAAACAGGTAGAACAATAATCAATTTCACCTTTGTGCTCTTAATTCATCAATCAATTTGCAGCGTTTTCTCTACACCTTCGTAGTCGGGCAATTTCCAATACAGTCTAATGTGAACGCAATATTTACTTAAATACGTTCCAGTATTTTCGTAACATCAACTCTGTTTGCCGCATCTATTCTGATACATACGGGCCCTTCATATGTTTTTTGAACGTTATGACTTATCTGACGTTATTATGATAGTTTTTAATGTCAGACTTATAAACAGTATACTATTTCGAAATTCAGTTAATAATTTTTCACACAATACTAAATGATTTGAAGAACTAAGCATTCGTTCTTCAGACATTTTGCCCACTTTCGAAAAGTATTTGTTTTTTCGTATACAAGTTGCAAAATATACCGTCATTTGATCAGAAACATCCGTCATTGCATTACATGCGTATCTGTGCGTTATTATACCTTTTATACCTTTTAAGCTTTTCGGAAAAATTCATTTTTGATTATTTCCTAAAAATCTAAATATACGCATATCGACTACATTGTACTTTACATGGAATCTCGTCCTCTCTTGAGCAAGAAACTTAATGTTTTGAAACAGTCTATGGTGGAAAGAAAACTTGAAAAAATTACTTATTACTTATTTAGACCTTAAGCAACAAAACTTCTCTACTCCGGGATTAAAATTCATAAAGCTTAAGCTCATGACAAACAATTTACATAGCTTACAAGTCTTAAAATTTTAAAAATGATTTATCATACTCATTATGTTATTAGCAACTATGGGCTTGAAAAAAGTTATACCTTGAGTTTTTCTTCGAAAATTTATTTGTTCTGACCCGAAATATTTTTTCTACATAAATTTTCAAAAAATTTGTCCATTCATCCATAAATTACATAATTCAAATCAATAAATGTTCCACTATACATCAAAATTTATAAAAATGTAAAACTCCTAGCGACATATTGTAGAATAATTTGTAAGTTAGAATTAAATTGTCAATAAACAATAAAATAAGACCTCTAGGTCTTTATTTTTTTTCATTATATGCAGAAATATCGCAAACAGAATAGATATTGCAAAAAGACTCGAACCAAATCTAAATAAATATTGCCTTGACTCTTGAGTATATGAAATTACGTCGACATTAAATTGTATTGGAAATTGCCGAAGAAACGGGAAAAATATAAAACAAACCAAATCAACCGATTTTCACTATTTTTTTTTTTTTGTGATTTCTGGAAGTCCATATCTTTACCTTGAAAAGCGAGTGCTAATTTCGCAGAGACGAATGTCAAAAAGTTTCACCTACCTCCGAAAAACTACGTTTTTCACTTCTTAAAGTAACTTCGAAAGTTTTCAACTGATTTTGGCCAAATTCAATCCCGTAATTAATTTTTCGATTATATATTTAAAAAAATTAAGATTTTGAAAATCGGATAAAATTTACTCGATTTATGTAGAAAAAACATGTTGGGCCCTAGTAAAGACTCAGTTTTAGTGCCCTGGCTGAGTCCAAAAGCTCAAAATCAAGAAAGTTTCTTCCATAAATTGTCAGGCATGCCAAGTAGGGTGGTCCAAAAATGTATGGGATAATTAACTTGTCGAAAAGTTCGGGGCCCCACCCCTGAAAAGTTTCTAAATGTGTCCCTGATAAAAAGTGTATATGGAGCCATCTGAATCCAAAGCCGTCCTGAGGGTTCCCCGAAGTAAAATAGTTCAAAAAGCGTGGAAACCGTGTAAAACGTGGGTTTTAGGAAAAGTGCATGAAACTTGTCAAAGATGAGGAGCGGTGTTAGGGCAACTTTGGTTTATTCCGTTCAAAATAGTCCCGAGAAAATACTTTTTCATGTGGTGGGCGCACCCGAAGTGTTTCGATGTCAAGAGAGTCCGTCAAGTGGCTTTCTTAGTTCACAACTTCTTTGCTTTAGGCCTCGGTGAGTTTCACAGTTTTTGGAAAACGGTCTTCTACGAAATTTTGAGTCTAGATAGGACTTCAAAATAACGCCTAAACAGTTTGTCTTGGAAGCATAAAATTCATTAAGTCTGAACAAAAATTTATTTTTCGAGAACCTCCGTGAAATTTCATGAACTTCCATGAGCCTGCCTAAGTGGCCGTCCGTATGTTTCGTCATTATTTGGCTATTTTAGGAAGGACTGAGACTATAAGAGTAGAAAAATGCCAAAAGTCACTTTGAATGACAGGTAAATGCTTGCTGGTGATGCCTAACACGTAGGCATGTCACTCGTGCAAAACGTTTTTGAAAATCGGTTGAGTTTTACTCGTGTTATCGTGTTGACTGATTCGTGTGTACAGTGTGCCCGACATTTGCACTGTAAAAAAATTGTTGATGAGATATGAATCGCAATTTATTTCAGTTTCATTCCAGCTTATATTCTTCAATGACTATATGGCTAATTCCGTCGGTACCGTAACTTGGGTAACGAATTTATTTCATCTCTTTCACTCTTTCAATGTAATTTATATTAATATGAGACAAAAGGGAATATATAAAACCGATCACCCGAAAAAAATTTTTGATCACGCCGATATTTTCAAAACTGATTTACGGGGTTTGGAGGCGGAGCCCCCATGGTGAATCATTGCAGGCGGGCTAGCCGCAGGCGGGTAAAAAGAAAGCGGGGGTCCAGGGGGCGGCAGCCCCTTGCTAAAAGAAATTTAAATATCGGCGTGATCAAAAATTTCAATTGGGGTGATCAAAAATTTTTTTCGGTTGACAATCACCTGCCGAGACAAAACACATTCGTTCCCCAGGTGACAAGATATCTATTTCGTAAACTTTGTAAATTTGGTTGCATTAACCATTGTTTTCAATACGAACTGATATATTTTCAATAAAGTGAACGAAAAGACATTAATTTGTGAACACTCACAAGACTCAGAACATATAATCATGCAGACACTTCACTTCTCGAAAGTTTAATGTGAAAAAAGAACTACCGGAGCCAACAAATTTAAATCTAATTCTCTATCCGTTTGGCCGATACAATTATTACAGAATTACTTGCCGCCACACATTCGATTCCTACCACAGATCATCATCGTAAATGGTCTTTATTACCATAAGAATAAGGATGGCGACAACTTAAGTTTCCACGAGTATTTGCGCCCTCTCGTCGATGAGCTGAATAAATTGAAACAAGACCCTATTTCCATATCTAAACAAGACGATTGTTTTCAATTCATGCCAGTTATCACTCATTGCGCTGTTGATCTACCAGCGAAGAGCAAAATTCAAGAAACAAAGCAATTTGGGGGTTACAATGCTTGTACGTACTGCGAAATTGCCGGCGAAAGAGTACTAATTCAGAAGTCAAAATTAAAGTCTGCAAAGAGATCCACTCCAAAATCTTCAGCGAATAATACGGAAGCAGGGAAAAAATCAAAATACTTCGTCCGATACGTGGAAGGCGATACCACACACAAATTAAGAGACGAAACGGAAACTTTAGAGAAAATGTTAGCAGCTGCGGAACCAGGCGGAGCACCGATCGATGGCATAAAGGATGAGAGCGTTTAATATTTAATTATAACTTAGCATTCCTTAGAATTCCTGTTAAAACCAACTAATGACGTGTGAAGCTACAGTCAGCAGCACTGATAAATGCGTACAATTAGTGAATCCATTTATTCACATCCAAATGTGAAAGTCAACATCTACCGAAACAATATTCAATACATTTTTCAGAGTTTCCGACTGTAAGCCGAATACGCAATTCAATTCGGTAAAGCGATCTATTATTCTGAAATTATTCTAACAAAAAACGAAAGGGCATGCAATTTTTTGTGATACAAATTTTTGACACACATTTTTTGTGCTGCAAATTTTTGCGATGTCATCAAAATTTGTGATAACTGATCAACAAATATTGTGACTTCACAAATTTTGTATGATATCACAAATTTGTGGCAACTCTCTTTCGTAGCTCACTTTTCATGAATGTTTTGTGACATTACAAAAATTGACACAAAAATTTGTATTAAGAGAGAGAGATACAAAAAATTAGTTGAAAGATTTCAATGTGGCTACCACTACATTTTGCATATTTCTCATTTAGAAACGTTAGAAACTTAGATTTGCTAATTCACACAATCGCGGAGATAGAATACAAAATTCATTAATTTTTATTTTGCAAATTAGAAACATGTTATAAGGGACCGTTCGTAAATTACGTAACTCAAAATTTGGAATCTTATGCCCCTTCACTCTTCCATGTCCCCCATTGTAAGAACCATAACGCCTAAGTCATAACGCCTAACTCATAACCTCCAGCCCCCTAACGTTACGTAATTTATGAACGGCCTCTAAGCTCATTTTTTAAAATTTTCTGCTACATCACATCATTTCATTTTACTTGAATTTTTGTGAAGTTAAGAAAGGCGATTGAACATTTATGGGTTTCTATGTGCGAACGAACCATCTCCTTGTCGGGCGATAGAAGGACGATAGCTCATCCTTCTAGGGTTGCGACACGCCGGAAGGCACTAATGGTTTATAAAGTTTGATGTTGATGATGTGCTTGTGTTAGTGGAACGCAGAGTAGGAAAACCACGAACCGTTTTAGAGGAAAGTAATTATAGCTACGGGTTAGCCCAGTGGTAACGTGCTGGCTTTCCTCCAAGAATATCCGGGTTCAATTCTGGTGGGGACAAATTCTGTGTGGGATTTTTCTTCAATGTGTAGCATGAAAGTAACGTTCCTAGTCACACCCAGGCTTCATGCAAACCGGCATTCTAGACCTTACTAGTTTCCGCACCTAGTACATCATAGGTGGCACTAGGCTTGTGTGCAATTTACCACTGACACAGTAAAAACTGCGAAAGGATCTCTAAAAAGCTCACAAAAAATTACGGAACTAGAGCATAAAATGATCTAGCCTCTGACTCGGACGGGTTGTAACGGCGGATTATTATTATTATTAATAATAGCTAAGCCATAGCGAAATTTTTCAACTAACTTTTTAATCTGAAAATACGTGGACAGAAGACTAATAAAAAACAGAACAAATGCCACAGATTGAGCTACAAAGCTGAACTGCTAAAAATTTCGTATATTAAATTTTTTGAGATATCACAAAATTTGTAGCTCATGTCATGTCACAAATCACAAGCGACTAAGTTTTTACTGATTTGTCTTAACCGAAAATATAGTCCAGTTGGTCCTAGGTATTTACAATTTGCCAATGTGAGCTTAGTAACGAGCGGCTGATTCAATATTTCCCATTGAGAAAAAGAACTCAGGACCGGCTGGAACATTTACAACGTTGTTCGATAAACGTTAATACTGTGACCCGTAATAACAATTCAACCTTTTCCAAATTCTCTCTGCAGGTGTTTCCTGTTTGGTTGGCTTGGAACATTTTGATATTGTTTGGAGCCTAGGAGTTGAATACATGCATTGTTGCCTTCTGGGTGTTGCAAAAGGATTGCTCAAATTATTCCTAAATTCTAAATATTCTGATATGCCCTACTACATTGGCCCACTACATTTGGCGAAGCAAAAGACACTCAACAAAAGAATTTTGAACATCAGACCAACTTCCAGCATTGTTCGGAAACCGCGATCACTATATCAACTGTCGAATTTCAAAGCCAGCGAATACAAGTCGATGTTCCTCTATTACTTTTCCGTTTGCTTACCTGGATGTCTGCCGAATGTATACGTAAAGCATATTCGTCTCTTATCTGCTGCGGTGTACATCCTCCTAATGAAAACGGTTCCGAGTGAAGAGGTAGATAGAGCCGAACAAATGTTACACTCATTCGTACAACAGCACCAACAACTTTTTGGGAAGCATAACATGGTGATGACGATTCATTTGCTAAGACATCTAGCTCAAAGTGTTCGTAAATTGGGACCTCTGTGGAGCCACTCGGCTTTTCCTTTCGAAAGGAAGAATGGTTGCTTACTAAAATTAGTGAATGGAACCACTGATGTACTACACCAAATATCATCGAAATACATGCTTGGCAAATCTCGAAATAAACTTGACGAACGGAAAAGCAAGATGCAGGCGGGCGTAAACACCGATGCACAGAAGGCTATCAAAATTTTACTGGGCAAAGCTGTCAACGTTGAAGAAAAAAACTCTCATTTTTACGATGAAAATTCCTCAGAGGCCATGCATTTTGTTAGTGTGGAGCTAAGCGTATATAAACGGATCAAATTAAATGGTACAGTTTTCACTAGTGAGCTTTATACTAGACCGAAAATGTCGATTGACTTTTTCATTGGTTTAAAAAGTGGAGTGGTTGGTATTGCAAAATATTACTTTTTTTATAAAGACAGTATTTGTGTAATGTTGAGAGAATTCGAAATTATCGACAGTATTGACCACATTCAAAAAGTTTGTACTACAAAACGATTATGAATTGCTCCTATTGCTGAAATCGAAAAAAAATATTTGTTTCTGAGCGTTGGCATTTGTAATTATATTGTTTGTCGCCCAAATCCATATGAAAACGAATGAAATTACACAATATTTATGTTTTAAATACTACACTTTTGTTTTATATTATTATGTCATCACACAATATTGCCAAAAGTGATGGTCTCTTTCGAAAGTCGTGTTTTTCGATATCTCTGATAAAGTTGTTTTTTTCATCGTGAAGAAGGATAGAGTTGTGTCTACAAAGTTGTTTGTCCGAAGGCTTGGTGGCTGCCGATTGTTGAAACGTGGATTTTTTGGTGAATCGCATAAATACTTTCGAGGATTTCAGTTTTTTCTTCTGGTGAGATTGATTCAACCATAGTAAATATTTTTGAGGACCGTTACCTTTGTTGGAGTGGGCGGTGCTACGAAAGCCGCCCTTTAAGGGCTTTTTGTGGTCCTTTTGCGATCTTTGACTGTCGTTGGTGTGTTTTGTTGATTTTGTGGACGTTTTCGATCATCGCTCTTAGTTGCCAAACTGGAAGGATACTAAGATTGAACAAGGAGAAAAGCACCCAAACTCTTCGCAGTGGTGTTTGTTTACCTTTTTGTTAACCGCACCTACTTTGAATTAACTGGTTTGAAAACTAACTGTTTCATTTTCAACGCACCCATCAACATCACTTTCAAAGTTGTACAAGAAGGACAATTTCGAATTACGTTTTGGCGCAAAATTTTCAAATGCACTTGATAGCAACAAAGGTACGGATTTGTTTCTCAATCATATCGTTTCATGTCAACAACCTATTTGAATCACAACGACGCAAACTCATCGTAATAAGGGCCCACTGAGTCCCAATGGATTCTGATTCCGACGAGTCGAATGATAATATTTGTCCACTTTGTGACAGGGACTTCGAGACATTGACCGGGATTAAACAACACTGGTCGAAGGGACACTCATCAGATGAAATCCAAGCAGCAATTGAACGCAAATTGCAAGGAATCGACACACCTTCGGTTGTCCCAGCAGCAACGCCTCGTAGTCAACATTCTATACAATCTGCTATCGCCGCAGTCCAGGACAGAGAAACTTGCAGCACATGCGGCTTTGTGGCGAAGAATGAGAGAGGACTAAAAGTACACGAAAGAGTTCACACCCGACAAGATAACCCAGACAATTATCAACCGTCCGAGCCTCATCCCGATTTAGACCTGCTTGACGATTCCAATGTCATTCAGAAATTCGGCGAGATACTCTACAAATGCAAGTGCTCCATTCCGATTGTAAGAATCATACAGAAGTCAGTTCGCACCGTGGTGTGCCAGGAACTCACGAAAGTTTTAGAACTCGTTGCAGCTAAAAATGATGTTCTCTCTTGGCTCAGACTTTTATGCTTCCCAGTGGTGGTGCTCAACACGTTACCGAAAAGCAACCCCAAAAACGCAAAGTGCCCGAACATCATCCGACAGAATCTAGCAGTGTTTGCAAGGTTAACAGATGTGACGAGTTTGTTTAAGGAGTTGTTGAATCTTCTAGCCGTCAATTTGCCAAGAAAACCTAGAAGCCTCGCTGAAAAGTTACTGATCAAAATCGCTCAAAGAAAAGTGGCTGAGAGCGACATTACCGGCGCAGTTCGTGTACTCTCTTCTCACGAGGGAATGGCCGAGTACACTCAAGAAACCATAAACAAATTAAAAGATAAACATCCAGACGAATCAACCCCACCCACCATTTCTGACAATGAACCCGACGCTCATTTCGAAACCACGATCGAGGAAACAACAAACGCCATCAGACACTTCCCGATCAGCTCGTCAGGTGGTATAGACGGTTTGAGGCCTCGTCATCTCAAAGACTTAACCTCGTTCACGTGCGGTGAAGCTTCCAAAAAATTAACAGTGGCTATAAGCAAACTCGTAAATTTGATTCGCGCCGGGAAAATCTTCACGAAAATTCGTCCAATATTTTACGGAGCTACATTGATCGCTCTAGCAAAACAAAACGGTGACGTCAGGCCAATCGCAATTGGTCTTGTTTGGAGAAGATTAGCACAAAAAATTGGAGTTTTTTCGATTAAAGATTCCATTGCTGATATCTTAGCACCGATACAGACTGGTTTTGCAATCAAAGGAGGGGCTGAAGCGGTTGTACACGCGGTACGGAGGTTCATTGAGTCAAAGCATAGCTCTCCTATGGTCCTATTGAAATTTGACTTCAGGAACGCGTTCAACGAATTATTTCGCAAATTTCTACTGCAGTCAATCAAGGAAAATGCTCCATCTCTTTACCCAATGCTACTTCAAGCGTACAGCTCTCCCTCCTGTCTTTTCTTTGGAGACACCATAATTGAGTCGAAAAGAGGCACTCAGCAAGGCGATCCTTGTGCATCGGCAGCCTTTTGTTTAGCCATCATGAAACTTACACACTCGTTACAGTCCCGTTTGAATACATGGTTTGCTGACGATGGCACGATCGGAGACAATATACAAACCGTACTAGAAGATGTCGCCAAAGTTTTGGCTTTCTCTGATGAGTCAGGTCTGACACTAAACTCATCCAAGTGTGAAGTATACTTCATCAACACGCCTACCGATGTGAAAGCCGAAGCGGTTGAAAAACTAAACCTTTTATTGCTTGGAATTAAAGTTCTTGACGAAGCTTCAGCCCAATTACTTGGGTCTCCATTAACAACTCATGGCATCCCAAATGCATTGACCAAGGTTCTACACACCGTTCAAATCTTATGTAAGCGTCTAACTTTGATGGACGTTCATATAGCTCTTCGTTTGCTCCGTAGCTCATTATCTGCACCCCGATTTCAGCACATATTAAGATGCAGCCCGACTTTCACTCACTCGTACCTATTGTCCGAAATTGACAACTTCTACCGTCTTACCGTTGAAACAATCACTAACAACGCACTAGACGAAAGAACTTGGACCCAAGCTTCGTTGCCTCTAAGATTAGCTGGCCTGGGCATCAGAAGATTGATAGATTTGGCACACCCAGCATACTTTTCATCGGTCTATCAATCGAGCGAGTTATCTAAGCAGATGCTTGCCAAATTCAATTTGAACATTTTGAACACAGAATTTATCACATTAACCAATGCTTACCCATCCGAATGGGTTCCATTGAATGCGGCCAAAAAAGCTTGTCAATCTTCGTGGGATCTATTACGTGCGAATCATCTTTTCAATGAGCTTTTGTCTTCCAGCGACTTAACCGATAGAGCCAGACTCCTTGCGTCATCAACAAAAACTTCTTCAAAGTGGCTGCAAGCAGTTCCGTCTCATCAGTTGGGTCTCCTATTAGACAACGACGCAGCCAGAATCGCTGTTGCTCTTCGTTTGGGAAGCAAGGTTTGTGAACCACACATTTGCGCTTGTGGAGACATGGTCAAATCTAATGGCCACCATGGGTTGTCTTGCTACAAAATGACAGGGAAATACGCGAGACACGCCGAAGTAAACAAAATTATGTCGATGGCTTTTTCCTCTGCTGGCTTTCCAAACACCCTCGAGCCTACGGGCTTGTCGCGACTGGACGGTAAGCGACCTGACGGCTTGACCTGCTACCCATGGAGCAGAGGCAGATCCTTGATATGGGATTCTACAGTGGTGGACACAGTAGCATCATCCTACATCAAACTAACAGCTAAAAAATGTGGTGCGGCAGCTGATTTAGCTGAGCGCGACAAGCACAACCATTACACTGCCCTCAAGTGCCAATACCATTTCACGCCTATTGCTTTCGAATCATTGGGGTCAGTCGGTCCAGAAACCGAATTGTTTCTATCTAAATTGGGCAAGCTCATGAAGCGCCAAACCGGCGAACCACGAAGCTTGGATTTTTTGCTCCAACGCATTTCCATCGCCATCCAGAGGGGCAATGCAATAAGCATCCGCAATACTTTCATCAATAATAGTGATAATAACTTTTTCTTGTGATAAATTATCTCCTGTGATATCCATTCAACTTTCTATTTTAATAAAAAAAAAAAAAAATATTGCATAAACTTGACCCAAATTTCCATGGACCGTCGCGTTTCGCTGGATCCTCCTTCCTTTAAAGAGTGGCGTAATATGCGACCAACTCCTCAAAGTTATGTTATAATCCAATCCGTACAAATCATTCTACTCGTTATTCTCTACAACTTTGCCGTCGAAAACTTCGAAAGCAACTCTGTTAACATTCATGAAATTCGTGGGTGAAAAATTGATTCTCCTTAAATTCTGGA
Source organism: Pseudolycoriella hygida (assembly GCA_029228625.1). Lineage (NCBI taxonomy): Eukaryota > Metazoa > Arthropoda > Insecta > Diptera > Sciaridae > Pseudolycoriella > Pseudolycoriella hygida. The sequence continues at coordinate 93,201,470 of CM055403.1, forward strand.
AATTTAGAATTTTTTCATATTTTTGTAAAAATCAAAACTTTGAAATAGTATATTGTTAGGTCGTTCCGAAAGTATGCTATAGGAAAAATTCAAGACATAAAGAAAGAGAAACACGTATCGTTCGTGCTTGTATGTATAGCATTTCTTGTTGGTGAGGCTGCTCTGGCCGATTTCAGAAGGCAGCCTGGTGCCAAAAAAGCTTGTATGTCAATATTGGATGGGGAAATGCGTACTTGAAAAGTATGAGTAGATTTTTAAAAGGCAGCCTGTTGCCGAAAATCAGTAAAAGTCATTGTAACGGCGTAACGAATACTAAACTCGCATCAAAATAATTCCGAACATTTCAACATATTCAACTAAATTTTCTCCCACACGTTAAGAGTAGCTTTGCATTGATGTGTTTTTATCTGTTTGTCTCACTTCAACGCGTGCGCGTAGAAGTACTAATATAACTCTGAATAGATACTATAAACGTTCACCTTTGTTAAACGTCTGGAATCAAAATTCGAAAAAGTTCGTAAATATTCTGATGCAAGTTTAAGCGTCACATAAATTTTAACTTATAATCAGGCTGCTGCTGCCCTCTGCATTCACAGTATAATATCCTGAGTGTGTAGCCTGGTGCAGAGTTGAAATGTATATGACATATAGTATTCTTTTTTTATGGAACACGGAAAAGTTGCCTGACGGGTGGTTAGAGGGTGCAATTTTACCTCTACACAAGAAAGGCGATAAAACCGAATGAGAAAACTACCGTGGAATTGCCTTGCTGAACATGGCCTATAAAGTGTTTGCTCGAGTACTATTCGAAAGACCAAACCCACGGGCTGAGAGTGTCATTGAGGACTATCAAAGCGGTTTCAGACGAGAACTTACCAAATATTCACCCTTCGTCTGATTCTGCAAAAGGGCAGAAAATTTCAAGTCTGGATCTTTTCATCGACTACAAACAAGCTAACGAGAGGACCAATTGTATGCGGCGATGAAGGAGCTGGGCTTTGAATTGAAACAAAGTATAGTCGTCTTGTGAAAGCGACATTGGATGGCACCAGATGTTGTGTCAAGTTGCAAGACGACATGTCAAATGTTTTTGCTGTTAGAGAAGGATTGAAGCAGGGAGACGCTCTATCTTACTAACTCTTTAACTTGGCATTGAAAATCGTAATGAGACGTGCTGGAACCCAAACCTACAAAACGCTGGTAAATGGAACAGTTCAAGTTCAGGGCTTTGCCCTCTCTCGTCAATCGTACACATGAAGCAGCAGTTTACACTTTTATCTGAAAATCAAAGCCGAGAGAATGGGTTTGATGCCAAACAAATGTAAAACCGAAATCTAAAGACCGAGCCGCATCCCGTTGTAGCCGATGAACAGGGAGACAAAATACGCAAGTTCAATGTGGAAATAGTGGATGAGTTCATTTATCTTGGAGCGCTGATACGGTCAGATGGTGACAATACACCTGAAATTCACAGACATCATGGCGACAAGCAGATGCTATTATGGTCTAATTAAACATCTACGCTCAAAGTTAATATCGAAGAAAACGAAGTGACATATTTACAAAACACTTATCCGTCTCATTACTGGACGACTTCTTGTCACCATTTTTCCAATTCGGTTGCGTTATTGCTATCATACCCTAAAAATAGGATAACCCGCTGGAAATACTTTCCATCGTATTGTATAAAATACTGTTCGATGTAATAAAGTACTGTTGGATTGAATAAAATACTGTTGGATAGCGTCACCGCCGCAACTTTGTATGAAGAAATCAAGCCGGTGCTAAAACATTTCACCTCATGGAATTCGCCTATTTGCTAATCGTACGTATGTGTGTGCTGGTAAAAAATCTGTATAAGCACGTTATGCACATCAACCATGCAGAAGAGTGTGGGTGTGTCAGCTGGTTAGCAAACTTCAAAACATTTTTCAGTGCTGCTGACTGTAATTTTCCAAAAAAATATGAAATTTTTCGAATTTTGATGAATCTTCCTATGGCCAATGCTACTTCACACCAACGAAAAATATTTTTCAAGATTTACATTTAACGAATCGTTAAATTAAAATGTTGTATGGGAAAAATGTTACAACGCACTACACAAAAACAAAAGAAATTTCAAATTAATGCCGCAGTAAACAGGTTGACAAAAAAGACCTCAGCTTTTCACAAAGTATGTCACGCTCTGAGAGGGAGGCATTTGAGTTTGGGCCTAACGTGACAGAGTGCGACATGGGGGAGGGGATCTAGAAGCGTGTTCGAGGGAGTTGGATCTTGTGTTACAGGGGGGAGGGTGTCTCACTATCGTCGATTTTAGTCTGACATACTTTATGAACGGCCTCTTACAGCCTATAGCGCTGCAAAAAGATACCGACTCGATCCTCTCCATGTTTTCTGAAACACATTCAGAGTTTCGGGATTTCTAGCTCCATAATCAATGTATGAGGAAAGCTCAAAGGAGAGGTAAAAAAATTTTCATAATTATATCGTAAGCAAACGCACAAGCTCAAAATGTGATTGTGCCAATAACTCCTTTACGTTTACTCATACTGCCTGTGCTAATACCTCCTTTATGTTTCGCCGATTTTCTCTTGGACAAATCTTCAAGGGAAAATGAATTATTTGACGACTGGAAAATATTTACTCGAATTATCATGCGATCGAAAAAACGCATTTTGCGTTTTACTTTACTTACTTACTTACTTTTTTGCGTTTTACACGAATGGGTAAATTCAAATTGTTTTTTTATTTTGGTTACGAGCTCTACATATGAACTGACGATGAAATCAAATTTATCCAAAAATCTAATTCACAACTTCAACTTAGCTTCACATAACGTATGAAAACCTGAGTAAAAAGTCTAAAAGGCTATTAAATTGTCAAACTGTGCTTTTTAAATTAAAAATTCCGAAACTAACTTTCTTTTGACTTTTGTAAAGTAAAAGCTAATTCCAATTAGAATGAGTAAACTTTCCAATTTTGATCATTCTTTTCTACAATACAAAATTCATCAAAAAAAAAATGGTGCAATGGTGAAAAGCATGGAAAAATGATAAAACGAAAGTCTCCACCTTCTCCACTCATACTATATACTGCGTTATCGACATGATAATTATATTTCTCCAAATATATGAACAAATCACTTGAGAAGCGAGCATTTTTCGTTTCGACTCAAAATCACGATACGGCCCTGGAGATTTGGGTTGCACGTTTGCTGATTCGACACTTTGTAACGTTACGTTTGAATTTTTATTCGGTAAAAACAAGAAAGTTATATAGAATTGAGTCAGCCAAGTTCAGTCAGTCCAACAGTTAGATCAGTTTTGAAAGGTTGATTTTCGAGTGCCACCGGTCTTAGGACCGATGGAAGCACCTCATTACGATATTTTGTTTCAGTTTCATTTCGTGTAGTCAAATGTAATGAATTTTATCAGTTGTGAAAAAAAAGTCAAATTGGAAACTTGTTGAGACGAAGACATCAGTTTGAATTATGAACAAAGTTATTCATTGCGCATTTTCCCGAAAAATATACAAAGACGATTGGAGTGCAATAAATCTACGGAGCCCTCTCTTTTCAAGACGACATTAGAGATTATTCGGGAAATGAGCGACAACTCTTCTCTAGATGACATTCTCGGCGCAATAAAATATTGTTGTCATCACAAATGGAGGCCCCGTCGAGATACTCATCAAAAGATGAGTTCGCTTTGGATGATAACAGGTGAGTTCAAAATTTAATATTTGAAACATTGGACCTAATGGAATTTGACATTAGAATTGAAAAAATTTTTGAATCGGGATATCTAATTAAAATCTAAATTTTATTGAAATCATGTCGAATTGAAATTGAAAGTTCGAGGAAATATCGAGTAGAAAATAAATATTTACTGAAATTATGTTGAAATGGCGGGGAATTGTTGAATCAAAAATTAAAATTTTCTAAGAAAATCATGTTGAATTTGGAACACGAAAAGGTAAATTGAATCGGAAAAATTTAAAGACGAGGTTGATTCTGCCCGGGTATTGACAGTTGAAGAGAAAGCTGAGGATCATGGTAAGAAGTGAATATTTGAGTTGAGGTTGAGAATGGGTTGGAAAATCAGAGTTGAAAATGGATATTGAGATTTTAAGTTTTTTAGTTGATTATTTGAGGTTATTGAGGATACATAGAGTTATTGAGTTTTTATTACGATGCGATGTAGAACTGAGATTGAAAGATTGAACGAAGATTTTGAACCAAACTGATATTTAAACTGAAATTGAAAGGGACGTATATCGATTCCAGACGGAAAAATTGATATTGAAAAATTCAGGTCGAGTCAAAAACAGAAAATTTAAACTTTGAAAGATTGTTCCCGGGAAGGTTCTAATTTTACTTGGTGTTTGGAAGGTTTTTTGTTGAAGAATTGGAATCACTGTTGAATATGTGGTAATTCCTTTCTTGTTTCTTTGATTTCACTACGGATTCGGCTTTGATGTTTTTGGGCTTAACAAAAAAAATTTCCAAGATTTTTACAATTTGGATTTATGAGAGTTTCCAGGATTTTCGATGGTGGATTTTCGGAATTTTTGATGTTTTGGACTTAAAGTGATCTTAGAAAAAATCTTTCTGGCTTAAAGGAATTTCAAAACTTTTGGTGTCTTCGGATTTGAAGTGATTTCTAGGATTTCGCATTCGGGTAGTTTGCTTTTAACGTTTTCAGTAGAACATGACAGGTGGAAAAAGGCACTGAATATGAAATTAAAAAAACAAATATTGTCTTGCTTAAGGAAATCCCAAGGATTGGGAACGAGGTGGAAAAGGGGAATGTTGAGCTTTTGGATAGGTTATATGCGAAAAACAGAATTATTTTGCAAAGTGAGAGAGTCTGTTTCAACCATTCTATCGCTATGGGGAGTATATTGTTTTATGTTATGCTTTGGGAGAATTTTGTTTTATCATTGATTTTATCATGATCTTACGTTTCATTAGGAATGAAGAATTTATTTTGGGTTTGATGAATTACACTTGACACACTTAAGGAAAGATTCTTTGGAATTTCGTCGAGACGAAAGTAGACGAGAGTAGATGAAAATATGCGGGTCGGTGGTTTTCAAGCAAGTGGCTGAATAACAAAATGCCTCGGCTGACCGTCGACTGATAAGGTATTCAATGAGTCGCCGAATTCAGGTCATGATTTTGGATATTACTTACTCTGCTGTTTTTGAATCATTCATGGCCCACTCCATGATCAATTAGAGACCTTGATTAACTTGGTTATGTTCTGGGGGCGATGATATGCAAAATTGGGCAAATGGAATTTTTTGTCATAGACCATTTTGATTCATTTTAAGAAAAAATGACCGTGATACTGTAGGAAATTCTGTGTTTTTAGGAATGAGAATCTCGGCGGAAAGGAATCATGATAATAATAATAATGTTATAACAATTGGACTTTACGATCGAGCTTGAGAGCGTACCATTCCCAATCCACACCATGAGGAAGCGAAAAGGACGGATACCAAGAGCTGAGCACTAGACCATAGCCAACATCTACGAACGACTACAGACATTCGTGCATTGGTATGCAAAATTATGGGTACATTTAGAGAATCAACATTTGTGAATTGGAAAGAAAGATGTTAAAAAATTGTTTTCGTTATATTTTGGGGAAACTTGAATGTAGAAAACGCGTTTTGTTATGTTGATCAGTTGGGCTGACTTTGATTTTCCACCAATGACAAATATTTGATTTTGATTCTAGAAATCCATTTTGCTTGTTTACGGGGTTAAACTCTTGGTTCAAGTGCGAAAGTTGAACCTGAGAGAAATTCCGGTCGAGATTCCGTTACGGACTGAACTAGAATTGCTTGTTGAGCACGAAGATGAGCGACTGAGCTTGAGTCCTCCACGCACTTTATCGCGTAGGACTAAGAGAGCCTACGTGCTACAAGTCAGAGGAGACCCCTGATACAAACTGATAGGACTACGTGAACCTATCAAATATACCGAAAGGGGGTATATACAGCGATGTCTGAGGAAACGCGTGCAAACGAGAGCCAAATCAAAAACAAATCCACAGGCCCCTCGGATGTAATGGCCCTGGCCATTACATGTCGAAGGGAGCAATAAAATTCTCACCCGGATTAATTAATTGGCTCGACGCCAATCGCGATCCACAAATGAATAAAATTTGATTGTCCAACCGGAAGCCCAATTGAAACAAATCCACAGGCCCCTCCGATGTAATGGCCCTGGCCATTACATGCCAAAAGCGAGCATTTTTCGTTTCGACTCAAAATCACGATACGACCCTGGATATTTGGGTTGCACGTTTGTCGGTTGAGTAAACGAAATTCTTTGCTCGACGCAGTATCGAATGTAAATATTCGCTTATAAGTAACACGAGCATTCGATATATTACTGTTGCAAGCAAAAAGAATTGCATTTCCTTTTGCTGATTCGACACTTTGTAACGTTACGTTTGAATTTTTATTCGGTAAAAACAAGAAACTTAAATAGAAATTGAGTTAGTCGAGTTCAGTCAGTCCAACAGTTAGTTCGGTTTTGAAAGGTTGATTTGCGGCTGCCACCGGTCTTAGGACCGGGGGAAGCACCTCAGTACGATATCTTGTAGTTTCATTTCGTGTAGTCAAATGTAATGAATTTTATCAGTTGTGGAAAAAAAAGGTTGAATAAACAATATAAAGGCTATTACAATGTGTTCTCCTGTGAAATCCTCTGTGACTTTTTCATATGAACTATAGTAAAATTGGGAACTTGTTGAGACGAAGACATCAGGTTGAATTATGAACAAAGTTATTCGTTGCGCATTTTCCCGAAAAATATACAAAGAGTGCAATAAATCTACGGAGCCAGCTCTTTTCGAGACGACATTAGAGATTATTCGGGAAATGAGCGACAACTCTTCTCTAGATGACATTCTCGGCGCAATAAAATATGGTTGTCATCACAAATGGTCGGTGGTTTTCAAGCAAGTGGCTGAATGACAAAATGCCAAAATGCTAGACTCCGTGACCGTCGGCTGATAAGGTCGCCGGATTCAGGTCATGATGTTGGATATTATTTACTCTACTGTTTTTGAATCATTCATGGCTCACTCCATAGTCAATTATAGATCTTGATCAACTCGGTTATGTTCTGGGGGCGATGATATGCAAAATTGGGCAAATGGAATTTTTTGTCATAGACCATTTTGATTCATTTTAAGAAAAAATGACCGTGATACTGTAGGAAATTCTGTGTTTTTAGGAATGAGAATCATCGGCGGAAAGGAATAATTGGACTTTACGATCGAGCTGGAGAGCGTACCATTCCCAATACACACCATGAGGAAGCGAAAAAGACGAATACCAAGAGCTGAGCACTAGACCATAGCCAACATCTACGAACGACTACAGATATTCGTGAATTGGTTTGCAAAATGATGGGTACATTTAGAGAATCAACCTTTGTGAATTGGAATCCTTTCCCAAGATGTTAAAAAATCGTTTTCGTTATATTTTGAGGAAATGTGAATATAGAAAACGCGTTTTGTTATGTTGATCAGTTGGACTGACTTTGATTTTCCACCAAAGATGATAAATATTTGATTTTGATTCTAGAAATTTATTTTGCTTGTTTACGTCTTCGTGTTGTACTTGATTTTGATTTTAGAAATCCGTTTTGCTTGTTTACGAGATTAAACATTAGCTCTTGGTTCAAGTACGAAAGTTGGACCTGAGAGAAATTCCGGTCGAGATTCCGTTACGGACCGAACTAGAATTGTTGAGCACGAAGATGAGAGAGCATTTTTCGTTTCGACTCAAAATCACGATACGACCCTGGAGATTTGGGTAGCACGTTTGTCGGTTGAGTAAACGAAATTCTTTGCATGACATAGTATCGAATGTAGATATTCGCTAAGTAACACGAGCATTCGATATATACCTGTTGCAAGCAAAAAGAATTGCATTTTCTTTGAAGCGTTGTTCACAAACAAACTAAGAAACATACAAACTAACAAACAAACAAACATTGCGTCTTTATAATATGTAACTAGTCGATCCCGTTAACCCGCTAGGGCACTCTAAAGGCTTTGGAGCGGTTTTTGCCCCCCCAATTCGTCCCAAACCATCGTCCATTGGTCACCCCAATACACTACACACCGAACCTAGCAACTTTCCCTTTGACACCAAACATTTAACATCAACTAAAAAAAAGTTACAAAAAAAATTATTTTTTTAGCCCAATACCGTTCTTTACCATCACTCGTCACTTTGTTGATCATCCCGATACACTACACTCCCAACCTAACAACTTTCCCTTTGACATTAAGCATCTATCTCTTACCAAAAAAAAGTTATAAAAAAATCATTATTCTTTACTCCTAAGAACGCCCATATCCGCCATTTTGTTGGTCACCCCGACACACTACACACCGAACCTAACAACTTTCCCTTTGACAACAAACATCTCACATCAACCAAAAAATTAATTACAAACAAAATTTACTTTACACCGAACATCTCCTCCTCACGAAAAAACCTAAGTCATTTTATTTCATACAAAAGGAAAAAAAATTGCAATGTACACACACCACATAACGCGTGTATCATATTTCCGTTATATGGACCTCTTCCTTTATACTCACTATATACACGCGCTTGCATATAAAATATTTTTTTGTTTCACTCTTCTTGCATATGCTCCATGCATATGAAATATTCTTTCGATTCTTCCATTCTACGTTCATTCCTGCATGTCGGATGTTTTATACAGAAAAAATATTTTTTTCTATGGCAGTGGGTATAGCGTTATGCCAAAATAACGCTGAGCGTTATCCACAAACAAACATTCAAACTAACGAACATACAAACTAACAAACAAACAAACAAACAAACATTGTGTCTTTATAATATGTTACTAGTCGATCCCGTTAGCCCCGTTGGGCTACGCTCAGTTTAGGAGGGGTGGGCGCGAGGGAACGGTGGGCGCGAGGGCACTCGTAAAGCTTTCCAGAGAGCGGGTGCAAGAGCACTTGTAAGCAGTAGAGCGGTAAAGTAATAAAGCAAAATAATTTTTTTATACCAGGAGGCTGCCGCCCCCTGGACCCCCGCTAATTATTAGCCTGCGGCGATTTCCCCGCTTGCGGCGCTTTCCCTGCCTGCGGCGCTTTCCTCTTGTCGACCCGTAATCATCATAAGAACATCCCCTCAACAATCCTAAAAACCGTCACAAACAATGTCCCAAATCTCGTCGCAAATCCCGTCCGCAATCCCGCCCCAAATCCCGTCCGCAATCCCTCCCCAAATCCCGTCACAAATCCCGTACCAAATTCCATACCAAATCCCGTACCATATCCACTACTAAATCCCGTACCAAATCCCGCTTCAAATCCGGTCCCAAATCCCTTCCCGATTCCCGTCACAAATATCGTCCCAAATCCCGTTCCAAATATTGTCCCAAATCCCGTTCCAAATATTGTCCCGAATCCCGTCCAAAATCCCATCTAACAGCAACAAACAAAACTTTAAAAAAAATAATTTCTCCTCCCCCGCCCCAAGTCCGCCCCCTACCACGTCCGCCATTTTGTTGGTCACCCCGACACACTCCACACTGAACCTAACAATTTTCCCTTTGACACCAAACATCTATCATCAACTAAAAAAAGTTACAAAAAAAATAATTTTTTTAGCCCCATTCCGTCCTATACCATCGTTCGTCACTTTGTTGATCATCCCGATACACTACACACCCAACACAACAACTTTCCCTTTGACATCAAACATCTAACATCAACCAAAAAAAGTTACAATTATTTTTTTACCACAAGTCCATCCCATACCATCGTCCACCATTTTGCTGGTCATCCCGACACACTACATACCCATCCCAACAACTTTCCCTTTGACACCAAACATGTAACATCAAAAAAAAAAAAATTACAAAAAATTTTTACTTTACACCGAACGTCTCCTCCTCACGAAAAAACCCAAGTCATTTTTTTTTCATTCAAAAGGAAAAACAATTGCAACATACACACACCACATAACGTGTGTATCATATTTCCGTTATTTGGACATCTTCCTTTATACTCACTATATACACGCGCTTGCATATAAAATATTTTACTTTATATGCGACGATACGCCTTACATTAAATGCCAATTTTTGAGACGGAAAATGAGAATTTATTGCATTATTCTCAGTATTTAACCGTCTAGAGGGATAAATTCCACTGTCTAGGGCGATAAATAACCAGCTAGACTAGAAATATTAAATTAAAAAAAAACCCGTCCGTTTGAGAATCGAACACAAAACGCACCGCGTTCCAATCAACGATGCTAACCACTACGCCACATGATCTTATTAAATACATGAATTGCGAATTATATTATCGCAGCTAATGTGATTCAATTGAAAACTCTCATAAAATATGTTTTCTATATGCGTAAATGGAATCTCACATGTGTGTGTTTAATTCGAAATTTTGTTTTCGAATGCACATGCGCATTGTTCATTGTAACATAATCTTCGGTTGTGTTTTATATAAATATTTATATAAAATGTGCATTTAGGTTCAAGCATGCGCGAAATTTTTTTTTTTTTCACTTTCTTCTATCTAAATGCAATAATTTGATAATTTGAATATTTTGTGCATGAAACAAACATAAAAAAAGTAAAAAAAAAATTGTCCAGAAATATTAAATTAAAAAAAATGTTTGAGAATCGAACACAGAATGCCCCGCGTCCCAATCAACGACGCTAACCACTACACCACACGATCTTCATGAACGCATGAATTGCGAATTTTATTATCGTAGCTAATGAGATTCAGTTGAAAACTCTCGTAAAATGTGTTTTCTATATGCGTGAATGTGTGTATGTAAATGCATTGAACATTTAGAACATAAAAATAATTATTTTTGACTAAACGGATTCTGATCAAACAAAATGCCAGTGTGCAGCACTTAATGTCAGGACTTCTGTAATGTAATTGTTTCCTCAATCGGACGAGTTTTTATATGAAAAATGTTTGATGGAATAAATAAAAAATGAAAAAGTTTTTAATTTAGAAAAAAAAAAAAATTGGAACATTAGACATTGAACCCACATCATGTATGTATGTGGGAAAAGTAACTAGTAGGTGGCCAGGTAACATTTTCGTTTCAAATTAAACTATGTTTATGTATGCAGAAACGTTGATTTTTTGTATTTCTCAATAATTTTTCTATAATTAAAATCTATTAACTTTAATTGAACAAATTTTGGATTTTTTTCGCTAAGTTGAATAGAAGAAAAGTTACTTGATTCTATATGTATGCTTAATTCGAAATTTTGTTTTCGAATGCACATGCGCATTGTTCATTGTAACATAATCTTCGGTTGTGTTTTGCATAAATATTTATATGAAATTTGCATTTAGGTTCAAGCATGCGCGATTTTTTTGTTTTCACTTTCTTCTATCTAGATGCAATAATTTGATAATTTGAATATTTTGTGCATGAAACAAACATAAAAGAAGTAAAAAAAAAACAGAATTGAACCCCCGACACCTCATCTCTCACCCTCAGCTCGCTCGGCCATCAGTACCTGTGTTTAATGTTCGGCGAATCGTCGCTATTAAAGTAAAATAAAATACTTATACATTGTGGACACTCGAATAACCGTTCGCGTGTATATTACACACACTTGCTCGCTATCGCTCGCGCGTTGTGTGTAATATACACTTGAACGGTTATTACTCGCTTACCACAATGTATAAGTAATCACAACAAAAACCCTTTTAAAAGGGAAATGTGACGCAAGTCCTTCTTCCTCCTTCCAAAACAACTGATATCAATTTGGGGTGACGCTTAAAGCTTTGAAACGCAAAAATTCTTTTGGAATGTTCTCATTTTTGATTAAAATAATGCGTCA
>CM055403.1:93213871-93252979 GCA_029228625.1 Pseudolycoriella hygida
CGAAGGTCCCTGCAAAATTTCAAGAAAAGATATCGAGTCGTTTTCGAGAAAACTCCAAAAAAGTGGGTTTTCATACAAATGGCTCTGGAACTAACTAAGTAACTAAGTAACTAACTAACTAACTAACTAACGTAGGATGTTTCCAATAACTTTGGTTTCTATGAAAGTGCACATTTTGTATGGAAAATGACGATTTTCTAAAGGTCATAGCTCCGGATCCACTGGACCGATTTTAATGAGTGAAAAGACATTTCGCCTTAGAATTTTCCGTAGAATATATATATATATATATGTATATATGGTTCCGAAGTCTACGAAAAAAAATATTCTGAATTTTTTGCTCGTGGGGACTTGCGTCACGGGCGCATTGCTACCGCGCGCCCATGATCTTATATTTTCGTCTAACGCTCCATTCATATGAAATATTCTTTCGATTCTTCCATTCTACGTTCGTTCCTGCATGTCGGGTGTTTTATACAGAAAAAATATTTTTTTCTATGGCAGTGGGTATAGCGTTACGCCAAAATAACGGGATGTAACGCTGAGCGTTATTCACAAACAAACATACAAACTAACTAACAAACAAACAAACATACAAACTAACGAACAAACATCTCGTCTTTATAATAGGTAACTCGACATTTTATTGGTACCCAAGATTTATTACATTACTACGTTAGTTCCTGTGACGTCGGATTAAGCTCTACAGGCTATCGTAAAAAGACAATCGTACGGGTATTCGGTCAAAGAGAACCGAATGAACGAAATACATTCTTACAATTTTTACCTGAAAACCATAACGCCGTTGTAAGCATTATATATAAGCACCTTGTGATGAAAGAGAGAGAAGATTTGATATGAAAAAATGAATACATACAAAATATTTTCCTTCGTTATTTTTCGTTACAAGGTTTCTGCTTTGTACGTTTTCAGTTTCGAATAGAACTTCGACTGTGAAAGACGTCAATTCGTTTGTAACAGTTTTATTGTTAAGAAAAATTGTGTTGTTGTTTGTGTAGAATTCACACTTTCACACTTTCCTGAGTTTATCATGGGACACCGAGGCATTGGTAAGATTTTCTGAGTTTTTCTACGTTTTTGTAAATATATTTAGATTTTTATACTTTCGTGAGTTGTTCAAGACACACTGACATTGGTGACATTTTTTGTATTTTATTTTTTGAGTTTTTATTGAGACAATGAGATTTTTTAGGCTTTTTTATACTTTGCTGAGTTTGTCATGAGACACTAAGACATTGGTGAGGTTTTTCGTTTTTCTTCTTAGTTTTTATTGAGATTGTTTTATGTATTCTTCGATACTTTCGTGAGCTATGAGGAAAGGAAACATCGGTAATTTTTTTGTGTGTTTCTTAACTTTATATTAATTTATTGAAATTTTTTACGAATTTTGTGCTACTTTCGTGAGTTGTTAATGAAACATTAGGACATTGGTAACATTTTTTGTATTTGTTTTAAGTTTTAAGTGAGACATTGAGATTTTTTTAGGTATTTTTTGATACTTTGCTGAGTTTCTCGTGAGACACTATGACATTGGTGAGGTATTTTTTTCCTAAGGTTTTGCTGATATTTTTTAAAGAGTTCTTCGATACTTTCGTAAGGTATGAGCAATTTTTTTATAATATTTATTTTATTCATCATCCCAATAAATCTCTGTGTGGGATACAATTTAGTGTCACATATCTAGTCCAATGTTTACAAAGTGAAATAAAATTAGTTTAACGGTAGCGTACATTTTTGTGCAAGTTTCATAGTTGTGAGTTTGTATTGAAATTCATAAAAATTCAATCTGATGTAGCATATCACAAAATATTTGTCTAATTTATGGCGAAATACAGCAAAATTTTGTTTAAAACAAATAAATAAATAAATTACGAAAGAAAAAAAAATATCACAGTAGTAGGCTAATCACAGGTCAGTTGATGAAACAGTAAGGTGAAATAGGATAAAAGCTTTCACTAAAATACATAATCTTCAGCTTAACTTTAGTTTTAAAAGTTCTCAAGCAAGCTAAATGTCTAATATTACTGTCAATGGAGTTGTAGTCATTGATAGCCGTTGTCAGGATAGCATTTACGGAATTCGTCGTACTGGATGTATACGAATTCATATTAAAATTGTGAATTTTAGAACTCCTTCTGGTCGTTCGTCCGTGAACTGCAGCATTGGTGTATAACTTAAAGTTGTTTTTCGTTAGATCTCGAACAATTTTATGGACACAAATAATTCTCTCAATTCTCGCAAGTTCAGTGACCGGCAGCAATTTAGAGCTGTACAAGTATGTTGTCGATGTGTATTTATCTAACCGGAAAACAGCTTTAATGCATCGATTCTGTAACCTTTGGAGCTCATTCAGCTTATATGCAGCCCAGTTTCCGTAAATCGGTAACATGTACAACAGATGACTTTGTACGTAAGCAAAGTACAGTTCTTTTCGCTTCTTAACAGGAACATATTTGCCTTTTCGCCACATCAGTGAAACAAATGGAGTTATCTGCCTTTTAACATGGTTCACGTGGTCACTAAATGTTAGGTCATCATCGATCACTAGTCCCAAATATTTGAAACTATTTACTCTGTTAAAAGTTACACCGTCGACTGAGATGTAAATTTTGTTGATGGCCCTAGCGCGTCCAAATGTAACATAACATGTTTTCACAGTATTGAGAGAAAGAACGTTCCTACACAGCCATTCAAATTAGCGTCGTATTGCATTGCATACTGCAATTCATCAGGAGTATTCACCGCGTATAGCAATGCAGCATCATCAGCATAAAGAACAAGCTGCCCGATGAAATTGACTTTTAAGAGATCATTGATGTATATCAAAAAATGCAAAGGACCTATTTTGGAGGGAACCCCAACATTATTCTTTCTGAAGGCACTGGTGCTGTTTCCAATTGTAGTTGCGGTTTCTCGGTGTAGAAGGTAATCGAGCATCAATTCAATCGCATTTTTCGATAACCCCAGGCGTTTTAGCTTGCGTGCGAGGCGGTTGGTGTCAACGGTATCGAAGGCTTTCCGCAGATCGATGAAAAGGGCTGCAACAAATTTCCGTCTATAATTTGATTTAATGAAATCGACAAGTTGTAACGCAGCACTCAAACAGTTAGAGTTCCGAATGAAGCCAAATTGGTTCCCGACAAACAGGTTGAGACTCTCCAAATAGAAATAAAGCTGACGAAGTAATAGCTCTTCAAAAACCCTGGACAATGATGGAAGCAACGTTAGGCCACGAAAATTGTCGATGTCACAGCTTCCAGTTTTATGTATGAGTTTAAGCCTCCCTTTTAGCAGCTCTTTAGGATATACCGCTGAGTCCACCATTGTATTAAAGCAGGTGGCAATCGTCAGCGCAATCGATACGAAGCTCGCCTTTAACAGTTTGATGGGTACCTTGTCAAAACTGGTTGACTTTTTGTTTGGCAGATTTTTTAAGACATCAATCACTTGTTCCCGGTTAACACGTTCAAACGACCAATGGTTGTTTGCGTGCTCAGGATACAGGTCTTCAATATCTTCGGTTTCGTATCCATGAATTGATATTATAGATGCCGCAATTTTTTCACCAGCAGTGCAATAATGTTCGTTTACAATGTTACTGGAAGCGACAATATCAGCGATAGGATCTCCATTGATTGTGATAGTTTCGTCTGATTTGGCCTTGAATTGATTAAAAATTATTTCTTTATAGAGATTCCATGTTTTTCGGGCATCACCAGCAGCTGATTCAAACCTTTTAGTTTCATAAGATGACTTCAGCTTTTCATTCAATTTGTCGACTAGGTCTTTCGCCTTGAGGTATAGGCTTGTAATAACGCTGTTCGCCAATGGAAGACTATTAAGTGCAGCAAGTCTATCTCTATTTCTGATGGCAAGGATTAGTTCTCGGTTGACATGTGACTTTTTTATCCTTTCATCAGATTTGACAGTGATTACCGAAGTACAATCTTGGACAATCCTTTGCAGACCAAGATCGAGCTCGCTTCCACAGCTAATGTAATTGTCGTTACACATCCGCTCAACCATTTCAGTAGCTTCGTTTAAGTTGAACTTAGTTTTCACACGTCCATGTACCGAAGATTGTGTACGATAACTAGTCGAAGCAAACAAAATGCAATGATCCGATGAATGGTGGTGAACTAGGGATAATTTATGGGTGTCTTGTAGCATATTTGTTGCGCATAAATCTAAAATTGTTCCTGAGCGACGCCTTGTGATTCCACGTGTCGAAACTTCATTCAGTAAAGCAAATCCATTGGGTTCTAGGACATCCTTTAGTCTATCTCGGAAGTTTCCACATAGCTGATTTAAGTTTAAGTCACCCAAGATCATGCAGTTGAAAAGCTTCATACAGTAATGCTCAAACTCATCGAGGAAAGTTTCGATTCGTAGTCCCGCTTCTTGACTATCTGGCCTTCGATAGGGTACTGCAATGATTTTCTTCGCAGATGGTAGTTCCAGAATTAAGAAGTGGTTCAGATCAGGAGTAACGACATCAAGCAGAACTTTAGAAGTAATTTTACACATGCTCTCGTGAATGAATATAGAAATGCCACCGCCATTGCAATTTTCTCTAACACTGTGCGTAGCGTGATAACCATTGATGTTGTAAGTTTTATAATTAGAAGTGGTTAGCCATGTTTCGGAAATCGCAATTGCATGAAGAACTCCAGGATAAGCAGCAACATATTGTTCGACGAGGTGAAGTTCATTTGCTAGACGATTTATGTTCCAGTGCATCCAATTAAAATCGCTTTTGCTGGGTTGCGCAATCGTCCCATCAAACTTACGTATTATTCGAACCATTTCGGACAATGGGAGTGGAGTTATGTCGTCCATTTTCGTAGAGTGGCTCCAGATTGAGTTCCAATCTAATACGATTAACGTGCGCAGTATCAATAATCCGAATTACTTTGGTGTTCTCTTTACGTCTCGCAAGGATCTGTCCGTTGGATGACCAAACAAATTTGAAGGTGTTTTGCCCACGCAATGAGCGTGCTTGGAATAAAAGTTCCTGGTTAGATCGTGTAAGCTCCTCCGATACCAGTATTGGCCGTCTCGATGAGCTACTTAAGCCAATGTCAGACTCAAAAATATCCTTCTTAGCTCGCCTGACTTGCAAGAATTTAACTTTAGCACCAATCGATTGAAACTGAACTCGGATAGGTCTGGTGGAGACGTTACTTTTTGACGAAGCGGCTGGCAGCGCCGTTACACTTTCTGGTGAAAACTCGGCAATGTCGCTAATGTTAAGGTGACTTCTAATACCTTCATATACAGCAAGCAGCTCTGCCGCGGGAGTGTCTTCTTTAATATCGACACCTCGTATAACAATGTTTGTATTCAACTGCTGTTGGTCCAATGAAATATTATTCTCAGCTGCAGCAGTCGTAATTTGTCGCTGTTCCAATTCGCCTTTGCACAAAGCAACTTCAGTTTGTAAGTTTGAGACAGATACACGTAGTTCAGTGTTCTCAGATGCAAGCTGGGTAACGAGCGCTTCCAAAGCCGCAACTCTCGATTCTAACGTTCGAACAGTTTCGCTCAAATTCTTTTCCTGTGCTGCCGGAGTTAGGAGGCGTGTAGCCGAAGGCGTTAACGAAAAAGATTTGCTGGTAGAGGCTGAAGATACGTTACAAGAAACCTTCTTCACGTTTTTCTCAGCTGTCTTGTCAATAGGAGTCTTCACAATTAATTTATTTGCTTTTGGTAACGTCTTCGCTCTCTCAGATGTATACTTGGTGCCCGTGGGACGATTTCTCAATTTACGACTAACATCACCATTCATTTCAATACTACTCCAAATTCAGTGTCCAACGAAGAATTTGAATTTTTCGCGCAAAGAAATCAGGGCTATCGACTTAATACGGCTTCGTTTGAAAAAAAAATCGTTGTCGATGACAGCACCTTGGTTTTTGTTTGATTCTCCTTTGTTTACATCCGAAAATGAAATCTTTCGACGAAAATTCCAACAAAACTTCACAACAATCAACCAAAACTCCACCGTTTCACGAGACTACGGAACTCAACAAATCGTCCACTCCACAAAAACATTCAAAAATCAGTGTTCAACAAAAAATCACAGGCAGTTTCGTCGTCTATGTACTCTTGTACTCTACGTTGTACGTTGTACAATTGAAAATCCGATAACTTTTTGTGTTTTTCTTATTTACTCATTTGAAATATTGAGATTTTTTAGGTATTTTTAGATACTTTCATGAGTTGTTCAAGAGGCACTGGAGCATTGGTGACACTTTTTGCATTGTTTACGTATTTTTTGGTGCTTTGCTGAGTTTGTCATGAGACACCGAAACACTGAGACACTGGTGAGTTTTTTTTTTTGCTTTTCTAAGTTTTAATTGAGATTGTTTTAGGTTATTTTCGATACTTTTGTGAGCTACGAGAAACTGAAACACCGGTAATTTTTTTGTGTTTTTCTTAATTTTTTCTTAAATTATTTAGATTTCTGATACTTTCGCGAGTTGTTCAAGGCAAACTGGGGCATTGGTGCATTTTTTGTATTTTGTTTTTTAAGTTTTTATTAAGACGTTGACATTTTTTTGGTATTTTTTGGTACTTTGCTGAGTTTCTCGTGAGACACTGAGACATTGGTCAGGTTTTTTGTGTTTTTCTGAGTTTTTGTTGATATTTTTTTAAGGAGTTTTTCGATACTTTCTAAGCTTTGAGAAATTGAAACAGGGGTCATTTTTTTGTGCTTTTCTTTTTTTTTAAATATTGGGATTTTTTAGGCATTTTCAGATACTTTCGTGATTTGTTCAAGCACTGGAGCATTGTTTAGGTATTTTTTGGTGCTTCGCTGAGTTTATCATGAGACACCGAGACACTGAGACACTGCTGAGGTTTTTTGTGTTTTTGATTGAGATTTTTTTAGTTATTCTTCGAAACTTTCGTGAGCTATGAGGAAAGGACATATCGATAATTTTTTTGTGTGTTTCTTAACTTTTCATTAATTTATTGAAATTTTTTAGGAATTTTGTGTTACTTTTGTGAGTTGTTAAAGAAACACTAGAACATTGTTGACTTTTTTTGTGTTTGCTTTAAGTTTTAATTCAGATATTGAGATTTTTTAGGTATTTTTTGATACTTTGCTGAGTTTCTCGTGAGGCACTGTGACATTGGTGAGGTATTTTTTTCCTAAGGTTTTGCTGATATTTTTTATAGAGTTCTTCGATACTTTCGTAAGGTATGAGCAACTGAAAATCCGATAACTTTTTGTTTTTTTCTTATTTACTTATTTGAAATATTGAGATTTTTTAGGTATTTTTAGATACTTTCATGAGTTGTTCAAGAGGCACTGGAGCATTGGTGACACTTTTTGCATTTTTTAGGTATTTTTTGGTGTTTTGCTGAGTTTATCATGAGACACCGAAACACTGAGACACTGGCGACGTTTTCTGTGCTTTTCTAAGTTTCAATTGAGATTTTTTTAGGTATTCTTCGAAGCTTTCGTGAGCTATGAGTAAAGCAAACATCGGGAATTTTTTTGTGTGTTTCTTAACTTTTTATTAATTTATTGAAATTTTTTAGGAATTTTGTGTTACTTTTGTGAGTTGTTAAAGAAACACTAGGACATTGGTGACATTTTTTGTAGTTGTTTTAAGTATTAATTGAGACATTGAGATTTTTTTAGGTATTTTTTGATACTTTGCTGAGTTTCTCGTGAGGCACTGTGACATTGGTGAGGCATTTTTTTTCCGGAACTATTATTTTGTACTAGTTGTTAAATTGATTCGTTAAGTTAAAAATATATGCATCTGTCAAGTTATTTATTTATTTGTCCAGTAAAATATATTTTTTCTTTAAGTTAAATATTTATTTGTCAAGTCAAAAATATTTTGTTGTCAAGTAAAATATTTAATTGTCAAGATAAAAATATTTTTTGTCAAGTTAAATATTTATTTGTCAAGTCAAAAATATTTTTTCGTCAAGTTAAATATTTATTTGTCCAGTCAAAAATAATTTTTTTTTAGTAAAATATTTATTCTTGCCAAGTTAAATATTTTTTTTTGTAAAGTTAAATATTTTTTTTAAAAGAAATGTTTAATTGTTCAGTTATTGTATCTACCTTGTTAAGTAGACACTTCAGACCTTACCTTGCCAGCTTACCTTACCACGGAATCAAAGAAGAAGAAGCAGCGCCGCAGGCCGTGAACTTAATAGAAAAATAAAAAAGCGGGGTCGAGGGGCGGCAGCCTCCGCAATGGGGGGTCGAGGGGGGTATAAGGGGCAGAGTCCCTAGCGGGATTTGGGGCAGAGCCCCATGCACGTAAGGCCGCCTGCAGGGGGTAATTTAGCCCGCCGCAGGCGCGGGGGTGAGGGGAGTCCGACACTATTTCTAACTTGACAGCTTTGAATTTTCAACTTTACAGATTTGATATTTCAACTTGACAGATTTGAATTTTCAACATGACGGTTTTGATTTTTCAACTTTACAGATTTGAATTTTCAACTTTACAGATTTGAATTTTCAACTTTACAGATTTGAATTTTCAACTTTACAGATTTGAATTTTCAACTTGACAAATAAATATATTACTTAACATTTAAATAAGACCCTTTTTTTTTACTAAGGTTTTGCTGATATTTTTTAAAGAGTTCTTCGATACTTTCGTAAGGTATGAGAAACTGAAAAACCGGTAATTTCTTGTGTTTTTCTTATTTACTCATTTGAAATATTGAGATTTTTTAGGTATTTTTAGATACTTTCATGAGTTGTTCAAGAGGCACTGGAGCATTGGTGACACTTTTTGCATTGCTTAGGTATTTTTTGGTGATTTTCTTTATGCTTTTCTAAGTTTTAATTGAGATTGTTTTAGGTTACTTTCGATACTTTTGTGAGCTATAAGAAACTGAAACACCGGTAATTTTTTTATGTTTTTCTTAATTTATTGAGATTTTTGAAACTTTCGCGAGTTGTTCAAGACACACTGGGACATTGGTGCATTTTTTGTATTTTGTTTTTAAGTTTTTATTAAGACATTTTTTTAGGTATTTTTTGATACTTTGCTGAGTTCTTCGTGAGACACTGAGACATTGGTCAGGTTTTTTGTGTTTGTTGATATTTTTTTAAGGAGTTTTTCGATACTTTCTAAGCTTTGAGAAACTGAAACACGGGTCATTTTTGTGTTTTTCTTTTTTTTTTAATATCGAGATTTTTTAGGTATTTTCAGATTGTTTCTTGATTTGTTCAAGAGGCACTGGAGCAATGTTTAGGTATTTTTTGGTGCTTTGCTGAGTTTATCATGAGACACCGAAACACTGAGACACTGGTGAGGTTTTTTGTGTTTTTCTAAGTTTTAGTTGAGACTTTTTTAGGTATTTTTCGAAACTTTCGTGAGCTATGAGAAAAGGAAACATCGGTAATTTTTTTGTGTGTTTCTTAACTTTTTATCAATTTATTGAAATTTTTTAGGAATTTTGTGTTACCTTTGTGAGTTGTTAAAGAAACACGAGGATATTGGTGACATTTTTTGTCATCATCATCATCATCATCAAAATTTATAGACCGTTTATACCTTTCGGTGTGTGGTCTTTAAGTTGCAACCCGGTGGTCATTGACCACCCCCTTCAAACCTTTCTATCCTCTGCCAAGGAGATGGTTTGGTCCCCCAGTGAAAGCCCACTAACTTCTAAATCTGATTTAATTGAGTCTATGAACCTTCTCCTTGGCCTACCCCTAGGACGTACACCCGGGACCTGTGCATTCAATATCCTCTTAGCCTAATATTACCCATCCTTTGAACGTGCCCGTACCATCTGAGACGACTAACCCTTGCCGCTTCCTCCACTGACCTAACTCCTAAATTTTCTCTGATGTCGTCGTTCCTGATTCACTTTTGCTATGCTCCTAAGAACTCTCATATCTGAAGGTATCCGCAGTCCACCCAACTTTCACTACCATATAAAATTGTTGGCCTGAAGATTGATCTGTGAATAGCTAACTTTGTGCCACTACTTAATTCCTTCTTGGTAAACACATGAGACCTCAACTGACTGGCCACCGCATTTCCCATCCTTCTCCTTTCCTCAAATTTCCTAACTAACTTGCCATCCTCTGAAAACATGGTTCCTAAATATTTAAACTCAGAAACCTGTTCCAACTGCTCCCCATTTAAACTGCACACTACCTCTTTCCGAGATTTGCCAACATGCATAACCTTAGTTTTGGCGATGCTTATCTTCATCCCGTACTCCTCACATGCTACTTTCAGGCAGTCAATCCCCCTCTGCAAATCATCGGCATTATCTGCTAATAGGGTTAAATCTTCCGCATACGCCAGGACTTTCATAATTACTTCCCCAATTTCCACATTCCCTTGCAAATTGGCCTACCTGATGATTTTGTCCGTGAAAATTATGAACAGAAGAGGAGAGAGACAACAACCTTGACGAACGCCCTCGTTAACCTCGAAAGCCTCACTAATTTCACCATCTATCTTTACCGCAGCCTTGCTCACTGTGTAGATGCTTTTAATGGCGCCCAATAAACTTCCATTAATCCCGTATTCGCTAAGCACCTCGAACAGCTTTTGCCTCGGTACCCGATCGAATGCCTTTACTAGGTCGATGATGCACAAGTATAAATCAATATTTCTCTCAGAGAGCTTTTCTATAACCTGCCTGAGACAAAAGATCTGATCCTGACACCCTCTCATAGGTCTGAAACCACTCTGAGCCTCGTCCAGAACCTCTTCCACTATAACCCTAACCCGATCTACTAGCACACTAGCATAAACCTTTCCGACCACGCTCAAAAGTGAAATCCCCCTGTAGTTGCTACAAACGTTACGGTTGCCCTTCGCAAAGATCGGAGCAATAACACCGAAGCTCCAGTCAGCGGGTACGACTGAGGACTTCATGGCTAAATTAAAAATCCTACAAAGCCATTGGATCCCACCTGGTCCGCTATTCTTAATAAATTCTGTCCTAATTTCGTCTACACCTGCGGATTCTCCTGCCTTCAGCCTGCTGACCTTCCGCGTCACCTACCTCCTCTAATGTAATTTTTTCCCCACCCTCCGAGTTAGCAAACTGATTTCTATCAGGTTCCACTACCGGATTGACAGATGCAAATAGATCCTGAAATTAATCCCGCCAGGTTTCCAGGACTTTTCCCTTATCTGTAATTAACTGACCATATTTACCCAAAATGCTACCGCAGCCCTCCTTTTCACCACCACGCCTAATATCCTTAATCGTCGACCAGAATTTTTTACCCCTTCCTTGACCTGCTTCTTCCAATTCTTCCCCGAACTCCTTCCACGCGCGATCCTTTGCTTCTTTAACTAGAGCCTTAACCGCCTGCCTACAAGCCCTGTAAGCTCAATGCTCACAGAGTGAAAAGAATGAAAAAGCTGATAGACAGACTTTTTATAAACTCCCATGGTAATAGACCACAAAGTAGTCAACATATTGCCTTGGAGTACAATCTTTCACGTTTTTTGAAACCATTGCGCTACGAGAAAAACTCTCGACCGCGATTTCAACAACGGATTAAAGGCCGCTACCTTACTTCAATCGTTTAAGGAAAGACAATCTAACGAAACAAAACAAAACATGCTGATTTCGGCGTATCACGCCCTCACATACCAAACAAAGTATGTGATTTCATCAGTACACCTATGTCTTGCAGGACAATGTGTATATCAGCGCAGACACAGAACAAATACAAATTTTGAACTTTCAGCGCTTGCTTTTATACACTGAAAAACTTCCGCAATCTATTAACAAAACTCTTCATTTTTGTTAATATTTTTGGAAGTACAGATGCGGCAGATTGTGAGATGGTTCATTTCTTGACCATTTACATTAAAAAATGAAAATCGTCACTGGACTGCACAAATCTGGAAGTTCCATCTTAGATGGTATTAACTCCAGATGTTTTTGGTATGTGAGGGCGTGATACGCCGAAATCAGCATGTTTTGTTTTGTTTCGTTAGATTGTCTTTCCTTAAACGATCCCTGTAAGCTCCTTTCTTCTCATCCGTTTTAACCTGTAACCAAATCAAATAAAGCTTTCTCTTCTCCAACATAGCCTTTTTGATATCGGCGTTCCACCAACCCGTCTTTTTGTTTCTACCTCCGCTAGAGACACTACCCAGACATTCCTCAGCTACACCCAAAACAAATTCCTTAAAATTTGCCCACTTAGCCTCGATGTCCCCGCAGTTCGGAGGAAGCCCCTCAAAACCTTCTGTGAATTTTGCCATGAAACGAGCCCTAACTTCCTCCTCCTTGAACTTTCCTACGCAAAATTTGTGAACTATCTTTTTCTTCCTTTTAGCCTGACAGATTTTACCTACCGACAGATGTGCACCCAAGAGGTAGTGGTCCGAGCCGAAAGTGAAACCTCTGAAAACACGCGTGTCACATACTTCCTGCCTCTTGTCCTGTTCTATTATGTAATTAATTATTGACTTATGATCCAAACTTTCATTGACGTAAGTGTACCGATGGATCCATTTGTGCTTAAACAAAGAGCTGGTTACTGCTAACCCATTGAAATCACAGAAATCTAACAACCGCTTCCCATTTGAGTTCAAAGTATCTTCCCCGAATCTGCCTACCACCCCTTCATAACCTGCATTGGTTTTACTGTTTCCTATTCTCGCATTAAAATCGCCCAACAAAATCACACATTCACTTCCCTTTCTTGCCACAACATCTACTAACTGCTCGTAAAAGGCGTCGATGTCGCCAGCATTACTACCCTCGCATGGACTATAAACACTAACCAGCCGATAAATATCCACCGCTAACTTAATAGATACCCACATAGTCCTTTCATTTACGTAGCGAACATTCAAGACAAATTTTTCTAATTCCTGCTTGATAGCCATCCCAGGTCCCCAGTATGCCCTACCAGACTGAACGCCAGACAAAAACACTTTATAGCCGCCCACCTGCTCTTCTCGCTGTCCCTTAGTTCTAGTGTCGCTCAATGCTAAGATATCTACACCGTAATCCTGAGCCAATTCTACCATTTCATTCTTGCGATCCCGAAAACCCCCATTCACGTTTAGACTTCCAATAAACAAACCACCAACCTTTTTACATTGCCTGATCGTCAACGATGGAGTACCTATTCTGTCACGTGCTGGTCGTACTCCGTTGTCAGCACGAACCGAGACCTTTAGACTTTCCTGATCGATTTTACCGAAAAAGAATACAGTGGAACGGCCTGGTAAGCCGAACCGCACCGGAAGTACAAGCCTCAATGGGGACTTTAAAATACGTCCCTGAGGTGCTATGCGCAAGCTTATCTATATTTTGCCAAAGCGATAGCTATGCGAATAGCGAAGCCCGTATCCGTAATTATAAATCACATTGACTTGAAATTGCATTTCAAAAAAAAAAAACAAACAACGAAACACCGATTGCTTTACATTAGAACAACAGAACATCCGAAAAACGCGGCAACATTGAGGTAATGTTACCATTACGATGTTTGAAAATGAAAATGAAAATGAAAACTTTAATTGAGATGCAAACCTGATAAAATATTGTTTTGGCAGTGGGAAGCCCTATAGTAACCATAATATAAGCGATGATATCCAATAGAGGTTTAAAAGAAACGAAACAAAAACAATCGGAACTGAGAATTTTGTGGAATTGAAAAATTGAAAAATTTCTTGAGCAAATCTGTGTAGCTCGAAAGATTATGGCAACAACATACCTTAATTTACTTTATATATTAGAAATTACGAATCGAAACGCGAAATTGGCAAAAAAAAAAACTTACTCAGAGCAAAACAAAACACGTGCGCACTCACCGCCATCTTGACATTTTTTGTATTTGTTTTAAATTTTAATTGAGACATTGAGATTTTTTAGGTATTTTTTGATACTTTGCTGAGTTTCTCGTGAGACACTGTGACATTTGTGAAATACTTTTTTCCTAAGGTTTTGCTGATATTTTTTAAATAGTTCTTCGATACTTTCGTATGGTATGAGAAACTGAAAAACCGGAAATTTTTTTTTTTTAATATTGAGATTTTTTAGGTATTTTCAGATACTTTCGTGAGTTGTTCAAGAGGCACTGGAGCATTGTTTAGGTATTTTTTGGTGCTTTGCTGAGTTTATCATGATACACAGAAACACTGACACACTGGTGAGGTTTTTTGTGTTTTTCTAAGTTTTACTTGATATTTTTTTAGGTATTCTTCGAAACTTTCGTGAGGTATGAGGAAAGGAAACATCGGTACTTTTTTTGTGTGTTTCTTAACTTTTTATTAATTTATTGAAATTGTTAGGAATTTTGTGTTACTTCTGTGAGTTGTTCAAGAAACACTAGGACATTGGTGACATTTTGCATTTGTTTTAAGTTTTAATTGAGACATTGAGATTTTTTTAGGTGTTTTTTGATACTTTGCTGAGTTTCTCGTGCGACACTGTGACATTGGTGAGATATATTTTTCCTAAGGCTTTGGTGATATTTTTTAAAGAGTCCTTCAATACTTTCGTCAGGTGTGAGAAACTGAAAAACCGATAATTTTTTTGTGTTTTTCTTATTTACTTGTTTCAAATATTGAGATTTTTTAGGTATTTTTAGATACTTTCATGAGTTGTTCAAGAGGCACTGGAGCATTGGTGATACTTTTGCATT
Organism: Pseudolycoriella hygida; assembly: GCA_029228625.1. NCBI lineage: Eukaryota > Metazoa > Arthropoda > Insecta > Diptera > Sciaridae > Pseudolycoriella > Pseudolycoriella hygida. The sequence continues at coordinate 93,228,519 of CM055403.1, forward strand.
GTTTAGGTATTTTTTGGTGCCTTGCGAAGTTTATCATGAGACACTGAAACACTGAGACACTGGTGAGGTTTCTTGTGTTTTTCTAAGTTTTAATTAAGATTTTTTTAGGTATTCTTCGATACTTTCGTGAGCTATCCGAAACTGAAACACCGGTAATTTTTTTGCGTTTTTCTTAATTTCTTATTAATTTATTAACAAAATTTTTTATACTTTCGTGAGTTGTTCAAGACACACTGGGACATTGGTGCATTTTTCGTGTTTTGTTTTTTAAGTTTTTATTTTATTTTATACTATCTTTTTATTGTGCCACTTTTCTCAGAGCTCTTGAACATTATTCTTTCATTTATGTCTATCCGAGGTAACGGTTTTGAATGTTGGCCAAAGTAGTGCTTTTGCTTTTGCCTTTTTGTGTGCAACTTATTCTGAATTTCAGACTCGTCCAATGTTATACGCTTAAGTTTTTCTCTACTAATAGGGGACTTCGTTTTTGATTTCCTGCCTAAAAACATTTCTGACGGAGATAGCTTCATACTAGCAACTGGGTTCACATTATACTCTAACACCCGATACTCAAGTTCACTTATCGCATTTTCCTCATAACACCGCTTGACAACATTCTTAGCAATACCCACACCCTTTTCAGCGAGTCCATTACTTTGTTGCACTAGAAAACTCGTTCCTAAAATTATTCTCACTAGTATAATTATTAAATGCATATGAGTTGAACGGTTGCTTATCTGCCCGAATCTCCGTCGGAAATTCTAGAACATTAAACAAGGTATCCACCACCTCAATCTCATTGAGTCAATCACATGTGGTGCTGATTTGTTAGATAGACGCATGCACTGAACCAAGCCCGAATATGCGTCAATTATTGGTATAACGATTTTTCCCCCATACTCAAATATATACATCGCAATCGCTTGCCAAGGGTACAACGGAGAGACCTCCTGAACCAGTGGCTCCTTCTGATCATTGCGTGCAAATTTCTCTCAGACCGTGCAGCTCTCGACTATTTGGAATATTTGGTTGGAGATCTACCGACACCACTATCCGATTGTTTTAAATAAAATACCCTCCTCAAAATGTAGTTCATATCTAACAGAGTAGAATCGTTGGGAAACTCGATCAAGGCTATGATGCGATGGATACATAAACATGGAACATAAAATATTGACAGCCCGGAATAGTGAAGGAGTTTTAAAACAACCTTTGCAATCGTGCAGTGACACTATCTATATCCTCTTTGACCAATGTTTCTAGCGGTTTATGATCAGACTGAACAGTAAACCCTCGTGAATACAGAAAATGATGAAACTTTTCGCAGGCAAACACAACTGCAAGTAGTTCCTTCTCTATCTGAGCCCATTTTTGCTCGCACTTATTCAGACTGCGTGACATATAGACAATCGGTTGCGCATCTTCCAACAAAACACTATCCATTCCATCCTTTGAACTCTCCGTTTGTATCATTACATCTCTGGATCAAAAACACCTGTTGCTTGACAAGTGACGACAACACGTCCTTGAATTCGGACTCTTCAGCCTCCGTCCGTTGCCATTTTACATTTTTTCGTGTCAATTCTCGGAGATGAACTGTACGCTGTGACGGATTTGGAAAGAATCACGATAAATACTTGCACAGTGCACAGCCCTAGAAATCGCATAACTTCCGACGAGGCCAAACCAACACAAGGCCGACATTTTAGAAAAACAGTTGATTGTATGCCTAAACCGAAAATTCCAAGACAAGTGATTCCTGTGCTAAGTACAAAAAAATACTTTATTTTTTCTTCCATTTTAAATGTCAATAAAACTCTCAATAAAATAATAAAACTAAATGATAATAACCGAACCGAAAACCGGTTTTGATTTGATTGAAGAACCAAAACCGGAACCGAACTTTTCTTTTTTAAAAACCGAACCTCGAACCGAACCGTTTTTTTATTTTCTTTAGAACCAGAACCGAGAACCGAACCTTTTTTCCACAGGTTCGGAAGCCCGAAACAACACTTCGGCTGGGCCGGAATATCACAAATGAATCTATAATAGGTAGACGATTTATTAATATTCCAGCTGATTGGTGATTTTTGAAAAGATGAAAGTAGGAGCTGTTTCATGTCTTACATATTTTTCGGCAATTGGGCGTTGATGATAATTAGGAATTTGTTCTAGAATTCTAACGTTTCTAAAGTCGAACGAATGTTTGTTCTCTATCGAGTGTATGGTGAGACCAGTTGTTACTAATTATAAAAGTCAAAAGTTTGTCTGTTTGTAAATTGTCGGTCACAAATTTCCAGCGTGAACCAACATACGTCCGACCTGCTTGAAGAGTTCCGAGGAACTGAAGCAAAGTGTCGTTTTGCATTGCCTTTTATAAGCCGAAAGCCAAAGAAAAGGCAATGCAATAGTAGATTTTTTTGCATTGCCTTCTATGATTCAAAAAAAGGCAATGCAAAAGAAGATTCCCATGTGAATCTATCTACGTCCGACCTGCTTGAAGAGTTCCGAGGAACTAAAGCGAAAAGTCGTTTTGCATTGCCTTATATGAATCAAAAAAAGGCAATGCAAAAGAAGATTCCCCTGCGAATCTATCTACGTCCGACCTGCTTGAAGAGTTCCGAGGAACTAAAGCAAAAAGTCGTTTTGCATTGCCTTATATGAACCAAAAAAAGGCAATGCAAAAGAAGATTCCATGCGAATCTATCTACGTCCGACCTGCTTGAAGAGTTCCGAGGAACTAAACTGTTTTGCATTGCCTTTTTTAACCCAAAAAAGCAATGCAAACCTAACTTCGAACGGGAAGAGAAAACCACAAGGGAAACCTAGAGGCAGAGAACAAGAGACGTTCCTTTTGTTAATTCTGGGACCGCAATGAAGTAGTCTCCTGCAAAAATAAAGCGCTCTTATTATGGGTACAGTCTCCTATATAAGAACAGTATCGCCATCCGCACCTAGCATCGTTTTGCAACGACGCTTAGCGCTGGACATCACCAACCGGCGATACTTTCAAGCGAATTGAAAAGAGGTATTTATACATTTAAAGCTGAGTATTTTCTGTGAAGTATAACATTTATACAACGAAAATAATTAGTAATTTTATATGAGAAATTTATTCAAGTAATTTCAGTGAGAATAAATATGTTTATGTGTGTGTGTGTAAATGTGGAATGGAATAAACGAAAAATCTATTTTATGCACGTGGCTTCATTCAGTAATATTCTCAATGTATTCAGGAGAGGCATCTGTTTACGCATTGTGTAACAATAAAAATTTTATGTTTGTTTATTAAGTGGCGTATTCAAATATTTTTATTATTTGTATGAAACAAAGTTATGTGGCGTATTCAAATATTTTCTTTGTAAGGAATTATTTGTATGGAACGAAATGATGTATAGGTTTTCTTTGTACATTTTTTTGGTTGATGTTTAAGTCTTTGGTTTCTTCGGCAAAGTCTTAAAGTTTTATTAGTAAAAGTCAACAGTATTGGTGAAAATGTCGGGGAGGTGCGGGAAATGCTTGATTGAACTGGTTTTTTTACCAACTGCGCATTATTCTCCAAATTTCTCATATAATTACTGTTACCCGTATAACCTTACAAGATCAAGTGTTTTTAAAGCATACTTAAAGTATACTTTTGGTAGGCTTTTTGACGATTTTCACATCCTCCGAAAAGTATCGTAATCTTAATCGATTTTAGTGTTTGGTGTTGGAAAGAGTGAGACGAGTTCTAGGATGTGAGATATTTTCGAAGATATTTGTAGCGCTACAGCGCTATTCGTAGCGCTACGAAAATAGGACGAAAAAAGCCTCAAAAAGTATCTGAAAAGTGTCCAAATGGTACAAAAGCGATCTCATATGAAAGGTATCATCAATGCATACGAAACTCTATGAAATTCGAGGAAATTGGAAGCACCTGGGTGGAAATTTGGTCAAAATAGCGCTAAAAAGTGACTTTTTCGAAAAACTATGGTTTTGAAGGTTTTCATGATTTTCGCATTCTCCGAAAATTATCGTAACTTTAACAGATTTTGACATTTGTAAATTTTTCAGGAAGAAATGGACAAGTTGTAAGATGTGAGATACTTTTAGAATGTATTTGTAACGCTAGATCGATACAAGTAGCGCTAAAAGACGAAAATCTTCGAAAAAAGTCTCAAAAAGTGTCTGAATGGTGAAAACGTGAGCTTTTTTGAAAGACTGTATTAATTTCTATTATACCTTATGAATTGCGATTAAAATGGAAATCACTGGGTGAATATTTGGTCATAATAGCGCTAAAAAATTACTTTTTCGTAAAAGTATACTTTTACTGTTTTGACGATTTTTCTCGCGATTTTTACATCTTCAGAAACATTTCTTACCTTTAGCAGATTTTCTCATGTGGTGACTCATTGGAAATAGTGAGACAAGATCTAGGATGTGTGATACCTTAAATTTTTGAAGTACCACGGCGCTACACGAAGCGCTACAAAAATACATTGGTAAAATATAAAAAAATATCCAAAAAACACAGAATGACATGAAAAAGGGTTCATTAGAAAGGTCTCGTCAAAACATATCTAACCATACGAAATTTGAGGAAATTAAACATAAATAAACAAGAATTCAAAAGAAAGCTCTAAAATGGGTAAAATATTGAACATTTTCTCAAGTTTAATTGAAAAGCATACCAAACTATATGATATTAGAAGTAAACAAACGCAAATGTTCGCAAAATAGCTGAAATTCTGGTCAAAATTACGATAAAACCGCTACTATTACACCGAAAAATTAACAGTTTTAGAAAACAGAAATATTAGCGAATTATCGCTAGCATTTGGATATGATTGAATATTGGATCTTTGCATGAAGCGTTAGATGCAATCATCATTGAAGACTAGCAAAGTGGATAAGAAAAAAATGTCTTTGTCATCATTGCACAGTACACTTGATCTTGTAAGGTTATACGAATAACAGTAATTATATGAGAAATTTTGAGAATAATGCGAAGTTGGTAAAAAAACCAGTTCAATCAAACATTTCCCGCACCTCCCGGGCAGTTGGACATTGGGTCAATTTTTATGTTTTTAAAAATATCTTGGGCGATAGGTTTCTTTGGCAATGTCTCAGTTTTGTGAGTGGAAGTCACCAGTATTGGTAAAAATGTCGGGCAGCCGTCAAAGTGACGCCATCTTGGACTTTTTGCTGTCTTCTGAATTAGAGTAGTTACACGTTTGGTTTCTTCGGGAAAGTTGTTGATATTGATGAGTATTGATGAGTAGAATCTTTATGAATCCTAGGAAAATGGCTACCAGCCGTCAAAGTGACGCCATCTTGGATTTTTTGCTATCTTCTGAAATAGAATAGCTAGACAGTTGGTTTCTTCGGGAAAGTTGTTGATATTGATGAGTAGAATCTTTATTAATCCTAAGAAAATGGCTGCCATGGACGCCATCTTGGATTTTTTGCTATCTTCTGAATTAGAATAGTTACACGTTTGGTTTCTTCGGGAAAGTTGTTGACATTGATGAGTAGAATCTTTATGAATCCTAAGAAAGTGGCTGCCAGCTGTCAAAGTGACGCCATCTTGGATTTTTTGCTTTTAAAAGTATTTGGAAAGGTATGAGAGCCAAACCATTGGTTTCTTTGGAAAAGTCTCAGAGTTTTGTTAGTAAAAGTCACCAGTATTGGTGAAAATGTCGGGCATTTGGGCATTGGGTCAATTTTTATGCTTTTGAAAGTATCTGGAAAGGTATGAGAGACAGGCCATTGGCTTCTTTGGCAAAGTCTCAGAGTTTTGTTAGTAGAAGTCACCAGTATTGGTGAAAATGTCGGGCAGTTGGACATTGGGTCAATTTTTATGGTTTTAAAATTATTTTCGAATGTATGGGAGTTAGACGATAGGTTTCTTTTGCAAAGTCTCAGAGGTTTGTTAGTAGAAGTCACCGGTATTGGTGAAACTGATGGGCAGCTCGGGGGTAATCGGGGGTAACATGCTTCATATCCGGCTTAATACTGTCATGGGTAATGATATTCCTCATAAATTTTACTTCCTTTAGGCTATATTGAAGTTTTTCTGGGTTAGACTTGGCATTGCTCTGACGGGCTCGCTCCATGACCGAACGCATTATTTTATCGTGGTCCAAGTCATCTTCACCCGCAATGAACATGTCATCAAAATACATTTCTACCCCTGGGATCTTCGGGGCTTGTATGTACCGTCTTTTTTTGAAACATTTCTGGTGAACAATTCAATCCAAATGGAAGACGGTTAAACCTGTAGCGACCAAAAGGGGTCATGAATGTCGTCAGATCCGCACTCCCTTCATCTAACTCTATTTGCTAAAATCCGTTCCGCAGATCTATTACACTACACTCTTATTCAGATCCTCGAAGCTAGGGATCAAGTAAGGCTTCTTTTTTATGAATTTATTCAGATGCTTCGGATCAATACATATCCTCAGCTCCTTATTCGCTTTTTCTCCAACCAATAAATGAAGCACCCATTCCGTCGGGTAATCCACAACACTAATGATTCCAAGCTCTACTAAGTTACACAGATCCCGCTTGAGACACTCCTGTAGTCCCAGAGAAACGGTCCTTTTATAATGCAAAACTGGTACCGATCCCTCTACCTATTGTACTTTACATTTTCCCGGTAATTTCCCTTCGAAAACGTCCTTATACATCAACCAACAACTCTTCCTTGGCTTCTCCTTTAACCTCAATCTGTGATGTTATTGACGACCCATCTATTTTTGGAAATACCCTTGTTCATTTTTCATTTTTTATTTTTTACTTTATGTTTTTTTGTTTTAATTCTAGCCCTAGAGAAACCTAATATATTCTATGATCTAATTGTTAAATGAGTAGTCCGCTTGTCTTAAGCTGACTTAAAATGAAATAAAATGAATGAATGAATGAATCAGCTCCCGGAGGCTGCAGAAAAAACACGAACAGCTGATATTTGCGAAAAAAAAATTATTCTGTCAATTGTTTTCTTATTGGCATTAATCAAAAGTTATGGAAGTATCGGCATCCTCCACAATCAACTTTCTTTGAAATGCCTGAAACTCCAACAGGACAATTCGTGTTTCATTCGACTTGATGCCCGTCTTCGTCCATGTACCGATTTCTCGGAACACTTTCGTTGGCAAATTAACGTTTATTTTTCCTTGAGGTCTACTTTTAGAAGTGATCTCATTATCTAACAAACGTAAAGTTAGAGCATGAATTTTCTGGTGCTCCGTCGACAATTCGTTTTTTTGCAGCTGGTCAGCAAACATCTCTCGAGGAGAGTATATGGCTGATGGCCAAACATAATTTATAGTAAGCTTGGTTCCGTCGTCTGATAGAATAAAATTTATTAAACTGAAACGTGGAAATTTTTTCTTTAATTTTCGATCACATAGACATCGAAAATTAAAGAGAAAAAAAAAATTTCCACGTTTCAGTTTAATTGTTCCACGATCAAGCAAACCTCGAGTAATATATAAGATATTCTCAAAAACAATAAAATTTATGTCTTGGCAACCAGACATCATACAAACGGCAACGCAAACATGTTCTACATTTCTTACGTGGTCTGTATACACCCAAGTGACATAAGGTGCGTTTTCAAATTTTATGTCGGAAGGACGTTTGTCATCAAGTGGAGTAGAGTCTGCACTCAAGTCCAGCTTGGCCCAACTCCGGTATACCTTTGCTCGCTTCGATTTTGCTTTTAACTAAAGTAAAATTTTGGTTTTAAAAGTTTGGTTGCGTTAACCAAGAGAAGCTAATGAATTACGTGGATATGATCCAGCTCTTCAAATCTCGAAAATGCGTCGCGAATACTTTTTCCGAAAATGGTTTGAATTTTGGTACTTGTGACTGAACAGCGTCAGCCGTTTCCCATTCTTGGATGCTGCCTTCTTCGAACATTTTTTCAAGTAACTCTTGTTCCGGACCATCTTTCTTCCACTGTTTAATCATTCTAATTGGTAAAATGTGGAATCTAATATCCTGTTTGCTTTTAAAATTGAAAATAGTAAAAAACATTACCTGATCACTGTGTAATTGCAATATTTTACACTCAACAAACAAATTATTATTAATTTGTGAATAATCACGCGTAATGTTGACAGCAAAGTAAATCGACAATAAGCTACCGGGTTGCTTCAAAAGCCCTACATAATTTATACATTTCGAAAAATTATTTTCATGATTGAAGCAAATTGAATGACCCATGTTTTCCGTAATTATTTTGGATTTTGTTGAACCATTGACTATAAAACTTTAAATACAGAAGTAATAAGTTGGTAAAGGAATTTCTACCTATATTATTAATTTATGAGTACAACTTTCAAAAAGCCCGCCGTAGCGATTTAGTATTGTCAGGTCATACGTAATCACAAAAAGCGTTAATACTGTACGATTTTTTAGCGACTGTAGTATTATAACAACTTGTGTGGTAAACAAACGCCGAACATATTTTCCGAAAAATAACATGTCGGCGAAATTTGCTCCGCGACAAGTTGGTTTCGGCACGAAAGGTGGCTGTGAGGCAGCAGCCCACGCGACGAGAACATTCGTCAAGAAGAATCGAAAAGGAGGTTCAGTGGTGTTGAAAATAGACTTTCGTAATGCTTTCAACGAGCTAGATAGGGATAAATTTCTGAAGGAAATGAAGGACAATTGCCCAGGAATCTATCCATTCCTCTGGCAGTGCTACGCATCATCCTCACTGCTATTTTTCGGAGAAGACACTATTTGGTCACAAAATGGGGCGCAACAGGGAGATCCTTGTGGACCACTTCTATTTTGTTCGACTATACACGCAGTGGTGACAGCCCTCGTATCGGAATTCATCGTTTTCTACTTAGACGACGGAACCATCGCAGGGAATCATGAAAGTGTGCTCCGGGACTTCGAAACGGTGATGAAAGAGTGTGAGAAAGTCGGTTTGTCGATCAACCCGACCAAATGCGAACTTTATTTCTGTTCTGAAGTAGATGCGGAAGTAGTCAACAGTTTTGACAGAATATCACCGGGGATAATCATTGTAAATGAACTAACTCTTCTCGGCGCACCAATTACCGACAATGCATTCGTCAAGGTATTCAGGAAAAAATTGGACCAAATGAAACTGCTATTCGGAAGATTGTCGAGCCTGGACAATTACCAAATTGCCTACTATCTTTTAAAAAACTGTTTATCGATCCCCAAACTGGTCTTCATGCTACGGACATCTTCAACATGGAACAACATCGATCTGATTGAAGAAATAGACATGAGCATCAAGTCCACATTGGAGACATTAACGAATTCCGAACTGAACCGAGATCAATGGATATTGGCATCATTGCCCGTGTGCTGTGGAGGTCTCGGAGTACGAAGAGTGCAGGATTTGGCCTTGCCGTCCTTTCTATCTTCAGTGAATGGATTGTCATCAATGGTCAGTATTATGTTACAAGAACCATCGCTTACCATTGTAGACATTGCCGATTACACGGATGGAATCGACACATGGCAACGAATGAATCCCGGAACCAATCAACCAACACATCCGCAATTGCAAAAACAGTGGGATGTCATCCAAATTGACAGACTATTCCACGAGATCCGACCCGACCGCCCAGAGGAAGTAGCCAGAATCTTGTCAATTCAAAAACCAGAGTCGGGCGCGTGGCTCAATGTTCTTCCGTCACGTAACCTCGGTACATTGCTTGAAAATAACGCTTTCCGAATAATGGTCGGCCTTCGCTTAGGGACTGACATTTGTACACCACACAAGTGCGTCTGCGGCTGTATGGTGACGAGCAAAGGAAGACACGGACTTAAGTGCAAAAAAAGTGCGGGAAGATGGTCTAGGCATTCCGAGCTGAACAATATCATAAAACGGGCGCTCATTACAGTCGACATACCAGCCAGATTGGAGCCACCGGGCCTATTTCGAAAAGACGGAAAACGTGTCGATGGAATCAGTTTGATTCCCTGGAACCGTGGAAGAACACTAGTGTGGGATGCCACCTGCACGGACACTTTCGCTCCCAGCAACCTCAAATACAGTACACAAATAGCCGGGAAGTCAGCAGAAGAAAAAGCCAAACGGAAGGAAACGAAATATAGGACGCTGATCGAAAGAAATTATCATTTCATACCATTTGCAGTAGAAACGATGGGACCATGGTGTGATGATGCAAAGAAATTTTTTGACGAATTGGGAAAGATGATCGCGCTTAAGACAGACGAGCCAAGATCAAAATCCTTTCTCATGCAACGCATAAGTATGGCCATACAAAAAGGCAATGCGGCAGCTGTGATGGGATGTTTCGAACCCGATGACAATATGAAGGAAGTATTTTATCTGTGATTTTTTTTTTTTTTTTGTGATTCTTTGTATTTCTTGATATTTTTGTTCTAATGCTGCAATAAATTCGAAGTTGGAAACCATTAGATAAAAATTTTTTATGCTCTATTTGTGTTTTCGTGTGAATAATGGGTGGTAAAGTAAAAGACATATCTACTAATACAGATTTTTGAGAAAATTTCTGCTAAAATTTATTTATATCGAACACTTTTTTGATTCAAATAATTGGAAATTTTTATGCACAACTATTTATGCCGGCTTGTTTAGAAACAAAGTAAAAAAAGTGAAATTGTTCTCATGATTTCCTCATAAAATGTGTTCAGGCTCAGCATAATTCTCCATAAATCATATTTGTGTCTTTCCCTGCACAACATTTGTGTTTATTCACGAAGTGACATTCATGCGACAAATTCACAGAAAAAAAGAGTGAAATGTATGTCGGCCGCAAATGCTAAACAATTGCATATACATTTTTCAAACGTGAAGGAAAGACGAAAGTTGCCTGATGATATTTTAGCCAAAATACTATATGATAGGTTTCGAAACTTATCGTATGGATAAAATAAGTAGCAATGCAGCGTTTGAAATACTCGTAATACAGAAAAAATTTCTAATTATCAAATGCGAAGAGGCTGCAGACACTCGTTCCCGTGAAAATCTTGAGGTATTTGCCTTCAGAAGCCTCCTCGTATTTATTAATTAGGAAGTTTTTCTGTGATACGAGGATTTCATACGATGCATTCCTACCTATTTTATCCATACGATAAGTTTCGAAACCTATTATACAGTATTTTGGCTAAAATATCGTCTGGCAACTTTCGTCTTTTGTACACGTTTTGACAATTGTATACGATTGTTTCTCATTTAGGATCGTCATTTGTTCGATTTTTTTTCTCGGTAACTTGTCGAATGTAAACAAACGCAAATGTTGTACAGGGAAAGACACAAACAAGATTTTTTAGGCTTTCCAAAACTAAATAAAATTTACGTCGACTTATAAAGTACAATTTTATTTCCTTTTCTAAACAAATGACCAAAGTAGTTTGATATGAAAATTTCAAAAAATTTAAGGAAGATTTGAAGAAGAAATTTCGCGACATAAATCAATTATTAAGCCCAAATTTTCTACAATCTATCTCTTATCAACATAATTAAAAATATAATAGTAATTTGCATTAAGTGATCTTTCCATTTATGTAATCGAATGCAAGTATTTTATGAGAATTACTTTCAATAGTAAAGAAGAAAAGTTGCAGTTTCTGAGCAACATTTCTAACAAGAAAATCACGATTTTTTTCGCTTTCGTACTCTCGTTAAAATGTTAGAATGTTCAAATCTATTATTTTTCCTTTATGGGAAATAGTTGTAATGACGCATTATTTATGGATATCTCGATGTGAACATTATTTTCAAAAACTAAATTGACTATGTGTGGATGGTGGGTGGGTATACGCTGTGCATTTGCATATATGCGGCGAGCAACTGCATGGAAAACAATTTTCCATTCCAGTTATTTGCTACGTAGAATGCGTAGAATTTGTTGGTGAGGTCGACAATGTTTCGATTCTAAATGCTAAAAGATTTCTTGATCATTTACGGAAAAACATTTTGAAGTATTTTTAAAGTGTTCATGATCTTTTTTTCTAGACGTTAGTGCAACATTATTTCTGAGACTTGGAAATGCAATATCCAAAACGAAAAAAGGTCAAAAACTGTCGACAAAACTCAGACGCTTCAGATCTTTTTTCGGGGTAACGCCGTATGTTTGTGCTATTGTTTGGAGTAAAATTTCTGCCAAAGCGCCAATTGGGGTCCAACCTCAGCACCTTTTATGGGGGTTGAATTTCCTAAAGCAGTACACGACCGAACACAACCGACATTCTACATTAAAGGCAGATGAAAAAACCATACGAAAGTGGACGTGGGTGTCAGTTAAGCTCATGTGTAGCTAACATGGTAAAAGTTATTGAACTACAAATTATGTTTGCAATCTCATCTTTAATGGAACTAACAGATAAATTGGGAAAATCGAAAAATTGATGCGAGAGAAGGTCAAACTGCATTTTCATCGTTAGATGGTGTCGGCTTTAAAATTGACGAACCGAGCCCATTCAGCAAAAAATGGTATAGCCATAAATTCAAGGGACCCGGATTACGATACGAAGTTGCACTTTGTATAAATACAAGCACATAATTTGGGTCAATGGAGGATACCCTTGCAGGGACTACCCCGATCTGAAGCTAGCACGAGAGGCGTATTTACATTTTGTGGATGTTGGAAAAAAGACAATAGCCGATAAAGAATTTTTCATCTTGCCTAACTTAACAAATAAAACCATTCATAAACGGATTATGGCTCGCCACGAAACAGTTAACCGTAGAATGAAACAATTTCAATGTCTTAAGCAGGTATTTCGCAAGGATATTGATAAATACCCGATGGTGTTTAACTCCGTTGCTAATTTAACTCAACTCATGTTGGAAAATGGTGAGCCACTATTCGTTATTTAAACTTGTTCAACAATTTTCTTCATTTAATAAAACGAAAATGAAAGAAAGAGTACATTTGTATTAGTTCCCGCAGGTCCCCGTATCAAGCTTAAATTTTATTCGTATTCCATGAATTATATACGTTTTAAACCAGCCAGCTCTTGAATCTTGATCGATACTCTCAATATTTAAACTAAAACGATTTTTGTCACCTTAGTGCCTTTGATTCTATTTTTAATTGCTCTGTCAATAATGACATCTAATGACGAATGGGAGATTGAACTTCGTGTGAGGAGAAAGTGAAATAGTATTGTGGTGAATGTTTATGTAACCAAAAGAAATGTATGAACATAATAGCTTATTGGCTAAATAAAACGGCCATTATTATTATAATGTGAATATATTTTTAACTTGACATTTTATTAATACCCAAGATTTATTACATTACTACGATAGTTCCTGTGACGTCGGATTAAGCTCTATAGGCTATCGTAAAAAGACAATCGTACGGGTATTCGGTCAAAGAGAACCGAATGAACGAAATACATTCTTACAATTTTTACCTGAAAACCATAATGCCGTGGTAAGCATTATATATAAGGACCTTGTGATAAGCGAGAGAGAAGATTTGATATGAAAAAATAAATACATACAAAATATTTTCCTTCGTTATTTTTCGTTACAAGGTTTCTGCTTTGTACATTTTCAGTTTCGAATAGAGCTTCGACTTTGAAAGACGTCAATTCGTTTGTAAGAGTTTTATTCTGAAGAAAAATTGTGAGTTTTTCTAAGTTTTTGTAAATATATTTAGATTCTTGTACTATCGTGAGTTGATCAAAACACACTGGGACATTGGTGACATTTTTTGTATTCTATTTTTTTAAGTTTTTATTGCGACAATGAGATTTTTTAGGCTTTTTTTATACTTTGCTGAGTTTGTCATGAAACACTAAGACATCGCTCTGGTAATTTTTTTCTGTTTTTCTTAATTTTTTATTAACTTATTGAAATTTTTTTATACTTTTGTGAGTTGTTCAAGACACATTGGAAAATTGGTGACATTTTTTGTGTTTTGTTTTTTTAGTTTTTATTGAGACAATGAAATTTTTTTAGGTATTTCTTGATACTTTGCTGAGTTTCTCGTAAGACACTGAGACATTGGTGAGGTTTTCTGTGTTTTTCTGACTTTTTGTTGACTTTTTTTGAGGAATTCTTCGATGCTTTCGTTAGCTATGAGAAGCTGAAACACCGGTAATTTTTTGTGTTTTTAATCATTTTTTTCTTTAATGTTGAGATTTTTGAAGTGTTTTTAGATACTTTGTTTAGTTGTTCAAGAGGCACTGGAGCAGTGGTGACACTTTATGCATTGTTTAGGTATTTTTTGATGCCTTGCTGAGTTTATCATGAGACACTGTTGAGGTTTTTTGTGTTTTTCTAATTTTCTAATTAAAATTGAGATTTTTTTAGGTATTCTTCGATAGTTTTGTGAGCTATGTGAAACTGAAACATCGGTAATTTTTTTGTGTTTTTCCAAATTTTTTAATAATTTATTGAGATTTTCTATACTTTCTTGAGTTGTTCAAGACACACTGGGACGTTGGTGCATTTTTTGGATTTTGTTTTTTAAGTTTTAATTGAGACATTGAGATATTTTTAGGTATTTCTTGATACTTTGCTGAGTTTCTCGTGAGACATTGAGACATTGGTCAGGGTTTTTGCACTTTTCTGAGTTTTGGTTGATATTTTTTTAAGAATTTTTTCGATACTTTCGAGAGCTATGAGAAGCTGAAACACCAAAAATTTGTTTGTATTTGTAATAATTTTTTTTAAATGTTGAGATTTCTTAAGTATTTTTGGCTAAATTTTACTTTAGGTCACAGTAGCTGACATATGTGTGTGATATGTCGTTGGATGCAGGACATCATCCTCTTTCAAAATGAATTCATTTATTTATTTATTTCGTCAAATAATCCTGACTACATACAATTTTAAAGCGAAAAAAAAGACTGCTCACAATGGCGCAGCCAGTAAAAAATCGATCTTTTCAAAAACAAATGTTGTACAATAAATAAAATTTAAGATGTGTTTAAACATTTAAAAACTTGTTGAATGTACTGTACATATATGACGACATCGCTGTTCCAATTAAAACCCATCTACGCCTCTTGGGTGTGTTACGGTCACATCGACTGCGTGAGCAGAGACTAATCAGACTTTGATTAGGTTACAAACCAATTTGCATTGGTCGAGTGAGAACCAATTTTCATTGGAACAGTTAAACCATTTGGCAATGAGCTTTCGCTTTCAAGTTTGTCAGTTTATGAAATTCTGGTCTTACCATTAAATTTGTACGCAATTTTCAACTTCCTGATAGTCATCTTGAACGATACACGTGGCATGTTTGGAAACCACAGTAGTGAAAAGCGGTTAAATGCCATGCACATGTTATTGATTGGCTCATAAAGACCATATTTTGTCCTGTGTTCGTCGACAACGAGATAGTCATCACCACGAGTGGGTCTAGAATTACGAATGACTTTGCTTTTAATTTTAGGTGCGTCGATATTGCCATTCATCAGATCGGATACAAAAAGTGCGCAGGCATTAATTCTGCGTCGGGCGAGTGTTTCAATGTTGATCGAATCGCATCTCTCAATATATGGCGGGAGCTTGTAGTTTTCGTCCTTTTTCACCGTCCGCCTCAGTGCGTACATCAAAAATTTTTTCTTAAATCTTGGCGTTAAATAATCATTTTTCTTTTAGTCGAAAATTTTTATTCGTCTGCATTTTAGAACAATTCATACATTGGAACATTCATACAAATTATTTTTCTTTTAATTAATTATGTTCGCAATAGCTGCAATGATGCTGATGATGATTGTAAAATTCCTAACCTAGTGTATACAAAACATTTCATCCGTTTTCGCCGAATCTGGATAGGATTGTACCAGAATCGGAGCTGAGCCTGAACAGAATTGTAGCCGAGTCTGGATAGAATCGCAGTCGAATCTGGACATAATCGTAGTCGAATCTGGACAGAATCGTAGTCGAATCTGGACAGAATCGTAGCCGAATCTGGAGAGAATCGTACCCGAATTTGGAGAGAATCTGGTCAGAAACGTGTTCAACAGATACCTTATTTAGCATTTTGAACTAAGACAGACACCATGTAATATTTCAAAGTGAGAAAGTCCTCCTTACACAGCACTTGCTCATCGACAATCATCAACAATTTTGCTTCGATTTCATTGGATCATCCTATTTCTCAATAAGTTTTGTTGTTTGTAAGAAGTGTCGGAGCACTGCAAGCGTTATTGCAACTATCCCAAACAGTAAGAGGCAAAATGACTTGCGTCAGACTTGCTTTTTTAACGGAGCTTTGATTTATTCGTAAAATTTAAAATCAAGCGTTATCAAGGAATTCCCAAGGAGCTCCCATTCTCAGTGGCTTGAGTGACACAACATTATGGTGTTTTTTTTATTTATTTATAGACCAATTAAGGGGTCATGCACAAATTACGTACGCAGTTTTTTTGATGTTTTTGACCCACTCCCCCCCCCCCATCGTACGCTTCCCTACTAATTTTGAGACCCCCCCTGTCGTGTACGTACGATTTACCATACCCCTCCCCCCCGTCATTAAAAGAATATATTTTGAAAAATCCCTTTATTCGTTCGTCCACGCCTGTGTCATATGTTTCTCTATAGAAATGACAGGCACTTTTTTCATTTCATTTTGTTTCTTTTTAATTTCTGAAATCGACTCCTTGGAATGTTCCACGTCATCTATATTCAACCAGTCGGCTTCCTCTACGTCGTCTCGAGCTATGACTACCAACAGTTCGTTGACTCGAAGAGCGGCGATACGTTTCGGTCGCACTTTCGGAACGATTTCTGAATTCGAATTCGATAAAACTAATCAAAATTAATTTTTTTTCTGCGTACGTACAATCGTGCTCAACACCCCCTCCCCCCCCACCGTACGCTTCCATACGAATTTTGGAAACCCCCCCCCCCCAAAGTGCGTACGTAATTTGTGTATGACCCCTAACAGGCCTAAGCCCAAAAACAAACCAGTCTTCGTACAAAATTTTTAACAAAAAAAGTGTCAAAATAAGTACATTAGTACAAAACGTTTTCTTTTAAAGAATCAAATATAAATATAAAGACATCAGAAAATTTAGAAATAATAATAGAAACAATGAACTGCAAAATAATGTATCACCAACTAAACGTACTCCTTACTAATCTTTTGAATGGTTTCAAAGTTGTTTTGACTATACATTTAAATTGTGAAAATATAAAGAGTGTTACCGTTGAATTCTATAAATTAGAGCATTTTCCTGGTAGTTTGTCACCATTTTTGGCAGATAAAAAATGGAATTTTGTCTCGTGGTCCTCTTTGGTTTATGAAATGCAATTTTATGACAAAGCGGCGAATCAACGTGGTTGTGGATCATTTTGTGCAGCATAATTTCATCATTCTCTAGACGTCGAGTCTCCAACAATCGCATTTTCAAATGTTTTAACCGTTCATCATATGGCGGGCGTGGATGAGCGATCCGAAATTTGAAATAATAAATTCTGGTGAACTTTTTCTGCACGCGTCCGATCTGGTCAATGGCACTTGCTTTGCAGGGATTTCATACAGTTGAACAGTATTCGAGCCGATTTATGACCAATATCCAATATAGGTGATGCAGGCTGGTCTGACTCTTAAAGCATTTTTCACAACGGATCATAAAGGCTTGCATTCTATACGCCTTGCGGGTTATAGCATCTTATATGGTCAAGGTCATTAAACGACAATTTATCATCTATTAGTGAGCGTCAGATTGCAACCACTAAATCCAACGAAATCGCTAAACACTAACAATAAATTCAATTTGGCGAATTGACAGAGTAAACCGAACGTTCATTTCTGTCAAATCTCGACATTTGCCTTTACCGTTAGTGTTATGCGTTTTTGTTGGATTTATTGATTGCAATCTGACGCTCTATTGCATTGACGTTAACATAACATAACAACATATCTTCTACGTGCTCTATATATCGACGAATTACGGCTGATGATATTCGCACGCGCGTGTGAATAGCCATTACTTGTAGGAGTAGACTCAATTTTACAATTTTACAATTTTTTGACTACAATTGAAACTAGAATTTCGTATTTCATAGCTCATTCAAACTCCACGGAAATTTGATCGGTCACAAAACTCGCGATTTTTTAAATGTTTTAGCCGTCAGTTTATTGAAAAAAGAAATTTTAATGAACAAATAAGAGTTACACTTCAACATATTCGAATTTTAATAAAATTAAAACAAATTTTGGCACTAAAAATCCAATATTTTTGCACCGATTTACTAATAGGAAATATTATCAAAAACTTAATCACAATAAATGACAGCACGAATGTCAAAATCTACAGATGCATAGAAATTGAAATCGGTGACTGAGTCGATTATATTAATATGAGGGAAAAGGTAGGTGCATTGAAAAATTGTTGAATAAATGAGTATAAATTAAAGTTAAGATCGAATTTATTAATTTTTACTTTGTTTCCTCTATGAAGTGTAATAAGACAAAAATACAACAATCCTTTAAAATTATAAAAAGCTCTTCTATTTTCATCAAATTTTTAAAACGCCAGGGTCGAACAAAACTTTGACCTTAAACTAAGATTAGTTTTTAGCATTCATAACTTGAGCTACGAAGATTTTTGTTTGACTTACAGCGGTAAAGCTCTTCAAGTAAAGAAATGTATTGTATTTCGTCGAAATAGGTGAAAAGATCTTTGAGATGGTGCTAAATTGTTTCTGTATTCGAACTGAACTTTTTAGAAGTTTGAAAATTCAAATGTTTTGTTAGTTCAGGTTCAGGTGTCTTGTAGTTCTTAATCTTTATTGCTGATGGCACAATTTTAAACATATGCAGGGAACCCGTACGTATCAGAATAGATGCGGCAAACAGAGTTGATGTTCAGAAGAGACTCGAACGTATCAAAGTAAATGTTGCCTCAACCCTCAAGTGTATGAAATTAAGTCTACATTAAGTTATATTGGAAATTGCCGATAGGGCAATATTGAAAAATGTTCTACTCAATTTTCTCTACAACATAGAAAAAACCAGTTTTTGGGCTAGGGTCGACCTTAGTACCGACCTAGGGCCCTAAGTAGAGGCCTCGGACACACAATTCCATAGCCAAAAATGTTTCCCTCAATTTTAGGGTCGACCTTAGGACCAACATGGCCCACTTGACTCCAAAACACAGACAAAAGTTTCTTTTATAAACTGTGGGTCATGCCTAGATCTTTCAAACAAAAAAAATTTTGAAAATCGGAAAAAATTTACTCGAGTTATGTACAAAAAACACATAGAGCCCTAGCAGAGACTCGTTTTTAGTGCCCCAGCTAAGTCCAAGGACCAGGCCCGTAGCCAGGGTCGACTGCCACGAGGGGCTCGAGCCCCCCCCCCCCCCACCGAATTGATAAAATTATATGAAATTTTGAGGCAATTCTCTTTATTTCGCGCATTTCACATTAATACAGTCGTATTTTTGGTATAGGGTTTTCGTTAAACAGGGTCGCCCACCGGCACCTCCCCCCCTCTAAATAATTTGCCGTGCCTAACACACAGAACTTTTGTTTATTTCCCAGCTTTTTAGGAAGCACACACGACTCTGCTTCGTCTTTGAGACAGAACTGAAAAATTTAGTATTATTCATGGCGTTTCCATTTTTCCAAAATAATCTCATTACTTATTTTCACATGAAATTATCTTCTTCTTGTTTCGTTTATCTCACAAAATGTAAGTTAAATGTGCGAAGTCCCCTCCGCCTAAAATAGATACAGCAACGGTTTTTTAAAAACAAGCTACTCTAAGTTTTGACAATAGAATTTGTCCTTCACTTCCCATATTTTCCTGAATTCGGTCACACTATTTATAAGAAAATTTGCTAAATTTTTGCCGCAGGTTTTGTTAGCAGCTAGTATACAGCTCATGTTATAACGCTGCAGGGATTAAAATTTTTTGAGGGACTATTCTTATGCGAGAAAAATAAAAAGTTTAGTTTGAGTGGATGGTGAATGTTGTATTTGAAAGTGGCGCCGCAGGCGAAAATTTTTCAAAATTAAATTGCACATTTTGGTTTTCTATGAAAGTATACAGTTCTGATTACCATTTTACAGCAAAAACTAGTCGAACCCCCTGTTACCGCCACCGGTGACTCCTAGATGGAGTTTGTAGAGATCGACGTGAGTCATCGCATCTTTCGCATCTAACGTCTCGACATATATCAACGCTTGCCACATAATCTCGATTCTCAGCCATTGCGCAAAAGTGAATATACCAATTTAATCAAAGCCATTTAATAGTACAGTTATTTAAACAGTTTATTATAAGTAGTTTAAAATTATCGTTGCCATCTAAATCGCAACTTATAGTCAAGTGTCAACCCGTATAGAGCTTTCGGTTACACAATTTAGAATTAATTACAATTTCGTATTCAAACCGTGTCACGTAAGAACTCAGGAGTGAGTCGAAACACTAAACGTAGGTTTACGCAATTGATCATGAAAATTAAAATGTTATTGAAAATGTACTCTGTCATTACAGAAATTTGTAGCTCAGCGAATTCAACAAATATATACATTTGAATCTTGCGTGCTAGCTTATTTATATCCGACCTCACGAGAATTCCTTACTGACAACAACACTACAAATTTGTTTATTACTTGTCTACCGAGATTAGTTTTGGAAACACCTAACGATATGCCGCGTGTTTTACGAACGTCACCAAACCCCCAAGAAGATTCAACCGTGGTGAATCCAAATGCCTCAAGTTGTAAATTGTGCGATGCTAAGGATACAGAAGAAATGGTTCAGTGTGATAAATGCGAAGGCTGGTTCCATTTCAAATGCGTTGGGGTTTCGTCAGCCATAGAAGACATTCCTTGGCAGTGCTCAGAATGCTCTTTAGCTACTACCCGAAGCAACCAACAATTTTCTGAACGGTCCGTGCATAGCTCAACATCTTCAAAGAGACGATTGAACCTCTTGTTGGAAAAGTTAGCTAAAGAGAAGGCTCTCGACAAAAAATTTGCTGAAGAACAAAAAAAACTACTTGAAGAAAAAGAGCGAAATTTGTGTCAACAGAGGGAAAATGCAAAGAGATTACTAGAAGAAGAATTCCAGATCAGGGAGGCCATGAGCGATTAAGGTAGTGATCAAATTGATTTAAATTACGAAGAGTGTGATCCAAATGGTGAAAGTAGTCGCGTCATGAACTGGTTAAATGATCCGCTGTTGAAAACTCAAACGAAGGAAATTCCGATCAACATTCCGACCCTCGATCCACCAGTCTCATACCTTTTAAATTCATTAGGAATTTCGAATTCAAGCCAGAAAGAACTAGCAAATAGAGCAATCAGAGACCAGTTAATCGATGTCAATCCACCAGCATCAGAAGGCTTGGGAACGCAGATGGACAAAAAGTCAATTGTGGCCCCCCTCGAACAAAATTTAATTATAGATAACTCTGACGTTCTGCTTCCGCATACAACGAGGAACGTGTCTTTCGATCAAAATGGAGTCTAAAATTCACCGACAATTCAGCCATCAATGACTGTAAACGCAGCTCCATCGTCACAAGCAGCTCCATCACAAACACATTTTCTTCAGACAGCACAAAACCCAAATTTTCAAAATTCTATGGGAAACCAGTTAACATCCTTGAGCCAAGGCCAAAGTTTACTTCAGCCACAAGTTGCATCGTCCGTCAGTCAATTGCCCACCAATCACACGTCGATCGGCCAGATACCAATAAATCAAAACTTTGGTCAGCGACCAGTGGTTGCAAACGTCACAAGCAGCTGGTGCCTGCATCAGCCCAGCTCAATTCAGCCACAAACCTTATCCGCGATCGGTCAAGTGTCGACAAATCAAAATTTTAGCCAGCGACCAGTGGTAGTAAATAACTCGAACAATTCAGGAACATTTAACTCAAATCCTCAAACGAGCGTACAGCAAATGAAACAAAACTTCGTCAATCAAACGCCGCAATCGAGCTTTCAATTTCCAACCTACCTACAACCGGGTCAGTCAGGCTCCTCACAGCGATATCCAGCTCTCGCGTCGACAGGCCAAAACCTAATCGGCAAACAAATCATGCCTAATTATTACCAAATTGCTGCGCGACAAGCAATGCCCAAAGGTTTACCAAAGTTTAAAGGCGAGCCCGAAAAGTGGTCTATCTTTTACAATGCGTTTGTCAACAGCACGAATACCTGTGGGCTTACAAACGCCGAAAATATCGATCGGCTAGAGAAATGTCTGGAAGGAAAGGCACGTACGGCGGTGCAGAATTTGCTCACACAGCCCGAAGCAGTGCCTGAAATAATCGAAACCCTCCAAATGTTATTTGGACGGCCAGAAGTTATAATTGATACGCTGATTAAACAGCTACGAAATGGCTCGTCGCCAAAACTGGAGCGCATGGAGTCATTCATCGATTTTGCCATGTCAGTCCGTAACGTGAACAGTGAAATTCAAAAGCTCGGAATGTGGCAATACTTACACAACCCGTCGCTAATACAAGAGTTGATTGAGAGGCTGCCTTATGAGATGCGCATTAGTTGGGGAGAACAAAAACTCTTAAATCCAAACGCAAATCTTAGCCAATTCAGCGATTGGTTGTATTTAAGGGCCAGGTCAGCATGTGCAGTTACTCTTCCTCAAACGGATCAGACTGAGAAGAAATCTGACAAAAAAGTCTCAAATAATTCTGGAAACTTTCACGCTCATCTTAACATCAACAATCCCGGATCTGATAAATCTTCACCTGAAATCCCAAAAAAGTTTACGAGTTCAAATAAAAATTCATCAGATCTATGTCAAATTTGTCCAAACAAGAACCATCTTCAACGAAACTGTACAGCATTCTTAAAAATGAATTACGACGACAGATGGGAATTAGTAAAAAAGAAAAAACTATGTCGGCGATGTCTGGGAAGCCACCATTCTATGAACTGTAAAAACAAAGTTCAGTGTGGAGAGCCTGGGTGTCCAGCTAAACATCACCATCTGCTTCATAACCCAACGAAGACGATAAGCGCCACCACGAATAGTACAAACAAAACTCTACACACGGCCCATCAAACCAACAAAACTGCCATTTTGAGAAGATACATACCGGTTACGCTGTACGCACCTACGGGCTCAGTGAACGTTCTTGCATTCTTAGACGACGGTTCTGACTTCACGCTAGTCGAAGAAAGTGTTGCTGATGAATTAGGAATCTCTGGTATTTCTGAAGACTTGTACTTAGAATGGACCTCCAAAGTAGTCCGCAAGGAACCAGGATCGAAATCTTTAACTATGGAAATATCAGGTCGGCAGATGAATTCGAAATATGTCTTGAAACAAGTAAGAACTGTGAAAAGTTTGGATCTTCCAACTCAAACAATAGACGTCCAACAACTTCGAGATGCGTACAAATTTCTGCGAAGAATTCCATTAGTCAGCTATGAAAATGAAAATCCCAAAATCATGGTAGGATTGATGGACTGTAAGATCAGCACCCCACTGAAAATTCGATCGGGCAGTTGGGAAGAACCAATCGCTACGAAAACATTGTTAGGATGGGAAGTACATGGATCAATGACGTCGTTAAATATCGCCAACATGAACTTACACTTCCACCACAACCTAAGCAGTGACGAAGTTTTACATCAAATGGTAGCAAATTTTTTCTCCCTAGAAAATTTTGGAGTAAAAAAAACGGAAGATACTGTCGAAGCTTTGTCCGACAAAAGAGCAAAACATTTATTCGAATCTACCACTAAAAGAATAGGGAATGGTAACAAATTTGAAACGGGCTTGCTGTGGAAGTATGAAACAATATGGCTGCCGAATAGTCTTCCTATGGCAACTCGAAGACTTGAATCGTTATGCAGAAGATTGGAGAAAGATCCTGATCTGGAAATGAAATTTCGATCAAAAATGGCCGAATATATCGAAAAGGGATATGCCCGAAAACTCACCCCGGAGGAAGAGTCTGAAAAGTCGCCTAAAACCTGGTACCTACCACTCTTTCCAGTTATCAACCCAAAGAAACCTGAAAAAATTAGACTAGGGGCTACGCAGGCTTTATCATTTTCGCGTGTTGTCTATTCAGAGAGTCAAAGCATATTTTTTTTCGTTTTAAATAATGATGCGTAATGTTTCATGTCATTATATCACTTCGTTGATACTACCGCTAATAATACTAAAATCAAAGTGGGCGAGAAAGGTTCTATAAATCAAAATACTTTTTTTGCCGCAAAATTACTCCACTTTCCCCATATTCCACTTCCTCCGTGAAACGTATGCAACGTTCCCCGTTTTCCACTTCCCCCGTATTCCACTTACCCCGTATTCAACGTTCACCGCATTCCAAGTTCCCCGTATTCCAAGTTCGCCGTATTCAAATTTCCCCGAATTCTATTTCCCCGTATTCCACTCCCCCGTATTCCACTTCCCTCGTATTCCACTTCCCCCGTATTCCACTTTCCCTGTATTTCACGTTCACCGTATGCAACGTTCACCGTATGCAACGTTCCATGTATTCCACTTCCCCCGTATGCAACGTTCAGCGTATTC
>CM055403.1:93253479-93273578 GCA_029228625.1 Pseudolycoriella hygida
TCGGAACTCTTCACGCAGGTCGGACGTAGATAGATTCACATGCGAATCTACTTTTGCATTGCCTTTTTTTGAATCATATAAGGCAATGCAAAAGAATCTACTATTGCATTGCCTTTTCTTTGGCTTTCGGCTTATAAAAGGCAATGCAAAACGACTTTTTACTTCAGTTCCTTGGAACTCTTCAAGCAGGTCGGACCTATGTTGGTTCACGCTGGAAATTTGTGACCGACAAACCGACAAACAGACAGACAGACAGACAAACTTTTGAATTTTATAATTAGTAATTCTAACAGCTAAGCAACTGATAACACACCACTGTCGTTAAGAATGTCAAAAGTTTTTTCTTGCATTGAAGAACCGAAAATATATTTCAATAACGAAACGGAAACATTGAAATGAGATTGGAAAAGAAAAGAATGATTGCGCCGCAGCGCAGGCGAAAATTTCAAGTATTGAAAACGATCATGACGTCAAGATTTATATTTTTCCGCAAAATTCGCAACATTTCAGTTTCGCCAGGGGGGGCTCTGAAGACGCTCAGGGGGGGCTAAGCCCCCCTGCCCCCCCCCCCTAGATACGGGCCTGCCAAGGACTCAAATTCAAAAAGTTTCTTCCATAAATTGTCGGCTATGCTCGGGTCTTTCAAACAAAAGAAAATTTATGAAAATCCCCTAGCAGAGACTCGATTTTAGTGCCCTAGCTAAGTCCAAAGACTCAAATTCAAAAAAGTTTCTTCCATAAATTGTCGGCTATGCTCAGGTCTTTCAAACAAAAAAAAATTTGAAAATCAGAAAAGATTTACTCGAGTTATGTACAAAAGACCAAAAATCACTTAAACGGCCCTACCTCGGTGGCCCTTAGGTCGACAGTGGCCAGATTCAATCCCATTAAAGATTTTTTGATTACCATCTAAGGACCATGATCGGTGCTCTCCCCCGACTCCCGGGTCGAAATTCGACTGGTTACAAACGTCGTCGTAAGCGCATAAGACTCCTTTTCGAAGAACTTCGTACGGGTCTAAGAATTTAGGAGATATGTGTGAACGAGCGCGTGACGCAAGTGGCATGTTAGAAGATCAGAAAATCGAGATAATTTCAAAATTTAAGCAACTTTGGCGAAAAAGAAGAAAATATTTTCACGAAAATAGACTATGGATGAAAGTACAACCAATATTTCGAAGCTAGATATCGGAAATGAGAAAAATGGTTCATCATACCCAAATAAGGATTCATGCCCATTTGATGGCAGGCGCCAAACCACTTCTTGGTACAAACTTGAAGGTTTATTTAGATTCATTAAAGTTCATCCATCTGTTCATTTTCTTAAAAAGTTACGAAAATGCTTGATAATTGCATTTTTTAAATTTTCGTAACTTTTTGATCGCAACTTTAAGAATTCGTAAAGTTACGAATTTGTGAGAATCGGGGCCTAGGGCGTCAATCCTCATAATTTTGGGAGCTTTACGAATTCGTAACTTCACAGTTCTTAATGTTACAATTACGAATGACAGAAATCACTCTTTGCAAAGGTACGGTTTCGTAAAGCTACGAATGGTATGAGAATTGATGCCCAGAAAGAGGAACATTTACCACATTTCCTACTTCAGACAACTTCACATTAATAATATTTTCACATTAAGAATATTTGTTGTGAAAGAAACTTTCGTACACAATTAATAGCCCAAAAAAAGAAATAACAAAAAGTCGAGGATAAGCCACTAAAAAGAGTTATAGAGAGTTATAAAGGGTTATGAAAGAGTAGTGGGCCGGTGGTTCCGCTCGAAAAAAACCAAATTCCATCTCAACAGCTTTTTTTTCCATGCATGTAGCAACAGCCCGAGCAACAACAACAACACGAGCAACAACACGGGCAACAACACGTAAAAGTGTGAAACTATTCCTATTGGTCTAGTGAGCAACAACGTATTTGATAAAGGATTGACCCAATGTAGCCTCTACACTGCAGCATTATCCACTACAAATTTATTCCCAAAACTATTAACCCCTTTGAGTTCGTATGGTTCTAAAAAAATTTTGGGATATAAGATAATGTATGCAGCCGATGTGGGCTGGAAAAGGTGGAATTCGTTAAAAAGGTAATATTGTACGATTTAACCGTGACATCGACAGTATGATTTTCGCGCGGCGCGAAAATCATATTCCAATTTACTGATGTATTATTTTCCGCGTGCGAACAGTCAGTTCTTGCAAGGAGAAATTACGCTTATATAACTTATTTGAACGAATCTTAACAAGAATTACCACAAAACTGTCAAATAATTTTGTTTATCAATATAGTATCTACCATTATTGGTGAACTCATTACGTTCAATATTTTTTAAAATGATTATTGTGAATTATTCTTTAAATTATAAGAGTAAAGAGAACAATTCTTTGTCGTTATTGTCGCGAGTGTTTTGAATGGTTAAAGTTCATTTTGTTGTAATTTAGGTTTAACGTACAGGGACCTTATCCTTAAATTGTGCAGCTTTTCATAAAAATTGTTTCAGCTGGTACATAGTTTGCAGGGAAGAGTAAGAGGAAATCTACCTGTGTTTTATTCATGAATTTGACATGAATTCCTCTTACTCCACTCTTCTAACACAGCACGCACGTAGAGAGCCTTGATTTGATTTGATTTATTTATTTATACATCTTGAAATGTTACATTTCTTTTTATACATAAAAATTTTAAGAAAAAAAAAGTTAATATTGGCTACTCCACTGTGTCTAACACTATTAAGGAGTACCAGCTGAAACAAATTTTTATGAAAAGTTGCACAATTTAAGGATTAGGTCACTGTAGGATTCTTTTCGCTCGAAATGTTTGGGTTTTATTTTTTAGTGCATTTTGGTGGTTCTTATAAAAATTCCGTTAGCCCCTTAGGGCACGGTGCTGCTGAATGAGAAAAAAGTCTTTTTGAAAAGGCACCCAAAAATTTGTTGTGATTTTCGAAAAAGGGACTCCAATAGAGTTCAAAACAGGTTTCACTTGATTGCCATCAGATCCTTCCCCATGTACCTATACGAGCTTTTCGATTTTTTTTCGTCCGTTGGGCTGATTTTTTTAAAAAATTTTTCGATTTCTTCTGTTTTTTCCTACTGAAAAGTTTTTAATATTTGAGAAACTTAGAAAAATTTTTTTTTGGAATTTTTCAGAAAGGATTTAGAGATCGCGCAATCGCAAATTGTGCGTTTTTGGTCATTTTGTAGCGTTTTCGGCCACTAACTCTCTTAAGATCAATCAAATCGGTCTTATGATATTTTTAATGAAAAGCCACATTAATTTCCTTTCCAACGACGCCCCACATGAGACATTTGATAAAGAATTGGATTTTCGGCGTCGATTACAGTTTGCTGATTTTTGCTACTTTTCAGTCACATGGTGGGTTTTGAGCTCCACTCTTAACGCGTTTTAACTGGAAACTTCAAGATTTTATTTTTCCTGGAAAGCATTGTCCGTAGCCTTTCCAACGACTCCCCACATGAGACATTTGGTGATGAATTGGATTTTTGGTAACTGTTAGTGTTCGAGCACTTTTCACGTCTTTACCGCCAATTTTGAAGTTTTACAACCTCCAGACTTCAGTCGGAAGGAATTAATGTCTTAAAAGATTTTACCTTTCCAACGACACTCCACTTGAGAAATTTGTTGAAAATTTGAATTTACGGCAGCTATTTGAGTGAAGGTAATTTTTCCGACTATTTCGCTGCTCTGGCCATCACCTCCTCTCAAATGGCCGTCGTAAATTCAATTTTTCAACAAATTTCTCAAGTGGAGTGTCGTCGGAAAGGTAATGATAGTGGCTTTCCACAAAAAAAACTTTTTAAGGCATTAAACTGTCGTTTGATTTGAGTTTTTTCAACAGTTTCAAATTTAATCTGCTTTTTCATGTATTCAGTATTAGACAGTATTAGTTCTTTGTTTATTGTTCATCGACACGTATAGTCAGATTACTCACGGATATTGGTGATTTCTAAACGTTTAGTCAGGTTACATCTGACTTAAAAGTATTTTTATATATTTTTTATATTGCATTCTTTCTATTTCTTCTAGGTTTTTTGATTAAAGATATTTTTTAAGGCTTTTTCTCTGTTGTGCTTTTGCACACAGTGAATTATGCCTCCGGTTCTCGGCTGTCATTCGAATGTGAAGGCCGACTCTACCGGTAACTGTGGCAAATGTAATTGATTAATTCATTTACTGTGCATCTGCATATCGAAGCCAGCAAATGAAATTCAAATTTCTAGGAACGTGCTCATAATTTGTAACAGGTGTTTAAATGATTTTGCCACGCTCTCGACTTCAAGTGCCTCTCACCTGCTGACCCCTAAATCATTTGTCAATACTAAAAACTCCAAATCTCATACTTCTAAGAATTCTTCAACAAGCTTACCTCAACAACGCTCAATTTTCGAATTCAGGAGTTCTGCTCCTGCTGGTGATAAATCGCAAGAGATGTTGTCATTACTACATGATATCAAATCCTCGATTTCTGACCATCGCAAGGAAACGAAAACTTATGCTTCTGTTTTATCTGAGATTAAGACAGCTACTTCTAAATCTAATACGATTAACAGACCTTTTTTTCTAAAATCGCTTCAGGTGCTACTTCGTTAAATAATCTTTCTAGCTTCTAAGCGTCAGCGTGAGGATACGTCTGTCGTTTCCAATAAGACTTCATTAGCTAATCGTAAGCTCACGGCTGATACGAAAGCCGGTTCGAGTCATGGTCTTGGTAGCCCCGTCAGACTGTCCGATAGAAACACCCATAAGTCCTTGGTGAGTGATTTCACTAAGGCTGTCTATATCTCACGTCAAATTGTTGAACCATCTTTTTGGCCATCCCCCGTGATGATTGGTGAATTCGTTGATAGACGCAAGACATCTAGTGTTAGTGATTTCTTACCAAAGACTTCGACTCTATCTCCAGCGCTGAATTCAGAGTCAATTGCAATGAATCAAGAAATTCTTTATCCCTCTAAGGATGTATTTCATACTCCGATGGACACTTTAGGTCACTTTAATCTTTACTATCAGAACGTTCGCGGACTTGGGACGAAAAGTAGTGAATTTCTTACAGCGACTTCCAATTGTGTTCACGATGTTATCGCCTTAACTGAGACTTCTCTTCATCCATCCGTTTTCGACAGCGAATTGTTCAATACATCGAATTTTACTGTTTACAGAGACGACAGATCCGAACTTAATAGCATTCACAAGAGGTTCGGGGGAGTTTTAATTGCTGTGCGATCTTCGATTAAAAGTGAAATTATAAATGTTCAGAAACTGACAACGTTGAAATGATTTTGACTAGACTGAAATGTCATATTGCAAGAATTCTACCCATTCTACCAGACCCGATGAACGCAACGTTACTGCATGTCAATTTTGTCCCTTTTATATTGCAAGGGGACAAATTTGACAGTCAACCTGGCTGCGTTCATCGGGTCTGGTAGTACAGATATTATATGCTGCTTGTATATACCGTCGCAATCTAAAGTCAACGTTTACGACGAATATGTCGCGGCTTTAACCAAAGTCTTCGCCTTCATCGATTTGAGTCCTTCTGATGAATTTTGTACTCTTATCTGGGTGATTTCAATTTAAGAAACATTAAATGGGTTTCGGACCTAAGCAGGAATATCGACGAATGGATTCATGGTAACAGAATCCTATCGAATGCGAACCTAACTTTAGACATGGTGACTATGACGGACTGAACGATTATTTGAATTCGGTCGATTGGTCAGTAGTAAAAACTCAATCATCTAATGTTGATGATGTTGTTGACTCGTTCTATAATATTCTATCGATTGGTTTTGATAAATTCATTCCATTGAGGCGATGATTTCAGATGTGTGACCCACCTTGGTTTAGCAAGCGTCTTAAGAAACTTAAAAACAGGACCAGCTCATAAAGCTCATAAAAGGTACCGTCCCAGCGTTTGTACTTCCAGTGAAACAGCTCTAAGGTTACCCTTCTTGTCCATCAGTAACGAATTCAGAACCCTCCAAAGCGAGTCCTATGACAAATACATAAAAAAGACAGAAGAATTGTTGAAGTCCGATGCGTCCAAGTTCTGGTTTTATGTGAAGTAAAGGAAAAAGACATCTGGTTCTCCTTCAATGATGTATCGTGCTGAAGTAAAAAGCAATACTCCTAATGAAAAGCGTTTATTCTCCAGATACTGCTAACGTCTCTTCATCTTCTTCTAACGTTGAAAAGTGTCTGAATCTCGGATCAATAAAGCTGAACATTGATGAAGTTCTGACGCATCTGCAGAGCGTTGATACATCCAAAGGTGATGGACCAGACAAGGTTTCGCCTCTGTTCTTAAATGAATGCGCTTAAAATTTAGCGACTCCACTTCTTCAATCTGTCACTGTCAACTGGAACTTTTCCCACTCGTAGGAAGACTTCATATATCACTCCGATTTTTAAGAATGGTGCAAGAGAGAACGTAGGGAACTATCGAGGAATAGCGATTTTACCCACGTTTGGCAAGTTGTTTGAGTCGATTGTAAGTGAGATCTTGATAGTAGAATGTAGAAATATCATTTCTAAACCTCAACACGGATTCATTAAACGTAGGTCTACCTCAACCAATCTAATTGAGTTTGTGAGCCATGCTCTACAAGTGATGGAGTCAAAAGCGCAGCTAGATGTTATATACACTGATTTTGCAAAAGCCTTTGATAGAGTAAAGCATTCGATACTCATTCATAAATTGTATCTTATGGGATTTCATTCTAGTCTTCTAAGATGGATTACCTCATTCCTGATGGGCAGGAGACAATATGTCAAAATGTCTGGATGGACGTCGCGCACGTTCCATGTATCATCGGGAGTTCCCCAGGGTAGCCTCCTCGGCCCACTGTTATATATTATTTATGTTTTAGTTCGCTTAAACGCGTTGAAGTTATTCGCGATTTGGGCGTTTTAATGGATACGAAATTAACATTTTCCAGTCACGTTCAGAATATTATCGCAAGCTCGTATTCTATGCTTGGATTTCTGAGGAGGATTTGCAAGGACTTTCGCGACATGAATGCCCTCAAAAGTGTCTATTTCGCTCATGTTCGCTCGTATCTCGAATACGTTTCTGTAGTGTGGCATCCATATCATGAAACTTACATTGACAAAATTGAGTCCATTCAAAAGAAGTTTTTAATTTATGCTTTAAGACGAACAGTTTCCCGCGACGAAAACTATAGACTTCCGCCTTATGTAAGTCGATTGGTTTGGAGGTCTTAGCAAGACGCCGTATAAACGCTTGGGCTTTCTTCGCTTTTGACCTATTGATTGAGTATGCCCTTGTATGCTCCGGCACTATTGCCAAAGTTTAGAGTCAATCAACCTGCAAGGTTTTTACAGCTGACCGTCAATCGTAAGTCTCAGCATCTTTTGGTTCAAAGTCACAGGACCGACTAGTTGCCATAGTATGTATGCAATTCAACATGTTTGCGGAATTATACGACAGTTCGTAAAAAGGTAAAAGCCAAGCAGATCCAAATCAAACTTAATGGAGTAAATAGACTCACTTGAAAGCGAAAGCTCATTTGCCAATGTAAATTGGTTTAACTGTTCCAATATAAATTGGTTCTCACTCGACCAATCCTAGTCGGTTTGGTTTGTACTCTAATCAAAGCCTAATTGGCCTCTGCTCACGCAGTCTACGTGACCTGGAAACGTCACAAAAAAACTAACTTTTTTTTCAGGTGGAACCAGGTAAATTGGTACTGACCCACTCCGCTGGAGAGGCGCAGATTAGCTTTCACTGCAACGTCGACACATGTATGTATGTATGTATATTTATTTGATTAGCTGTGCTACAGTATTTCTTTAAAATTTTAATTCTAAATTTTTTATGTCCTATTTAACTTTTTATACTCATATTATTTTATTTTCTTTTTAATTTCCGTCTTGTTTTTTTTATATATAATTTAGAGACGATCTCTTTAATCAAAATTCCAAGAATTGTATTAATTTTTTATTTATATTTGTTTGCATGTAAAATGTAAGTAGTCAGGATTATTTGACGAAATAAATAAATAAAAATAAAAAGAAATAAAATTATTATGCCGAGGTCGGTTTTGACAGTGACTCTTTTCAGTAATTCGCTTTCGACAGAATAGGGAAATCACACTTTATCCCAGCTATGTGAGGATGACATCACTGCACACTTCTCTACATTGAGCAACATGTTATTTTGCCTACATCAATCTACAACTTTCGTCATATCCTCCTGGAACAGATCGCAATCGTAAGACTTAATAATCGATTTATACAGTTTGAGATCATCCGCAAAACCAGAACATGATGAAAGTGATTCTAGGAGGTCGTTTATGAACATGATAAATAAGAGTGGACCAAGAATCGACCCCTGGGGGACTCCGGATGTAGGTAAGGTGCTATTTGATCTAAAGCCGCCAATGACAACGAATTGAGACCTGTGACGTAAGTACGTTGAAAACCATCGGACTAGGCCATCTGAAAAACAGAAGGACTTTATTTTAATCAATAATTTGCTATGGTCGACGTTATCGAAAGCTTTCACAAAATCTGTGTACACTGTATCTACTTGACCACCCCCCACCATGGCATCTGCGACAAATGAGACATATTCCATAAGATTAGTCTGGGTTGACCGTTTTTTGAAAAAACCATGCTGAGAGTGATGAATACCGGTTTTTACCTGGTCGAAAAGCTTATTGAAAACAATTTTTTCAAATACCTTTGGTATAACACATAATATACTGATCGGTCTATAGTTTGCCACATTATTCTTATCACCTTCTTTAAAGATTGGCGACACATAACTGGTTTTCCATCTCGAATGAAGTTTACTCTCAACCAACGGCAGACTTAACGCTAGGGATAGATGCATGAAGAACATGATTGGAATATTATCAGGACTTGCAACTTTATTTTTATCAAATCCTTTCAGCGCTTCCTCAACTTCAGTTGGGGTAACTGTCATATCCAGTGATGTTTGGTGACTAAATGGGTCGCAAATAAATTCTTCATCTGGACATATGACAGGATTGTACACTGAGTTGAAGTATTTCGCAAATAAATTGCATACTGAAACACTGTCACAAACTTCTTCATTTATGTACTTCATGCTTTTTGGCAAAGAATTCGTTTTTCTCAATGATTTTGTGAAAGCAAAAAAACATTTCTTATTCGATTTAATCTTAGCTTCGCAGTCTTTCACGTAATTATCGAAACATTCTTTCCTTAACTGACTGGTGTTATTAATTACCGATCAAGTTTTATAACTGAAATCCTGTAGAAAAAAAAAGTCAATACCCTTATTATTTCTCCTGTATTTATCAGCAAAAGCACTGTAATACAACGATCAAATTAATTAAATTCATTCGGTGCGACGGGTGTTCCCATTTCTTGACCGGATGTTTCGGTGGACCTGTGTCGTTTGCTTAAACGTTCCCACATCGAAGAATACAGCCTCTTCTCCATCGATCGCTCAGCGTTTTCGTGTAATTACATGTAGGACAAAAATGAAATATTTTATTCACAAAATTAGCACAAATCAGCTTTCACGAGACTGTTTACCTTTCACCAACGAAATATTTACATTTCTTTCCGGCTGGTTCTCGATCATTTTTCTTTGTCACTTTCAATTCGATAAAATTTTCGAGTGCGTTGCAATCCGAATTTATTTTGTGGTATCACAGAAAACAGTATAACAAAAGCATAAGTTCTAAATCACAAGAAAAGCAAAGTTACCTTTGAGACGCATTGGACACAAGCACAACATTGACAGAATTGACGTTTAATTCTGCCAACATGATAACAAGAAAAATATTTCGATTTGCTGTCACTACTTTTTCCCAGGAAGCTGCGAGAAAAGTTAGTTTTTTCGCATTTCGCATTTATGTACTTAATTTTAGTTGAGGAGCTTTCTCAATCTTTTACGTCAAATGCAACAAACTTGAATCACGGGCGCGCGGTAGCGATGCGCCCGTGACGCAAGTCCTCATAAGATCAAAATATTAAGAAAAATTTTTTTCGTAGACTTCGGAACCATTATATACAGCTAAGTTTTGACTTTTTTCCCTTGCGTCGTTTGGGCGCCAGTCCATATAAAAGAACTTTTTGTATGTGTGCGTATGGGTCAAATATGAGCAAAATTTTTGGACTGTGTTAGGATGGAGATAGATGTTTGGCGGCAAAGGAAAAGTTGATGGGTTGGGTGTGTCAAGCTGACCAACAGATTGGCCGACGGTGGTGGACTTAGGGGGAAAATTAAATTTTTGTTTGAATTTTTTTTGGTTGGAGATAGATATTTGGCGTCAAAGGAAAAGCTGTTGGGTGACCAACAAAATGGCCGACGGTGGTATGGAACGAATTTAGGGGGAAAATTGATTTTTTTTTTACTTTTTTTTTTGTTGAAGGAAATTTTTTTCACTGCAAATTTTTTTCGCTGCAATTGGGGTGACGCTTACAGCTTTCAAACGCAAAAAACTTTTTTGGAATGTTTTGATTTTTGATTAAAAAAATGCGTCACAAATGCCGGACCGGCCAGTGTTACATTTTTTCTGTTCTTTCAGCTTTCACAACGCAAAAATTTGACTTTGGCGTATTTTTGTACAGTAAATCAAATTTTTGCGTATGAAAGCTGAAAGCGTAGAAAAGTTATTACATAGTGGGTTCGGCATTTGTGACGCATTTTTTAAACAAAAATGAAAACTTCCAAAATTTTTTTTTCCGTTTCAAAGCTGTAAGCGTCACCCCAATTGATATGAGTTGTTTTGGAAGAAGGAACGAGGACTTGCGTCACTTCAAATATTCTATGTCAGAAATAAACAGAATATTCACATAAAATTACGTTACTTTCGGAATAAAAAAAATACAATTGTGAAACAATTGTTGGCTACTAAGAGGAAAACTAATAACTGTGGAATTACGAAAAATTACGATAAAAATATTTTTATAAAATACGTACTTCTAAAAATAGTCGTTCCCGCGGTTTTTCCTCAGAAGTTTCCGGAAAAATGACTAAACTCGAATTTTCTCGATATATTCTCTTATTTTTCTTTTTATCTTATTCAAAAACAATTGGTATGTTCTTATCTTCTATAATTTGTTGCTTTTGGAAAGTTTGAAACTCAAGCATAACAACTAACCCGTGGGTTGTCTTCACTCCCGAATTTTTGCATAAGTGAGCCTCGCGTTGCACTTTCAATGGTAATTTGATGAGTATAGACGCCTCTGGAAGTGATCCTGGAGTCAATCCACAATAGACTAAACGTGACATGAATGAATGAATTTTCGGGTGGTCTAGAGTCCAACGACTGCCGCCCTGAGAATTGACTTTGGAGCGAAAAAATTCTTCTGGAGAATATAAAGCCAAATGTACCTGACGTTTAAAGTTATGCTGTCTCCTCATAAAAAATCAACTTTCCGTCCACCCGATATTGATGAAATAGCAACACAAACGATTTCACACTTTCTGATATAATCCGTATAATATATCCAAATTACGTGAGGTGTATTTTTGAACAGCGCTTCGCACTGAGGTCGCAGTTCAAATGACGTCGACTGTATCTTTTTTGGTCGCGATGATGATGCAACAGCGATAGTTCCAATAGGACACAATCCAGGTATTGTTTCGACTTCTTTCGCTTGGGCAGATGATCGACAGATCGACAGAGAAATGGTGCAAATAGTTTGATAGTATCTGTGGCTAATACTGACAACTTCGAAATTAACAATTTCTTAAGCACAAGTCCTGACGAAATTGAAGATGATGCTTCACTTATAACACTTGACAATCAAGACAGTTCTCTTGAGAAACGAAATGAGACGCTCAATTCTCGAATTAACAGTATCAAGTCAGCTCAGTCGGTTAATCCTTCCTCAAATTCGATGCCTACCAACATTCGCCTTGGAAGTGAACAAATCATGTCATTGAGGAAACTGAGGATGTATTACCAGAACGTGCGAGGACTTCGAGGAAAAACGGCAGACGTTATCGTTCTTTTGTGTTCTTTTGTGTTCTTTTCATACACAACGGCAATAAACCAGTTGAAGAACATACAACAGAAGCAAAAATTTTTCTATGTTTCTATGTATGAGTGCACCAGCTGGTCTATCAACAGAAACGAAACTATGAGCAAAATATAAGTTTTCTAATTGTAAGAAAGCAGTCTTCCCCCTTGTTAAAACTGATATTTATCACTATCCTATTGACATTGAATTCGGGGTGGGATGTGATGATGAAGTTATTTTCAATCCGGCCGAGCATGAGTATAATTTTAAGAAGGCAAATTATGGCGAGTTAAATCAGTACCTTATGTCGGTTGACTGGGATGAGCTTGTGGTTAGTTGTGTATGTGTAGATATTGATGTTGCTGTTGATTGTTTTTACGTCGTCTTGATGGAAGGTTTCAAGCAATTTGTCCCACTGAAATGTAAATCTTCCAGTCCCTATCCGCCTTGGTACAGCCGTAACCTGCTGAACTTAAAAAATCGGATGAGTCGAGCGCACAAGGTCTTTAAGAGTACGGGTGAACACTATGTCCGTTATTGTGCATTGAGGAGTCAGTTCGAAGATGCCCAGAGATCTTTCTAAGCTATGGACTTACGTTAATACGATGAAGAAGACGATCGGTTATCCTAGTTGTATGAAGCTTGGTGATGTCAAGACAACAGATGTGCAAGCGAAGAGTGAACTTTTCGCTAAGTACTTTAAAAGTGTGTTTGTCGAAGTTTGTCGAATTGACAATGGAATTGACACAACAAAGGGCGATGGACCTGACAATGTGTCTCCTTTGTTTCTGAGAGAATGTTCTGTCGCCTTAAGTGCGCCTCTGTTCCACATTTTTAACCTGTCACTCACTAGTAGATTTCCAGCGCGGTGGACGGAATCTTATGTCGTCCCTGTCTTTAAGAGTGCGTCCAGATCTAATGTTGAGTGTTACAGAGGAGTGGCGATTCTTCCGACTATTGGGAAGTTGTTTGAATCGATGGTGTGCGAAGTGCTTACCGAAAAATTTGATCAGTTCACCAGCATAGATTCAAGAAGGGTAGGTCAGTGAGCACAAATTTGATCGATTTTGTTAGCGAAGTGATTAGCGTCATAGAAAAGGGTTATCAAGTCGATGTTGTTTACTCTGACGTAGCCAAGGCTTTTGACCAAGTTCGACACAGTATGCTGATGAGAAAGTTGTGTGAGCTAGGTGTGCATTCATCGTTACTGCAATGGATTCAGTCTTATTTGAGCGGTCGTAGCCAGTATGTTAAGTTGATGGGTTGGAGATCACAGTCGTTCCATACTACCTCAGGCGTCCCGCAAAGAAGTCACCTCGGCCCCCTGTTGTTTCTAATTTACTTTAATGACGTTGTTACAATTTTCAAAACGGTCAAGTGTTCATTGTATGCAGATGACTTGAAGATGTACAGCAAGGTGACCTCCTTGCGTGACTGCATTGCGATGCAGCGTGATTTGGATGCGCTCGAAATTTGGTGTCGAGATAACGCTTTGTCGCTGAATATTGCTAAGTGTAATGTTATGTCGTTTTTTCGTAAACGTGACCCAATGCTATTTGTGTACTCAATTCGTGCCGTTACTCTTGAGAGGATCGTGGAGAAGAAAGATCTGGGGGTGTTCTTCATCCAAGACATGAGCTTCAACAAACATGTAGAGTACATTGTTGCCAGGGCGTATTCGATGCTTTGTCAAGAGGATCTGTAAAGATTTTGGGAATGTTGATGCCTTTAGAAGTATATATCTGGCTCACGTCCGGGCGCACTTGGAGTACGCTTCTCTCGTTTGGTCGCCCTATTATCAGGTGCACTGCAACAAGATTGAGTCCATTCAGAAGAAGTTTCTGATGTATGCACTTAGACGCACGGTAAAGAGAGACGAAAATTACCGGCTTCCGCCTTATGACGACAGGTGCCGATCTATTGGTCTCGAAAGTCTTTCGCGTGGAAGACTGAATTTGTGTTCAGTTTTCGTTTTTGACGTTTTGAGAGGTCGCGTTGATGCGCCTTCCATAGCGGCAAAGTTAACAGTGAACGTGCCTATCATGCCTTTGAGGAGTGACCGTTTCTTTCTTGTGGATCCACATCGTACGTATTACGGGTCGTTCGAACCAGTAAATAATATGGCGAGGACTTTCAATATGTTCGCTCACCTCTATGACCCTGTTACAAATTCCGATCGCAGGTCAGATCGGCGATTCTCACTGATGAAACTATGAGCAGGCACGGTTTCAGGATCCAGCCAAATTGACATGAATTTTTGCTTAGAATTTTTGTCAGTGATCTGTAATCGGACTTTTCTTTTTTGTTTTCGGAATCTGGCGAACTGCACAATTACAATGCACACGGCGCGGCACGGCATGCCATGTATACATTATAGGCGGATGGAAGCAAAGAGTGGTTTGGGCTTCGACGGGTCGACTGGGCCGCGTAATCACTTCCGGATTTGCTTCCAGTAATGACAACTTTGATGAAAAGCCAGTTAGTTATTTGTAACCATTGGCTAAATAAATAAATAAATAAAAACTTTCATTGAAAAGTAAATTATAAATTATTTTCTTTTTCAAAAATATTATCTAATAAAATGGATTTAACATAACTTCCAGATTTAGCTTTTGTTTTGCGAAATTGAGTACTGAAAACTCGTTCCGAAAACGGTTGAAATAACGGACTGCGTTTTTGAACTGATGACGCCGGTGTCTCAAATTCTTCGATCGCTTCGTCTTCGAGCATTGATTCGAGAGCAAATTGTTCTGGACCAGGTGGTGATACCTTCTATTGTTTCGACATTTGTGAATAAAAAAAAACAGAACATTCGTTATTAAAATGCCAAAAGACCTATTAGAAAAATAATGTAGCTGATCAAATTACAAAGCACGAGCTTCACGTTCAATGTTGACTTTGAAAATGTGCGAGGAATAAAAAATCAATACCGACTTGTCGTATCCCATACCCGACATGCGACCAACTATCGCATCCGTTATACCCACGCGGGCACACAGGCCTCGCGAACAGGTAACCTCGATAAGAAGTTGAATAGCTTATCGAGGAATGCCAAATAAACAAAATAAAATAAAACTCGATTCCATTGCACAATATATAACAAACGAACAAATGCAGGTTACCGTAATGCTAACATGCATTAATGTTCATGATGTATACACACAAAATGTAATATATGGAACGATTGCAAACCATTGCGAATGGCACGTGCCATTTCGCATTATTATGAGAGTAGGTCATGAAATGTGTCTTCCAGTATGTCACACGGGTGTGGTGGGGCACAGGCTATTGCTTGTGGCCACAGTATCGAATGAAATTAAGAGTGTAGTCGAAGATAGCGAGCCGGTGCATTCGGTCAAAAAAGGGTTACGAATAGTCGAAGAAGAGATATCCGTGAACGGTCGAAATAAGTTAGCAAGTTGAAACCTCCCTTAACTTAGTTGCACGGTCGAACCAAAAGTAGATAAGTCATTACCTGATTAAGTTAACCGCATATATATATATATATATAACTTCGAGTGTACTTCCTATATTTGTGATAGTTATATATTGTTGTTGTATCGTATAGTATGAGTCATCTCTTCCAATTCTAGAAGTGACTAAATCCCGGGATTTTTTTCCCTAAAACCCTCAAACACGTATTCTCCAAAATTTTATTCCCCACAACTGTGCATTTGGAAGCAACTTTCTAACTGCCATAATTCTACGGATATGGGTCATCCAGAATTGGTCATATACAAGGATTTGGCAATTTTTCCATAAAACCCCGAAACAAGTGTTCCCTAAAATTGTATTCTTTACAACTTTGCCTTCGGAGGCAACATTCATAGTTCTAGAGATACCGGTCATCCCGTTCAATTCTAGAAGTGGTCATATTCTAGGATTAGACGATTTTTCAGCAAAAACCCTGAAACACTTGCTCTCTAAAATTTTATTCTCCACAACCTTGCGTTTGACAGTAAATGTCCATTTTGCATAGTTGAACAAATATAGACGAAAAACCATCTTCTTTCGTATATGGCCAAGAAACTCAATTTCGTCCCAGATCACTGACCCGATTTCCACAAAAATGATTTTCCCAATTTTGTAAGATGAAATGCTTTTATTTCACACCGAAAATAACAATATCCGTGCGATACTTGCTGATATATTTGTGAAAAAGTTTCACCGTCCATCGAAAAACAATGTTTTTGTCACTTTTTTGTCCACAGCTCCGGAACCACTTAATCGATTTTGCTCATCTTTGAACTTGAATCATGGGACGTATGTAACTTTTCAGGGAAAAACAGATTAGGGTTGGTCGGTGCAGCAGTTTAGCAAAAAATGACGGGACTGACATATGGACAGACAGACGGACGGACAAACTGACATTTTTTTTCGCTGATTCGTTATTTTTAGACGATGTTAAATACCCCCTCACTCCCGCCTTGATCTACCCCATGTATTTATTTATTTATTTATTTATTGAATTTTTATAGATAAACAAACAGGCCGATGGCCCAATAACATGTTCATCTTAGATATTTACATTAAATAAAGTTTAAATATTTACATTACAAATTAAATCAAAAGTTAAATCAAAAATTAAAATCAGAAATTCAATCAGAAATATAGCTAAGACAAGGTTAGTACTCAAAAAAATTTCTTATTCGTTTTTTAAAAACTGAAATTCTACTATCAAATATATTCACCGTAGAAAAGTAAAAGTCATGGTTTTTTTGGATTCTATTTATAGGTGCATTGGCTTCATCATTTGTTGATATCTTAGGTAGATAGAATACTTGATTCCGATGGTCATTCACTTGGTTATTAGTGATTTGGAACTGATTACGTCTAGTGATCCTGATCGGTCTATGATACGATAAGCGTTGCTTTAACGATTTTGAATCAATAAAGTTATGTATGATTTTGAAAAGTGTGATTTCATCGTTTTCCAGCCGCCTGGATTCCAAAGAGTGCATTTTAAGATTTTGCAATCGTACATCATAATGAGGACGTGGATGTTCCAAATTGAATTTATAATAAAACATTCTTGTAAATTTCTTTTGAATTCTTTCAATTCGGTCAATAGCGTTGTTATATTGTGGACTCCAGACCGATGAGCAATATTCTAAACGATTTCGAGCGAGTGCGTTGTAAAGTGACAGTAGACTTGACTTACGACGGAAGTATTTGCCACAACGGAAAATGAACCCAAGCATTTGTAAAGATTTCCTGCAGATCATCTCGACATGTTCGGTGAACGATAATTTGTCGTCTATAATAACTCCGAGATCCTTGATAGATGAAACTCTATCAATTATCACATTATCCAGACCATAATCGAAAATTATCTTGTCGATACTGTGAGTAAGTGATAAAACGGCACATTTCTTAAGATTCAGTAACATTTTGTTTTCAATACCACCTCGCTATTTTATCCAAATCGTCTTGGAGCATTTCACAATCATATTTATTCTTGACAGATTTATATAATTTGAGGTCATCCGCGAATCCGTAACAAGATGATAGCGAAGATAAAAGGTCGTTAATAAAAAGTATGAACAAAAATGGACCCAGTATTGAACCTTGAGGCACTCCGGATGTTGGCACTATTCTTTCTGACTTTGAACCACCGATGACTACAAATTGCGACCTATCACTCAAATATGACCTGAACCATAGCAGCAAATTCTCGCTGAAACCAAAAGTTACCAGTTTTTTGATTAATTCATTGTGATCCACTTTATCGAAAGCTTTAGTGAAATCCGTATATATTGTGTCAACCTGACCACCATTCACAATTTCATACGCCACTGTTGACACATAGTCCATCAGGTTGGATTGAGTTGATCTACCAGCAAAAAAGCCGTGTTGAGATTGATCGATCATATCTTTCACGGATTCAAACAACACGTTGAATACAAGTCGCTCGAAAATTTTGGAAACGGCGCACATTATCGACACAGATCTGTAATTGGATATGTCGTCCTTGTCGCCCTGCTTAAAGATTGGAGACACAAAACTGATTTTCCATTTCGACGGGAACTTATTTTCAGTCAGGGATTTATTGAATAATATACTTAAAGGTAAACTGAGGACTTCGATAAGTTCACAAAGAATAACATTGGAATATAGTCCGGACTCGAAACTTTATTCACATTGAACGTTTTTAAAACTCCCTCAACCTGCGCTGGCATAAGCTTTTCAGCAAAAACCTGCGGTATCGACTGTTGTTGGTTAATAAAAGGATCATAGATGGGCCGATCATCTTCATGTTCATGACTCACATCATTATAGACAGATTCGAAAAACCTAGCAAACAAATTGCATATCGAAGACCTCTCACTAGCAGCCACATCACCCAACTTCATGCTACTTGGGAGAGAATTAGTCTTTTTTAAAGATTTGGTGAATGCAAAGAAGCATTTCGAGTTGGTTTTAATTTTGTCCTCACAATCACTAACGTAATTATTAAAACACTTCTTTATTTCAGTCTTTACTTTATTACGAAGATTTGAGAATTTGATCTTAAGCAACTCTTTCTTCGCTGGACGTTTTTCCTTTTCATAACTGCACTTAGCATTGAACTTATCCCTTATCAACGAAATCAAGTCCGGCGTATAGAAAACTGGGTAGTTTCTTACAGTAATCCTAGTCTTAGGAATCGAATTTATAAATGGTTCAAGAATTTCATAAAAACGATTGACTGCATTGTCAATATCTCTCCCATCCAACTCACTAGCCCAATCCATTAAAGAAAGTTCCTGATTCAATCGAACATAATCTGCTTTGAAAAAATTAGTCTTCGGCAATCTCTTCTCCTCTAGGTATTTCAAAGGTGACATATCTGTATCTATTATAATTGCCGGATGATGATCATATTCAGGAACTAGTGGATTTGGCGATCTCGAAATTACAATCTTTTGAGGATCTAAGTTTGAAATGCACAAATCTAATGTTCTATTAATTTTATTCCGAGTGACATTGTACTGCGTAAGATTACAAAATATAATCAAATCCATTAGGGCAGATGGTATGCTGCCTCTTAAGCCCGTCGCCTTATACGATTTGTCATTCGAATCAAAAGACCATGTGATGCTATCATTCAAATTATAGTCCCCTGTCAAGACGAAGGAATCGTTCAGTCCACAACTCATGACTATCTCGCTTAGCTTATCAAAATGCATCATATAATCGTCTAATTTACTATCCAACTCCATATACTTTACATTAAAGAATGTTTTAGACCCATCCAAATGCTCAACAGAGACCCAGACATCTCCTTTCACCATTTCCCACTCATTCATACGCCTCGAACAAAGTTCCTTTCTCACTGCAATCAAACAACCACCTCCATCCTTCTTATCAGATGACATTCCGTCTCGATCACTCCTATAGACAACGTATCTGTCATCAAATATTTCTGAGCTAAAAATTTTGACATTTAGCCATGTCTCACATAAAAGAATAACGTCGTAAAAATGTACAAGTAAGTTGGATCTAAAAAGCTTTGTTTTAGATTTAAGGCCTCTAGTATTCTGGTAATAATATTTCAAATTCATCTTGAGGATTATTTGGTTTATTATTAAATAGATTATTGAATTTACAATTGAAATTCACGCAATCAATACTTAGCAATAAATAATTCGGTTTTTACGTTTCGGTCTTACGTTTAATGCTAAGTTTCGAATATGAATTTTCAATTATCGTTGAAATTTTTGTATTTTTGATAAATTAGTGGCAAACAAAATAGGCTGGTGGTGTATGCATATATGATCTTTGGTCTTATGTTTGGTTTTTGGTTCTGCTTACCACTCACCTTTGTGTTTGAAAAATTGAATAATCGTCTGATCTTACGTTTTCGTGTATTACATAGAAAAAGTGTAATGAGCGTATTATATTTGGTTTTACGTTTGGTTTTTAGTTTTTTTATGCTCCACTCTTTCAATAGTAAGTTGGTTTTAAGCAATTGGTTTTACGTCTTGAAAAGTTTCGATAGTTAGTTGGTTTTAAATAATTTGTTTTATGTTTTAAAAAAGTTTAGTTTTGTTTATAAATTATGAAATTTTAAAAGACAAATTAAATGATAAATTTATTAT
>CM055403.1:93274078-93289897 GCA_029228625.1 Pseudolycoriella hygida
TCTCTCCAAATTCCTAAAAGAGCCTGAAATTTAAAAAGAAATTTCCAAAAAAAAAGTTTGTGGAAAAAATTAAAAACAAATTTTTTCACAAAAAACATTTTTTTTTGTACTAGGGCCTATCTTAGAACTGATCCAGAGCACTTAGGAGATCCAGAGCACTTCCATGCAAAAAAATTCGCCTCTTTTTTCTCTACA
This sequence comes from Pseudolycoriella hygida, assembly GCA_029228625.1. Taxonomy (NCBI): domain Eukaryota; kingdom Metazoa; phylum Arthropoda; class Insecta; order Diptera; family Sciaridae; genus Pseudolycoriella; species Pseudolycoriella hygida. Next base: position 93,274,274 of record CM055403.1, read on the forward strand.
ACATTGCACAAAAAACCTCATCATTACAGAAATAGTCACGAAAAACGACCAAATATCGTGTAGGGTCGCGTAGTCATTGGGTGGTGAGTTTGGCCCACACTAAGGACACTACAGCCCGAACGACTAAAAAGATTTTCTATAATTTAATTTTCGCGACTTTCTGATGTCCATATCTTTTATTTGAAACCTTCCATAGCGAGTTCCGTTCTAATTTCACAGATATATAAGTGAAAAAGTTCCACCAACCTTTAAAAGCCAGGGTTTTGACCACTTTTTCGACCGTAACTTCGAAAGTTTTCAATTTGTTTTGCCCAAATTAAATCCCTAATCAATTTTTAGATTATCTTTCAGGAAAAAAAAAGATTTTGAAAAACGGATAAGATTTACCAGATTTATGTAGAGAAAACACGTTGGGCCCTAGTTGAGATTTAGTTTTAGTGCCCTGGCTAAATCCAAAAGATCAAAAGCTCCATAAATGTCAGTCATACTCAGGCCTTTTAAAATTATGAAAATCTGAAAAGATTTACTCAAGTTATGTACAAAAAACAAAAAACCACTAAAACGGCCTATCTCATCGGCCCTTGGCCCGACAGTGCACAGATTAAATCCCAAAATAGTTATTTATGCACCACGTACTACACGTCGGTCATATTGTGCGAGATTGGTGAAATATATACATCAATAGAGCACATATGACCTACATGTAGTACATGTTGGATATATAATTTTATGTATCTTTCGCACAAAAAGCCATTTCGAGCACAAAACACTCTTCAGTTTTTTTGAATTGAACTTGAACATTTCATGAAGCAACCATTGAAAAACGTCAACTGGACTAGTCGACTTCGAATTTTGATCAAAAAACGTAAAATTAAGTCTAGTTTTCACAGAGGCGCCGACTTTCATTTATTTTACTGGGGGCTGGTCTAATAGAATTTTTTAGCGTACCGTAAAGTCGGCTAACTTCGTCCGGTTTTCGCTGTTTTTAGTGTATTTTTGCATTTTTAAGACTGCTAAAAAATTTAATCGTAACGAAATGACGATAACAGACCCGATTCTGAAAGCATGAACCTTTCAACTAAACTTAAAATGTGCCATTTTGTATGGAACTTTTTAAAACCTATGAACACACGTGGCCACTCATTTTTAGCAAGTGACTCTAACCTGTCGCACCTTTTTTATAAATGAATGTATTCAAGCTTTCAAAATCGAAACTGCTATCGTCATTTCGTTTCGATTTCAATTTTTCATAGCAGTCTTGAAAATGCAAAAATACACCAAAAACAGCGAAAAAGCGGTCAAAGTTAGGGTACCCGGTCAAAATTAGCCGACTTTAGGGTAACCCACATGTGGGTAACACCTATATGCTCGTATTTCCATTTGTCAGTTTTTTGTCTCTAGATTTGCAAAAAACTAGAGGGGACAGGGAGGAGGTATTACGCATGTATCGACTCCTAGAACATCTAGAGTGCTCAACCTTATGACATTCGATAGCTCTCCGACTTTAGATCTGCTAAAGTGCAGGAAAGGGGAACAGACCTACGCAGTTCGATAGTTCTTTATCATGAAATTTGTCGAAATATTTTCGTTATGATTAGAATGTGTACTCTGTTCCCTATAACGCTCCCCCTCTCGGCATCCCTCGGTGGCACCAGCGAGAACCCATTTTCGGAACCCCTTGTTGGCACCATTTGCGGGTGTTTAAGAAAATATGAACCTTCGAAGTTTTGATTCCGAATGCGACACTGTGCTTTTATTATATTTTACTTGGGAAGTTACTTTCTCGTACGGGATATGCTAAGACGACTAGGTCTTATTGGGACTGCCTCGATTCGTTTTTTAGGTAATCCGAAGATTTTGCAATATTACCATAGGTGAAATTTTTTGATTTTAGGGTTCGTTGTAAGTAAGAAGTTTAGTAAAGCGAGTATAGCGCCGCAGGCGAAAATTTTTAAGATCTTTGCTAGTTATTAAATTAAATCTTAATATTCACTTGAGCGCTGCAGGTCAAGATGTAAATATGTATCTTCTAATTCTCATCTGGTTTTCAATGATCAAAAAGTATTTAAGTAGTAACGTTGTTCGTGACTCTGTCAGTAATAGTCCAAATGAGAAAGAACAACACCAAGTCGAAACCCCAATCGTATACAGGAGCTTACAATATAATGACTTATGTTCATAACCTCAGAGCCATTAAATACAACCAGATTAAGAAATCAGCAATAGCTTTACATGTTTGGAGTAATGATCCGCCTCATACAGACATAACAAGGCAAAATTTGTCCTTAATCAAACACGTTAGACAGAGAGTTCAATTAGACGCATATGGGAAAGTTTGTATATGAAAAAACATAAAGATAAATTGATGAATGTAGAAAACCTAATAATAATTCAACGGACCTTGAATGTTCGGATAAATTCGATTTGCTAACAATTAAAACAAAAATAATTCGGTTATGCATCTTCTTACACACGTATGATATACCTTATCAAGAGATAGAATTTTTGTATAATTTCAGTCGTATTTTAGCTGATGATGGTATGACACCGCAAAATAAAATAGTTGAAGTGTAAAACCAAACAAAGGAGTTTCAATTAATACGAAGCGGGAGAAGTATTTATGATTTAAATGGTTTTATGGTTTTATTCGTTCAATAATTAAACAAAATTTGACTCATGTTCTATTAACATTGGAAAAATTTTACGTAAAAACTTGCCTGATCTCAAGATTGGGTTCAAACCTACGAACACGAACCGATCGATATTTTCAAAGCTGAAGCAGAAGACGAAAAAAGAACACTTGTATGACGTTTTGTATAATATCCCGTGCTACGGAAATCGGTATACGTCAACAATTTGTGAACTGAATTACGTAGGTAACACAGGACATAGAGTAGAAGACAGTAGTGATCAGCATGTAAACGATATTAGGGAATTTAATGCTACAGGAGATTTGAGTGAAGCTACAGCATTAGTCCACCAATACCAAGACGCAGTTCATTTCCCAGATACAGATAACCTGTTGGTTTTAGCGGTGGAACACAACTATACTAAGAGAAAAGTGCTAGAGTCCTTACACATATTGACAAATATAATACGATGAACTTTAGAAAGGACGCAGATAACATAAGTGGTGTATACCAAGCTTTATTAAAATAGATTAAGTTCAATGATTTAAAGTTTGTAACTGTTTAGTGTTAGGGTGTCAATGCAATTAAAAAATTGCAGCCAGGTATTGTAATTACGCTGATGATGCGACAATAAAGGTCGTGAAACGTTCGTTTTGATTACAATCAAGTTGTATTTATTTTGACCGATAAATCGAGTAAATCGTCTATCATTTTTTACAGTGTATAAAATCATCGAAAATTCGATAACAATATTAATATTCCATGTTTGGATGCATATTAAGTGAATTTCACCTAAAAATCGATAAGTCTAGAAGAAAGATGTTAAATACGAAGCAATACAAAACAGTCGTTCCCGTGGATAGTTGCACGGGAAAGAATGTTCTCTATCACCTCGCATTTATTATTTTCCTATCACACTTATGGATGTTTAGGGGAAACTCCCTTGATATGTACCCCAACTTTAAATAATAATATCTGAAAAGCCCCAGATGTGATTAATATTCTATTATTCAAGAAAAACACAGTAGAATATCGCACTTTTTTCGGTTTCGGGTTTGACTTTTTATATTGGATCGGGTTCGGGTTTGAGTTTACATTTTGGATCGGGCTCGGTTCTCTTCAAGTATTAATTTTGGTTTGTGGATCGGGTTCGGGTCGGGTTTGATTTTTGATACTGGATCGGGTTCGGTTCGGGTCGGGTTTGAAATTATTTTTTTAGATCGGATTCGGATCGGGCCGCGTTTGAATTTTTATTTTGGTTCGGGTTCGGATTCGGTTCGGGTCCCATTTGGAAAAAAGGGTCGACCCGCACACTACTAATCTACACCTATGTAGGCACTTCCTGAACCGGACAAGAATTGCGTCAGAATTAATTTCACCGTGTTTCCTATGTATCCATTCGGAATGAGCCTATGGGTTCATCTATGTGCCCTCATTTTTGGTCAGTCTGTGGCATTCGCTGTCTTTCAGCGTCGTATCGGCTATAACAATACAGCTTCCAGTGAGATTGTTCGGTATGCCTTGAAAAAATGGAGTGGAGCAGAAAAATTCATTTCTTGTCCAAAAATGAATCTCATGCTATGAATTAGTTATAGTGTGATGACAGTTTCAGGCAACCTGTTTTAAGGACCGGCGGACCTATGTACATATTTGGTTCGGCAGACCCGCGATGTTTGGGACTTCCAGACCGTTTTCAAAAAGTGGCTTTTTCCAACTTTGAATCGCTCTGGCTCCCGCCACAGGCCATTTTTTTAGACATTTGAAATTTTAAAGAATTCGTCTCAAAAACCTATACTAATGACACCAATTTTAGCTTTATCTGAAAAGTTTTTGGGAAGATATTGCAGAAAAGCGTTTTCACCGATTTTTTGCAGAGGTTGAGCTGCCCAAATAATTTAAAAAAAAAATTGTTCTGCAAGTTTCTCAGGACAGTCCAAGGAACCAATTAACATCGAATTCGGAGAAATCAAGGAGGTGTTGTAATTCAAGTTTCATTGAACCTGTTCGATGTTTTCGGAAATTCACTTTTAATCAACGCTTTATAACGGAGGTTTGCTTTTCTTTAGAGCACGCTATCACACTGTAAACGTCTTACCATAAAAAATCTCAGAATTCTATGTGGTTCAGGTTCACTATTTTTCAACACATGCGTCTCACGACATCAATTAATAATTTGTTTAAAATTATTGACTAGGCGTGATGGAGACTATTATGGGAAGAAATAAATTTCCTATTAGTCGTGAATTAAAACTTATTGACTTTTTGCTTACGTGATCTTATCGTTTTTTTGAGGTTATTTTTGTCTATGGCTGCGAATTTTCTTTCTAATAATAGATACTATTTTCACAACGTGCGCAGAGTGAAATAAAGTCTATGCCCACATTGTGCGAATAGCCTTATAATGGCTATTTTTATATTGTGCGAATAGCCATTTAAAGACCATTCACACATTGCACGAGTAACCAAATGATCCATATTAGCAAAAGTCTAGTTAATGACATTTCGTAAAAGAAAAGGTTTCTAAGCGTCGTTTTAGCCACCCAGCCAAATGATCCATATTAGCAAAAGTCTAGTTAATGACATTTTGTAAAAGGAAAAGCTCCCCACTTTTGTTAGCCACGTACGTTCTTGTGGGTTTCATTAAAGCGCAAATTCCCTAGTTTCGTCAGCCTCCTATATCTGTGATATATCGTATAAGGAAAAGTTTCTTAGCGTCGTTGGCCTTAGGAAAAACTTCCTAGTTCTGTTAGCCACGTGGGTTTTTGTGGCGTTTCATTAAAGCGCAAATTCTCTAGTTTTATCAGGCACCTAGTTTTGTGACATTTTGTAAAAGGAAAATCTCCCTATTTTTGTTGGCCACCTAGGTTTGATTAGCCATCTAGGTTTGAATTTGAATTTGAAAATGAAAGCTTCGATGTTAAGAGAGCGACTTTGATTTCAAATCTTTAAACTTTTGCTCACTTACTAAAAGGAAAAACCTTGCAAGCTCAATATAGTTTCAGTTTTCTACTTCATTACACATTATGACAATATGTTCTTCATTATAAACATATACAGCAAAATGCACTTTTCGCCGATGAGCGAATAGTCCTTAACGAGTACTTATACAATGAGCGAATAGTCCTTATATGGCTATTCCCAGTGTGAGAATATACTTTACTTCATTATGCGCACATTGAGCGAATAGACTTTATTTCACTATTTGCACAATGTGCGGAAAGCCTTTCTGTTAATAAAATGTATCAAATTTAAGAGGGAATTTGCGGAGTGTTCGACCAATTCGATGTTGATGAGTTGGAATCGTTGGGTTACCGCTAAAAATTTGTGGAACAACTTTTTGCTCAATAGACGCTGGTTTCGGCTGGGTGACCGTAGATATGTGCATATCACAGAGCAAGCAAATATAGAAAAAGTTGAATAAGTTCCGTAAAAATTGATCGAATATTTTGATCTTGTGATGCAATATGGTGGCCAACACGGCGCACAAAATGAATGCTAAGACGATTGATGAAAGGTAATGTTGTGGACATGACGATGGAATTTATGTCAAAAAATTACCCTTTTTCGAACAGTTCGGAATTCCTTGCACAGCGCTAGCCACATCAGTCTTCCGTTTCCGACAGTCAAAAAATAATAAAATGTCACCACCTATAGTCATAAAATTCTATGAAGAGCATCACAAAAATACCTTTATGAGTGACTACTTCAAAGCACGCAACCTCAATTTAAAAGATCTTGGCTATGCTACAGCCCAACGAATTGTCATAAACGACGCATTATCACCAAATAACGCCAGCATCTTTAAGAAAGCGATGCAATTGAAATTCCAAAAAGTACTGTCCTCTGTAAGCATCAGAAATGGATTCGTCTTCTGTAAGACAGGTGTTGGTTCACAAAACGTAAAATTGAATTCAATTGACCATCTTAATTCAATTAGTGGAGGAACTATAGAGATGACGAATGCTGAGGAGAATGAAGAACAAAAATAGCGATAACATCCAGGAAATTCGTTTACATACGTCGTTTGAAAAGCACCTATTAGTAAAAAACATTAAGTTAAGTTCACTGTTTCACTTTTCTCAACATAAAATTATTCAACATGTTATTAAATTGTGGTTACTAGGATCCATATATTTAATTATTTTTTTAAATGTTTTAGGTAAAACCGTACCATGTCTAAATAGCTGTTCTACATATTTACGAATTAGTAATGAATTATCGATATGCTCAATCCAGTCTCTAGTAAATGGTTGGCGGGTGGGATGCTGTTCTGAATGTTTATGAATAAAAGAAAAAGTGGCGCGAGCGCAGTGAGTATTCCTAAGGTTTTATTGAAAACTATCTTTAGCAACGAAAATTATTTAAATATTTGCCATCTAAACGTATCAAGTGTTAAGTCCAAAATTGATGAGCTGAGATACTTGTTTAGTGGAACAAATGCGCACGTTATCTCTTTCAGCGAAACATGGCTTAAAAGCTATAATTCCAACAAGTCTGTGCAGATCGAGGGATTTGATTTGCTGAGATCTGATAGAAAAAGGAGACGAAGTGGTGGGGTTGCACTGTACATCCGTGATTCTATCAGATTTAAAGTCATTGCGTCATCTATGTTAGACAAAAAAGGATTACCTGTCGCTAGTCAATTTAAGGCCGACTACTTGATTGTTGAGTTAATCTTTCCTGATGTTAAAATTCTTTTTTGTGTCTTTTACAAAGCCATAAAAACCCAAGAATTTGAAGTTGTCGAAAGAGTACTAGCCGTTCACGTTCCCAATTATGACCATGTCATTGTCTCAGGAGACTTTAATGAAAACCTATTGGACTCCACCTGTATAAATCGAGTTGAAGAATTTAAACGTCTCTTCCAACGTCATGAGCTTAAACTTTTGTCTAAAATGCCAACGCACTACCACACCCACGGAGCATCCCTGCTCGATCTGGTATTTGTGAAGAAAAGCGAAAATGTGTGCAGGTTCACCCAATTTACATCAGGTATGTCTAGTCATGATTCTCTTACATTGTCTTATGAGCTGCCATCAGCCTTCTTCAAGAAAGATGAGAAGCTTATTAGAAGATTAGATTTGATTGAGGCAGACCGACTTATAAATGATTGCTTGGCACTTGACTGGAACTCTGTGAATGATATGACGGACCCAGATGAAATGTTTCAACATCTGAATGATAATCTGACGATTCTTCTCGACCGACATGCACCGTTAGTTAGAGTTAAGAAGAAGCAGGACGCCCCCCCTTCGTGGATCACTGACAAGGTAATCCGTGCTATAACTGAAAGGGATGTCGCGTTTAGACACTGGAAACTGACGAGAACAGCCGCTGCTCATCAAAACTATTGTAAACTCAGAAACCTTGCTACATCTATTATAAGAAATGCCAAAAAAGCATACTTCGGGAAGCTCTTTAGTAAGGCAAATGATCCTCGGTCATTTTGGAAGATTGTAAAGCGCATGGGCATATGTGGTAAAGAAGAAAAACCACATCCTCCATTTACAGTAGACGAATTTAATAGATATCTTAATGATATTAGCGAATCGACTAAAGCGCAGTTTAAAGGTTCCCGTCCTAATCACCACCCAAACTCCACAGTGACTTCGTCAGAGCGACCATCATTTGCATTTCGTAATGTAAGTCCGGCTGAAGTGCAAAGTGCTGTAAATCAAATACGGTCCAAGGCAGTTGGGTTGGACGGTATCCCTATCATGTTCATCAAGCTAACCATTCCTGTGATTCTACCCGTTGTTACCCGTATTTTTAATTATTCCCTTATGTCTTCCAAATTCCCGAAGGCTTTCAAGAGGTCAAAAGTCTTTCCCGAACATAAAAAATCGTCAACCTATGACCTGAAAGACCATAGAGGCATCCATATACTACCTTCCCTCTCCAAGGCTCTTGAGAGGCTAATGAAATGGCAAATAACTGAATTCAATTCACTGCATAACTCTTTGGACGATCACCAATCTGGCTTCAGAGCTAAATATAGTACTGCAACTGCGCTGTTGAAGATAATACACGATATCGCTAGGTCGCAGAACACTAAGCAAGGACATAGGAAACCGATTTCATTTCTTCTTCTCTTGGATTTTACAAAGGCGTTCGATACAGTAAACCACAAGTTGATGATAGACAAGCTACGTGAAAAATTCCGTTTTGATACCACAGCTCTTCAACTCATTCAATCTTATCTCTCCGGTAGGGTGCAGTGTGTGCAAATAGGGAACTGCACTTCAGAATTTTTACCCATGAACTGTGGCTTGCCCCAAGGAACGGTACTTTCTCCCCTCTTGTTTTCTATGTTCATAAATGATCTACCAGATGTAATAAAGCGTTGTAACTATCACATGTTCGCCGACGACTTCCAACTGTACTTTAGCCATCCGATCGATGAAATCAATGACGCAATTAACATTATTAATTCGGACCTAGAACAAATTTCAGACTGGGCTACAAGAAACCTTCTTGCGTTAAATGCTAGTAAGTCGAGGGTGTTAGTCATATCCGGACCGGGTTTGTCGTTCGATAGGAAGTTTGTGATGGGGGACGGCCACATACCGGTTGTCAATAAAGCCAAAGTTCTGGGTGTTTGGCTTAATGAATCGTTGACATGGTACGATCACTGCCTCAAAGCCCGAAAGAAAATTTATATGGGACTTTGGGCGTTGCGAGGGGCGCAGGCATCGTTGCCTTTTCCCGCTAAGATGAAGTTGGTCAGATCTTGCCTTATCCCACACTTCACTTACTGCGACGTTGTAATGCCAACCCTTGATGCAGCCTCACAAGAACTGTTAGAAGTTGCATTTAATGATTGTCTTCGGTTTATTTTTTCAATCAAAAGGAATGAAAGTGTTTCGCAACACTCGAAGTCACTTCTTAATTGTACCATTTCAAATTATAGGAAGTTTAATGAATGTAAATTTGTCTACAAATTGATCTCAGGGGGATCCCCGAAATACTTGTTTGAATTATTAACTCCAGCCCAGTCCCGGCGTACTCTGAATTTTGTAGTCCCTGTTACCCACACCGAGATGTTTAGGAAAACCTTCTTCGCTCACGCCATCACTACCTGGAATTCTCTTCCTATTTCAGTAAAAAGGAAACCTACGCTTACCACCTTTACTGAGGCCTGCCTGGAGCATTTCTCCTAACTGAGTTGATCAAATTTTCTTTTGTTTTGTTGAAAATGTAGAACAGCTTAGACATTCCATTTTGTTTTTAGTCTTCTTCCCTTGTTAAGTAAGTGAACTCAAACAAGCAAAAATCACATGTGTTGAGTAAAATTCTTTTATTTTTTTTTTTTTTTATTATACTTTTCTTTCTTTTTCCCTGTTTTAATATAAAATTATTGTAAATAGATTATAGAAAAAACTAGCTATTAAAATCTGAACTGTACAACAACTATAAGGCCGCCTTGTGGACATTATGAATATATAAATACATACATACATACATACTAAAATCTTCACAGCAGAATTAAAGTATATGTACTATCTAGGCTGCGATTCAGCAGTATTAGTTGTCGTGGCCCGCCCTGTTCAAAAAGTTGGTGAAGATATTAGTGAAAGTACTAACAGAATCATAGGTTATTTGATCATTACTCAGTCCAAAGCTCAGGCCAATCAACTATTTCTTTCCTGCGCTATCCAAGAAATTCCAAACTGTTCAAAAAAGGGTCATTTTTTGACATAAATTCCGTCGCAACATGACCTTTCATCAATTGTTTTAGCACTCATTTTGGCCACCATATTGCACCACAAATTCAAAAGATTCGATCAGTTTTTACGGAAGTTATTCGGTGAATGAACGAATGAATTTTTTTTTTTTTTTTCTTTTTTTTTTTTTTGAATGAAATAGCTTAAAAGAATTAATTCGATTCCGGGATCTAATAAGCAAAAGGATAAACTATCTTTCGGAAGCATACAGTCACTTCGAATATAATATGAGGTCAAAGTTTCAATGCGCCTGGGGGTGGGGACTAATGTCGATAAAAATCGAAATATCAATACCCAAGATTGATATTTGGAGTATCAACGAAAACTATGGCCAGTGTAACCCACATAGTAGCGTGCGTTAATGTAATAATAAAAAATTTCGAGAATTTTACAGCTTTCGATAACTTAACAGAAATATTGAGACCTTCATAAAACTTTGAGAATTTTCCAAAACATTTTAGAACTTTGCGGTGCTTTCGTAAACTTTCGAGAACTTTTGTGCATTTTCCATAATTTCTTTGAGCCTAGATAAACGTAATAAGGGTCCCCTCCCATCGGCCGGAAGGGGGTGCCATCGCCCTGTCACGCTAGTCACAAACTCTGACGTAATTAATAAACGGACTTTTGTATGAATTTCATGGAGAAACTGTCACACGAAGTTGCGTGACATAACTTTATAAAGCATGCATCAGCGCATGTGTTTTCACTTGTATCTCCTTCTGTTCGTAAAAATATAAATAGATATTGTCTGTAGCAACACGGTTAAATCATGTGTGTCACGTTTCATATTTACAAACGAAATTTGTTTCAGGTATTTAAAGTGTTTCAGTTTCAGGTTTGTCCTTCAGTTCAAAAAGTAATGTCATGCCGAGGGGAATGCAACTATAGAAAATAAGTTCCTTTGTATGAAAATTGCTTTCTTAAGAAAAGAGTTAATTTGGGGATTGCAAGAGCGCTGTTAGTCATCTTGGGATGAAAAGTACCTTTTGAGAGCAAAGAGTAATTTTGCTTCGTATTCGAGGCGAAAGTAAAGATGTCAATTTTGAGAGGCAAAAGTTTACTTGAACTTCGACTCTAGTATAGAGCATACGTTCGGCTCTAGAACGTACTTGTACTTGTGACTTAATAGTTCATCACGTAACAAGGACAAGAGCCGAAAGGGATTTTCCGGGTGATGTATTAGGTTACATGAAGCATGTAAAAAGCGGAACTCACGAGCAACAAACTTTGGTAACTGTTTTTGACAAGGGTAGAGTTTGCATATCCGAGCCGAAGGCGAGTTATGCAACTACCCGCGTTAAAAATAGTTTCTGAAGTGAGTTACTCGAAAGTTCACGAGTGAGTTTTAATTTTTTTTAATTTAATTTTTTCTCGAATTTGTTTGAAGAATAGATCAAAACGAAAGTACACATGTTGACTGTCATATTTTCGAACACCTGCTCACATCATTCGAACATTCGACGGCTTCAACCATAATGTTGGTACTAAAACGGTACGGTTGGTACTAATGAGTTTTGCGGATAGGACACAATGTTATTACATGTGGACACAAATATCGAAAGAACTCTACATAGCGAATAAAAGAATTGCTCAAAGGAGGAACTCTGACGTCATACCAGTGTAAGCTACATTCATGCGTAATCAACCGAATCAGAATGTAACCATGTTACTACCTCGTTGATAAACGTATGCTAATCTTCCGGACTGTAAAGCCAAAAAATAACTTACATTGGATGCTTGGAAATCATTAACTAATTCGGAATAAACTTTGTGAACTTGCCAACTCTCTCGTGTGTTTTTAAGCAATGCGCTTTGGATAATGGCATGTGCAGCTGCATACTCGCCTTCGGCTCGGATATGCAAACTATATGCTTTTCAAAATAATAACTTCCAGAACTTGTTGCTTAAAAACACACTTGAGAGTTCGTATCATTTCACAAAATTAATCGCTTATGTAATGAATGATTTCCGATTTCCGCAGCATACACTGTAATATACTATTTTTTTTTACTTTCTTTTTCGTTTTGAACCTAGTTTTTTCTGGTTATTTTCCTTCGAATTTATTCAAATATAGAAGATGCCGACATCATTTGTGAATGCTCCCTCTTGTTAGTTTAACAAATTATTACTTAAAACAATTGCAACGTTAATGTCTGGCCTCAGTTTATTGTAAGAAACGCATTAAAATGTTTCTAAATATAAGCAAAACCTTGGAATTTGTGTGGCTATTTATCTTCCTTGTAAGTCAGTGTTCATCCTTGTTCGACAAGGAGGATGTACAACTTGAAAATCTGTTGTTTTGTCTTAAGTCGAAGGGTGTAAGCAGCAAAAATGTACGTACGCGTTTCAGTAAAGAGTACGCGCAATTGAACTTTCAATGGAATACGTTAAACGGTTATTTGACACCACTAGCGTACTTAATTGCTACTAGTGTGAGTGACATTCAAAAAGCAGTTATTTGTTGCCGATTGAGTGGAATTCGTATAGTGCCACGTTCCGGTGGCCACTCATATATAAAAGCTAGTTTCGGTGACTTACGGACATTAGTTATCGACTTAGCCTCAATGAACGAAATTTCCGTTGACTCACAACAAATGACTTGTCAAATAGGCCCAGGAGCTCGGAACGGAATGATTGCTTCCAAGTTGTGGGAAAGAAATTTTTTAGTAGCTCAAGGAATTTGCCCATCGGTGGGCATCTCCGGGTTAACTTTGGGTGGAGGATACGGACACTTTTCCAGGATTTTTGGATTGACATTAGACAATGTCATAGAAATGGAAATGGTTGACGCCAAAGGAAGATTACTTGTTGCAAATAACTCCACAAACAGAGATTTATTCTGGGCACTTCGTGGTGGTGGTGGTGGTAACTTTGGAATTGTTACGAAATTTAAATTCAAAATGTATCGAGCACCAAAGTCTATAGTTTACGGTCAGTACACTTACAGTTTCAATGATTTCATACAATTCTTCACAGCGTTTCAATTATTGAGTGGATCTGGTCTTCCGAATAATGTAAACGGTTTTTCGACTATGCAAGGAACGGTCGTAAAATTGGTAATCTATGCTTTTAATGGTCCTAATCCTGAAAATCTGCCAACATTGTCTGTTGCTGATATAAAAAAATTGATGTCATCATTTCCTCCTCCAATAAAAGCCTCTACTAAACTCATCTCCTACTCTAAATTCTTGCTGTACGAAACACAAGAGTATTCTGATAAGCCGCTCACTCATCCCTCTCAACTGGCAACGTTGACCAGACACAATGGCATCGGTTGGAAAAAGACAAAGTCAATTTACCCTGGGAAAGTTCTCAGCAAAAAGGAAATTTACAAGCTGAAAGATCTTCTGAAGGTTTATTTAAAAAGTGCAAGTTTGCTGATGGATTTTTATGGAGGGGCTGTGGACTTTTTGGATCCATGGACAACGGCATTCGTTCATCGTGGCAACCATCCCTATCTCATACAACTTAGACCGCTCAGTCCACAAGGCAACTATCCAATAACGATAACTGATAAAGCAATGAAAACATTTTTCGAAGCCAGTAAATCAGTTCTCGATCACAAAGAATCGTACCAAAACTACTTGGACCAGGATTTAGATGATTATCTCATCCGGTACTATGGATCGAACTTAAAAAGGTTAAAGGATGTTAAGACAATGATCGATCCGGAAAATGTTTTCTATTATTGTCAATCCATTCCACTGAATAAAATATGGCATAAACCTTACAGCTAGTACAAACATCATGGAAAATGTTGGTAAAATGATTTTTTTCAGAAATTATATGTCACATTTTTGCCGACGTTTTACTGGCATTGTTCATATGTTTTCTTTCACCACATTTTGGGCACGCGGTAGCAATGCGCCCGTGATGCAGGTCCACATTCGAACAAAAAATTAAAAATTTTTTTTTGTAGACTGCGAAACCATGTAAACAGCTACTTTTTGACTCCCCCCCCCCCTTGCGACATACCCTCGGAAAATATTTTTTCAGGATTCTACGGAAAATTCCAAGGCAAGTATATTTTCACTCATTAAAATCGGTTTAGTGGATCCGGAGAAAATGATCATCACAGAGGTTTTTTTTTAAACTGCTCACTTTTCAGCGAAACAACTCAAACAAGTCAAGCTAGGCATTCTGTAATTTATAATTACCGATCGGTTCTTTTCTTTTACGCGCGCTTTTTAAAATTCAAATACGTTCATTTAGTTCGACATACCCGTACGTCTACTATGTCAATTAAATGAATTTTCAAGTAAATTTGTTTATCCTTGTAATTAATGAAATTAACAACAAAATGATTGAAAAGAGCTAAATGTGCTAATACTGAGAAATGTTTGAAAAATGAACAAGTTTGAAAAGTGAAAAATGTTTGCTACTTGAGAATTGATTGAAAAGTCAGAAAATTTCAAAATGTTGGGAAATGTGAGATTTGTTTGAAATGTTTGAAATTTGCAAAATGTGCGAAATGTTTGAAAAGTGAAAAATGTGGCAAATGGTTGAAATGTAGGAAACGCCGTAAAAATTCAAAATGTTGGCAAATTGCAAAATTGGTAAATGTAAGATTTGTTTGAAATGTTTGAAATGTGCGAGATGTCTGAAATGTTTGAAAAGTGAAAAATGTGGGAAATGTTTGAAATTTGGGGAAAGTTTAAAATGTAGGAGACGTCGTCAAATTTCAAAATGTTTTCAAAGTGCAAAATGTGGTAGATGTGAGATTTGTTTGAAATGTGTGAAATGTTTGAAATTTGCGAGATGTGTGAAATATTTGAAAAGAGAAAAATGTAGGAAATGTTTGAAAATCGGGGAATGTTTGAAATGTAGTAAAAGCCGTAAAATTTCAAAATATTTGATTTGAAAATGCGGGAAATGTTTACAAATCCCGAAATGCACAAGAATTTGTGACAGATTGTTACGGGCTTTAGGGGAGGGGGAGGTTGTAGAAATGTTACGTAACAAACACTTTTACAACCAAAAAGTTATATTTTTAATTAAATTTGTTCAAAATCGCATACGAGAAACTTTTTTGTGATCATCTGTTATATGCTTTTCACTTGCTGACGCAATGCTATTGTTTCTAGTTATCTTTCTCTATTTTTCACAAATCATAAGATACCACGTTGAACGTCATGACATTTGCTTGTTTTTGTTAAAAAATAAATTCCTCAGGTTTGTTACGTAACAGGGGGGGGGAGGGGTTCGAGTGATTTTTACAGTGTGTGACAACGACGGGGGGGGGGGTTATTGGTCAAAAATGTGTTACGTAA
>CM055403.1:93290397-93310897 GCA_029228625.1 Pseudolycoriella hygida
ATTTTTTGGGCTAGTGCCGACCTTCATACTGACCTAGGGCCCTAAGTAGAGGCCTCGGACACATACCTACATAGACAAAAATGTTTCCCTCAATTTGCTCTGCAGCATAGCAAAAAAAAAAAAAATTTAGCTAGGACCGACATGAGGCCCACTTGAGCTCTAAGCACAGGCAAAAATTCTTCTATAAATTGTCGCCCGTGCCGAGATCTTTCAAGCAAAAAAAAGTTTTTGAAAATCGGAAGAAATTTACTCGAGTTATGTACAAAAAACACGTAGGGCCCTAACAAAGACTCTTTTTTAGTGCCCTAGCTAAGTCCAAAGACTCAAATCGAAAAATGTTTCTTCCACAAATTGTTTTTCGCTGATTTGTCATCTGGAGGCAACAAAAAAAGTTTCCCCCTTACTCTCGGGTTCGAATTCGCAATGTAACAAACGAGGTAGTAAACCCATCAGACCAACGTAATTCGTACGGGTCTAATAATTAAACAATCAAACATCGTTTGTAGTGATTTCTTTTTCTAATTTATAGCTATTTCTAATCGGAAGCCTAACTGAATTCAAAACAAAATTTTCTTTCGATGCCTGTAACACTAGCCAACAAAGTTTTTATACCTGCTCTACAGAAAAAAAAAAATCACCTTTTTTTGACAAGGTTATTTTTCCATGCAGTTTGGCTCTGGAACCGCTAAAATTTTTTGAACTTTGTGTGGGTGCAATTGGTCTCCATATCAAATCATTCCCTTGCAATGTAAAGGGAGAGAATGGCCACATTGCCTCCTTAGTAAAGTAAAGTTAAGTCCGGATCCGGTTTCTTCATATGAGGAAGCATTCATAATTGTTATTGTAAGCTAAGTTTGTGAAACAAAAAGGATTTTATTTATATTAGTTAAATTAATTTATAACACCAAAAATACTTCTTCGAAGGTAAAGTGTGACGCAGCCCGTAAGTCCACTTACAAAATTATTGATATCGGTAGAGGTCAGTGCCGACCTTCTTTTGTGTATGCAAAGATTACAAATTTTAAAAACATAGCTAAGGCGATCCGCACGTATTTGCAAAGAGACCTGGGAGTATCAGAACAATTGTTACAAAATCTTACTGCATATTAAAACAAACGCTAAACATCCATAGAGTGTCGAGGAATGCTTTGCAATTTTATTGAGTTGAAGTCTTAGATTACATTGGAAATCGCCAAAATGACAAATTGAAAAACCCTTGTCACGCACCGTTCAGGGCACTAAGGAGTGGCCTTAAACCCATACGTCCGTAGATGAAAATGTTCCCCGCATCTTTCTGTAAAACATAGCAAATAAAGTTTTTTTTTTACTTTGGCCGACCTTAGGACCGACTTGGGCCGCTCAGTAGAGGCTTCGGTCCTACTTTTTTTCTCTTGAGCCTTAGACCGTATCTATATCGCACCAAAAATAATTTATATGTATCAGTGAGTTGATTTAATCAACTTTTTTTTGTTTTTTGAAGTTTGTATCTTTCATTCAAAACCTTGAAAGGCTACTCGTAAATCGCGGAGATATAAGCCAAAAAGTTTCACCGGCCTTCAAAATGTCACGTTTTCGACTACTTCTTCGATCTTTACTACGAAAGTTCTTGACTGATTTCACTTATTTTGATCACAACTTTCGGGGAAAACATACTTTTGGAAATCGGTCAAGATTGACTCGAGTTATGGTGTCGACATGATAACCTTACCTGAACATCAAAAACACCAAAAAAACACTTACAAAATTCGCCTGCCTGTTTTTGACTTCATTGAATTCCATTTTTTTGCGAAAACAGCGCCCGAATATATGGGCTTTTTCAGATTTCGCCGCAGGGCCTTTTGGTAGCCACGCCGGCACTGGTAGACGTGACGCTTTCGCTTAAAAGGCGCAAACATTTGTGTAAATAGAATTTTGGCTTGTGGTCATAGTTTTATTCTTAACAAAATTGGCACCACTTTTTTTAAAACGAAATTACAGAAAAAATTACAACACAAATACCAGACCCACCAGCGTAATAATTTTTCAACACTTTCAGTTTTCACACGTAAAAATATAAATTTATGTTAAGCAATCTTCGCAAAAAGAAAGAAGAGTTATATTTCTGCAGTGTAAAAACTGAAAGTACAGAATAGTTATTTGTTGTCTCGTTTCGAAAGTATTCGTTTGCCGAGTACGAAAAGTTGCATGGCGAGCTTGCGAGCCAATGCATTCGTACGAGGCAAACGCATACTTTCGAAACGACACAACATATAGTTTTGTCATGGTAGCGATCGATCGTTGAAACACTTCAACAAATTGTTGAAAATATAAATAAAAATGTTCAAAATGTTCAAACATCCAAAAAAATTTCTTTCTATGGCGACTTCATGCATCACACGTACATATGCACGTTTGTGGTGAATAATTGTAACCATACTGCTGTGCGATTTCTATAAAAATAATGTGTAAGTAATATAACATAATTTTTGTGTAGAAACCTATGTCCGGTTAGCTCGGTGGTAGCGTCGACGACTTCGTGGTTCGTTTCTTCATTGAGACTTTTTTTTTAATGATGCGCAATGAGCAATATCACAATATAATTCCTAGAATTTTTTTTATTATTTTTACTTTGTAAGATGTAAAAACTAATGAATTTAAAGATCAATTTGAATTATTTGTCTAAAGGACATCGTTTAGAATAATGATTATATTTTAATAGCCGCTCACCAACATTTAATTAAATTACTGTTCCTACTGAGTTTTTATGAGGTTCCTAAGTTTACATTGCGTTACAAGTTTGTTGATTAAACGAAAAAAAAACGCCAATATAATTTTTTTTCAATTGAATGAAAACATTTCTTTCATTTATAATGGTGAAATTGGCGACTTTATGAATACACACCTACATCCATGCATAGCATACTGTTAACGTTTATGTGGACTAAATATATGAACGATTTAGCGTAGTGGTATCGTCTCGGTCTTGTAACCAGGAGGTCGGTGGGTCGAATCTCGGTTGTGCCAATCGAATTTTTTATGTTAAGAGATTTCGCTTTAATGCGTATGCGTATATTCCCGGACGGTGTCTTGCAAAGTACACTTTCCCGGACAGCTACTGCAATGTGCATCAGAAATGACAAACTTTCGAAACCAAAAACGACTAAGCAAACTCAACGTATCGAGCGCGTACATGATAAAAATTATTTCGCCGTTGGGTCCGGCATTTGTGTTGTAATTTTTTGAACACAACGTAATTTTTTTTAAAAAAAAGTGGTGCAAATTTTTTAACAATAAAACTTTGACCACAAGCTAATATTCTATTCAAACAAATGTTTGCGCATTATCAGCGAAAGTGTCACCTCTAGGGAATGCAAACCAAAGCAAAAATTGAAAAACCGGTTTTCGGTTTTTTCTGGTAAAGGAAACCGCGGTTAACCGAAGCCTATTTTCCTCACAGCTATCGAAATGCTTTCTTGCAGAATATACTATTTTGTATAAAAAAATTGTTAAATACTAGCGCAAAATTTTAAAGTTTTATTTTTTAATGGTTGTTTTCCTTTTTCTCATTTTTTTTATAAGGAATATTAATTTTATTGTCTACTTTTCTCAAGCTGACATGGAAAAAGAGTGGCTATGACTATTGTCATAAACCTCGTTAAAAAACCATGAAAACGTTACAAATAATACTCTCAAAGTACATTAACATTATCATAATCATGATAACATTATCACAGACAGAAATCACAAAATAAAAAAATAAAAATCACAAAATAGAAAGAAGTCAAAACAAACAATAATAATAACAAAGAGAAAGAAAAACTATGTAGTCAAAATTAAAATTGTAAATAAAAAGCACTCAAAGAGCTTGGTCATAAAATTTAAAGCAAAAATAAAAAATAAAAAGTATTTAGCGAAAAGCTGCGTCAAAGGTGAAATAAATAAGATAAATAAATAAATAAACGAGAAGGAATCGTCAAGTTGAGCCGTAGGCGTCGTCAAATAAAATATCTCGAACAGCAAAATATCGGCCACATGAAAAAAAATCTTATTTTCATTTTTAAAACATTTGAAAAATATAAAAAAGTTAATCACCGGGGAAAACACTATCCAACCAAACCAAATGAGCCAAAAATCGAATCATCAAGCCCATGTCTTTTATTCCTGAATTCGAGAGATGGAAGCGTCTGATCTACATGAGCAACAGCAAGGTTGAATAACCGGCAAGCGAAATTAAATGGTGAAAATTGTGAATAATCACAGTTGGTACCGGTTATCCGAATCATAGAAAATTTACGTAATACTCTCAAGCCATCATTCAGAATAATCTTATTGCGGAGAAACTTCGAATTCAATTTACCAGTCAGAATATCGTGAATGAAAAAAACTGCTGCGTCGGTGCGGCGTCGTAGAAGTGATTTAAGGCTGAGTTCGGCACATCTGTCGGCATATGGACGTAAGCGATAACTTTCATTGTCACTGTCGATGCATCTATCACGGTGAATTGTCGCTGAACACTCTCTAACAACTGGATGTGAACAGCATGATGAGGTGCCCAGATCGTACTAGCGAACTCAATATGTGAGCGAACAACGGCTGAAAAAAGCATTTTTGCAGCGTTCACGTTGAATCGTCCGTAACACTGGCGCTTAACAAATGATAGCATATAAGGATTCATGTATCAGGATCGATAACTCCATTAGGTTGGATTCTACTCTTCTACCAGGAAAAAATCCGTGTTGACTAGTTGATGAATGCGGATAGATGTTGTACCTAAGCTGCTCGAAAACAATTATTTCAAACACTTTCGCAAGGTTTGGTGAGACACACACGCCACGGTAGTTAGTGAGTTCTGATTTCTTACCGGATTTAAAAACTGGAGTCAGGTTACGAATCTTCCAGAGATCTGGATAATATTCTTCCAGCAGTGACTTCGAGTAGATTGTTGCAAGGGGCATAGACAAAATATCAGCACATTTGCGCAAAAATATTGGTGCCATTCTATCAGGACTTAAGCCTTTACTCAAATCCATATTCATAAGGGTTTTTTGAACAATCTCATTTGTAATCGTCACGTTAAAATATCCATAGTCATTTTTAGATCTAATGAAAGAGAGAAGTTTGGAATCCTCTTCATCGTCGTTCGCGTATTGTCTATATACGGATGCAAAGTATTTAGCGGAAAGGTTTGCTTTTTCAGCGTCAGTAGTAGCACTCTCGTTTCCGTAAAACATCTTCCCGGGTAAGCTTGTTTTCTTGTATTTTGAGTTTATGAAATTCCAAAACTTCCGGGATGAACGACATTAAATGTCAAATTTTGACCATACTACTCTTCTCTTCCTATAATTTATGTCGATTACACTAGTCTACAGGAGTTTTATATCTTTCCTGTCTGCCATTGCCAAATGTCAGGCTTAGTGGGCTTACATTTTTCTTTGGACCCCAATTACTCTACTTTCAGGGGTGATGGACACTCAAATAGGCCATATTCTGCAACAGCACACTAAGCCTAACATTGGGGAATGACAGACAGGAAAGATACAAAACCTCTGTAGACTAGTGTTATCTTAGTAAACAGAGCATTTTCACCTGACGCGACATAATAAATACTTGTTCATATAAAAAAAATTAAAAATGCAATCGAAACACAGCTTTTAAACTAAAGCCAAGTAAGCATCAACTTTCGAAACAAAATATAATTTTTTTTCTGCAATTACTTCGTACAAAGATGTAAAATTATGTTCCAATAGTTTTACGTAAGTTTTACTTCGTCATGGAATTCCTTTTATTGATCCAATAAAAATTCTTCTGCGACAATGTAAATGTTTGAACGTTGACTTTTGGAGCAATAATGTTTACGAAAATACTGAAAAGTCTTCTGAAACTACAAATTACAAAGTCGACTATCCACAAGTGGTACGAAATTTGGACATCATGGTAATTTTTGCACCTTGACCTCTCGTTTGACACAGTGATGTGACGGAAAAGTACTTATTTTTAAGTAAATTCTAATTTTTTTGTAAAAAACCGAAAACCCGTCGGTTTTTTAGTGTCCAAAATCGGGCGGTTAACCGAAAAACCGGTTCGGTTTAAAACCGGGTTGCATTCACTATTCACCTCTGACGATATCAATAATTTTTAAGGTGAACTTACTTACTGCTCTACACCTTACCTTCGAAGAAGTTTTTTTGTTGTGATATCAGTAGTTTTGTAAGGCGAGCTCTTCGACCTATGCTACCATGGACAAAAATGATCTGAGAATTTCTGGCAATTGCTGACAACTTTTCGAGTCTAGGCTGCAATGATAAAGATTGTAATTACAACTTGGATTGGTATCTAAAGACACACGGACGCGGACACACGGACAAAATCGACATTAATTCGGCCGTAAGACCCTGACTAACGTTAAGGGAATTTCCACATTTCGGGATTTGTAATATTTTCCCACATTTCACGAAATTCAAAAATTTTGAAATTTTACGACTTTTTTACTACGTTTAAAACATTCCCTAAATTTCAAACATTTCCCACATTTTTCACTTTTCAAACATTTCACACAACTCGCAAATTTCAAACATTTCAAACAAATCTCACATTTACCACATTGTGCAATTTGCCAAAATTTTGAAATGTTACGACGTTTCCTACATTTCAAACATTCCCGAAATTTCAAACATTTCCCACATTTTTCACTTTTCAAACATTTCACACATCTCGTAAATTTCAAACATTTCACACATTTCACACATTTCACACATTTCAAATGAATCTCACATTTACCACATTTTGCAATTTGCCAACATTTCCTACATATCAAACATTCCCCGAATTTCAAACATTTCCCACATTTTTCACTTTTCAAACATTTCACACATCTCGCAAATTTCAAACATTTCACACATTTCAAACAAATCTCACATTTCCCAACATTTTGAAATTTTCTGACTTTTCAATCAATTCGCAAGTAGCAAACATTTGTCACTTTTCAAAATCTTTCATTTTTCAAACATTTCTCAGTATTCGCACATTTAGCTTCTTTCAATCATTTTATTGTTAATTTCATTAATTAGAAGAATAAACAAATTCACTTGAAAATTCACCTAATTGACATAGTAAACGTACGGGTATGTCGAACTAAATTAACGTATCTGGATTTTAAAAAGCGCGCCTAAAAGAACAGAACCGGTCGGTAATTATAATTACAGAATGTCTAGCTTGACTTGTTTGAGTTGTTTCGCTGAAAAGTGAGCAGTTTTAAAAAAGAGCATCTGCATGCAAGGGACCCGTTCGCATCAGAGTAGATGTGGCAAACCGAAAAGATGTTACAAAAAGACTCAAACGTGTCTAAAAATATGATATTATTTTAAACAAAAAGCTATTCTACGACATGCCTAAAAAATGCACTAATTTTTTTATAAAATTAATTGAAGTAATCAATGAAAGGAGCAGTTCAGTAAGTACAGCCGCCGAAATCGAAAAAAATGAGAGATGGCGGACACTTAAGTTAAATTTCAAATCACAATGTAACTCTTTTTTATAACCCTAAAAATTGTATGGTTTCTGATTTCCAGCGTAAAGACCGCTATTTCTTTCGAAGTCATTTTTTGAGTTCTTACTGAGCTTTCGAAGTTTGCCCTACAAAAGCTGATTCTAGACTGATAGAAATGTTTACTCCCGCTTCGTTTTTATAGTTGACTATCAGGATGATAGATGCCTCAATATCAATCGAATGGGAATCTTTTTGAAGTGCCTATGCGCCATTTCTTACTTTGTCTCTATTGGAGATAAAACAATTTAATTGATTAAAACAACCGGTCAACCGGTTGTAAGTCTCATACATACTAAATATAATCTCCAATCGAATATTTTGCATAAAATAGAACTCATAGTACCTCTTATAACGATTGTTTTGTATGTTATCTAACTATCAACTTGATAGTTGTCCAACTTAGATAACTATAGACAACTATCAAGTTGATAGTTAAGCAAATATAAAGTTGATAGACAACTATCAAGCTGATGGTCAACTATTAACGTGACTGTCTAACTAGCTATAAATTTCATACACTTACATCCATAAGAAACTGTTACTATTGCATTGAGCAAACCACCAAATTTTATTTTCTCTATATCATTCTACTATATTTCGATGTATCATTCTAATACTTTTCAAGTTCTCCAGAAAAAAACAAAAAAAAAAAAATAGGTTTTTCCGGAATAACTTCCAGATCCGTAGTCCCACATAGCCCATCTTCGGGAATTTAATTCCGCAGCGATTAAAAAAGATTTAACCATATCTCTAGAACTGTAAGAGGTAAAAGGTTGCTTCCAAAGGCAAAGTTGTATAGAACAAAATTTTAGTGAACACGTGTTTCAGGGCTTTAGGGGAAAATGGCGCAATCCTTGGATATAACCATTTCTAGATTTGTATGGTCTGAGATGTACTTCGGTAGGGCCTTTGACATAACATTGGGTAATTTCTATGGATCTTTGAAATTCGTATAGTTATAAAAGAACATAAAACGTTAGATTGGTTGATTATTACTATATTAAGATACGTTCGAGTCTTTTTGCAAGATTTGTTCTATTTGCCACATCTATTCTGTTTGTGACATCTATTCTGATACACGTACGGGTCTTTCTTTGGTTATGTTTCTATTATGCCTTTATTGACCACAAAACACCTAAAATCTGTGGTTTGAACATTTTTTTGTGCATAAAACATCAATTAAGCATTAAATTAATCTTAGAATAGTTTATTTTGAATGTATAAAAGTTTTTACATTTAGAGTACAAGGAAAATCTCGTTCATCACACTAGACGTTGGAAGCGACCCCATTACGCAGGCTGCGTTGTGACGCTGAATTTCGATACCAATACGTTGGACGAGATAACTTGTAGAACGTGGATCGCCACTGATGGCATTAATTAGAGAACCAATTGCTTCGATTAACATTTTCGCATCCTGACACCAGGGGCCTAGTGATTCAACTGCAAAAGGAACGAAAAAGAAATTACTCGCGATCAATTGTTTGTATTTGTTTTTCTTGTGAGTTGCTGCTGCTTCAGCAACTAGACCAGCAGCACGAGATGACAGTTTCCGATACGAAGGTGCCAATGTGTCACGACAGGTGGCGTCCCAAACTAAGTTCTGACCATTTTTCCAAGGGATGAGCGACATACCGTCCGGTCTCTTGCCGTCGTCCCTGTGGAGACCCGGAGGTTCCAAAGTTGCCGAAATTTTTGCAGAGCTCAAAGCGCGTTTTATAATGTTATTTATACTTGAGTGGCGAGAAAAGCGGCCGATGCTTTTACTACAACTAAGCCCATGAATACCAGTGTCGTCAACCTTGTAGCCGCAAGGGCAAGTGTGTGGTGAACACACTTTACAACCCAATCTCAATGCGACAGCTATGCGGAAGGTGTTATTGTCTAGATGTGTGCCAACAACTTTGGAGGGTAATGTTAACAGCCATGCCGATGATTCCTTTTGCAACGACGCTTTGTGTCTAGCCAAATGCAGTTCAGAATCAAACTGAAAACCATCGATAATACGCTTAATGTTGAGTTCGTCCCAGTCGCGTTGAACTGAAGGTCTACTAGGAAGTGAGCTCTCTGGACAGAGGTCGCCCCATGCACACAAAGCATCTTCGTAATGAGGAATAGCTGATAGCTGATAGCTGATAGCAATCTGGACGATATATTTAACTGCACTGACGTCAATGACATGGTGAAAATCTTTAATGATGTAAACATGAGGTTGCTTGATGAACATGTCCCATTGGTCAGGTGTGGAGAGAAATCAGGCATACTTTCAACCAAGCATTGGTATACAGTGGATATTGATAAAGCGGCCATTGACCGCGACTTAGCGAAAAATGCTCTGAAGCGTGATAACACGGCAGCCAACCGTTCACTGTACAATAAACTTAGGAATAAGGTCAAACAGATGATTAGAGAAGCCAAGAGTGCTTTTCTGCGTCCGAAGTTGCAAGCTAAGCTGGGAATGAAAACTCTGTGGAAGAATGCCAAGTCTCTAGGTCTGGCCACAACGAGTAAGTCATCTCCATCTCCGGCTTTTACTGCGCATGATTTTAATTTACACATATCGGGGTATGATGGACGTATCAATGAGGTCACTGGGAACCCTCAGCTCCTTCCCTGTGTAGGCCAAGACAACCGAGACGGTTCAGCTGCTACCCATGAGGAGCAGAGTGTGTGAAGCTCTTGGTTTTCCTTTAGAGCTGTAACGGATAGGGAAATACACTCAGCCTTCAGGTCAATTAATTCGGATGCGGTCGGCCTGGATGGAGTTCCCCGTCCATTCCTAAAGCTCATATTTTATTTGGTGTTACCGTATTTAAAGCACATTTTCAATTTTTCTATCATGAGTGCTACTTTTGCGAATAGTTGGAAAGTATCTAAGGTACGTCCAGGCCATAAAAAAACTCGATTTTATAACTTGGAAGATTATCGTGCTCTTCACATTTTACCCGTGCTTTCAAAGTTACTTGAAAGGCTTCTTGCTGATGAAATATACGAACACATATTACGCCGCCACCTGATGAGCCCTACTCAGTCAGCCTATAGACCAGCGCATAGCACTGTCACTGCTCTCTTGAAAATTACGTATGACATAGGACAAGCATTGGATAGTAAGCTGGTTGCAATACTGCTGCTCCTAGATTTCTCGAGAGCTTTTGATCGGTCAACCACAACATACTGTGCAAGAAACTCTCATCGCGATTTTTCTTTGAGACTTCAGCAGTTCAGTTGGTCTTCAGTTTCTTGAGGGATCGTAAGCAGGCAGTTGAAATAGAGAATACGCTTTCGTCTTTCTTGCCTGTTGTGGAAGGTGTTCCTCAAGGATCCATACTCGGACCGTTATTGTTTTCTCTTTTCATTAATGACCTGCCAACCTCTGTCAAATACATGTTCTCACACCTTTACGCAGATGATGCTCAGCTTTATAAATTTTTCTCTGTGGACGTAGATGATATTTCTTTCTCTATTGGTAAAGTAAATGAAGATCTGGAAGCACTATCTGCATGGGCATCGACGAATGAGTTACAGCTCAACGCGGCAAAATCTCAGGCTATTATCTTCGGAGGTGTTGTGAACCCGAGTTCGGTTCCAGCTGTAAGGTTGTGCGGTGTCGAGATTCCATACACTACGACGGTTAAAAACCTTGGAATGATTATGAATGATCGGTTCTCGTGGTCTGACCATGTATCGAAAGTGTCGCAAAGGATCTTTATTGGATTAAGAAGCCTATGGCCTCTTGCAAGGATGACACCTCTGAAAACTCGTGAATTACTGGCCAGAGCGCTTCTTCTCCCTCATATAGACTACTGTAGTCCAGTGTATTTTTAAAGCCTTGATGCAGAGTCGCTTGAAGTGTTAAACAGATCGCTTAAAAACATAGTGCGATACGTCTATGGCCTCAAGCGTGGGGAAAGTGCCGAGGTTTATGTAAGTCGCTTCATTTCCGTCTCTCTAGAAACATTCTTGAAGGTACGGGCAATGAGTTTGCTTTATAAGGTGGAGCGCTCTGGTCAACCCGGCTATCTTTTTATTTATTTATTTATTTATTTATTTCATCAATGGCCGAAGCCCCCTGACTAATTACAAGTATTAAGTATTAACAAAAAACATAAATTATGAGTAGATCCGGAAGTGAGCTGCCGACCCAGTCGACCCGTCGGAGTCGATAGTCACCACTACTCATCGTCATTCTTTATTTATTTATAGTTATACATTTAAAAATTTAAGTTAAGTCCAATCAAGTACCAACGCCTCGTGTAGGCAATGGTCCACCTGAAACAAAAAGGATTAGTGGAAACTAGTCCTCTAGACTAGCTGTTTATGCACAAGTCGGCGTGACTTTCGTGAGACCCGAGTTGACTAATCAGCTTCTGATTAGAGTGAGAACCAAAGGTTCAGTATAAATGATGAGATGATATTGACATCGATTATGAAATTCTGGTCTTACCATTCAGTTTATACGTAATTTTTAACTTCTTGATAGTCATCTTGAACGATTCCCGTGGTATGTTTTGAAACCACAGTAGTGAAAAGCGGTTGAATGCCATGCACATGTTATTGATTGGCTCATAAAGACCATATTTTGTCCTGTGTTCGTCGACAACGAGATAGTCATCACCACGAGTGGGTCTAGAATTACGAATAACTTTGCTTTTAATTTTAGGTGCGTCGATATTGCCATTCATCAATTCGGATACAAAAAGTGCGCAGGCATTGAATCTGCATCGGGCGAGTGTTTCAATGTTGATCCATTCGCATCTATCAATATACGGTGGGAGCTTGTGATTTTCGTCCCGTTTAACCGACCGCCTCAGAGCGTACATCTTAGGGAGTTAATTGTGCGAGGGCATTCATCTCGCTCGATGCAGTTGGTTTTCCCTCGCTCTGAACGTGTAGTGGGCAAAAGGTCGCTTTTTGTTCAGGGAATAATTGATTGGAATTCTATCCCGGCTAGAATTAGAAAATTGAGCTCATTGAAACTTTTCAAAAAACAATGCACGGACCTGTTTAATAGGCAGAACAATCTGTCTATTTACGGGTAGTATCGCTGGGTAGTCTGAGTTACAGCTCTACTAGAGGATGCCTTAAGTTGATGGATGCTAGTTTATGATCTGAAGTAACTGCTGGTTAGTTGGGTGTGAGCTATTATTTTTTTTTTCCAGTTTTTTTTTTTTTTTGTTATTATTTTTATACTCCTTTTTTCTTGTTGATTGGCTAAATGGTGCTTTCAGTTTTGGTGATTAGTTTATTTAATCTTCGTTAAATTCTTGTACTTTATTTTGTTTAGGATCAATTCGACTCAACTTAAGATTGTGTTTATGTGGTCTCCAACTATTTGAACTTAGCTCTGTATTGCTAACGAGTCGATAATGTATGTTGACTTGTTAAGAAAAATTAGTTCGATGCAACTGTGATTAATTATATTTACTTTCTTTTTGTTAAAACTGCAATCATGCGCAATTGTAAAATTGTATAAGGCCTGGCCTTGCATGTATATGAATAAATTGAATTGAATGTCAATGAGGTCTATTTTAAAAGTAGGTAGAATAGCACAGACCAAATTGAAAACGACATTAACTGATGACAAAAATGCAGGCAGAGCCAAATCCGAAACCTTGCGAATCCCCAATCCTCCAAAGTGGACGGGTAGAGATGCAATAGACAACTGATTATCAGTAAATGAAATATTTGAAATTTCCTGAAGGGAACCCAAAAGCAGTTCGTCAAATTCCCGGGCAGCCTGTGATGATTTCCATACAGGGCAGGTGTGGAGCAGATACGTCAGTTTAGGGATAAAGAAGCAATTTTTAATTAAAAAATAGGCAACATGGTTGCTCAAATCTTTAACACGGCTCAGCAAAAGTTTTAATTCCTCAAGCCTCTCGATCAAAATCGTGTCCAGAGAGTCATCGGTAATTGGAGCGCCTAGTAGTATAAAACTTTCAATGGCCTTGATTCCAGGTGAAATTTCTGCGAACTTGTCAAACACTTGCTGATCGAATTGTGACAAAAAGTAAAGCTCGCATTTCGAAGGACTAATTTTGAGACCAAAGTTGCGACAATAATCGACTATGATTCTAAAATCGTTGGTCAAACTAAATGCCATGGGGCCACAAGGGTCGCCTTGCTGCGCACCAACTTGACTCATTATGATTTCATCGCCGAAAAATAAATACGAGCTATACGAATAACATTGATAAAGAAAGGGAAATAGCTCCGGTGTTTTCCATTTAATGGAATGAAGCACTTCGTCACGTTCGATCGAATTAAAAGCGTTGTGGAAATCAATCTTTAAACAGACTTTAGACGAACCAATATTTTCCTTCAAGAAGGATCTCGTTCCATGAATTATAGCTTCGCATCCCCCATTGATGGCACAACTGGCGAGGACGCAAATAGTCGCCAATGGGACCTCGAACTGAACGGCACGCTAACTTGGCGGTCATGCGTCTGAACGTGTTACCAATTGCTATGGGTCTCACACCACCATCTTTCTTATCCAAGGCGCATAAAGCTGCACCATAAAGTATTGGTAAAATACTTTCTGAAATACCGCCGGCCAACATTAGATTCGAGAGCTTAGTCAGAGCTTCAATCAGGCCCGAGGCACCAATATCGTTGTTGAGCAGGTCCTTCAAAATTTGGGGCCGCATGCCATCGATCCCACTTCCGGAACCGTTAGGAAATTTTTTAATAACATCGGTAACTTCGGATTCCGAAACAATAAGGTGGGCATCTGAAAGGACTGGGGCTGGTGGCAAATTCAATGTGGTGAAAAATCATTGCTAGAAGATAACAATTTCACAGCTCCTCTAATGTCGCCTTCGAAAACTTTTGATTCAACACGCTTAGAAAAAGACGCCTTACGTTGATTCGAAGTGAAGTGAATTGCTGATTCGTCGAAATCGGAAATATTCTTTTTAACTATATTTGTCAGTTTGTTCTTTTTGGACGATCTCTTCGGTACCCTTAAAGCGATGTAAGAAAAGTTCAACAAATTAAACCAAGAAGGTAAATCGTTGTTGTCGACACAGCAGTTAATCAAAACTTCAAGCTTTTTGGCTGCAGCGTACCTAGCGCCTTTCGGGACTCTCTTCAGCACCCGAACCAATTGCTTGCAGCGACAAAGATGAGATAAAAAGTCCTTGATGTTTGATGATAGCGGTTGGGGCTGTTGAGAAAGGTCAGACATGTAATCTTTGTGAGCGTGGGCGTAATGAATCTTCAGACCCCTTGAACCTTTACACAGCGTTGACAAACGATGTCGTTGATGTCAGTGGATGGTGGCACCGGAAGGGATTCACTTCGAGACGACTCACTAGAAATTTCACCTGGATGGGCTCTTGCACAATGAACGCTTAAACCCTTAGAACCTTTGTAACGCCTAGTACTGCCAGGCGGGCAGAGAGGGCACTGACGAAGATCCAAATCAACACTTTGAGACGCATTGTTCACGGAAGCGCATTTCAAGTCAACAATCGCAATATCATTCGATCGATTTGTTGGCAACAATTTGTACTTTCGCACCAAACTAGACCCGATGTTCACTGCACCGGTTGGCTCCAAAAGACGAATATCCTTTAGGTTATGATGATCCGCAAGTAAGAAAACATTGTGTTTGTTACGAGAATTGTATTGACTTCCCTGGTCCGAACCCACGCCAATGCAATCAAACCCTCCGTCACCATTATCAAGGAATACATTCCCAACAAAACGGTACAATTCACTAGCAGCGTATAGTTCAACCAAAGTACCGTACACACCAGACGATGACATAAATGTTTTGTACTTTTCTAACACAGATTCATCAGACGGGAACGCACATCCTGGCAATTCGTTACATACATTGGTTTTTAAGTCATCGAAATATTTCGACGGATTGTTGCACACGAATTGAACTATATTCAGACGTAATTGGTGAGAAGATAAAGGCGCATTGTAAATTCTGTCGTTTCTTTTCATGAATTCAAATAGAGAATCAAATAAACGATTACTTGAATGATTAACATCAATTATTTTAAAGGTGATCGTTTTTTCCCTCGACGACCTGCCGTCAGGAAACTGGACGAAAAACATAATGAGCCTACACACCGTCCAGCATACGAAAGAGAAATAGCGACTTAATCAAGGGCGCTAACAGGAACACTCATCTGACACAGGTGAATTAGTATCGAGAAGAGTTACCGTCGTGTCTTTCGCTGGTGAAACTGGGCGATCGTTGAAAGAAACAAGATGTTGAGGTTATGTATGAAAACAAAAACTTATCACTGCAATAAGCCCTTCAATTTTAACAAAAACACGAAAATGCCAGTGGATAGACTGATATTATGCACAAGGGGCTCTTATTAAGCCAACTGTTAATCACTCTTTAAAACAAACTACACACTTCCTTGATGCAAAATCTTTGATTTCTAATTTGAACAAAGCGAGAAAAACTTTTCCGATATTGGCAGTAGGACCTCCGCCAACATTCATCTTCGCCTTATATAAAGCGAGTGTAATGCTTTCCGATTTCAACAGTTGGACCACCGCTGAAAATCTCCTTCGCTTTATTCTTTAGGTATTTTGCACTACAGTAATTATGGAATGTGCTTATTCACTTAACGGTACTTTATTGTTCGTGAAACTAAATGATTTTATTAATTTTAGGCAGTTTTCATAAACTTGTGGTTTCACCCTCGTTCCACTCAGTTTAAATATAAATAGAGCCTCAAAGCGAAGTTTAATATCCACTAAATCACTTAATTATAACTTTGGAGACTCCAAAGACGATACGTATAAAACTAAGCTCACGCCATGTTGCTTTTGTTCTCGTTGCTTGCTAAGGAAATCTAAAATTTAATTCCAATATTCCTCGTTATCTTTCAAGAGTTCCACTAGATGTTGCCTTCTATTTCTCAATTTGCGATTCAAAAGACTTTATTCACTTTATTATACTTTAATCTGCGTAAAATGAACGGTCATTCGACGGAGCTTTACAAACACGTCCTATCTGAGCAAACTACAAACCTCAAAAAAATAAAATAAAATTGTTATTAATTACAAAGGTACACTTTTCCAATTGGTCATAATTAAATTAATATAAGAATGTTTAAATGGCCTCAATAATTCCAAACGGTGGGTGAATAAACAAGGATTTATTTTT
The DNA here is from genome assembly GCA_029228625.1 of Pseudolycoriella hygida. Taxonomy (NCBI): domain Eukaryota; kingdom Metazoa; phylum Arthropoda; class Insecta; order Diptera; family Sciaridae; genus Pseudolycoriella; species Pseudolycoriella hygida. Next base: position 93,307,064 of record CM055403.1, read on the forward strand.
AATGGGATATAGACCTATTTAGCACGTATGGATAAAAACAGAGCCCCCTCGAAATCATTCCGTAACGATCCAGAAGGGCGAAGAGGAGTTGGTCGCCCAAAACTTCCAAGGAATGATATCGTGGAACAAGACCTTCGCAAGCTCGGGATAAGAGACTGGCAATACGCGGCGCACTCGATAGCGGGCAATTCCATTGCATGGAATCGGCCAGCGTAGTGGTTAACACGTGTGCTTGCTACTGCGAGATTGAGTTGTCAGTGCGTCGGTTCGAAACTCAGCCGCAGAAAGATTTGTACGGATTGTTAGATTTGTAAACAAATCTGATTGAATCGTTCAAGTCAAGTGAAGTTGAGTGTAGTGCCATCGTACGGGTTACCGGAAAAGGCATTGTTGGGAGAACCGGTATTCGCTCCTAGTTACATCTCATAGATGGCACTGGATTTGTCGCACAGCTTACCACTGGCACAGTAAAACTTTCCGGTAATGAAAGGATCTCAAAAAGTAGAACCACAAACAGCGAAACTAGTAAATAATGATCTAGCCTCTAACCCTTCATGGGTTGTAAGGCAGATTATTATCATTAATACGCGGCGCACGACGGGCAGCGTTGGATCGGAATTCTCCAGCAGACCAAGGCCCGCAAGTGGCTGTAGCGCCGAAAAAGAAAAGTAAGTAGGCCGTATTTCAAAATCTTTATTGTTTTATTATTATTGTCGACGTTTCGATGTACCCGATTGTGTACGCCATTATCCACACTGTAATTTAAAATACATTGATCACGTTAATACATTGCACTATTTGACTATTATCCTAGACATGCTACTGTCTAGGAGAGACAACGGCACTATTTCTATTGATTGGTATCAAAAGCCAACATTGGATGAAAAAATGTTACACTTTTTCTCTCAACATCCACTTCAACAAAAGTCAAATGTCGCATTCAACATGTTCCATCGCATTTCATCATTCGTCGATAATGAGTTCTATGGACCATGTATGGATAAAGCTCAGAAGATTTTGTTTGAAAACAAATATCCAAAGATGCTTTACCAACAGCAAATGCAGAAAGCAGTTGCCAAGTTGAAACAGTCAGCGGCGAATGAATTGCTGGAACCAGTGGAAAAGGAGAAGAAAGTCATCAAATGTATGCCGTTTGTGGATGGTTTTACTCACTCGATTAGAAGAGTTAAATGGAAGAATTTTCCTGACTATTCCGCCGCTATTGTTCAAGAAACAGCTACCATCCATGAATGCAGCCCTATCACTCACCAAAGAGATAATCTGATCGTCCAATGGAAGCTTTTTGTAAACATTCGGGCGAACACATGAAGACGAAAAAATCTGCTTTAGCTGTGCCAACTTTACTTTTATTTCTAAATTATTTAAATGTTTCAGTCTAAATAGTGTATTCTAAAGTCGATTGCAATTTTCTGTAACTTTCTTTAAACTTTTAAAGTACTTCGTAAATCCCGGATAAATTGAATCGAATTCGCACTTTTCACTAAACTCCTTGTTCACTTCGGGAACGCAGCCGCTGTATTCGCATTTGATATTTAAACACGGGAGAACAAAAATAATTTGATTTAAAAATTTTAAAGGCTTCAGTATGGGACCGTTAATGACTAGCAAATTGTTGTCTTCCAAATTTAATGATTGAATTTTCGTGTTTAATGAAAATAGGTCACCGTCAATGTATTCCAACTTGTTTCCGTAGAGCGCCAGCCTGACCAAATCGGGAAAAGGTGCAATATCGAATTTAGAAATAGTTCTTAATCCTGCGTTTGACAATCCGAACGCTTTTAAATTTGGCATAAATGCAACAATTTTTTGAGGAATGTAGTGGCAAATTTCATTTTCCACCCAAAAACCAATGACGTCTTCTAGTGTCATTTTATTGTCTCCATTTACACTATCCACTAATTGGTCAGGACTTTGAATGGTTACATTTCTGGCATAACAATTTTTGACCGTACCCACTATGTACCAGTTACTGTTGACATACTCACACTCCAAATCTAACGCATTACCAAATGTGATAAACAGTGACAATATCAGCAGAATGGTCAAACTAAATGAATAAAAAATTTAATCACAAAACGTGTTCCAAAGACAATTTTATTTACCTCATCTTAAAGAAATCCTTACCTTAACTGAATACCACTCTTGAATGAAATTAAATTTTAGCCTCTTGAATTTTGAATAACTTAGACTTTTTTTAAATAACCGGTTTGTCTCATAACATATATTTTAGGGCTTTTTCGCATGATTTATTCTAACAACTAATTTTGCAAGAAATCACGTTAGTGTTTTTTATCACAAGCTTTTATATAAAGCATCACTTGTCTCGAACACTTTTTTATGTATCAATTAACCACTCATTCATACAAAGTTAATAAGAAAAAAAAGCCCGCGCTGACTTTTACCATTACTGTAACTTTTTTCATTTCTCCTATGGGTTCATCTTCTATAATTTGTGGACAAGTATGTCACGCTGAAAAGGAGAGAGGTGTGTTCGTGTCCGTGTGATGGGGGGCAGTGTTATTTCACAACATCGAAAAATAAAAGAGAGTAGAAATTTTTCCAACCCGTTTGTATATGAATGATTGTCTTAATAAAGCTTCAACCCCAAAGAGAGTAGAAAACATTATTCTGGGTTTGCACCTACACCGTTTACTGAAACCAAGCTTCTTTTCGTTTTTAGACTCGTACGAAGAACACAGTGCTTCGAAAAGGGGTCTATTGCATTTACCACGACGTTTCTAACCAGTCGAATTTCAACCCGGGAGTAGGTGGGAGTCCTTGGACTTAGCTAGGGCACTAAAAACGGGCTCTATGTTATTTTTTTACATAACTCGAGTAAATCTTTTCCGATTTTCAAAAAATTTTTTTGTTTGAAAGATCTGGGCATGACCGACAATTTGTGGAAGAAAAGGTAAAAATTGACAAAATTCTCGTTTTGGTACGATTGGACACATAGAAGTAATATTTTACTATGGCTGCTGTACCTTCGGCAGATTTAAAGTCCACCCGCTTGAATCAACATTTAAAAGCCACTCACAACTCTTAATCCTACTTCCAATTGTTTAACAAAAATCGAAAAACTAAAAGTGCTGATTTCGTCGTTTACGGCTCATCAGTACACCTTGTCTTAAGACCATGTGTATATCAGGGAGATGCGGGAATCATTAATAATTTCCATTTTTTGTTAATATCATCAATTTGCGACGAAAGCACATATGAGGAAGCTGTAAATGTAACCCGTGTTTTGTTGTTAAAGTATAATTTTCTAAACCTCAGACACTTTATTAAAAATCATAAGTTTCTAAGGATTTTTCAAAAAATATTGTCGCTTTCTGTGCCTAACATGAGATTCGGCTTACATTCGGCTGCTGGTATCTATGGTGTGGTCGTATTTATAGTTGAAATTGTTTTTCGTTGTTAAAATAACAAAACTGAGCGTTATGAAATGTGAAGATTTCCATGAAAATGTTAAAAAAAGCAACTTTCATGCAAATTACCAATTTTCTTGGGTATAGTTATTATCTTTTGACCTCTATCGGCCCACTATACCCTAGTAGTGAGCTAAGTTTCAATCAAAGTAGTTGTTGAGTAACCTATAATACAAAATTAACCGAGAACTGTAGAAATGAAAAAGATTTTTTCTAACATTTGATGAATATTGATGAAACTTTTGTCAAATGTGAAATCTGGCTTCAAACGGTACATTTTGTGGGAGTTGCGGGAAACGTTCACTTTTTCCACATATTTTCAAATGGTAACATTCACACAATGAACAGCAATTCTGTGGAAAAATTCGAAATTTGTAACCAAAAG
>CM055403.1:93331589-93348384 GCA_029228625.1 Pseudolycoriella hygida
TCCAGTTACAAAAGTGCTGAAATCAGAGGGGGGTGACGCATTAAGCTTCGATTCGCAACAAACATTTTTAAACAAAATTATGTTGAGTTCAAAAAATTGCGTCACAAATGCCAGACCCACCAGCGGAATTATTTTTCAACACCAAGTTTTTAGACGCAAAAATTTAAATTTACCCTAAACGATGTGATAAGAAATAAAAGTGAAATTTTCGCAGCGTAAAAACTGAAAGTACAGAAAAATTGTTTCGTCGTTGGGTCTGGCATTTGTGACGCAATTTTTTGAACTCAACATAATTTTGTTTAAAAATGTTTGTTGCGAATCGAAGCTTAATGCGACACCCCCTCTGATTTCAGAACTTTTGTAACTGGAAGAAAAAGGTTTTACCTTAAATGATTAATGCGTCACACTTTTCTGATTTCACAGCTTTTGTAAGCAGACATAAAGACTTGCGTCACACCTCCTCTGTAAGAGGTTTTTTTGGCTTATCAAATAAGCGAAAACGGGACGGAAACATAGAACAGAAAAGGAATTTCATATTGCATTCCCTAGTTGATGTATTTTGACATCCGAACGGCACGCGTGATAAATTGATAATCATTGATAATAGTAGATTATGCAACTGAGGGGAAATATTTTTATCTTCGAGGGGGAGGTTTGCATCCCTAGCCGAAGGTGAGGGATGTAATCCCCCGGGTGGATAAACAAATTATACCGCAGTTGCATATGCTATTTTATTCAGAGTTATTACAATATTACAATATTGCGTATCAGAGTTATTACAATTAACTTTTAGAAAGAATTGAAAGTTTTATTTTTCAGTGACTCGTAATTAATAAGTGAAGTGAAGTGGTGCGTGTTGTTTTTAATTGAAATTGGTCTAGATAAAGTTGTTTTTCATCGGAAAGTGGATGAGTGGTGAGTTGCATATCGTTCTCTCTGGGTTTGGATTTTGCAAAAGACGCATGCCGAATGTTAAAGGGCATGGCGGGAATCGTGCACCTGAGCCTTTGCAAAAGCGTAGGAACGATTTTGTGGGCCCAGGTGGGACGCTAATGATTTCCTAGGATTGAGCAAAGTGAAATTGTCTGACCATATTACGGAAATTCCGTATAATAGCGTGGTGAAATCGGGAGTGATATTTGACATACCCGTGGAGTACTCGATGGAAAAATTGAAGGAAAATCTTGAAGCCTCCCTGCCCGTGCAGGACTTATATAGATTTGAACGGACGTTCTTTGAAGGAGGACAATATCTCCCGGATAGTTTCACGTTCTGTTATGCGTTGAGAAGAGTGAAACAATTTGTTCCGCGTGTGGTGAGATGCAGTAAATGTAATAAATTTGGCCATTTGCAGAAGTTTTGCAGACGGGAAGTGGAAATTTGTTACAATTGTGGGAAAAGCCATGTAGGGGTAAATTCGATAGAATGTCCTAACCAGACATGCTGTCCGAATTGTCATAGCCCTGAACATGATGCTAGGAGTGGAATTTGCCCGGAATATTCTCGGAATTTATTAATTAAAGAGGCTATGGTCTATAGAAGTCTGTCTTTTTATGAAGCCAACGAAGAGTATCCGAGGGTTAGCAGCGTGTAAAGCATTACCAGACATGCTGATGAATTCCCGGAGATAAGTCGGACGAGAGGTAAAGGAAAAAAGATAGTTAAAATAGAGGAGAAAAATTCGGGTAAGTTTGCAAAAAAGACGAGAACGAATTAACGCTACAGAGAAAAGGAACAAAGAGAGACGAAAATATGACTAATCAAGAAACGGGGGAAGAGAACGTAACTTTGGACGAACAAAGTAAAGCTATTGTGACAAATCTACAAGAAAGACTGGAACACGCGATTAAAAATGGTAAACTACGAGTTGACTCAGATGAGGAGTTGACACATGACTTATTACAAATTTTACATAAAATCACGACCAAACTTAAGACTAAGGGAAGGAATGTAGTGGTTTATGATGATTTAGATGGGATCGAATCACCTCTTGATGACGACTTTAGGGATCTCTAAATGGTTGACGAAAGTAAAGGAAAGATGAAAGAAACCAAAATAAATCTAAAATCCACCCTTAAGGTAAATGACAATAAGACTGACAACCAGAATAAGGAAAATGAAAGAAAAAATTATAGTACACTTAACATTGGACAACACAGCATTAGAGGACTTGAGACTAACAAAGAACAATTAATTCACTTCTTGGGAAACAACAATATCCACTTGTTTATAGCTTCGGAAACGAAGCTGAAATTGGGAAATTTGACAAGAATGAATGTGAAATTCCACCTGAAAGATTTTAATGTAGAAAATGAGTGTGGAGGCAACGACGGAATCGGAGGGGTTAGTTTTCTTATCAGGACGGGTATCCTGTATGAGGGAATCGACTTGCCGGATCTATCGCCTATCCAGGTAATGGGGATTAGAACTAAGAATTTGCCGATAAATTTGAATGTTTTCTCCGTGTACATAGAACCCAAAAGTGAAAAGTTAGATGAGAAGAAAGCTTTAGAAAATGGTAAGAAATTCGCGAAACTGACGGAAAGTCTTGGTAATGTGGTGATAGGCGGAGATTTTATTGCGGCTTACCCTGCCTGGGGTTCCCATTATGCGGATAAGAGGGGTATGGTTCTTGAAAAGGTATTTGAGAACTATGTACTTCTGAATGACGGAAGGCCCACGAGGGTTCCTGAGGGAAAGGGGAGGGCGAACCATCTGGACTTGTCGTGGTGCTCTCCGGGCTTAGCTCAAGTAGTGGATTGGGATCTGACGAAAGAAACTTTGGGATCTGATCATCTAGTGTTGAAAATCGAAATAGATAATAATATGCTTCCCGACAGAATTCAGGAAAAGGAGAAAATAGATCAAGACCTTTTTATTAAGAATCTAGAAAAGATCGACGTCGATAGAATACACGATATGATGTACTTTATTTAACAATTGAATGAGACTAGGAAAGAATCAATAATCCGTCGGAAGAAGGCCAACATCTCTACTAAATACTATCCGAAGACCTATTGGAAGGGAATAGTCAAAGAATTACACAAGGAAACGAAAAAGGTCCTAGTGAGATATTTCAGATGTAAGAATATCCAAAATCTAATCTTATTTAAGAGAGCTGAAGCCAAATTCCAGTATAAATTTAGCGAAGAAAAGAGAAAAGCGTGGAGAAGTTGGTCTGAAAAGATCTCTCCCCATACTCCTATTAAAAAGATCTATCAGGGTATTAGGGCATTGACCAATTGTAGGAACCTGAATTTACCCAATTACATGTATAATGATCCGAATAAGGTTAGGGAATTTTTGAACGGTATGTGTGGAAAATGCCCGGTAGAGATGACATCAACTGAAATAGATAGAGAGGAAGGGGAGCCTCCCTTCACGAGGGCTGAGTTTGATCAGGTGTTGGAATCGAAAAAGTCCACGACACCGGGACCCGATGGGATAACTTATGACTTGTTGAAGAAATTCAATGATGAACTTAAAGGGAAATTGTTGGAAGTTATCAACAAAATGTGGTTAAAACAAGAAATTCCAAATGTCCTGAGGGAAATTCTGCTGGTTCTGATCCCCAAGCCGGGTAGGGACTATGCTAAGCTTAACAGTCATAAGCCTATCTCACTACTATCAGTGTATTTGAAGTTAGAGGGAGAGAAAATTTTACCCGAGGCTAGTTATGGTTTCGTCAGGAGAAAATCGGCAGTTGACTGCATTAACCACTTTTTGATTGTGATGCACGAAGTTAGAGAAAAAGGTATGGGAACGGTTGCAATGTTCGCTGATTTAGAGGACGCGTTTAACAACGTGAACCTTCACAAGCTCGGAGGCTGATGAAGGGGATGGGGATTTCTAAACAGATTGCTGATTGGATTATTAAATGTTTTTCGATAGGACGTCTGAAGGTGGATAGTAATGAAGGAATCATAGAAAAAGAAACGGGTAAAGGAGTCCCTCAGGGAGACGTCCTGGGCCCGTTGATATTTGTGTTATATACCGTGGGCCTTTTTGAATGCGAATTAGAATGCTCTAGGATGTACCAATTCGCAGATGATATTGCTATTCTAGCCTGGGGACCTTCCTTGATAGAAGCTTGAGAGAATTTACAGAAAACGGTGAATAAACTCGTTATTCTGGTGAGCGATTTAGATATGTCCATTAGCGAAGAAAAAACGAAGGCAATCTGGTTTTTTCCGAGGGAAACGCAATTTGTGCCGTTTTTAATGATGAATGGAAATTTCGTGGAATGGGTCAAAGAGTTTAAATTAAATGTTTGAGAGCCCTTAAAACGACGTCCGTGCCCTCGTTGTATGTCTCTTCGGGTAGTATGCCCTTGGATTTTCGTAGAGAATGGATTACTCAAAAAGAAATTATGAAAGCTAGATTGATATCCCTACCGATTGTTGGAAGGCTTGAAGGGGCTGAAATGAGCATTGAAGATCCGGAATCAGAACCGTATATAATGAAGAGGTCTAGGGTGTACTTAGCTTCCACCTCTCCATTTGTTAGCCTTCCTGGAGGGGTGAGGCAGGGAAATCTGGTAGTCAGGGCCTATTATTGGGGAAATTTTGGAGAAATTTAGAAAAATTGGTGAAATTTAGGGAAATTGGTGAAATTTCGTGAAATTGGTGAAATTTAGAGAAATTGAAAGAAATTTTGAAAAAATCAGTTTAGCCAAATACTTTTGTGAAGTCATAAACAATTAAAATTCAATGATCGGCTTATGATCTTTTTTCTCGCTAGCTGCTTCCTTGAAAACACCTTTAAACCAATCTTGTTAGCGATACTTTGAACCGACTTGTGCTGTTCGTTTTTTGTTTTTCATCCAGCATTGAGTTGCTGGCCTAGGATCGAAATCTTCTAATGGACCCATATTGGCATTGATGTACAAGTAGATAAAAATGTTGAAATCGTCTCAGCTTAAAATAATTTAGCTTACTAATAATTCTCTCAACATCTGCAGAATGTGGTTTTGCAGACATTCGTGCCAGTTTTTATAATTGTTAACTCATTCGGGCGATGAAAATGAAGTTTTTGTAGCGTACCTAGAATCGTCTTGAAGTCAAATCCCCTGATCGTCCATCGTCTTTTGTACGTAGTCAAATTTTCTAGTTCAAAGTATTTGATTGTCGTAAACATGCATTAAATAGGTTATAAGTGAACACTCCCCTACGTATGGAGAAATATGATGGATAGCGCAGAGGTTTCTTCAGCTGGTATTTTATAACTGCCTTGCGTAATTTCAGTGTTCGTTTGCCAAAACGGTGGAAATAGGATGACAGATCAGCGGCCTGTTTAACTAAATTCGCAATTGGTATCCTACAGACAGACTGCCATGCTAAATTAACCCGATGAGTAACACACCAAATTGTCATGAATGGTAGATCTGGTTTCTTTGAGGCTTCTTTCACTCCCCTTACTCTTACACAAAGTCCGTTGAATTGCCCCATGTTCGAATTCTCACCGTCAGTGCACATATCGATGTCAATAATTCCAAAAATTGTTGCCAAGTAAAAATGTCTTTTGCGTAAATTGTTTACAACACTTTACTTTACGAATTTTCAAAAAAAAAAAAAAATGTTACAAACGTTGCAGCGAAAATAAAAAAAAAAGATAGGGATATGCATCGGAGGAATGATTTATTCAAAGATGCAAAAACCTACTGCAATGTGAACAGTGACTTCATTGTTTCCAAAAAAAAAACGATTGCAAACTAAATAACAAGAAATTCGAAATTTTAGGTGGCGAAAAATATGATTTTTCTCGTAAAGTAATGACGTACGCTTTAAAAAAATTTCAATTAGAATTTTGGTTAAAATGGCGGACGAGTAATACCTCCATCATCGTCGTGCGTCATTTTATTCCCGTCTTCTGTACTACTTATCGCTCTAAACTCGTTGTTTGTAGTTGTGTAATCGCAGTAAAGTATTTTCCATGTGGACATTGATGTTTTAGCTCCAATTTGTTTGGGTGCAGTGAGTTTTGAAACACAAACACTTCATCGTGCTAGTTGCGTGCCTGTACTTTTGTTACAAATTGATTGTTGTGCACAGCTATTGTTATAAGAGTTGCTCTGCTGACATCTTAATTAAAAATAATTCTGCATAATTTGCACGTTAACTACGTCGTTTGCCAATAAGTTATTAATTTTGGATTCGCTTGGTCGACATGGCAGATGCTGCTCCAAATAAGAAACGCACGCGTGGTGAAAATGGTGATATCGCTATGGAAGATATTAATGGCGGCGACGTCAAAGCTTTGCTGCTATCACTCTTGAATAAAATGGATAACCTTAGCGCTCAGATGAAAGCAAACTGTGAAGCTGTTGATCTTAAGCTAACATCAAAAATCGATAGCCTGGAGTCCAAATTGGAACTAAGGGTCAAGGCGGTGGAGACTGACACAGTGCAACGTCATGAGCAATTTACATCCGAGGTAAATGCATGTCTTGTGACTCTGACAGAACGTATGAATGCTATTGGGAATGATGATGGGAAAAAAATATGGCTGAAGTGGTTGTTAATGTGATAGATGAATGGAAAACACAAACCGAATCTCGATTGGATAAAATGGAACGTTTGTCACTGCTTAACGAGTTAGTAATTACCGGGGTTCCGCTTACTCGTGGAGAAAAACCTTCTGACATTGTTGGCGACATTGTGTATGCACTGAACTGTGAACTTAAACCTAACGATTTCTCCTCAATTTACCGGATCCAGAATAACCAGCCCCGCAACAAATCGTCGAAGATAAGTTCATCAGCACCAATCATCATACGTTTTTATTATGAGGATGCTAAACAACATTTTCTATCCGCATATTTCAAAAAAGGCAACTTGAACCTAACAGACATTGGATTCAAGTCCTCTTCTCGTGTGTACATCAATGAAAGTCTCACCAAGCTGAATCGTGATATATTTAATGCTGCAGTCAATGCTAAGAAACTACGGAAAGTTCACAAATTGTTTACCCGGCGTGGCATGGTATTTGTCCAGATGAATACTGAAAGCAGATCAGATGGCATAACAAATATCCAGCAACTCACTACACTGTTGTCAAATACGACCATTGAAAATGCGACGACTGATCAGCCTATTCGTTCTCAAGATTGTAAGCTCCGGTATTTTTATTTTTATGTGCATGTTTATTTTATATATATTTTTTTGATTTGTGTTTTGGGAACTACTCGACAAAATTTTCTTTATATGCAGGTATTTTCTTACATAAAACGATGGGGTCAGACTGTAACTTGCACCATGATGCTATACTTTAGAAACAATTCGTTAAGTCATTTGATCTACGACGTTTATGATGTCCTCTTGGAATAAAGCGAGTAGAAATTCCTGGAGTGGAAATGCGGTATGTATGCCTAATATTCTGCTAAGATCAATGTTGGTTAACTCGAACGATCGACTGAATGTTGGACACGTTAATGCCGGTAGTATTTTTCCTAAAATAGATGAAGTTCGCTCTATTTTCGAGAACGCAAAACTCGATATCTTAGCTGCATCGGAAACCTGGTTTAAAAGCAACCGTTCTAATAAATCGATTGAAATCCCTGGTTATGAGATAATTCGTAATGATAGAGTTAGGAAAAAGAGCGGGGGTGTTGTGATGTATGTAAAAAAGAATTTGAACTTTAAAATAGTTAAGGTATCTGAGAAGATATCCTCCGAATACTTGTTTATTGAAATTATTCTTCCAGATTGCAAAATACTGGTTGGGGCGTACTAGGTTAGAGAACTAGATGTGTTTGAAGATTTGCTTGCTGACATCACAATTACTTATGAAGATATCTTGATAGTAGGGGACTTTAATGAAAATCACCTTGGTGCTCTCAATGGTAATTGTACTACTTCCAACTGCGTTAACCGTACCTGTACAAAGTGCTAGTTCGCGGACATCTTAGTTAAGTTCGGCCTCGAGTCAATAGGATCGGCTGCAACGCACTTTCCTGATAAGATCCATGATAGACCATCCCTAATCGATTTATTCCTCTCCAATAGACCTGAAAAGGTTTTATTCTTCAATCAGATTTCTCATGGACTTTCCAACCATGATATTATTGTGGGCTCCTATAGCTGTAATAAAGGAGTAGGACGTGGTAAACCTCTATTTAGAAGAAGTTATCGGACAGTTGACGTACAAAAACTCTTTTCTGATGCAGCGGTAATATCGTGGAATAATGTTTACGGCTCCAGTCACATTGATGAGAAAATCGAAGCTTTTAATGTGCAACTCCTTGATCTCCTGGAGACCCACGTCCCTTTGTTACCTATCACTCAGAAACCTACGTTAACGTCATCTGAGCCGTGGTTAACCAATGACATTCACAGAGCTATTGTAGAGAGAGATTTGGCCAAGGAAGCGTACAAGAGGAAAGAGGTTACAAAGGAACATTATACTAAGTTGAGAAATATTGTCACCAACCTAACTAAAAAACGCAAATTTGATTTTGTCCATCCCAAGCTCGATACGAAACTAGGTTCTAGAACTGTGTGGCGAAACCTACGTGAAATGGGTGCGGTCTCATATGGAAGTGTTAGGCCGAGTTTCACTGCGGAGGAGTATAACATCTACCTGACGTCGAGGGGGCAAGGAACTTCACCACCGTCGGTGGGTGGTAATGATGTTGTTAGATCAGGTAGTTTCAGTTTTTCAGCGGTAACACAGCTAGACGTTGCTAGAGTGATATATTCTGTGGGTCTAGACAATATTCCGTTAGTTTTTGTTAAAATGGTCTTGCCTTTTATGGTCCCGGTACTTACGCACATCTTTAATTTTTCGTTCACATCTTCAAAATTTGCAAAAGTATGGAAAATGTCCAAAGTATTGCCGGTTCACGAGAAGACAAGTCTGACAGGTCTAGACGACTTTCGTCCCATCTGCATTCTGCCTTGTCTTTCAAAAGCCTTCGAAATCTTAGCGAAATAGCAGATTGTTGCCTTCCTGGACGATAAAATCCTTCTTGACCCTTGTCAATCAGGCTTTAGAAAGGGTCACAGCACAAACACTGCCCTCCTTCACATCTCTGACGAGATTAGGAAGGGATTTGAGAGGAAGCATCTGACCATCTTAATTTTATTAGACTTTACGAAAGCTTTTGACATGCTAGCTCATAGTATCCTTCTAACTAAATTGACTAAAATCTTTGGTTTTTCGTCAACCGCAGCATCATTTATAGAAAATTACTTGACTGATCGTAGCCAGAGTGTTTATATTGATGGCAATTTTTCTCAGTTCTTACCAAATTTGTTGGGTATACCGCAAGGCTCGGTGTTGGGGCCACTACTCTTTTCCCTTTTCATAAACGACCTGCCAAGTTGCCTCAAGAGTGTTATGCACCACATGTTTGCAGATGATGTACAACTGTTTAAGTCATTCCCGTTTGAAAATGTAGTTCGGTCAGTAGACGAAATTAATGAAGATCTGAGAATGGTGTGCGCTTGGGCGCATGACAATTCACTAGTATTGAATGTGAAGAAAACTCAGGCGATCGTCTTTTCGGAGATTGTCGTGAATGGTGTAGTTATACCTTATGCTTCTACGGTGCTCAATCTCAGTATTCTGATGGATGAGCGGTTCTTATTTGATTCACATGTTAATGACCTATGCTCCAAGGTATTTAGTCGGCTACGAAGTCTCTGGCCAAACAGCCACTTCTTTCCCCTGAAAACAAGGATACTACTAGTGAAAGGGATTTCTGATTCCCCTTTTTACTTATGGCGACAGCATCTACTCAACTAATCTACAGGTTGGTTCAGTGCAAACTATCGACCGTGCTTTTTCTGCTTGCGTTCGTTTTATATACGGACTAAAGCGTTATGACAGTACGCGTGATTACTCTCACCGCATATTGGGTTGTCCTATTATGGAATACATTGAACTTCGACAGTGTGCTTTCATCCACAAACTGACGATTACTAAAACCCCTGGCTACCTTTATTCAAAGCTTCAGCCATGTCGTAGTGCGAGGAACCCGCTGTTCATATTACCACATAACATCTCACATCAGTATAATAGATCGTTTTTCGTTCGGTCAGTTTCCGTCTATAAGAGTGTGCCTGCCATTATTAAGAAGTCGCGATCGGTTGAGGTGTTTAATAGATCCTACATGAAACGAATAAGGAACGCAAGAATGTAATTCCGCAATTCCATAGTTCTCCAGGAATTCCAATGTGATTTCCAGCTAGCTGCTAATAAATTGAGTAGATCATTTGACAAATTTTGCGTGTATCACCCCAATCTTGAATTATGACCGTTATTATCCTGCATACTCCACATTCTTCGGTTATCGCAATAAATTGTTTATGTTTAGTAGTTTTCAAACATGTTTTTGTTCATGCTGAGTTATATTTACTTGTATTATTCATAGTTTTAAGTCCTAGCTTTAGTTTTAGTTTTAGTTTAAGTACTAGTATTTTGTCTTAATCTTGTTCTTACGTTACACTGTTCTGTCGAACATTAGCATAAGGATTTATTTTCTTTTTGTTCGAGTTAAATAATAAATGATGATGTTGATGATGAATTTCATTCATATGAAAAAACTCTTGAACTCATCACCACGCTGCAAATTACAAAAAAGGTAATCTTTTGTGTTTCGTTACTAAGCGATTCGTCATACATTCTCATCATAATTGACAAGTTGAAAAGGATCAAAAATTGATTTATTCCAACGTTTTTCTGAAAAGTATCCCACGAAAAATTGGAATAATCGCGAAATAGTAGCAGTTGACACCTCGGACACTGGAATATTTGTGCTGTCATACATTTTTCAAAACAGAAATAATCAGAAAATTAGGTGGTGCCACCCAATTGAAACAGCGTGCGACAGCAGCTACACCGAACAAGATCGCCCAACACATCGTTAGAACATCCAAAGTATCGAAAGCTCCGGAAAATGACACCTCGAAACAGCCATCTATCGAGACCAATCAGCAGAGCTGAGATTAATGATGCATTGGATGACACGAAAAACGGGAAAGCCGCCGGTTTCGACGCCATGTATCCGGAATTCTTCACACACAGCGGACCTAGAACTAGATTATGGTTGTCTCGTTTCTACTCACACATACTTACAACCAACATTCTACCTCCTGATTTCAAAATTGCAAAAATAATACCACTGCTGAAGCCGAACAAACCAGACAACCTTCCAGAAAGCTACCGGCTGATAGCCCTATTATCTGTCGCACTGAAGCTCTTTGAACTAGTGATATAGAATTGCATTTGTCCGGAAATTGAACAGCAACTTCCGAACTATCAAGCAGGATTTAGACCGGGTCGTAGTTGCTCTGACCAAGTACTGTCGCTTACAGACTTCATCGATGCTGGATTTGAAAGGCAACTGTAGCCAGGAGTGGTTTCAATCGATCTATCAAGCGCATACGACACTGTTTGGAAAATGGGGTTGATGTATAAATTAGTCAGGGCGATCCCCTGCCTACAACTGTGTGACGTCATTTGTAACATTTTGAGTGATCGATACTTCCAAGTTTTGCTGGATGACAAACTTAGTTCGACCAAGAAGCTGAAAAATGGCCTGCCGAAAGGCTCAGTTTTAGCTTGCATTCTGTTCAATTTATACATCCACGATTTGCCAGCATCCTCGTCAAGAAAATTCCTGTACGCTGACGATAAAGCCTACGCATACCAACATCAGCAGTTCAGACAAATCAACCGAGTACTCACCAAAGACATGGCAGATTATGTCGAATATTGTAAGAATTGGCGCTTAGTGCCGAACCTGATGAAAACAGTGGTGACATGCTTCCATCTGAACAACCAGTGTGCCAACAAAAAACTTCGAGTAAAGTTTGATGGAAAGATTTTGGATCATGATTTTGAACCAGTGTATCTTGTCGTCAAACTGGATAGGTCGCTGACGTTCAAAAAACACGCCGAAAAACTTGAACCGAAACTCATTGCGAGAGTAAATCTGCTGAGGAAATTAACTGGCACCAGCTGGGGAGTTAATGCAACATGCTTGAGAACATTTGCGCTTGCACTGGTCTACTCGACGGCCGAATACTGCTCTTCCAGTTGGCTCAATAGTGTACACACAAAAAAAGTCGACGTTATCCTGAACGAAGCAATGAGACTTATTACTGGCACAGTCCGAGGCACAGTCACATCAACACCGACGGAATGGCTGCCAGCACTCAGTAATATTGCTCCCCGAGCCATTAGACGACAGTCGGCACTCGTACGTGACTACCAAAAAGTGATCAGCAACCCAAACATCCCACTGCACGACGACCTGCTTGATCCACCAATCCCCAGACTAGTATCAAGAAAACCGCCGATTGTGTATGCAAAACGTTTAGTCGAATCCAACTTCGACCCAAATTCGGCCTGGCTGTCAGGTTGGAACAGTTACGGTGTGAATAGCCCACTATATTCATTCGTAAACCACTCTTCACGCTCACCGGAATTTGAATTGCCCATAAAAGCTTGGAAAAACTTGAATCGGCTACGAACAGGAAACGGGAGATATATGTCGAAACTATAAGCTTTTCACCCGTTCAATTAAGAATGAATTTGCAACAAAAAATTCTCAAGGAATCTGATAACATGAAGGAATTATGCTTGCATTGTGCAACTGATGATGCTGGTCATTGGGGACAATGTACGTTTTCCGGACGTTGGTTTCATTGCACCTGCGCTAATGTTTCTATTAAGGTCCTAGAAGTACAAAAAGAATATCGCTGCGTTGTTTGTGTTACATAATTTTATTCAATTTAAAATGTTTAAAATACAAAGTTTTGTACTAAAATCGTTAAAAGTGCACTTGTTTTACTTTGAGATACAAATGGCCATACACCAATTGGTTGTAACCTTTGAAGTGTAGAGCTGAAGAATTTTTGCTGCGTTTCATTTTTTCACTATATCGCGCTGGGGAAGCACCTAATATAAAACATTTTGCTACTTAGTTTTTGCGTTGGAAGATTCTTCTTAGAATCTTGTACACACTCTTGTGTTTTGAACACTTTGGAAGTATCTATCAATATTCGAAAATTTTCTCATTCAAAAAAAATTGTTGCAAATTGGCGACAATTTTTCTGCTAAACAAAATTTGACACCAATCGATAACATATCTTATCTGCCTAGAACGATAATTTCCCACTTATCCCTCTAGTGCATTTTTACTTATCTCGGTAATTCTGTTCTCGGTAGATAAAATAATTCATATGCGACGATATGTCTCCCATAATATTTCCTTCATAAAAATTTGTTGCCAATGGGCGACAACTTTTTCGTTTAAAAAATTTGTCGCCAATAGACAAAAATTCCTTCTACAAAATTGTTGCCAGAGGGCAACAATTTTTCAGCTAAGCAAAATTTGCAAGGTTATTTTTAGGGTTGTCCAGTGAAAAAAAATTGTTGCTTTTTTTTTGTTGGATACTTCCCCAAGGTGCTTCTAATCTATTATCATTTGCAAACGAAAATTTAAATTATCTTGTCGTTGTTTGAGGTAGACGGGAACTGGACTTCATTGTAAATTAGGTTTGAATTCTTTGGCGGTTGCTGGCTGCTGGTGGATACTAGTCGCAGATTAAAGAATTTATCTGGTACGAGAGTCGTATGTGGAGCATCATGATGGTTTTTCTTTGACGTCTGTGATTTTATTATGCCACTCATCAGACTGGAGCAGTATATTTTGAATTTGTTTTAGAAAGGCAATGCTAATACTATACTAATTCAAAGTCTTTATTGATTCGTAAGAAAACCTTCAGCAAAGCTGGTAGCGTCAGGTGATTATAGATTCCTTTCATTTTGGTTGGAAATATATGTTTGCATTGGAATTAATCGATAGTCGTTGTCTTCAACTTCCTCACCATAAAGTTCCAAATCTCGCACAAAGAAGAATACCAAAATGTCGAAAAATATTGATACGCCCACAAGTGAAGCTGTGACTATGTTCAAAATATTTCCGAATGTAGGCGATTCGTGTAGATAGCACTTTTGCTGATCGGCTGACCAGTATTGGCAAGTTTCATCTGTGGAATTCGTTAATTTATTTGAAGAATTTTTCATAAGAAGATATACTATTACCAGCTATGACTTGGTATCCAATTTTTCCCGGTACATAGACAACTAATCCACATAGAAACAATTCAATGGACAACGCCAAGGATTTATCTTGTGGCAGAACACATCTTATCGTTATAAGAAGATTACCAATAAGTCCAGACCCAAGGAGTGATGCACCGAAAATTGTCAACGCTTGAAATATAATCCAAAGTTGTTGACATTCTCTAAAACCGCAAGCGCCTTGAGTTGCATGAACCATAGATTCAACATTCAATGCCAACATTGTGTCAATTCCACAAGTGCAATTAGAAAATATCTTAAAGAAAATATCTTTTAAGAAATTAAATCGGAAGAAGCTATTTCCCAAGAAAATTTCAGTTTAAAATAAACGTAAATTCTCAAAAAAATCAAATTTTCCGATAAATTCAGGTTTTTAGGAAAATTCAAATTAAAAAAAAAAGTCTAACTCGAACAAATCTAAATTAAGATATTGAGTAAATGAAAATACGTCGACTTTAAATTGTATTGGAAATTGCCGAAAGGGGAATATTGCAAAACCCGTCCACAACTGCGCAAAAGAAAACAGTGAACTTCATTTCTAAATGTTATGCTTTGATGTTTCTAAATGCAAATTAACACTGACGTAAATCAAAGCGAAATATTTAGAAATCAAGTCATCTCTGAAAAAAATTTACAAAAATTTCAAAAAAAAATTTACTGAAACCTTGATTCCACTAAAAAACTAATTTTCTTGAATTCCTTGAAAATTTATCGAAAATTTCTTGAACTTTTTGAAAACTTCTCTTAAATTTTTTGAAAATTTCTTGAATTTCTTGAAAATAGGCCATTTTTAAAAGGGAGGGAAGAGGGAAATAGACCCTTTTAAAAAGGAAAACGTAACTCAAGTTTTCGTCCCTTCTTCCAAAACAATTGATATCAGTTTGGTTGACGCTTACAGCTTCGGAACGCAAAATATTCTTTTGAAATATTTTCACTTTTGATTAAAAAAATGGCTCACAAATGCCGGACCCTCCCAACGTAATAATTTTTCTGCGCTTTCAGATTTCGAACGCCAAAAATTTGGATACCCGTATACTCCACACATCACGCAAGACTTAGTTTTTTTCGTGTACAATCTGAAAGAACAGAAAAACTATAACACAGGGATCCTGAGTAACGTTATTTGTAACTTTATTTTTTCGTTACTGTAAGGTAACAAGGTAACGTTACAAAATACGGGTTTTTGTAACCGTTACAACTGTAACAAAAAGATAAAGTTACGAATTGTAACGTTACAGTGAGAGCATGTAACGATTTGTAACAGAATATTTGTGTTACAATTTGTAACGTTACAAATGGTATTTTTATTTTTTCGTTACAGCCAATAACATTACAAATTGTATTTATACTTATTCGTTACAGGTAATAAAGTTACAAATTGTATTTATATTTATTCGTTACAGGCAATAACGTTACAGACTGTATTTATATTTTTTCGTTATAGAAAATAACGTTACGAATTATGTTTGGGCTAGAATCGAAATGATACACCCATGAGACGGGCAATCTTATAGCTTGCATTGTAAAAAAATATTCTTGTTACGCTCTCAGAATTTAAGAATTTGTTTCGAAAGTAACAAAAATTTTTACAAAATTTCTAAAAGAAATATAACAATGTGCGCTTGAATTGCAACAAAAAGGTAAGATTGCACTGTAATATCGTTTGTCTCATGATCCTTAATTTGAAATCGGGAATAGATTTGTCTTAGTTTGAGGTGAGGTTATATGAGAAAACTTACATATTTTTTTAAGTAATGAAAATAAAATGTATCACGCTTCAAAATTACTGCGTATAAGGCTAGATTTGCACTTACAAAAAGCACTCCGTGTGCGCTCCGTGTATACTCCGTGCGCACTTCGTTCACGTGATATCTGTCAAGAAAACGGAGGAAAAATTTAAAAAAATCAATTTTATCTCCGATAGCTTTGACAGTTCTTTTGTTTTACTGTCATGTAAACGGAACACGTTCAAGCAGTGTTTTTAATCGGAAGATGACAGGTGACAGATTCAATATGTTCATATTGAATTTTGCTCTATCGTTCTGAATTTAAGTGAAGTATTCAGCTTTTGGTGGAACCTAAAATTGCCACATATATGAACGAAACGTCATTTTTAATTATTTCATTATGTTTTACCTTAAAAGTGATGCTTCAGCAATTTTACCTTGTTGATATAATTTATTTGTTATCTGATTGTGTAACGTTACTGGTCAAAATTTTTTCGTTACACCTAGTAACGTTACATATTGTATTTATATTTTTTCGTTACAGCCAATAACGTTACAAATTGTATTTATATTTTTTCGTTACAGGTAGTAACGTTACAAGTTGTATTTATATTATTTCGTTCTGGTGGGTAACGTTACGAACTGTGGAACAAAAATAAAGGAAGATGCCGGGAATCGCAATAAAAATGCACTAACGACAGTCTTATGTCACAATGGTTTTCATAACTATTCGTTCGTATCTTCAAAAATTTATTGTTTCCAATTTAAAAAGTTTTAAGATTTAAATTCGCCATGCACACTCTTCAAATTGTCATGTCGATTAGGAAGCCGATCCACACCGGGTAAACGTTCATCATCATCATCATCATCAAACTTTATAGACCGTTAGTACCTTCCGGTGTGAGGTCTTTCTGCCGCAACCCCAGATTGGTGAACTATCGTCCTCCATGCCCTCCTATCGCCCGCCAAGGAGATGG
>CM055403.1:93348884-93362119 GCA_029228625.1 Pseudolycoriella hygida
TCACGCCACCGCGCCTAATGTCCTTAATCATCGACCAAAATTTCTTACCCCTGCCTTGACCTGCCCTTTCCAAATCCTCCCCAAACTTTTTCCCCTACCGGTCCTTCGCTTCCCTGACTAGATCCTTAACCAGTTGCCTACAAGCCTTATAAGCCTCCCACTTCGCCACCGTCCTGTCCTGTAACCAAATCAAGTATAGTTTCCTTTTCTCCAATACAGCCCCCCTGATATCGGCGTTCCACCACCCCGTCTTTTTGTTTCGACCCCCGCTAGCGACACTGCCCAGACATTCCTCAGCCAGATCCAAGACAAATTTCTTAAAATTCGCCCACTCAGCCTCAATGTCCCCGCAGTCAGCTGGAAGCCCCTCAAATCCTTCGGCGAATTTTGCCATAAAACGAGACCTAACTGCCTCTTCCCTAAATTTGCCCACACGAAATTTGCGACTTACCACCTTCTTCCTTTTAGTCTGACAGAGTTTACCGGGTAAACGTTTTAAACCGTAAATACAAAACTAAATTTCTAACTGAAATATTGCCAAAATTTAAAAAATTTAAAAATTAAGGTATCGTTTAACGATGACAAGAAATTGCATAAATTCAATAAAATAACAAAAAATTGTAATAGGGTCACATGAGCTACTCCTCATGAAGACCATCATTCTATTTTTAGGCCATTTATTGTTTCAAGAAGGCTCATTTTGATTCGATACGAAAAGATCTCATTGACACCGATTTCGGCATTTTGTTTGCGAACAAGGATTTGGATGGAATGCTCCAAGTGCTACACAGCAGATGTTACGAAATATTCGACCGACATATTCCCAAAGCGTCGCTTCGTTCCACGAACCATCCGATCTGGTATGACGCTCAACTTATTAACTTGAAGAACAAAAGGAACCGGACCTACAGGAAATTCATCAAAACATCTGCACATGAGAGTGTTATTAAAATCGACCGTGAAGCAAAATTTGTAGCAGCAAAAGTTGAATTCGAAAATTATCAAAATGAACTATTCAATTCGTTCATGATTGAATTAGCATCAGGTTACAAAAAGAATCCGCAGAAGTTCTGGAACTACATTAATTCAAAATATAAAGCAAGTTCATTACCCGGAAAGATATACTATGAGAACGATCAAGCAGCAAGTGACATCGACAAAGCAAATTTGTTTGCTAAATTTTTCTCTTCAGTATAAGGGTTCAGTGAAAACGAAGTTGAAGAAAAACATGCGTTGATCTCGCACATTAGATCACGTGACGACCACGGTTTCTTCAACGTTGACATAACGCCAGATATAGTACGTCAGGTACTTGAACGCATGGATCTCAGCAAAGGGGCTAGTCCTGATAAGATGTCGTCATTATTTCTTCGACGATGCGCCGATTTGTTGGACCAACCTCTGTCATTGATTTATTTGAGGTCATTATCAGATTTATATTATCCTAAACTATGGAAAATTGGACATCTAACTCCGATTTACAAATCTGGTAAGAGGTCTGACGTAACGAATTATCGAGGAGTTTGTGTTTCGCCTAATTTCGCCAAAGTTTTTGAAATTATCATCTTCGAAAAGTTGAGATACTACATTTTTCCAGAATTGAATTGTCAGTCATCACGGATTTTTTCCTGGAAGGAGAGTGGAATCCAATCTAATGGAGCTTTCAATTCTTGTTCATGATGGTTTTTCAGAAAATTGTCAGACTGACATTTTCTATGCTGACATTCGTAAGGCATTTGATGTGATAAGAACCACTCCACTAATCTTCAAACTGTCTAATGACAAATATCGATTGTGCAACTCGCTACTTCTATGGTTTCTTTCATTTTTTCATGATCGTAAACAAATTGTTAAGATCAACGACAGCAAATCAGACGAAATACAAGTCCTTAGGCATAGGACAAGGCTCCATATTAGCTTCATTAAATTTCCTTGTCTACTTCAACGACTCGGACTGCAATTCGACGATCACAAAAAATATCAACTTTGCTGATGACAAGAAAATTGTTCACAACAAGATTTCAAGGATGGAGGACACAAAATCATTACAAGCCGCAATAGATCAATTTATACAATATTGTTCTATAAACAGCTTTGAGTTAAATTCCCAGAAATGTAAAGTTATGACAGTCTCTAGAAAATGCTTTCCAATCTTAGCGAACTACTACATTAATGGCGAGCTGATTGAACGGGTACACAGCTACAAAGACTTAGGAGCAACATATGATTCAAAATTCTTATTCAATGACCATTTCGAATTGGCAGTGAAAAAAGGAAATTCGATGTTATCTTTCGTAAAACGTCAATGCTATGGACGGTTTAATGTCAAAACAGCGAAAATGCTCTATTGTGCGATTGTCCGTTCACATTTGGAATTTGCCAGTTCAATTTGGGCACTGCATCATGACGTTCACATACAATCATTAGAAAGTGTACAGAAACAACTTGTCCTATATGCCAACAGACATCGATACTTGGACGAAAACAGTGATAATTTTCGCCTACGACCGTATTTAGACAGATGTAATGAGCTAGATGTCGTATCTCTGCTAAGAAGACGTACAAACGCTGCAGTGTTCTTCATACACGATATTCTCACCGGCAAGATCAATTCTAAATTCCTGCGTGACCGTATAGAACTTTATGACGGAGCGAGGTGTTTGAGAAATCCATCTTTTTTCCGTATTCGTTGCAAAAACACCGAATATTTAAGGTTCTCACCGTTCAACTTTGCCTGCCAATTATTCAACATGGCTGCTAAACATGTTGATCCTTCGCTACCGTTAAAGAGTTTTCGCAAAAGCATTCTTGAACTAGACGACTCTGCATTCGAGAAATTTGGAAATCCAGTCACCGGATAATGTCTTTCTTTTTAGTGCTTTATTTCCATTTTATTAAAGAAAACCGAAAGCACCCAGTCCGGTTTTTTCTTTTGGTTCCCATGGAACGGCTTCGACGACCACATCCTAGCGTTCATCCATTTCGATGATTCTATCAATGTCTTCGAAGATGATTACTGTGACGGATTTTGTGATTTTTTAGTTTATTTATCTCGTGTTTTTTTTGACGACAAGCTTGAAGGCTTTCTTGATATTTATATTTATTCTACCTTATTTTATTCTATTTATTTATTTATTTTTTCATCCTTTCATTTTAATAATTTTTGGACGACTTGTACTTTTGTGATATTTTTTATTATTTATTTTTTGTTTCCTTTTTTATTTTTTGATATTATTCTTTATGACGAAAGTGATCGACGATTACTGCTACTTTTAATATTTTTTTATTAATTTCATTTATCTTGTTGACTTTGTTTATTTTATTGTTTGTTTATTTTTTATCTTTTGATGTCGTAAATTTTGGTTTTTTAATGAGGACTATCACAGCAGTGATAGTTACTCTTTTTTGCCAATGTCGGCTAGAGGATAGTAGACAATAAAAGTATTTTCATCATTTGGAATGAAAATCTTTTGCGACTTGTGTACTTTCAAAGAACTCGAAAAAGTTCACCAAAGTGCACCATTGAACCCGAACAAATGTAAGCACAAGTCACACACTGATACATTTGCAATTCTTGAAAAATTCGTTGTGGGACCCCAATGTTCAGTGACAGAGTCTGAGACTCCGACCAACTTTTTTTCGGGTTCAAAGGTGTACTTTGGTGGACTTTATGGTGCTCTTTCAAGAAATTTAATTCACAACGTTTTCATATTTGTAATAGCTGCAGAATTCGTCTTTGTAATCTTATTACACGAAATGTAATGATATTACAAAAAATGTAATAATATTACATTGTAACGAAAACGCACTCTCGATTTACTCGGCCATTTGGAAAGATACAGCTTCCAAATTGGTGTACTTTGAAAGAGCATGAAAAAGTTCACCAAAGTTCGCTCTTGAACCCAAAAAAATGTTGGTCCATGTCCTTGAGTTCGGTCACTGAGCCTTGCGAAAAACACAATAAAACACGTTTTTCGCAAGGCTCAGTGACCGAACTCAAGGACATGGACCAACATTTTTTTGAGTTCAAGAGCGAACTTTGGTGAACTTTTTTATGCGCTTTCAAAGTACACCAGTCACGAAGTTGTGTCTTTTCGAATGGTCTTTGAAATTGAAGGTGCGTTTTTGCAATTTTGTAATGTTACAAACGCAATGTTATTACATTATTTGTAATAAGATTACACCATGTGTACGCAGAAACTTTCCGGTGTGGTTATATCGAAAGAGCATGAAAAAGTTCACCAAAGTTCACCAATGAGCCCAAAAAAAAGTTAATCCTAGTCCTTTGGATCTCTCATTGAATCTTGTCAAATTCTTGAGACCGTGGAAAAACGTGAATGTTTTGCAAGGGAACGCAAGGACTCGGATCTACTTTTTGTGGTTTCAATAGCTTAACTTAGTTCAATTTTTTCCCGGCATTTGTGACGCATTTTTTAATAAAAAATGAGAAAATATTTCAAAAGAATGTTTTGTGTTCCGAAGCTGTAAGCGTCACCCAAATTAATATCAATTGTTATAGTTACAGTTCAGTTCACACCTCGGAACGATACGGACTTATTATTAATTACTGCTGCGATATTTGAAATAAAAACAGCTTAATTAACAGAAAATATCTTGTGTGCATTAAATTTTTTCTTTTAATTCTATTGTGAGTGTCATATAGTAGTATTATTTCTAACTTGGATAATAATCAATACCCAGGGAATGCTGTCAACAGCATGTCCCATGATCCTCTAAAAGGAAATTCTAAAAGAACAGCCAGTGACCTAGATTCGGACAGTCCAAATTCAAATGCCCCTAAGAGAGTTGCAGACAAACAAACTCGTATAAATGACTTTATTGAAACTACTCCAAAAACATTAAGATTAAGTGGTAGTTTACCAAATTTACAACTACCAAATGCTTCTGAAAAAACATTAATTGTGAATTTAGAATTAGAAGGTAGCACAATCGAACAACCTTATAACAACATGGTTAATAAAAGTGATGACAGTAAGAAATATAACATATCAACACAAAATAAATTCGACGCATTGTTAAATGAGGAAAATGTTAATATAAATGTGAATATAAATTCAAAACAGCTTGATAAGCACAAAAGCAACCGTGGTCGGAGCAACAAACTTTTCAAATGCATTGAAAGTGTTAAATGATATCTCTCCAAATGCAGACTTTTCCATTAAATACATGTCGATTGGCACACAAATTTTACTGAAATCACTGGAAGTGTACACTAGCCTCAAAACTAATCTCAATGAAGCAAACGTTGATTATTACTGGCATGATATTCAAGCAGAGAAATACGACCGATTCATACTATCTGGGATCGCAAAGACCACCACTCAAGAAATTAAGGAAACATTAGAACTATACCAAATAGAACCTTGTGAAATTCGTGGAATCGTTCAAAAATCGAAGAAACTTGAAGACGAGGGATCGTATGTGGTCAAATTCAAGCAAGGTACCACAAAATTACACAACCTCAGCAAAACTAGAATCAATTACACTGTCCCAAAATGGCGCGTGTATAAAAAACCACTCAGTGTAGACGATGCCAGCTCTTTTGCCATGGGATACGAAATTGTAATATGAAGTTCAAATGATCGAACTGTGGTCTGGAACACCCATCCGAGAACTGTAACAGCCCCATTGCCAAGTGTGCTAACTGCAAAGGGGATCATAACGCAAACTCTACAAACTGTCCGAAAAGGAAAGAATTTATAGAAATGAGAGCCAAGCTCTCAGCTTCATCAAATCACAAAAAAATAATCAAGCCAACACCAGCACCCCGGAACAATCTGAGAAATTTTCCCGTTATGGCAAAATCATCTCTCGCTACTGCAGCACCTACGTCGGCACCTTCGTCGCAAGCTAAAGCAACAAATTGGTCAGCAGTGCTTAAATCCAACAACGCAACAACCAACAAATTCGAACTAAGCGAGATTGGTCCTATTATGACTGAAATTCTGGAGGGGTTAAGCAAATGCAAAACCAAAGAACAACAACTAGTCCTCATGTTCGAAATGGCCACAAAATACATCTACAATGCTGCACCATAAGGACTTAAAGATCACGTCATGGAATGCTCGAAGTATCCTTCCTAAGATTATTGAATTTAACAAATTTTTAATGACTCATAATATAGCAGTATGCTTAATTTCAGAAACTTGGCTAAAGACAGCTGAGAGTTGTTCAGTACAAGGCTACACGCTCTACAGGAAAGACCGACCGTCTGTTAACAGGAAATGTAATAGCGGTGGCGGAGTCGCTATTTCGATAAGAAACGATATTCCTCACAGCCAGTTATGCGACATGCAACTGGAGATTGTTGAATCGATCGGCATAGAAGTTTGTGGAATACACACCTATTCCGTCTATTTTCCTGGCTCCAAGCTCAATCCCCAAAAGCTACAGGCATTCAAGC
Source organism: Pseudolycoriella hygida (assembly GCA_029228625.1). Classification (NCBI taxonomy): domain Eukaryota; kingdom Metazoa; phylum Arthropoda; class Insecta; order Diptera; family Sciaridae; genus Pseudolycoriella; species Pseudolycoriella hygida. Next base: position 93,355,309 of record CM055403.1, read on the forward strand.
GGGATATCATTAAACTAACCTCTATCAAGAACAAATTTCTCCTGAGTGGAGACCTAAATTCAAAACATAGACTATGGAACTGTCTGAAAGGTAACACAGCAGGCAAAATTTTATTCCAGGAAATGCATAAAAGAAATTTTGTAGTACATTTCCCAGATTCCCCTACTTATTTCCCCCCACAAGAAAATAAGGTTACCCCTTCTACGATCGATATGTTCCTTAGTAACGGCCTTATCAATATTTCAAACATTGTCACTGTGAACGAACTGTCCTCTGACCATTTGCCTGTCTCTCTTCAGCTGCAACCTGCTGTTGCACTGAAGACTACAGTTCCTAAATTTAGATGTTATGCAAAAGCAGACTGGGCCAAATACAGGTCATTCTTAAACGAGAATATTTGTCTCTCCTCGGCCAAGTCACAACTACACTCCACAACTGAGATTGATGCCTCTATCGATGAGTTAGTGAAACTGATGAAAAAAGCCGAAGACATATCGATTCCAATGTTTAAAAATGTATGTCACGTGCCTCCTGTGATGCGGTTTCCAAGTTGATTTCAATAAGAAGACTCAAGCGCAGACAATGGCAGAGAACCAGACAGCCCGATCTGAAAATAGAAGTGAACTCACTAAATAGACAGATTAAGGCCCAAATGGATTCTCATGATAACGCAATTTGGAACAACAAATTGTCCCAATTGAACAGACACTCCAAGCAAATCTGGAGAATTACAAAGACCTTAAAGAATTCCTTTAACAGAATCCCACCGTTGAAATCTTCCACGATGCTGTTACTCACAGATTCCGAAAAAGCTAATGCTATCGGTAGCGCGTTCTGTTCATCTCACAGCACAACTTTCAACAACCGTAGTGATGATGTAACCGAAACTGCTGTAAATATGTCTTATAAAAACATAAATTATTTTGAAGCCATCATTAATGAATCATTCTTACCTACTCCCACAGAAATTTCTCGCTTGTTACGTGGGCTGAAAACGCAAAAAAGTCCAGGCGATGATTCTATCGGAAATACACTTTTGAAGCATTTACCTAGAAAGGCTATAGTTCGGATAATGCAAATCTTCAGAGCATGTTTCAAGCTATCTTATTTCCCCGTAGCGTGGAGATGCGCTAAAGTCATACCTATCCTAAAGTCTAATAAGGACCCCTCGGTTGCCAGTAATTATAGACCAATTAGTCTCCTTAACTCCCTTAGTAAAATTCTCGAAAAACTGATGCTGGCCAGACTAAAAACACATATTTCAACACATAATATTTTCATGAACGAACAATTTGGCTTTCGTGCAGGACATTCCACAAACCACCAGTTACTAAGAGTCTGTAAATACATTAAAACTTCCCTGCAAAAGAAATCCTCCACAGGGATGATGACATTCGATATCGAAAAAGCTTTTGATAGCGTATGGCATAAAGGGTTACTCCACAAGCTTTTCCTACTCAAATTCCCTCTTTATCTGATAAAGATCATTCATTCATTCCTATTAAACCGCTCATTCTTTGTGTCAATCAATGGACACAAATCCAGGACCTTCCGCATCTTGGCAGGAGTTCCTCAAGGAAGCGTTCTCAGCCCCACCCTTTACAACATTTACACCTCTGATCTGTCTATTACGCACAGTGAGAAAGCTCTTTTTGCCGACGACACCTGCCTATACGTATCGGCTAAATCCCCTCGTAAAAGAAAGCTGAATGCCGCTAGTAAGGAACTTTCTGATTATGCAACAAAATGGAAGTTGAAGCTGAATGACTCTAAAACCAATGCAGCTTTTTTCACCAGAAGGACAGCTCAGAAATGGCTGCCTTCTGAGAAATTAACTGTTCTCAACTCAAAAATCCGTTGGAATAAGTCCATTAAAAACCTAGGGACTAGTCTGGACAAGACCCTAACCTTCAAAACCAACACCGACCTTACTTCCGACAAAGCAACCAAAGTTTTCGGAATGCTGTATCCTATTCTCAACCGTAAATCCAGGCTGAATAGAACTAACAAGTTACTCATATACAAAGCTTCAATTCAAAGTATAATCCTAGGAGCATGCCCGGTGTGGGGTAACTGCGCGAAACACCTTATAAATCAGCTCCAAGTTACCCAGAACAAGTGTCTGAAAATTATTCTCAACCTTCCTAAGTACCACAGTGCAAATGACGTACACAGACGTGCCGCCATACCACAAATCTCTCAACAAATTTCTAAAATTAATCAGAACTTCACGACTAAACTGTCAAGGTCTAATAATTCCCTTATTAGAACTCCAATCTGAACAACTCCACCTGTGATATAACTAATTAACTAATTAATCATTAACATAAAACATTTTTTTTTTACACTCATTCGAAGTTTTTTGAAAATTTTCTTCGGCCCCCCACTTTAAACGACCAATTACCAAAACATTATAATAAGAAACATTACTATTCCAAGTTTGAAAAGCAAGCCCATGCTGACCACTTACAATAGATTTTTTTAAGATACAACTGTATTGTAATGAATTTTGATCAATAAAGCTATAATATATATAGGTACGTTCGAGTCTCTTTGCCACATGTATTCTGTTTGCCACATCTATTCTGATACGTACGGGTCTTTGGTTATGTTTTCATCTTCTATTTGCAATATTTTTGAAGATTCTTTGATTTTAAAAAAAAAGTTATTTGTGTATCTGTTTTCCAAGACTGAACTTAGGCAATTTTGCGAGTTGTAGACCGAAAGAAGTGAGGTCTACAAGCGAAAATGCCTAAAAACCGTCGTCCAGAACAGATGCATATAAAACTTTACATGCAAAGGGGCGAAATCCTAAAAAATATCCAAAAAGTTCACTCATTTGCGATCTTGCGTTACTTGTAAAAGTTTAAATTTCTTTTTTTCTGTTGCTGGAACGCGAAAACTGTAATTTTCATACTTCGTTCGAGAACCGAAAATAAAAAAAAGTCAAGTTATGCGTTCGTGCATAGTGCGAAAGTTAACACACAATTTATGCGAAAGGAAAAAGGTCATAATGCGAAAGCCAATAGTGTGATTTCATCGCCAATATCGTTGGTTGTTGTTTTTATGTTTGAATATCGAGAAATTACAATTTTCGTGGTTCTCGAAATGAAAAGACGAATAAAATTTTTGTTCGAAAATGGGATGGGACAACTATGGTGTGCTAGAGAAACGGCTTTCATCATGAAAACGGTGGTAGTTTCAAATTGAGCGACATTACCGAATATGACGTCTGTTTTCGTCAAACACACCCCCCCCTTCCCCCTGTATGTTTTCGTCTGTTTTTCATGACCCCCCTCCCACCCCCTAAATGCAGACGTCATTTATGGACGCTCCCTTTCGACGAGTACGCGAACTTTCTTTCGTCCGGTAACACTTAAAAGATTTAGACGCGTTGTTGTTGAAAACAAAAATGTAATTGACGCACAATATCAATATTGGCACCTACTAGAAAGTGCAAGCATTTTTAAAAAGAAAATCAAGTGGATACGAGCCAGAAAATGCAGCAGTTTTTTTTGAGTGACGACATTGCCAAATTGATTTGGTGTGCTGCAGACATGAAATTAATCCACAACCAATTTTTATTAATTTTATTCCAAACAAATACATCAACGTTTGCAAAAAATGCGCGAAGCATTCTTCTACAGAGGTTGATGTGTTGACAAACATACATCTAAAACTCTGCATTGAATGCTACAGGTAGCACATTATCTCAACCCACATCTGTATGCAATGCAATGGGAGCATATTAGAACGAGGGTGGAGCGTTTTTGAACTTTTATTTTTTTTTCATCTCCCCTGCAAGAAATAAGATCTAGGGGTCCCCACAATTCCGAAAATACGTTTGAAAAATTTTAAAAGTCGAATTTGGACTCCCCGTCATATAGATCTGTTGACGATTCCGTTAACACGGAAGACGATTTCTTAAGTGATAAAAGTTCATTATTAGTGTTTCTGAAGATGATGGAAATTTTTTTATCTGAGTCAGAATAAATCGAAATTTTGAAATAAAATATGAAAAGCTATTCCAATCCTTAGACGAGCAACGCCGGTTGTTGTTAATTTTAAGAAACATACTATGCAGCTCTGTCTACAATGATTGTATTCTGTCAGAAGACAATGGCAATATCATTGTGGACTTGATAATAGGGGTATCTCGTCGTGACATGCTCAGCATTGGAACAACGAAATACTCACGCGCAAGCTCTTCAGGCACCAACTCGTATGATGTCAAGTTAAGTCAGAATAAATCGAAATTTTAACTCATTTATTTTGATACTTTGATGTTTCTAAGAGGTCTACAAATATACCAAGGACACGGTAATATTGGTAATTTAAAATTTTGGTAATATTACCAAATATATTACGTAATATTACTGAGAAAATACATAGAAAGAACATACATCGGCAAAAACTAACATGTTGTGCACTTCATACCGAGCATGTATACGATAAAGTACTTTTTCATTCCTAAGACGGAAAACTGCTGTTTTCCGTCCTATTTTAAAACAGAAAAGTAGTTTTCTGAACCCTCGGAATGAAAAATATTAAACGGAACTCGGAAAAATATATGTTTTTCCTAGTTACGTAAATAACTATATAGTCACAGGTTACCTGCGATTGTAAAGTACTTACCAAAAAAATATGAAATTGAATATGTTCCAGTTTCATGTGTGTTTTGAATGAAAGACAATGGCCGTCATATTTAATTTTTGTAATCGAAAACAAATCGTTGTTTGACAAATGTTGTAAATTGTTCGTACATTGGTCAAACAAGTAAAAATGAAAAAATTTTAATACTTTCTTAAGAAATGGCACGTGTCGGATAACATTGTATTTGAAACACAATCAGCATGAATACCAGAGTTGTGTTGTATTGATAAAAGTTAGATTTAAGTTGTATCTGCAACTCCTTCATACAACACAACTCTCATCTTTGCCTAGTTGAGCCAACAGAGACCGTTCCAACGGTAACGGACTGTGGAATCGCCTCGTTTGAAAATCATAAAATTCGCTTCGGCTTCGCCTTCATTCACATTCAAACTCGTGCCACAATGACTCACTTACTTGACCAAGTATGTAATAAACTATTACAGCCTTGTTTGCGGAACTGTCACAATATAATTGTTCATTCATTACAGTCACTAGTAACTATAGTAATGAACTTTTTTGATTATTTATCGTGTTCAAGTAAGAACGACATTTAAAGTTGCACTTAGTGAACTACTATGTTGTTCTGTAACCACAACATGCCGACCTCCTACAAGTTAAATTATTTTATCTGAAAGCGGCCGGTATGGTGTATTTATCGGCCGCAAAATAGGCCGATAAATTCATCGTTATTTGAAGAAATAAATTACTTGAATTTCATACGAAATTATAGTTTCTGAATCCAGTAACAGCAAATTAATTGAATTTCATGTGACATTATACTCACCATATACCGACAACAACGTGCTTTGTACGTATGACGCATTTATCAAAACGCTCCTACCGACGCGACGAGGTGATTTAAGAAATGAAGAGACGGACTCTCAAGAACTTAAATTAGGCTTTAGAAATGAAAAGAGCGACCCACAATGAGTTCAAACCAGATATCAGATGACTGGTTAGATTCTTCAATAGAGCTTTATTTTGATAAAGGAACACCGTGAAAAAATATAGAAAAACTACTCTATGCAGTGGTGTATGACTGAATGGCGTGAAAAAGGAATGAATTTTGCTAAGCTGTATTTTTACACAAGTCATTGCCTATATTATTTCATGAATTTTCAAAAATTCATGGGTATACACTGAAATAAATCGTAAATACCGTTGCACACAGTAATGCATATCATACCAATTTGCGTAACATGAAAAGTACTGTGAATCCGAAATTGTATTTGTTTCACCTATACCGACCGCTTTTTCAGATAAACCAGTATATTGAACAGGCCATTGTAAGAGGCTCGGAATCTAAACTCTACCCTCAAAAACATTCCTCGATGCGTAATTATTTGTTTGTATGTTATTCCTGTATATTCAAAAAGACAATTATTTAACGCGTCACTTACTGGCCTGTTCGATAATCTACTATTACTTGCAGCACCCCGCGAAAATGAGTCATTAATTGATTACATTTGCTATAATTTTCATTTTCACGGGACTTAGCAAGTAATAGTATTTTATAACACAAGGGATATAATCGCGTATAAAGTCGAGGTTGGTTAAATTTCGAGGGGCGTGTTATACGATGTTTAATCACATCGGGGTCAATAATTGCCAATTTGCACAAAACATAAAAATACACGGTACATCAAAATTACTGCAATGTAGATAGTTTCAATCTATTAAGCAATTGACATTGCAAAATTTACGGTCAGTCGAATTATATCGTTTCCTCCGGTTTAAAACACCACCTTTTGTTGAGTTCAACAAAAGGTGGTGTTAAATCAGAAGAAACGATATTTCTGAGAGCTCACGGTGTTCCAATCGATGTTGATGTAAAAAATAAAGATTTTGTTTTTTGATCAATTTCTACGATCAGTCGAACTATATTTTTCTGAAGAAAACGAAAACGAAACGCAATTTGAATAAAAATGACGAAGTGACTATTCGCCAGCGCCGGCGTCAGAAGATATGAAAATGGTATTTCGCCGGCGCCGGCGAATAGTCAGGATATATAAAAATGGCTATTCGCCGGCGCCGGCGAATAGTCAGGAGATATGAAAATGGCTATTCGCCGGCGCCGGCGAATAGTCAGGAGATATGAAAATGGCTATTCGCCGGCGCCGGCGAATAGTCAGGAGATATGAAAATGGCTATTCGCCGG
>CM055403.1:93362619-93375158 GCA_029228625.1 Pseudolycoriella hygida
TGTGGTCTGGAACACCCATCCGAGAACTGTAACAGCCCCATTGCCAAGTGTGCTAACTGCAAAAGGGATCATAACGCAAACTCTACAAACTGTCCGAAAAGGAAAGAATTTATAGAAATGAGAGCCAAACTCTCAGCTTCATCAAATCACAAAAAAATAATCAAGCCAACGCCAGCACCCCGGAACAATCTAAGAAATTTTCCCGTTATGGCAAAATCATCTCTCGCTACTGCAGCACCTACGTCGGCACCTTCGTCGCAAGCTAAAGCAACAAATTGGTCAGCAGTGCTTAAACCCAACAACGCAACAACCAACAAATTCGAACTAAGAGAGATTGGTCCTATTATGACTGAAATTCTGGAGGGGTTAAGCAAATGCAAGACCAAAGAACAACAACTAGTACTCATGTTCGAAATGGCCACAAAATACATCTACAATGCTGCACCATAAGGACTTACAGATCACGTCATGGAATGCTCAAAGTATCCTTCCTAAGATTATTGAATTTAACAAATTTTTAATGACTCATAACATAGCAGTATGCTTAATTTCAGAAACTTGGCTAAAGACAGCTGAGAGTTGTTCAGTACAAGGCTACACGCTCTACAGGAAAGACCGACCGTCTGTTAACAGCAAACGTAATAGCGGTGGCGGAGTCGATATTTCGATAAGAAACGATATTCCTCACAGCCAGTTATGCGACATGCAACTGGAGATTGTTGAATCGATCGGTATAGAAGTTTGTGGAATACACATCTATTCCGTCTATTTTCCTGGCTCCAAGCTCAATCCCCAAAAGCTGCTGGCATTCAAGCGGGATATCATTAAACTAACCTCTATCAAGAACAAATTTCTCTTGGGTGGAGACCTAAATTCAAAACATAGACTATGGAACTGTCTGAAAGGTAACACAGCAGGCAAAATTTTATTCCAGGAAATGCATAAAAGAAATTTTGTGGTACATTTCCCAGATTCCCCTACTTATTTCCCCCCACAAGGAAATAAGGCTACCCCTTCTACGATCGATATGTTCCTTAGTAACGGCCTTATAAATATTTCAAACATTGTCACTGTGAACGAACTGTCCTCTGACCATTTGCCTGTCTCTCTTCAGCTGCAACCTGCTGTTGCACTGAAGACTACCGTTCCTAAATTTAGATGTTATGGAAAAGCTGATTGGGTCAAATACAGGTCATTCTTAAACGAGAATATTTGTCTCTCCTCGGCCAAGTCACAACTACACTCCACAACTGAGATTGATTCCTCTATCGATGAGTTAGTGAAACTGATGAAAAAAGCCGAAGACATATCGATTCCAATGATTAAAAAGGTATATCACGTGCCTCCTGTGAGTGATGCGGTTTCCAAGTTGATTTCAATAAGAAGACTCAAGCGCAGACAATGGCAGAGAACCAGACAGCCCGATCTGAAAATAGAAGTGAACTCACTAAATAGACAGATTAAGGCCCAAATGGATTCTCATGATAATGGAATTTGGAACAACAAATTGTCCCAATTGAGCAGACACTCCAAACAAATCTGGAGAATTACAAAGACCTTAAAGAATTCCTTTAACAGAATCCCACCGTTGAAATCTTCCACGATGCTGTTACTCACAGATTCCGAAAAAGCTAGCGCTATCGGTAGCGCGTTCTGTTCATCTCACAGCACAACTTTCAACAACCGTAGTGATGATGTAACCGAAACTGCTGGAAATATGTCTTATAACAACATAAATTATTTTGAAGCCATCATTAATGAATCATTCTTACCTACTCCCACAGAAATATCTCGCTTGTTACGTGGGCTGAAAACGAAAAAAAGTCCAGGCGATGATTCTATCGGAAATACACTTTTGAAGCATTTACCTAGAAAGGCTATAGTTCGGATAATGCAAATTTTCAGAGCATGTTTCAAGCTATCTTATTTCCCCGTGGCGTGGAGATGCGCTAAAGTCATACCTATCCTAAAATCTAAGAAGGACCCCTCGGTTGCCAGTAATTATAGACCAATTAGTCTCCTTAACTCCCTCAGTAAAATTCTCGAAAAACTGATGCTCTCCAGACTAAAAACACATATTTCAACACATAATATTTTCATGAACGAACAATTTGGCTTTCGTGCAGGACACTCCACAAACCACCAGTTACTAAGAGTCTGTAAATACATTAAAATATCCCTGCAAAAGAAATCCTCCATTCGATAGCGTATGGCATAAAGGGTTACTCCACAAGCTTTTTCTACTCAAATTCCCTCTTTATCTGATAAAGATCATTCATTCATTCTTATTAAACCGCTCATTCTTTGTGTCAATCAATGGACACAAATCCAGGACCTTCCGCATCTTGGCAGGAGTTCATCAAGGAAGCGTTCTCAGCCCCACCCTTTATAACATTTACACCTCTGATCTGTCTATTACACACAGTGAGAAAGCTCTTTTCGCCGACGACACCTGCCTATACGTATCGGCTAAATCTCCTCGTAAAATCACCAGAAAGCTGAATGCCGCTAGTAAGGAACTTTCTGATTATGCAACAAAATGGAAATTGAAGCTGAATGACTCTAAAATCAATGCAGCTTTTTTCACCAGAAGGACAGCTCAGAAATGGCTGCCTTCTGAGAAATTAACTGTTCTCAACTCAAAAATCCGTTGGAATAAGTCCATTAAATACCTAGGGACTACTCTGGACAAGACCCTAACCTTCAAAACCAACACCGACCTTACTTCCGACAAAGCAACCAAAGTTCTCGGAATGCTGTATCCTATTCTCAACCGAAAATCCAGGCTGGATAGAACTAACAAGTTACTCATATACAAAGCTTCAATTCAAAGTATAATCCTAGGAGCATGCCCGGTGTGGGGTAACTGCGCGAAACACCTTATAAATCAGCTCCAATTATCCAGAACAAGTGTCTGAAAATTATTCTCAACCTTCCTAAGTACCACAGTGCAAATGACGTACACAGACATACCGCCATAACACAAATCTCTCAACAAATTTCTAAAATTAATCAGAACTTCACGACTAAACTGTCAAGGTCTAATAATCCCCTTATTAGAACTCTAATCTGAACAACTCCACCTGTGATATAACTAATTAACTAATTAATCATTAACATAAAACATTTTTTTTTACACTCATTCGAAGTTTTTTGAAAATTTTCTTCGGCCCCCTACCTTAAACGACAATTACCAAAACATTACTATTCAAAGTTTGAAAAGCAAGCCCATGCTGACCACTTACAATAGATTTTTTTTTTAAGATACAACTGTATTGTAATGAATTTTGATCAATAAAGCTATAATAACTAATTGTTTTGGAAGAAGGGACGAAGACTTGCGTCACGTTTCCCTTTTAAAAAGGGTTTTTGTTGTGATTTTATAATTTAGTAAATAGCCCCACTCACCCTTTGTCCATTTAAAAATGTTTCGGAAACACAGCCAGCATGACATGGTGAGTAATACGTTTGAACGCTATCTACTGGACAAATGGGAGTAAACTGAACACTTTGGTCACAGATGCACTGCTTCGAACAAAATGGTTGCATCAATCTTCCACGTATCGCACCAGCTATGGAATTGTGATTGCAGTCCATAAAAATGTAGGAAACGAAAAGGATGCAGACCATTGATGCTGTTATAACATTCCAAGCGGCAATTTTCCTAGACAATAATTTGAAATTTAAAGGTGTAAACTATATGCTTGTAAGTTAATAGAATTTTATCCAACTAAATGTTTTGAAATGTGTAAGTGGCTCTGTAGTGACCCGTAACCCGGGCACTACCCTTAACGCAAACATAATATATTGCTCAGTCTCCCGAAGCAAACTTCATGCTCATACGTCGTCAGCAGACGAAGTACGAGCGGCGAACGAGAGCATTCGCAGTTCGACCACCGCAACATTCACACGTAATCAATAAGTTCCAACAATAAATTATAACGTAATATGGAGTCAATAGTGTTTCAATCATACACCAAATAATTAGTTTTATATTTATTCATATTGGTGACCCGCGACTTTGAACAATTAAATAAAAAGTTCAGTGACCAAGTGAAATAAATAAATAAAGCATCAAATCATCAAATTATCGGACAAAAAGCAATTAGCAATCATCCGCCGATCATACATTTTGATGTAAAATTCATTCATTCATTCACATAAGCTGGAACAAAGAGCATCAAATCCTTGCCAAATACCCATCTCTAGTCTCACCGCCGAATTTCAATCTGCCGGTTAAACATAATGTCGTTCATTATATTCACACCAAAGGACCTTTGCCACACTCCAAAGCACGGAGGCTCAGTCCTGACAAATTTAAAGTAGCACAAACAGAGTTTAATTATATGAACGAAATCGGAATCTGTCGACCGTCGTCTTCGCAAACCGCTTCTCTGTTAACCATGGCATCGAAACCTCGAAGTCCAGACTTCCGTCCATGTGGCGATTACCGCAGGATTAACGCCGCAAGAATTCCGGATAGATATCCGCTTCCACACATTCAAGATTTTAATTCGAAATTGGAAGGTTACAATATTTTTTCAAAAATTGATTTAGTCAGAGCTTTTTACAATATACCAATAGCACAGGAAGATGTACAGAAGACCGCCATTATTACTCCATTCGGACTTTTCGAGTTCCCTAGAATGCCTTTCGGACTGCGGAACGCAGCTCAGACTTTCCAACGGTTTATGAACGAAGTATGTAAAGATTTAGATTTTGTTTTTGTGTACATGGACGATATTTTAATTTTCAGCAAGTCGGCAGAAGAACACAAACAACAATTAGAAAAACTCTTCGAGCGTTTGGAAGAATACGGCTTAATTATTAAGCCAGCCAAATGCTTGTTAGGTGTAAAATCCCTTGAATTCTTAGGTCATCATGTCGACCAATACGGTATATTGCCGGCAGCTGAAAGAGTAGAAGTAATTACAAAATTCCCAGTACCAGATTCGCTTAGAAAAGCTCAGAGATTTGTGGGAATGATCAACTACTATTTCCGTTTCATCCCGAAATTAGCAGAAATACTTATTCGCATACATGCACATATAGCAGAAATGAAAAAAGTTAAGCGCAAAAAGAACTTTAAATTTTCTTGGCCTGATAGTTGTACAAACGCGTTTATGGGCAATTCCACGGTCGGCTTCGTTCCCACGCATGAAATTCTCAGTAGTTGCAAAATGAAATCAATAGAAAAGTTACTAACCTCTAGTTAAGGGATCAATACGTCTGATGCACCATTTTCTATTAATATTTTTTAGTAACCACTGAGCATTTCGAGCGTGGGAACGGAGTTTTTGTGGAATGGCCCTTATACAAGCCAAAGAATCTCTACCCAATGCCACACTACTAGTCCACCCGAAGAAAAAAGGATTAGTAATAAGTTTATTCACAGATGCTTCGGACAAGGCTGTGGGATCGGTCTTGCAACAGTACCATAAGGGCATTTGGCAACCGCTAGGTTTTTTTCTCAAAAAAATTAAATCCAGCGGAACAAAAATATAGTGCTCTAGATCGCGAACTCCTTGCAATTTACTTGTCTGTCAAACATTTCAGATATTTCCTGGAAGGTCGTGACTTTACTATTTACACAGACCACAAACCCCTGACTACAGCTATGACTTCAACGACAGAAAAAAACCCGAGGCAAGCTCGGCATTTAGAATTCATATCTCAATTCACTACGAATGTTCAGCATATTAAAGGAAAAAATAACGTAGTTGCTGACTTCCTGTCAAGAATAGATGAGCCAGAAGTTGCCTCTTTGAAAGTCAACTTCGAATTAAAAGCCCTAGTCGAAAAGGATGATGAAGAGATCCGCGAATTGGTTAAAAAGAGCAGAAGCAATAGTTCAAAATACTTGTTGAAAGAAATAGACTTGCCACTATCCATGGGTAATGTGGTGCGAAGTAAACACGGAAAACAATCGTCCGTACGTGCCAGAACCACTCAGGAGAGCAATCTTCGAACAGATCCATTCTTTATCACACCCAGAGATGCGGGGAACGCGAAAATTGATCACATCTAGATATTTTTGGCCAAGTATAAATAAAGACGTAAATAAATGGGTAAAGATGTGTACCCCATGTCAAAAAGCAAAGATAACTAAACACACGAAAACCCCACTCGGAATATTCGCCATTCCATCTAGTAAATTCGAACACATCCATATTGATCTAGTAGGGCCACTACCAACGTCGAATAATTTCACAAATATTCTTACAGTAGTAGACAGATTTACCCGATGGCCAGAAGCATATCCTATTTCGGATCAAACCGCCGAAACGGTAGCAAAATGCCTAGTAAGCCGAAAGAAATCACGACAGATAAAGGAAAACAATTCGAATCCCGACTATTTTCCGAATTGTGTAAATTGTTAGGTTCCAATAGGATTCGCACAACGTCTTATCATCCACAAGCCAATGGCATGGTAGAACGCTTCCACCGAAAGATGAAAGAGTCACTTATCGCAAGGTGTAACACAATACATTGGAGCGAAGAATTGCCTATCGTCCTACTGGGAATAAGGGCTACAGTCAAAAAAGATTTGAACTGTTCACCAGCAGAATTAGTGTACGGACAAACATTAAAAATTCCTGGAGAATTTTTCGTCGACACGCCGCTGATTCTTCCGTATGATTCTTCCAGTTACGTTGGCAAGTTGAGAAAACAGATGAGAAATGTCAAGTCGATCGTACCTTAAGTTACTAGAGACGTACAAACCCATATTCCTAAAGATTTAAACAGTTGTACGCACGTCTTTATTAGAGTCGACAAAGTAAAACCTAGTTTACATTCTCGTTACAACGGACCTTTCGAAGTTTAAAACGTCTGAGGAAAGGTTACGTCTTAAACATAAACGGAAAGAATGACACCGTCTCGATAGATCGCTTAAAACCCGTGAATTTTGAGCTTGAACTGGCTACACCAATGATGCTGTTATAAGGTTACTATAATTCTGCATTTCATTTGTACTTTAATTTGGTGCATAGGTCACAAATTTCTTTGGCACATTTTTGCATTAATATGGAATTTCAGAAAATAAATATAAAATTACAGATAGAAAGAAAATTGTAAAAATAAGGAAGGTCTATTCTTCCTTGCGTGTAACGATAATAAAATATATTGAAGGCATGTAGTTCCATTTAATAGGCAGACTTTAATATTTTTTCTTCCTTTTGTCTCATTACAAATAAAATCAAACCGTTCGTATATTATTACAAGATAATGATAAGAAATCACAATCTCGTTTTAAGTATTCGATACGTTCGCACCTTGTGCATAGATTTTTTTTAAATAAATTTGTTGTACGTACTTTATGTACCAAACCCCAAATATTTATCGAATCTTTATTGTGTACACCATACGCATACTTACTTAAAATTAAAGGATTTGCAATAAAATTTTAGAAACAATTAATGAATTCGTGATTTAAAAAATCCTGTGAACAAATTCGTTTCAAATGCGCTATTCAAAGTTGAAACGAATGTGTACATTTTTAATTTCGAAGTTGGTAATTACAAAAAATGATGCTTGTGAATTTGCATGAAATTTGTTTTAAAAAAGTGTTTGCCTAAGATTTAATTGAAAATCCTGTGAAAATTATTGAAAATATAAAAATTAACTTTTTTTTCATTTTCATTCTTTTCTTGAAAATTTGCGAATTAGTATTTCTTTAGTTAAATTCATTTGATAAAAATATGCATGCATAAAGAAATTCTTTATCGGTTTTTCTACTCATGTAACAAAAGCAATAGGCCTGAAGTTATAATATTTGAAATAAAAATTTTAATATTTTCCTACTGTCGACGAACCTACTGTGGTCAAATCCGTTTTACCTAATGTGAAATGAATAAGCGAATTTGTTCAACTTTGACGACGAATGTTTTCAAATTCATTTCGAACGAATTTGGTCATATTCACATCTAATTTCTCGCAACATTCGTGTAAATACTCACATTTCATAGAAAACAAACGAAAATGATAAATGAAACTGGAAATCTGCGTTTTACGCCAATAATTATTTGAAATTATTCATTTTTCTCCAATTACTGTACATTAACGAATACTATTTTAATTACCGAAAAAAATTGTAAACGATTTCATGACTAAGTTCAAATCGATTAAGAGTAATCAAAATAAATTTGAAATCCATTTTAACTTATCTTAATCGAATTTGTACAGTTTTTTTTTTTTTTTTGCAAAACTACCCCCCTTTCCAATATTTTGAGTACAATCTATTTAATTGTAGTTTCTTTGACATTTCAAGTGTAAAGGCATGAAAATTGCGTTTCATTAATAATTTGATTCTCGTTGGAAAAAAGTGGAAAAAAGGGGGAGCAGAGGATAAGTTTATCATGAAATTTATAAGACAGCGGAAAATTAACCAAAATACAAAACCAGCCACTTTGATAGCTGAGCATCCAAGTATTTTCGGGGAATTTTCTTCAGGTGTGGTGCGTAATCACCTGAATGTCTTAAAAATGAGTTATGGATTGTTCCGTAAGTATAAGTATGCAGTATCAATTAGCACAGATCGCATATTATGTATCCGCTTATTTTTGTTAAAGGAGGACGATTTCACGGAACCAGCTAACAAGGTCATCGATTCCTCACTGGAGGAAGAATGTCCATTATCAACCGCTGTACCGTGTTTTGGTTGCATTTCGAACACACATTTCAATTATCCAGTTTTGTGCAATGTTTTCAAGGATCCTGACAACCAATTCGAAAAGGTGGTGATGGCAGTGTTGATGCCCAGCGCCGCGGCGTGAAAAATGTACGAATTGAGTTAAGTGACGATGGATTGTAAAGTATGCTTCGCCCAAAACAATGTTCAGTATGGAAGATTTATTTAAAAAACAGCTCGAGACTAATCAAATACCTGTTCATAACCTGAAGATTTTGTGTATTCAAGAAGCCTTAGAAAAGGTTCGGAAGAGAGTAGATATGTGCCCAGAATCGATGATAAAAATCATAAAACACGAGTCCAGACCGCCATCGATTCGTGGACTAAGGGAGGCCTTAATCGGGAGGACGGCACTGACACTGCATATGCTGAATTTAAAATCAAGGAATACAACAAAAACCTCAAAACTTAAAAAAAATGAAAAATTTGGTTTCTGATTGAAAATAAAGATTTTCCGCAACTGTGACTTTTTTCTGCATATGCGCTAGATGTGATAGGCACATTCCCCTAGTGTTATATGTCACATCTTGGCACATTTATATCTAAAGCACTCACCCGGACAAAAATTTTGATAGGAATCTTGAATGTGAGCCTAGAAGGTGATGCGTTTTACATTTTTTTGATATCTGTGGAAATTGAGTCAACGGTACATTTGCCTCACCAACCGTTCATTTCTGTGTTGTCAGTGCACATCACGGCACATTCCGTCATAATAGTAGATTATGCACCTACGGTGAAATTTTTTTATCTTCGAGGGGGCGGTTTGCATCCCGAGCCGAAGGATGTAGTCCCCCGAGTAGATAAATAAATTTTCCCGCAGATGCATATGCTATTTTATTCACCAAAGCAACAAATCAACGAAGCAAAGTTTGACACCAACAATTAATGTATTATTTAAGGCCCAAGGGAAGTACTGTGGTGAATAAAAATTTAATCGATGTCCAACCATCGATAAAAGTTGATGATCAAAAAATGTAAAATTAGAAAAAATATGAAAATCGCATTTTTTTCTATACTCAAAATTTTAACATTAAAAGTAAATGAATATTTATGTCGTCGCGAACAAAAATAAGATTTTTTCACTTTTAAACTAATTTTTCCGCTTAGATATGTTGAAAAACATATGAAGGGGCCCGTACGTATCAGAATAGATGTGGCAAACAGAGTTGATGTTACGAAAATACTCGAAAGTATTTTATCCTTAATCCTTAAGTGTTTGAAATTACGTCCACATTAAGTTGTATTGGAAATTGCCCATATGCAATATTGAAAAACCCGTCCGAAGAAACGATGTACATACAATATGGTTCCACTGAGGAAGTATATTTGCAACACTTGAAAGCCATTATAGCAGCGCACTCAATAGTTGGTCAAGGTGACATTTTCGTTGCAATTGGTGATTTTAATATGCCTACGGTTCTGTGGAAACCCGATGAAGATGGATTCGATTTTCTTCCTTTAATTGGTGGTTCAGAATCTAAACAAGCGACTATTGCTAGAACGATGACCTCATCTCTGCTGGATTGTGGCTTATTCCAAATGTCCGATTTGCAGAATCGATCAAACAACGTTCTCGACCTCATCTATACAAACATGCCAGAACTGTCCGTTGTTGGTGTAGCTGATTTACCACTAATACCATCCTCAATGCAAGATGTTGCTCACGTTATGACTGAATGTTTGATTGAATGCGAACCATCAGTCTACAATTCATCTTCATCGTCCGAAATGTTTTACTGTTGATCGTTATCGTAAAGAGCTATCTGAGATTGACTTCACATCCCTTTTCGATGGGAAAAATGTTGACGACATGCTGAGCATTCTTTATGACAAATGTTATGCAATTTTCGGCCTACATATTCCCAAAGCTTCAATACGTACATCTAACCATCCCTCTTGGTTCAATGGTAAATTGATTAATCTCAAGAATAAGAGAAACCGAGCTTACAAGCGCTACCTAGATCAGTCAATTAGAAATCCAGAAAATACCGACATCTCTCCGTTTTTATCTGCTAAAGACGAATTTGAGAAATACCGTGACGAATTATACAATGATTACCTGCGTGACCTAGCTGCCAACTATAAGAAACAACCCCGGAAGTTTTGGAATTTCATTAACTCAAAATACAAGAAAAGCAGCTTACCGGGGAAGATGATTTACGGAAACAAAAGTGCTACTACTGACGCTGAAAAAGCAAATCTATTCGCTAAATAATTTGCATCCGTATATAGAAAATACCCGAACGACGATGAAGAGGATTCCAACCTTCTCTCTTTCATTAGATCTAGAAATTACCATGGATATTTTAATGTGACGATTACAAATGACATAGTTCAGAAAACTCTTACGAAAATGGACATGAGTAAAGGCATTAGTCCCGATAAAATGGCACCAATATTTCTGCGTAATTGTGCTGACATTTCGTCTATACCCCTTACAAGTATCTACTCTAAGTCACTACTGGAGAATTATTATCCAGAACTATGAAAAACTGGACATTTGACTCCAGTTTTCAAATCCGGCAAGAAAGTTGATATGACCAATTACCGTGGCGTCTGTGTGTCACCAAACTTTGCGAAAGTACCTAGTATTTACCTTATGCTCAATTAATTTTTTCATAAATATTGACAATCAATTTTTCTTACATTTTGTGATTAATTTCTAATTCTAACATTTTTCCTATAAATTGCAAACAATATTCATATACCTAATTATATCTTGCTTTTATTAAACATTCGACTAGCTAGGCCTCTGTGATATTTACTTTTATAATACTGTTGTAATGTAACTATTGCCGTCGACTGTATTAGTTGACGTAAAATAAACGAATTGACTCGAAATAATAGTTTTCGAACAGCTTAAATACAATATATATCTGCATTCATCACCCAGTCAGCACGGATTCTTTCCTGGCAGAAGTGTAGAATCCAACCTGATGGAGTTATCAATCCTGGTTCATGAATTCTTCAATAACGATATGCAAACCGACTAGTTTTTTGCTGATATGCACAAAGCCTTCGATGTTATCCACTGTATTCAGTTATTGATGAAATTGGCAAATGATAAATACCGGATTTCCAATTCACTGCTTCTTTGGTTCCGATCCTTCTTTCAACGCAGGAAACAGGTGGTGAAAATAAATTCCATCGAATCGGATTTAATACATGTTTCTTCTGGAATTGGTCAGGGTTCCGTGTTGGCTACTATATTTTTTATGGTTTTCTTCAATGATTCTGACTGTGCCTCTCACCCTACTAAACACATCAATTTCGCTGATGACAAAAAACTTGTTCATAACAGCATCTCATCAATTGACGATACGATCTCAATGCAAGACTCAATAGACAAGTTCGTGAAATGGTGCTCCGTCAATAATTTTGAATTAAATGCTGGTAAATGCAAAGTAATATCTTTTACTTTATATGCGACGATACGCCTTACATTAAATGCCAATTTTTGAGACGGAAAATGAGAATTTATTGCTTTATTCTCAGTATTTATCCGTCTAGAGGGATAAATTCCAATGTCTAGGGCGATAAATAACCAGCTAGACTAGAAATATTAAATTAAAAAAACCCGTCCGTTTGAGAATCGAACACAGGACGCCCCGCGTTCCAATCAACGATGCTAACCACTACGCCACATGATCTTATTAAATGCATGAATTGCGAATTATATTATCGCAGCTAATGTGATTCAATTGAAAACTCTCATAAAATGTGTTTTCTATATGCGTAAATGGAATGTCACATGTGTGTGTGTTTAATTCGAAATTTTGTTTTCGAATGCACATGCGCATTGTTCATTGTAACATAATCTTCGGTTGTGTTATATATTTATATAAAATGT
>CM055403.1:93375658-93393425 GCA_029228625.1 Pseudolycoriella hygida
TAAATTTATCGAATTCTGTTGCAATATGCTTTTGAGCTGCAATAACTTCGTCTAGTTTTGATGATATCGAGTCAGTGGAGTTATTCGTAACCGGACTTACACTGGTGGTGAATTTGATGTCTTAATTTTATTGATACTGTGACGTTTACACGACAAGGAACAAGTCCATAGGTCTTTATTCTCATTTGCTTTCAGCTTGTTGAGACCTTTGTTTACGCACTGTAGATGAAACAGTTTTTTACACGAGCTGCACTTCAACGGCTTGCATCTATTGTTGATTATAATTTTACAGGAAGGACAAATGTTGGAAGATGTATTCATTATTCATGCTTTAATCAAAATTAATTGTCAGTTGTGGTTTTCACACAAGTGTTCAGAGAGTGCACATGAGAGTTAAGAGTGGTGGGTTCACATACACCACTCCATCCCACGCTGATAACTCTCAGACAAAGGCTCCACAACTTATTGTTTCAGGTCACCTTGCCAAAAATGTGGAGTAACAATTTATAACTCAACTCGACAACGATCTAAGATTGAGTATAGAGATTCATTAAAGGAATAGTTATAGTTTATTCACAATATTCTAAATCGCACTTTGATCAAACTTATCTTGTTTGTAGCGAAAAAGAAAAAGAAAGAAAAAAAAATTCCTTTGTTTTAAAGGTCACCTTGTAGAAACTGTGACTGAAACCAAATTGCAAACACTCGTCACTTTACTTTAAGTAAATAAATTTGTACAAATAAAATGAACCCAAAATTTGCAAGGCAGGTCTTTCTGAATCATTACTAGAGGATCAATTATTTATTTATAGAATGGTTGGGTGACTGATATTCGCAATATTAACTAATTGAGACTAATTTACTGAACGCGGACACGCTTCAAACACTTTACTAATGTTCAGCATCATTGTAAAATTTTCTGAGTGAGAGCTTTTGGTTACAAACTTCAAATTTTTTTTCAGAACTACTTATCGTTGTGTGAATGTTACCATTCGAAAACATGTGCAAAAAGTGAACGTTTTCCGCAACTCCCCGATGATTTAGAACGATGTGATTCGTACACTTTCAATATTTTAACTTTCACATACGGAGAAGAGCGAAATAATTCAATTTTGCATATTTGGTATTTCAATTTCTCCACAGAGCCGAATCGTGTTTGTAGTCGAAGAGAAAGTACCGGGCTGATTCCATCGGTACCGTAAATTGGGAACCGAAGTTTTTTGAGAAAAACTTTGTGCCCTTTTGTTCTCTATACTTTCACGTATGGTGAGAAATGAGTAAATGTTTGTTTGCTGAAATCTTGTTGCGAGTAAAATCTGTATTGTGAGTGTGCGTTAGCTCGCTCAACACCCATTATCGAATTTATTTGGTGTTGTCAATTCTTGAGACATATGTTTCTTGTTTTTGTTTTCGATTTACAGATTTCTGGATTTGGATTCGGTTCTAGGTTAATAATAATAATCCCAATGGCACTGATTAGTCGGGAGCAGCACTGTAAAGCGTCTGGTTCGACTGCCGGGATGTTACACTGAGTAACTGCCAGCTAGTGTGGATAACCGCACTAGGGACCACATGCTTAACATGTATTCCGAACCACGCCTTCGATTGAAGGATTATTTCTTTTTCGATTTTGTCATCTGTCATCGCTGGTACATCTGGCAACACCTAAGCGCGCATCGAACAGATTCGAATCACAGCCCTAACGGTATGGAATTTGTCATTACTTTTTTTGACGTTTACACACATCTTAACTTAGCAGCTGGATAAGAGCCGGCTTGTTTCGTACACAGTGTATCGAATATGGGTGACACGTCATACTTCGTCGTGTACAAATCGTTGCGATATTGAACTCGGTTACAGGGATGGGAATCGGCGCAAAGCTTTGCATTTCAAAAACGCTCCAGCGCAGCGGGGGAATTTGTAGCTCAATTAGATCACAAACCGATCCGTAAGAACCTATATCGAGACTTGGTTTCCTTTGCCTTTATTTATTTAATAAATTAAATTCCTGTGTGTAAATGAATGGCACTGATGAGAACGGATTGTTGATTGCCAATTAAGAATTTTTTGGTGGTTATACACTTTAAACAATAAATCAGTGAAAACAACCACAGTGTTACTAAGGTCACTACACTATTTACGCGTATAGGTCCTAGACAAATGCCAGGATTACCTAGGCGTTTATTACCTCACGTCATAGGAACACAGGTAGGAACACCGAAAGTCGCAAAATAATACCAACAACAGAAACATCGATGCAAGAAGAGAAATTTGAGGAACACGTTATTCCGTTATTCCGTTATTCCACACTTTACAAACCAAAGTAGTTCAATTAAACAAAATACTTTAAATTAATTTCACCATTATATAACACGTTTGCACTATTTATTAAATAATTTATTCATTAAGCATATTAGAATGAAAAATATTTAACTTTCAAATGAATTGTTTATTAAAAAACATTATTGCTTTAAAGACTGAAATTGAAAATGCAATTTAAATTGATAACAGTCTTTGTAATTAACGCAATTGAATTTGAAGTGCACTCTTCGGCGGTTCAGACAAGACTCCCGTTTTGAGGTAGACCATAGGTGTCTTTGGCAAAGTCTTAAGAGTTTTGTTAGTAGAATAATTGACAAACGACCAAAACTGGAAAAATTTGGTCCAAATCAATTTTTAAAAAAATCTTGGAATGTTTGGGAGTTTGACCATAAGTTTCTTTGGCAAAGCTTTGTTAGTAAAAGTCACCAGTATTAGTGAAAATATCGGGCAGTTGGATAGGGCGTCAATTTTTATGCTTTTGAATATCTGGGAAGGTAAGAGAGACAGACAATTGGTTTCTTTGGCAAAGTCTCAGAGTTTTGTGAGTAGAAGTCACCAGTATTGATGAAAATGATGGGCAGCTCGGGGGAAGAAGCAGTACGGGGAAATGGTAGTGCTGGGAAAACGGTAGTACGGGGAAAATGGAAGTACGGGGAAACCGGTAGTACGGGGAAACCGGTAGTACGGGGAAATGGTAGTAAAGGAAAACGATAATATGGTGGAAACGGTAATATGTAGGAAATTGTAGTACGGGGAAAACAGAGGTTCGGAGGAAGTGGTCGTAAGGGAGAAACGGTTGTACGGGGAAACAGCAGTACTGAAGAAACGGTTCTACGGAGAAAACGATGGTACGGAGGAAATTGTAGTGCGGGAAAAACGGTGGTACGGAGAAAATGGTAGTACGGGAGAAGCGGTTGTATGGGGAAAAAGTAGTACGAAGGAAACGGTTGTACGGGGAAAACAGTGATACGGATGAAATTGTAGTGCGGGGGAAACGGTTGAACGGGGGAAATGGTGGTACTGTGAAATGGTAGTGTGGGATTGAGGGCATACACACCGGATGTGCAATAATGTTATGGTCATTGACACTGCTTAAACACAAACGGTCATATTTCGAAATATGTATGGCACACGTTGTTATGAAATAAAGAAACGCGTGAAGAAATGAAAAGCAAGAAATGCAAGTTATGCATTTATGCAATTAAGAGTTATTGAACCGTTGTAATTCGATGAACGGAATTTTATATTCGAACGATCGAATGTTACAGTTCAGTTTGTATTAGGTCATTAAGCAATAAACACCTATTTCATACTCTACAGTAGTAAAGGGAAAACAGTAATGAAGAGGAAATTGTAGTACAGTAGAAATTGTAGTACAGGAGAAACGGTTGTACGGGAAAATGGTAGTACGGAGTTGATAAATGTTATGCTGGTGCCGTTTCGAATAATTTGTATGTAGTTGCCGCAAGGTGTAGGATCTGCAGGTATTCTGCGTGAGTTTTCTTCGATAGCCTTTTTAATCTCTTCATCTGTGTGACTTTTCGTACAATGTTGCTTTAAACCTGCCACCGTATCAAATCCTCTATGACAAAGCAGGCACCGAAACCGAAAAAGTACAAACTCACCAAAAGGATCAAGACACTTCAATCGAACTCCAATCAAAATGTGTAGCCAACTCCACAAGGTATCCCTTGTAATCAGGCACTGGGCCGAACAAGGACGGGAAAGTTAAGTAAATCGCCTTCAAATATCTACGTGTTGTGTGTGCGTGTATACGTTATTGTCATTCGTTGAAAAAAAATTCTTAATTAGCTTTTCACTCGCTAACTAAAGTTTTTACGGAATGATTTTTCATCGAATTCCGTTCACGATTCCATTGCGTAGTATTTCAAAAGTATAGTTACGCCCGCAGAAAAAATAAAATGCTATTTTTAGGCCAAGTCATACTAAGTCACAATCTTATAGAAGGGAACAACGACTCGAAGAACACGCTGAATATGCAAATTCTCATGTAACCGAACTCAATGAATGATTTGTCATTTTATTTCAATAAGAATAAAAAAATTTGGTTGGACTACCTCCATAAAAGGATTTATAAAAAAATAAATATTTTGTAAAATGCAGTGTCGTAAACCCCACGAAAATTAGGACATAACGAGATCATCTTGCATTGAGATTGTTCTTAGTTTCATTTTAAAGTTCTCCACAAAGATTACTGCAGAAAATTCAAGAAAAAATCAAAATCGCGCTGTTTTTTTTTAAATGAAAAATTTCTTATATTCTAAAAAACACCACCTGCACACAACAGTTCTACTACAAATAAAGATTACAAAATTGAAACCTTTTTGCACGTTTTTTTACGTTTTGATTTTATTACGCGCAACAAAATCACAAATGTGAACTTCAGTGAACCTAGCGATTAAGGAAATTTAAAAAATTTTTAAAGGCATTTCCTAAAACTGTATTTGAAGATTCACCAATGTTCACCAAGAATACGCTAATGGGAAAGAAATTGTTTAATAAAATTTTTCTTTGAACCCTGTTTTTCGTTAATATCATATAGTTCAATAGAGTGAACCTTAATATTTTTGCATATGAATTGTAGAGTACAGTAAATTCAAATACAGTATAGTCCTTTCTCTACGAAGGTTTAGTAGTTAAAAATTTTTAGAATGATGTTAAAGGCATGAATTTTCAATTTTCAAAATTGATCTCAAATCACAATCATATAAAATTACATTTTCGTAACAAAAGTACATAGCGAACTCTTGTGTACAAATCACAACTTTTTTTTTTTTATTTAACGTCAGCAGGCCTCAGCCCATTCCTGAAGAATAAAATAAACTTTTTCTTTCTAATATAGTCTCTTTAACTTGTTACTGATCAGATCACAGATCGCCCGGGAACGCGCGGCACAACCCCTGGCGGGGGGAATAACCCGAACTATTTACCGGGGGACTTCACCGCCCACCCCAACCGGCAACCAAAACCAAGCCCCCATCCGCTGTTAACCACACTCCTTACAATACCGTTGTATTGTCCTGCGACAGGCAATAATCTTCACACATTAATAATCTTGCATAAATTATGTCTCATGTCTCTATTTATACTTTACTCCTTTAATTCCAAACAACTTTACATCCATATATTAAGCTCTTTACGGTTTTTCTATGCGACCACGTTGTCTTTATTGTTCTATTGTATTATCAATTTCATTGTCTAATATGCACCAATTTGTACAAATATTTTAAACATATAAAAAAAACACATTCTACCGCACAAAACATCACTTTTATCTTTAATTTTTAGTTTTAAATTCGTTCAACAGGGTCTAAGGCCAGGTCACAAACACTAGTCAGTCGATGCACCAGTTTGGTACAAAAATTTTGAAACAAATTCGAATTGTTATCTTTGAAAACTTTCATTAAAAGCTCCTTGCGACTTGAAAATAAAATTTTGTAAAAAAATCGAATAGCTTATTTATAACAAACTAATTATAGCTAAAAATAATAATTTGGGAAAACGAACGGCGAATAGAAGAAATTTTTTGACAAATTGTGGTAAAAAGTAAATGTCAACCTCGGTGCTAAAGCCATATTATTCAGATTCGCTTTTGTCATTAGGTGTGTTCCTTTCACCGAAAATAACTGCTGATAAATTTAACCCACTGATAAACTTGACTTTTGGCGTCAAACGCACTCATCAGTAAATTTAACCGGTTAGTTGCTGATTGTAGCTTCGAGGCTACTTTTTTGTTTAATTTATCGAGATAAGCGACGCGACGCACGAAGTTTAAATTTGTGTATCAGTGTGATTTTAGGAAGTTTGTAATGGTCAACAATGATCAATTATTAATTTATTTGTAAACAAAATTGGTTTTATCACAAAATTTTCAGTTTTTGCTTTTTAGTGGGAATATGCTGAAATTTAATTTTCTTTTTCTCCCGTCAAATAAGAAAAATAAATTTAATTAAACTCTGAAAGGAACTCGCCTATTGATTTCTTGATGAAACCCATCACTTTGGGATAAAACGGACATACTACATATATTGGATTACGCTAAACCCGTCTCTGTGCAACTCCTATTTTTAAAGAAAGCTGGTTCAGTTTGGAATGGATCACTTTTGAAATTGAGCGAAATATGAATTTAAAAGGGTAACTACTATTGAGAAGGGCATGGCAGAGTGATTTCGTTACTAACTTCCAAGTTGAATTTGATGAGGGGCTCAAAGCATTTCTCACATATTCCTGCACAATGTTCCTTTTCATATTGAATGGGTGATATGAGTGGTAATTTAAAATAGATTTGCAACTATAAGGCTTTTGTGCCCATCGCACGATTAGGGCGTTTTCATTTTCTTGATCTCTTTGGATTTTTAATTGTAGATATTCTACCTCACGGTTTACGTTTTCACGACATACTTTCAGTTTCATGCCGTGCGCATTTTCAATTGACTTTTGAATATCCGATATGCGAGATTCCATGACACTACCAATAATGTCGTCTACGTACTTGTACATAAATCTAACATGCGTGCTATCTAAGTCCGATACGACGCCATTTAAAAGGTGGCTGGTGGTTATCTCAGCTAGAACCTGAGAGAATTTCCCATTGACAGACCTTCTGTTTGTAGATATGTATTATCGTTGAAAACGAAGAAAGCACATTCTTCGAGCAAAAATTCTAATGCTTCCAAAAATATTTTGGGAGGCATTGAAGTCTCTTCTTGCAGTAGTTACGGATATCTGCAGCGGAATGTTTGTAAGCATACTGTCAAAATCTCATGTAACTAAGTAATGTAACCTCAATCCGTTTATCTTCTTAAAAAGTTCGTGAGTATCTTTAATTTGATGCTTGCCAAAAATTGGACTTTCTTCGTATTATATCTTCATTGTACAGAATATCCACATAAAATGTCAGTTATGCAATCATTGCTCAGAATGCGCACATAAAATTTCAGTCGGGCAAGATCTGTGCACATTCTAAGAACTTCCTACAGTCAGACAAAACATTTTCTGCACACATTTTTATGAGTAACTTTTCAACATACATTGTGAGCACTGACAAAGAACCATTTGGCCTGAGGGAAGACGAATGTAATAACGAAAGAATCATTGATTATCAACAGGTTACGAGATGCACTAACATAACATGGTAAAAATTTATTAAAAAAAAGCGCCAAATACGAAAATTTAGGATTACTATCAAGTCCACCAGATCGGGTCCTGACCTGATTTTTTTTTGACCTGGTTCTGACCTGGATTTCCAGGTCGGAAAAAAACCAAATCGGGTCCTGACCGGTTGACTTGGTTTTATATAACGAATAGTAGAAAATATTTTTTCAATAATTTTTTGAAGTCTAAAGTATCGAAAAGTAAGGTTGATCATCGGGCAAATATCCCAAAACAATCATATTAAAATTGTACGCTTTGAAAATTGTACTGTACAGTCTGACATTTGTTGACGGAAGATTTAAATTTTTTTAAAAACATACGATGGAAAACATGCGGGGTCTGTGTGTAGAAAAGCTATTGAAATAATCCGAAAAGTTCTTCAGTAAGGAACAACCAATTTTCTAAGCTGAAGCAAATTTTCTACTATTATGCTTTGAAAAGATATGCAAGATATGCAATAACAAAAAAAAAAAAAAAATTAAAGAATATTTTATATAAAGTACGAAAAAAAACCTTAAGATTTGATTTTTTGTATATTTCAGTATTTGCTCAACTAGATTGATGTTGACCAAATTGTTGTTAACATGAATGTTAGCGTCCTTATCTTACAGAATAGGTAACACAAAATAATAGAATATCTTAAAATAAATCGATCAATGGAGAATTTCAAAAATATTTGGGACTGCCACAATTTCCAGCAAAGTTTTCGCGTCTGTATTGAGCTTTTGGAAGTTGGATGAAAAAGGATGCCCGTTTCTAAGCTCAATTTTTTGCAGCTCATCGTCGACTGTGAGGTCGAGAGAGATATTTCGGCAGTTGTTCACCTCATTACACCTTGCAGGTGTGCGTTGCAATCAAATACTCTACAAGCTAGTATGTGATTACGGAGTTGGTGTAGACAGGGCTACAAACTCGGATGAAATATATACCCCAGGCCCATGTCAGTCCGACCCACTTTTTTTAAATCCACCCCAGTGCATCACAGTGAAACTCATTTTCAACTTTAAAGTTCAACTCATTTTCAACTAAAAAAATTCGCTTGCGGCGCTTTATATTGATTCTGAATATTCAGCTGGACAAAAATGACAGATTTTCTCACCGAAAAGAGGTTCTAAAGTGGATAACATGAATTTTTTCTTTTGTATAAATAAAAAAATTGTAGTCTACTATTGGGCCGACAGGTCACAGTGAAGGGAATTTAATTTCGTTAGCAAAAAACCAGTTAAATTCAATCGGTATAATTCGTAACGTGGTATGTTTAGCTTCAAAATTCCTAAAATTACAATAATTTCATTAAGAGCTATACGTTTCATTAACTTAACTACTTTTTCTTACATTTAGTCTCATCACTATGCCGTCGACAATTTGATCTTTTCGCGTATCTAATCTAACGATCGCAAGGGATGTACGTGTCCTGAAACTGGTATAACCTCAATAAGCAAACATCCTTTATTTCTACCCAAATTACACAATTCATACTTAGTCTTTGCTGTGGTCTCGCAATCCGATAGACCGTTGTTACAGCAATTTTATATAACAAGAATCGAACTAAAATTATTAAATATTTTATGAGAGAACACGAGCTCGTCGATTATGAATAAATTCTACCTTTTCTCAGCTTATCTCCGAGTAAACGACTAGACTCAATGACATCGTACACCTTCTCGTTAGTTATCTTTACAATTTAAAACAGATATTTCACGCGATGATCAAAAACTAATCAAATTAATCAAATCTCCAACTTTTATTTTATTTTACGTTGTCGAACGGCTTTTTAGACATGACCTACTTAATTTCCGGGAATCCTTTGACGTTTGATAGAATGAATTAATTAGCTGACGACGCATCCTAATTTGAACAAATAGTAGATTTCAGCTTTCGCTGAGATAGTGGCGCGTCACAGTTTGATTTACATACAGTCACGCTAACATCTACAGTCGACAACAGTTCTGAAAGGGTTGTACCCAAAATTTTGAAATTTGAAATAAAAAATTTCGCCTTCGGCGCTTTACATTATATTTTTTCTTAGTGTGTTTTCTTCTTTTGAAAACTGAGTTTTCCAACAAAGAGATAGATAATAAGTATGGATTTTTTATCCAAAATCCTCGCGAGTGGAAAATTTTCTCGCTCGCGCTTCTTACACGATCTTTGTCCATTACAGGCAAATTAAAAGTATGCATAAAAGGCAACACTACTTATTAAAAAAGTTGGAACATTCAACTGAAAATTTGGGCCCTCTCAATACAAAATTTGGGCCACCTCGATGAAAAATCCCCCAGTCCAAAATCCTTATAAAAAGCTATAAACTATTTTTAGAATCTGAGTAATAATTTTGTCTGTCGCCTACACTTGTGCGCAAAAATATTCGTTTTTCAATGATTTCACTGAACCAAAATATTTTTTTAAAAAAGTAACATGACAATTCTCACTGGAAATATGTTATTTTTAAATAAAAATTGGTTTGTAGGTGATAGCTCAACTGACTCCTACAAAAGTGAGCAGTTTTCGTAAATTTATGTCATCATCCGAAGCAATTTTTTATTCACAAGTAACACATTCACAATAATTGTCGTACTGCTTTTTTAGAAAAATATTTTGATTCAGTGAATTCATCGAAAAACGAATATGTAGGCTACTTTGCAAAGTGTCTATTTATCTGAAGTAGTGAATATCCACTTTATGTGAATCGGTTTTAGTCATAATATAAGTTCCTGGAACTTATTTCCAGCTTTATTATTTTAGGTGAAAAAAAATCAGGTCGACCATCAGGTCAAAACCAGAACGGGTCATTTTTGACCTGGTCTTTTTTCGACCTGGTTTTTTCGGGTCGAACCTGAATCTAACCAGGTCGACCCAACCTGATAGTAATCCTTATAACGAAATATATCTACTTATCAACATACCTTGGACTCGGTTTCGCCTTTGCTATGATCAAACCACCTGCTAATATTGTTAATGCAACAATTGGTGGTTTCAACAGTGACGTAATAGTCCTCGACATCCATTCGTCGGAGATTGACATCGATAGCTCTGCCGGCAAAAGGAATCTGGATTGCAAATAATGTTTTTCTTGAAAAAAGTAATTCACGATTGCTGTTTCAATGAAAACCGTAGCCATGACATTAAAAATCAAAATCTTATTGGTGACCATCCGTTTCATTGAACTGAAAAATGAAACATCTGCCAAGAGTTTGTTAGGCGCCAAAGACAATTGACTATTATTTGTAGCTACTTCAAGGATGTTATCAGCGGCTTGCCGAACAACCGTTGTCAGAAGTCGTTTAGGGAAGAGGGAAATACAAAACGCTAACACAAATAGAGTTGGACTTATTATTGACCACCCTAGCCACCATCCCAGTGTTGTTTCAGCTACACCGTAATTTAGAGCTAATCCCCATTGCCATCCCCAGATTCGCGCAGCCAGTGCGGCAGCTGTTTAAATATAGCTTGATAAAAACAAAATTAAGAATATGTAGGTTTAACTTGTATTTACCAATCAAGGCAGGGCTGTTGTGTGGCAAGACATTGTCATCCAAATAACTTAACGCTAAAGTAAAGAAAACTATATTACCAGCTGCAATCCCAAACTGCATAATAAATAGCAATATCAATGTTGTCACAGCATACGGCTTTTCTGCGGATAAATTGCTGCTTGGAGTGGGCGAGCACAAGATGTTTATTGGCTCAGCTATAATAGTCGTACTTAATGAGTCACTATGGAAAAAAAATCAAAGAAAATTGTGATTTAACCACTCAAAAAATGCATTTATTGGCGTTAAAGTACCACGCAAGAAATGTCATAAAATGTTAGAACAATGTCATATTTATTTCTGCAAGATAAGAAAGGGAAGTTAAAGAGTTTCGGTGATAAGTCATTTAAATATTAATATTATTAATAATAATTATAATAAATATCATGCCCGCAGCGGTAGCGGAGGGCGTGACGCAGTCCTCACACCTCAAAAAAGAAGTATGTTCGTATTGCCATAAGATACAATGTACAAAGTATTTCATAACATTGCATAATATTAAACATAATATAATGTAATGAACTTGACTCATATAAATTATGTTCTATGAGTTAAGAAGTGCATTTACCTGCAATATGATCGCTTTTATTCAACGTGTGATCAATTGATTCAAGGAATTACTTCATAGAAAGTCAATGCATTTAATATGCAATAGTTAGTGTATGACGAAATTAGTGCTGTTCATATTTAGCGTTATGATAAATATTCATGAGAATTTGACACGAAAAAAAATTAAATCACACTTTTGGCGTGCGAAATCTGAAAGCGCAGAAAAATATTACATTGGGACTCCCAATTTGGGAGGGACCGGCATTTGTGACGCATTTCTTTAATCGAAAATGAAGATATTTCAAAAGAACTTTTTGCGTTGTGAAGCTGTAAGCGTCACCCAAATTGATATCAGTTGTTTTGGGAGAAAGTTGTTTTGGGAGAAGAGACGAGAACTACGCTTATTAAGTTTTCCGGAGATCGTGCTGAACACAATCCCAAAGAGCAACACAAAAGGCACACACTGTCCGAACATTATCTGTCAAAATTTGCAAGTCATAGAAAACGCCCCATCGTTGTACCCTATGCTACGTCAAGCATATGCATGTCCATCAAGTTTCTTCTTCGGTGACGTCATTATTGATTCAAAAAGGGGCACGCAACAAGGAGATCCGTGCGCTCCAGTCAGCTTCTGCCTGGCAATCAAGAAGTTAACTCATTCGCTTCATTCCCGCTTGAACACATGGTTCTTGGACGACGGAACCATCGGCGACAAATTAGAAACGATTACGAATGACGTGGCTAAGGTGCTGTCGTTCGCTGACGAGTCTGGACTGGCATTGAATTCAACGAAATGCGAAGTGTATTTCATGAACACTCCTCCGGATGTAACGGCCTTAACACTCAACAAATTAAATGAAATATTACCGGGCGTTAGAGTGCTAGACAATGCATCGTTCCATTCCTCGGTGCCCCTATCACGGAGGATGCCATCCCATCTGCTCTGGCCTCCGATAAAGACATGATGAAAACGATATGCAAGCGCCTGACATCGCTAGACGTGCACCCGGCACGACGCCTGCTCCGATGCTCATTATCATCGCCACGTTCACGTACATTATTCGGGTTGGCCGATTTTACACTTTTTTTTATTGCGAAGAGGACAGCATGGATACGATTCCAGGAGTCGCAAAAATAATTTTGGTGCCTTTGGTTAATTTTTAAATGCGATTTCCAGCTTGCACACTCAAATTTTCTGAAGGAAGGTCGATTTTCTTAACATTCCTCTTTTTCAGAACATTATTTGTCGAAAAATTATTGTCAATATTTGAGAATATGGTTTGAATCCACTCTTTAAGATTGAGAGAAGATATTTCGATCGATTTTCAGTTCAGGGAGGTTGAAAAAAATTTTTGTGAGCGAGAAGTTTGAAAATGATAAATTTGATCTTTTTTTTTCGACTTTCATGCCATGCCATCATAAGTTGCAGTCACATAAATTCTGACAAATTATAGTGCTCTCTAATGCTTTTTCTAATTTTCTAATACTGTCTTTATTACGAAGTAAAAAATTAAATATTTTGTACAGTTTTATAGTCCTTCTTTGATTTTAATGAGGGCATATGTTTCCGTGACGCTAGTGTCACCCGAATGCTTCCGTTTCTAGTTTCAATATCAATAACTTTATTTGAAACTTCTGTCACAGCTTTAACGACTCTCTCTACGCTTTGCGTATTGTTGGAAAGAAGGAACTGCGGACAATTCCACAACTAAGATGCAGGACCATCTTGAACGAGTTCATGGAGCTGTGAGGCTGTGAAGGATTTAGTTAAAGGTGGCTCGCTAATTGAGGTTTTCCGCCAATCAATCATTATATTCTTGAGCTTCGAAATTAACATTAGGAACTCTGAAATAGCCTATAATTTGGGGTGCCGATTTGCAGCCGAAAGTCAACTAATAAAATCAAAGTTAATAAGTTATATTTCAATTTTCAAGAACATTAAAATTATTCGAATTTTAACATTTTCCGGAAATTTTGAAATTGTCCTGCAACTTATAACTTTGTTTTTATAAGTTGACTCATAGGCTATGATGAATTTGCGCAACGCTTTTTACGGCGAAAGTACGTGACAATTTCATTTCGAAACCTCGATTCCTTCCCTGAAAAGAGGATTTTAAATTCACAGGAATTGACTCGACTCATATGGTCAAAGTAAGTGGCTGTTTTTTTTTGTAATGAATGCCTTTTTGAGATCCCTATTCCTTCCCTGAAGAGAGTATTATCATTTGTCAGAAGTTGTGTGACTGCAACTTATGATGGCATGGCATGAAATGAAAGTCGAAAAAAAAGATCAAATTTATCATTTTTCAAACTTTTCGCTCACAAAATTTTATTTTTTCAGTCTCCCTGAACTGAAAATCGATTGAAATATCTTCTCTCAACCTTAAAGAATGGATTCCAACCATAATCTCAAATATTGACAATAATTTTTCGACAAATAATGTTCTCAAAAAGAGAAATGTTAAGAAAATCGGCCTTTCTTCAGAAAATTTGTCCTCTACGCAATAAAAAAAAGTGTAAAATCGGCCAACCCTAACGTACATACACCAGCTGACCGAAATGGATCATTTCTACCGTGCGACACTGGAAACTGTCACCAACAACGAACTGAGCAATACATCTTGGACCCAAGCATCGCTGCCGTTGACATCCGCCGGATTGGGTATTAGAAAGTTGACGGATTTAGCCCACCCTACTTTATTTTGCCTCTGTTCACCTGTCACAGGACCTGTCGAATCAAATATTGTCGAAATTCAACTTGAGCGTGATAGACGATCGTTTCTTGGCTTTAATCGAATCATATCCATCTACATCAGAACAAAAAATGACACAATCAGCATGGGACTCCTTGAAAGTAAAGCAAATATACGACGAGTTGTTGTCGTCGATAGGCCTCAGTGATAGAGCTAGACTTCTTGCGTCATCTACAAAAACATCTTCAAAGTGGCTGCAAGCGGTTCCGTCTCCTCAATTGGGCTTTCTCTTGGACGACGACTCTGCCAGAATTGCCGTAGCGTTAATACTTGGCAATATAGTATGCGAAACTCATTCGTGTGTTTGCGGTGAATTAGTCGATTCGAACGGACATCATGCTTTATCATGCAAGCTGTCAAAGGGAAAGTATTCCAGACATTCTGAGATAAACAACGTTTTTTCATCGGCAATAAGAGCAGCAGGCATTCCAAATAAAGTGGAGCCACCCAGAATGTCTCGACGAGACGGCAAGCGTCCCGACGGCCTAACAAGCTACCCGTGTTGCCATGGCAAATCCTTAGTGTGGGATGTAACGATAGTGGACACGATCGCCCCGAGTTATTTGAAATGGAGTTCAGTTCTCTGTGGGGCAGTTGCGGACAATGCTGAACGTGAAAAGCACAACAAATACATCGATTTGAAGAGACAATATATTTTCACGCCGCTGGACTTCGAGTCGTTCGGTGTAGTAGGCCCCGAAACAACAAAATGTTTAAAGAAGCTGGGAAAATTGATGGCGAGGAAGACGGGCGAGCCCCGATCATTAGATTATTTATTGCAGCAGACATCAATAGCGATTCAAAGAGGCAATTCCTTTTGCATACGCGACACTTTAAACGATGAACAGGGCTACGGCATGCTTCTGTGATAAATTATTTGTTTTGTAGCATTGTACTATTATAGTAATGTAGGGAGTATGTAGTGTAATGTATTGAATATTTGTTATAACGAATAAAAACAAATTCCGGCGAAGACTTGGGGACTCAAACCTAAAGTAATTCACTGGCATAAAATTTTCAAGCCTTTCGGCACCTTGGGTTTATTCGTAAAACAAATAAACTCTCACGGCTCTGCCTCAACACACAGGTTATTAAGCGCTCATTATTTTCATATTGGTATGCAAATATGCTTATGCGACCTATGCATGTTAATCTTTTATTACAGATATAGGGTGACATGTGTATATAGTACATATACCTACAAAGTACGTAAATTATTGGCAACAATGCTCCCACACACGAGTTAAACAACTTGCTCAAAAACAAATCAACTTTTATAGTACTCATTCAAGAACCAGTAACAAGATCAGGTAAATTGATGGGCTTAAATAGAAGAATAGGTAACATCGTACAGGTAGGAGGAACGGGTAAACCACGGGCGGTACTATTTGTCTCTAAAAATATAAATATACATCCTTTATACCAATGTACCAATGTACCAACCCCCACAGCCGCAATGGAAGCAATGCTAAACTTACCTCCATTACACATCTTCATTCATACAGAGGCACTGGCCACTCTAAGTAGGATATCAGGACACCAACCTATCAGAGTAATAGACCACTCACAGATCTGGCTAGAATATATTAATAAAGAACCTATATTAAGCATGCCTATAGATAGGATAATAACTGAATTTAAATTTGACAAGAATTTCGACATTCATATACCTCCGAAAGAGGACTGGTTTAACGGTATTTACCCACCAGAGCAGGAAATTCAAAGATCTATACCATTGGGAAACTACGTTTCGATCTTTTAGCAGAAATAAGAGCCATCATAGAAGGATGTCATGCTATCAAAGATAGTAACAACACCAGTGAGATTATCTTCATCTGCTCAGATAGTCAAGCGGCTTTAAAAGCTCTCTCATCAGTTGAAATAAAATCAGCACTAACTTTAGAATGTTGGGAATTATTAAACAACCTTGCTTCTGTCAACCGCATAGACTTATTGTGGGTACCAGCTCACTCAAACATAGAGGGTAATGAAAAAGCCGATGAATTAGCGAAAAAGGGAGCAATGAGTAAATTCATAGGTCCAGAGCCAGTAACGGGATCACCATATTCCAATATAAGACGTAAAATAACAAAACTAAGGTCCGAAATGTTCGCTTCACACTGGCATAGTATCCCAAGCTGTCGCCAAGCTAAAAATTGTATTAGAATCGACAACAAAACGTCGAAATTCCTGTTACATGTAAGTAGAACTAGACTGAAAAAATATGTTGGCATAGTAACAGGACACTTCGGCTTCAATAAACACTTAACAACAATAGGTAATCGATCGGATCCAAGCTGTGAACTATGTGGGGAACACATGGAAACAGCTGAACATTTTCTTTGCTAGTGCCCTGCTTTCATTACAGCAAGAAGAAAGAATCTAGGCGGTTACACCATTAGGTATAGCCTAATTAGATCTTTGCAACCAAAAGACATCCTGAACTACATTGCTAGTACAGGAAGGTTCGATACAACAGCAAATGTCTAAACAATATTATAGTAAGCACAATGGGCCCAAAGGTGGCCTCCGTGCGCGTTCTATTATATAGATATATATTAGATAGAACTACTAACTTTAATAAAAAAAAAAAAATCAGCTGTTTGGAACCCGTTATATGATAACGCGAAAGATCAAATTGAGTGAGTTCAGAAAAAATTCTCCAGAATGTTTTACTTCAAATTTAGTATTGCAAATCCTCGACCAAGCTATCATGTACGGTTGAAATATTTAAAAATGCATTCTCTTGAAACACGAAGGTTGGAAAATGATGAGATGATGCTTTATAAATTGATCCACAACCATGTCGCCTCATTAATCTGTCAAAAAATTAAATTTCATAAGGCTTATAGGCTGACGAGAAACAACCGTATTTTCTACTTGCCAAAGATGGTCACCAATTATCAGCAGAACTCACCGGTACATCGATTACAAAGAAATCACGATGATTATTTTATAAATTTAAACATTACTAGTATACACAAATTATCAACATTTAGAAAAATGGTAAAAACAGAGTTCGACTGGTAATGTTTTTCACTACTCATTGTATTGGAAATTTGAAAAATCTTGTTACAGAATAGATGCTACAAAAAGGCTCGAACGTATCTAAGTAAATATTGCCTTAACTCGTAAGTATGTGCAATTACGTCCTCCGATTATCTTTCAGTAAAAAAAAATTTATTAAATCTGATAAGATTCACCCAATTTATGTAGAAAAAACACGTTTGGCCCTAGTAGAGACTCAGTTTTACAGCCTCGACTGAGTCCAAAAGCTCAAAATCGAAAAAGTTTCTTCCATAAGTTGTGAGGCACGCCCAGACTTTTGAAACAAAAAAAAAAAAAAAATTTGAAAATCAGAAAACCACTTAAACAGTCCTAGCTCATTAGTCCTTGGGCCGACAGTGCCCAGATTCAATCCCAAAAAAAGATTTTTCT
>CM055403.1:93393925-93404624 GCA_029228625.1 Pseudolycoriella hygida
GAGTAGGTGCGAAAGCACAGCTCCGCCCCGAAGTAATGCTGCGAGGCGGTTCCGGGGAGAAGAGAGCACGAAGACTAAGGAAGGAGGTTTTAGTTGGTAGGTCATTAAAGAATGGAATCCAACACTACCTTGGTTCAGAAAGACCGGGTGTCTATGAAGATTTCCTCACCCTTATAATAAAAAAAAAACAATGGGCCCAAAGGTGGCCTCCGTGCGCGTTCTATCATTAGATAGAACTACTAACTTTAATAAAAAAAAAAAAATTCACTGGCTAACACTTCAATCATCAGACCGATACTATGTTATGGTTGTCATGTGTGGCATGAGAGAATGAAAATTAAAAGCCAAAAAAGTAAAATCGAACATGTGCAAAGAATGACCTTTTTGGGCATTACCGGAGCCATGAACTCAACACCTACAAAGGCACTGGAAACATTACTATTTATTGTAACAGCCAGACGTCTAAGGAACGTTAAATGTTAAATGTACTCTATTCATCTCACACGAACATCTTCATGGATGGTTCTAAGATGGAATCTAGTACGAGATCAGGAATTTTCTCAGAGCAGCTTGATCTAAATGAATCCAAATCACTGCACTGCGGCCCTTTTTCTTCAGAATCTT
This sequence comes from Pseudolycoriella hygida, assembly GCA_029228625.1. Taxonomy (NCBI): domain Eukaryota; kingdom Metazoa; phylum Arthropoda; class Insecta; order Diptera; family Sciaridae; genus Pseudolycoriella; species Pseudolycoriella hygida. Next base: position 93,394,550 of record CM055403.1, read on the forward strand.
TCAAAAATCATATCTCAATATTGTTCAGTATTTAATGGATGATATCATGCGCAATTTAAAAATTCAAAATGGCGTCTTCCTAAACCGGAAGTGGCCTCTATCTCGTCCTCGAGGCATTCTAGAGTCATTCTTTCTTCAAACTAGAAATTTAATTTGATTTCAAAACCAATTAGTTCTGATACATGAAACTACACGCACGCTTGGGATTAGGACCAGATACTAAAATCTACACCACACCACTCACTAGAACATTGTTCTTTTCTCTATAGACACTATTGTCCGATGCAAGAGATTGACATTGCATTGTAGTCTAGCCTGATCAACATGTGTGTAAGTATCTCACACTTAGTATACACGACATATTTTTCTCTTTGAGCCCAATATTAACTTCGAAAACAAAAACTTTAGTTATTTGTATTCAGCAACTCCTTTTTAAACACGTTCATTAATTGCTAAATGTGCGCAAAATATAAAACTGAAAAAGTTTTACATTTTTGCGTACTTTTATTCGTCAAATGATCAAATAAACAATTTCATGTTTTTAAATGCTCGTTCGTAAAATTAGTTCTAACTGTTCTAACTTCATCTTGAAGAGTCATATTTTATGCTATTTTTTTATTTTTATTTATTCCCACATTTCACACGAGTCATCTCTACATTATTATGTGCAGATATGTAACGAACGGATCGTCAATACTCTTCTTTAATGAAATACATTTTGATTGTATTTGTACACAACCTACATTTTGAGAAAATGCGCGAAAAAATTTCAGCCAACCCAAAACGTATGTCATTGTAATCGTTATTTTTCTTCTTTGTCATGCCTACGCTAGAGATGAGCGGGTCGTCCATTTTTCGAAACCCGACCCGGACCGAGCCCGACCCGATAAAATTTTTCGAAACCCGAAACCCGAATTGTTTTTAAGCCCGACCCGGACCGAACCCGATTAAAATTTTCGAAACCCGAAACCCGAACTGTTTCAAAACCCGACCCGGACCGAACCCGACCCGATAAAATTTTTCGAAACCCGAAACCCATGAACCCGAAAAAAAAATCGGGTTCGGGTTCGGGTTCGTGTCGGGTTTTTCTGGCAACCCGCTCATCTCTAGCCTACGCTTTTTATATCAAAACAATGAATGAGTGCTCCATTATTTACATTACTTGTATTCTAGTTTATATCTGAACTAGGCAGAAATAAATAAAAATAAAACAGGGAAAATAATGTGCTTTCATCTTCAATATCAAAAATAATGGTCTAATATTCAAAAATGCGGAAACATCTGAAATTTTTTTAGTGAAGAAAGAATGACTCTAGAATGCCTCGCTTCCGGCTTAGGAAGACGCCATTTTGAATTTGTAAATTGCGCATGATATCATCTATTAAATACTGAAAAATATTGTAGAACTTCATTTTTCAATATTTTGCTTAATTAACGAGATATGATTTTTGAAAGATTCTGAAGAAAAAGGGCCACAGTGCACTGGGACAATACGCAACGATATCTCAAGCAGAAATCTATACGATAATCGAAACATGTGATAAGATAAAGAAACGTAAACTTCGGAACTACGCAATAGGTATATTATATATATATATATATATATATATATAACAGTTAGTCAGGCAGCGATCAAATCCTTATGGTCGCATTACTTCACATCCAAACTGACGTTAGAATACCTAGAAAATCTAGAGCACACTACCTAAACCAACACAAACTTCAATGGCAAAATCATGCTCGGAGCGGTAGCGGAAAAAACGTCAACAAACCCAAAAAACTCCATACAAAAACCTTTGGGACAAGACACGATGTATAGGCGAACTCTTGAGTTTATTATTTATTTATTTAAAAAAAACTACGTCGCAGCAGCTTTTCCACGAGCCCACACTCAGCAAAATCGGTTGAAAACGAGCCGAGATATCGCCAATCAAAGATGACCAATTTCTATATAAAAATGGTAAAATTATCTATGAAAGTAATCACAATTTTATTCCTGTGTTGTGTGTCAACGATCTATGTATGTATCTATCTACTTTTTTTTCTCGAGAACCGCCCGAGCGATTTCCTTAAAATTTTCAGGGAACGTCAGTCTAGGCCCCAAATGAAAAATTTCATATGCCGCTTTTCCGGGAAAATTCTGGAAAAGTCGTGGCATGTGGAAAAGTAGTCAATTTTGAGGGTTTTTAGGTAATGCTCGGAGTTTTCGAATTTTAGCTCCGAAGTGACAATAGCTAGAGAGTTGGTTTCTTCGGGAAAGTTATAAAGTTTGGTCAAGAGAATTTTTTTGGGATCTTAAGAAAATACCTGCCAGCAGTCGAACAGGCGCCATCTTGAATTTTCCCAAGCAATAAATTAGGTTTTTATTGGTTTTCGAATTTTAGCTTCGGAATGACAATACTTAAAGATTGTTTTCTTCGGGAAAGCTATAGAGTTTGATCAGGAGAATTTTTTGGGATTTTCAGAAATCTGCCAAAGTGACGCCATCTTGGATTTTTGTTAGGTATAAACTATGCTTCTTTGGGTTTCCGAATTTTAGCTCCGGAATGATAACACTTGCAGAGTGGGTTTCTTCTAGAAAGTTATAGAGTTTCATCAGGAGATTTTTTGGGATCATAAGAAAATGGCTGCCAGCTGACATAGCGGCGCCATCTTGGATTTTCGTTTATGCCTTTACGGTTTTCGAATTTTACCTCCGGAATGACACTACTTAGAGAGATGGTTTCTTCTAGAAGGTTATAGAGTTTGGTCAGGAGAATTTTTTTGTATCTTAAGAAAATGGCTGCCAACTGTCAAAGTGGCATCTTGGATTTTTTGCTAAATTCTGAATAAGAATACCTAGATAGTTGGTTTCTTCAGCAAAGTTATATAAATCACTGAGAAGAATTAGTGACACGATGTGTTCCGAAGGCAGCCGAAGGTGACACGAAGTGTTCCGAAGGTGACACGAAGTGTTCTGAAGGCAGCCGAAGGTGACACGAAGTGTTCTGAAGGTAGCTGAAGGTAGCCGAAGGTGACACAAAGTATTCGGAAGGTAGCCGAAGGTGATACGAAGTGCTCCGATGGTAGCCGAAGGTGTTGGAGAACAATTTTTTTCGGAAAGAAAATATTTTTCGGAGAAAATTTTTTTAAAGAAAAATTTTTTTGGAGAAAATTTTTTTGGGAGAAAAATTTGTTTCGGAGAAAAAATTTTTTCGGAGAAAATTTTTTTTTGGAGACAATTTATTCGGAGAATTTTTTTTTTTGTTGAAATTTTGTTGATTTTTTTCGGAGACATTTTTTCTCTAAGAAAAAAAATTTTTTTTGAGAAAATTTTTCCAAAAAATGGAAATTTTTTCAACAACTGAAAACTTCCAAAACGACCGTGAGTCTGCTTCCAAAATTAATGATATCGTTTGAGGTGACGCAATCGCTGATAACACGCAGAAGTTTGTTTGAATAGAACCTTGTGTTCAAAGTTTTAATTCCTGAAAAATTACAGCGCTGTTTTCAAAACAAAATTACATTGTATGAAAAAAATTGCGTCACAAATGCCGGACCCAAGGACGAAATAATTTTTCTGTACTTTCAGTTTTTGCGCTGCAAAAATTTGACTTTTGTTTCTTATTGTGTAGATTGTTTAAGGTAAATTTAAATTTTTACGTGTAAAAACTGAAAGTGTTGAAAAATTATTCCGCTGGTGGGTCCGGCATTTGTGACGCAATTTTTTTAACACAACGTAATTTTGTTTTGAAAATAGCGCTGTAATTTTTCAGGAAAATAAAACTTTGAGCACAAGGTTCTATTCAAACAAACTTCTGCGTATTATCAGCGATAGCATAACCTCAAGCGATATCATTAATTTTAGAAGCAGCCTCACGGAAGAGGTTTTTGTTGTGATTAACATAACTGCAAACACAGCAGGGCGTTAATTACAGGACCAAACCGTAACATCCTTAAGTACCTTCTCAACAAACCACGAGATGATCTGAGAAAACTCGTAGGCTCGATCACCGGCCACTGTAATCTCAATAAATATCTAAACACAATGGGAATGGAACAGAATGCGGAATGCATCAAATGTTACGAAAGCGTTGAAACTCCGCTTCATATATTAACAGAATGCCCTGCTCTTGTCGAAGCCAGACGCACTGCCATGGGAAAAGATTTTCTGGACACTCAGCAATTGAGAAACACATGCATATCAACGATCCACCGCTTTGCAAGGAAATACATCTATAGAGATACAACGAAATTATAAACTGTTGTAAGACGAACGAATATCGGAACACACATGATATACGTAACAGCTAATTGGTCATAAAACAGATCCACCCTTGCGGTCTTATTATCTTGTAATTATATAATTATAAAACCATAAAGAACCTTCAAAGCTAAACTAGCTCAAAAAGTCGCATGTAAGTCATCTCTAGAGCAATTTGGATATGCTCTTTCCAAATCAGAAGTCGCTTTTGTAGTAGGTCACATAGATCCAGAAAATGAGCCGTTTGAAAGTAGCCTGAATTCACATTTGACAAAATTTTCGTCAAATATTCATCAAATGTTAGCAAAAATCTTTCTCATTTCCACAGTTCTCGGTTAATTTTGTACTTAAGGTTACCCAATAACTACTTTCATTGAAACTTAGCTCACTACTAGGGTATAGTGGGCGATAGTGGTCAAAAGATAATAACTATACCCAAGAAAATTGGTAATTTGCATGCAAGTTGCTTTCTTTAACATTTTCATGGAAATCATCACATTTCATAATAAGCAGTTTTGTTAATTTAACAACGAAAAACAAATTCAACCATAAAATATGACCACACCTTAGATACCAGCAGCCGAATGTAAGCCGGATATCATGATGGCACAGAAAACGACAATATCTTTTTAAAAAATCCGTCGAATTTTAGGACTTTTAATAAAGTGTTTGATGTTTAGAAAATTATAACTTAACAACATAACACGGGTTACATTCACAACTTGCTCATATGTGTTTTCGTCGCAGATTAATAATATTAACAAAATATGAAAATTACTAACGATTCCCGCATCCCCCTGAAATCATGACCACATCGAACACATCCATCTTATATGTTTAGGGGTTTGACATTAAATCTGTAAACAAACAACATATTTTTCGTTTCTGTATGTAACACTGTAAAAATAGGACCTTTATGTCCATTAAAATTGTTTTAAATTTAGTGAGATATCGATCAGTTCTTGTGCTACGTAAGTGTTCATTTGTGATTTTCTACAAATATAAAATAACCGGTGTAAGCAGTAGGGTGTCCCGATTGGTGAAGGAAAAGATTTTTTTAAAAAATCCACGGTGTGGCATCGAAAGTACATGATTGGGTGACAAATATTCGCTATAGCAGTATTTTGTAAAATGCTTCGTAGGACTCCCCGGCTCAATTTTTTACTACATCAAAACCTTGGTTTTTGCACATCTTCAGTGGCTGAAACTTAAGTGAAATGACAAAAATCTGACTCTAATTGAAAGTTCAGATAAAAATAGTCCGACTAGACTAGATAGCTGACGGACTTGTGGATTTCCAGCGTTATTTATGGTAGTTCTAGTGAAAAGATGCCAATTTTCTCAATTTTTCTTCGACAAACATTTACAAATGCCTCTAAACACAATACAATTGACTCAAAACAATAGCATTTCATGACCTAGCTTACATTCAATACCTATGGACACCAACCTTCCCAATTTGGGTTGAATTTCCTATGTAAAATTACAAAAAAGTCCATTTTTCGACCATTTTTGGTATTGTTATCCCTCAAGAACCCTTTTACAATAATTTTTTTGCATGGAATCGACCCTTCGGGCAAAATTACGTGAAACGGAGTGTTTTTCTGAAATTTCAATCAGAGTCAGATTTTAGTCATTTCACTTAAGTTTCAGCCACTGAAAATGTGCAAAAACCAAGGTTTTGATGTAGTAAAAAATTGAGCCGGGGAGTCCTACGAAGCATTTTACAAAATACTGCTATAGCGAATATTTGTCACCCAATCATGAACTTTCGATGCCACACCGTGGATTTTTTAAACGTCTTTTCCTTCATCAATCGGGACACCCTAGTAAGCAGCAAAAAATCGCTAATTTGTGCCTTGTGAAAAGTGTTTTCGTACTTTAAACTTCTGCAAGAATTTTACGCTTCCTCCCAGAGTATTTACAAGAAATTCTTTTTTGTTATTGTATTGTATTGTATTTCAAATAATGTACACATTTCCTTATAATTAATTAAGTTTCAGTATGCGTTGCATTTTAAGAAACATTAAATTAAGTTTGAGCAAAAAATTTAAAGTTTAAAAGTAAAAAAGTTGTGAAAGCCGCTAATATATAAATATCTTTGGGGAGAATGGTCCTAATCTAAGTTAAAATTTCAAGGTTTTGAGTTATTTTTACACTAAGTTTCAAGATTGAATGCGTGGTCCGCTGAAAGAGTGACCGACACGCGACTGCGAGAGTATCCGACGATATGGGAGACTGTTGTATCTCCTTGGTCTCACCTCAACTGTAAGTAAATAGACAATGTAATCAGACACCATGAGTCAATTTAATAAGCGTCGTAAAAGCAGGACATAAACCAGTGTTATGTGTTCAGTCCCAACCCCCCTTTACTCCCAATGAATACACAACTACCCTTTGTACTGCCGCTTGAACAGCCATTCCTTCACCTTCACCTCGTCTGATACGCATGGGGTGTCCTCTTAAACTCAATCGTATTATGCGATTACCCTGACATCACGCTGTGAATGTCACTGCAGATGCTAAGTTTGTACAGACTTCTCACGTTGAGGACCCCAGGACATTGAACATTGAACAAATCTACAGTAGAGTGCCTCTGCCTTAGCTTGCAGACATGCTTTAAGCATCTCTTTTTTAATATTTGTAACTCATTAACGCACTTCTTACTCGCTTGCCCCCAAATGCCCGTGAGGTATACCAGATGTGAATGCCCTAGAGCAAAGTATATCTTCATCAACACACACTTCGGCAGTACACGCTTGAGCTTGTTAAGGACACCACTAATCGAAGACAATTTCTTACACAGCCTCGTGATGTGTGCCTCCCATCTCAAATTTTCATCAATGAGAAGACCAAGGTATTTGTAGACCTGCATGACATCCACCTCTTGCCCATTCAGCATAACTGCAGGCACCCTAGCCGACTTCTTAGCACTCCTGCAGAAGTGCATCACTTTCGTTTTCGCTACATTAAGAGACAGCTTGTTAATCTCGAAAAATCGATGAAGCAGGGACAGATCATGGCTAATGTCTATACCATTTTCTTCAAATGATATGTTGGAGCAGAAGTCACCAGTGTCATCTGCAAATAGCAGTATTACGCCTTTCAGAGGAAGCCTAAATATGTCGTTGATATAAACGAGGAATAGAAGCGGACCTAACACACTAACAAGGGGACTCTGTTCATTACCTATAACCACACATTGTTTTCGCCGACTCAGGTAGCTTCTAAACAAATCCAGAGCAATCCCACGGACACCTGCACTTTCGGGTTTCTTTAAGAGGATCTCATGGTAGACGCAGTCAAATGCTTTCATAAGGTCCAGGAACACAGCACTAGCTACCATGACCTTGTCTATGTCCAGCAACATCTTGTTGAACAGCTCGTAAGTCGCAGTATGTGTTCCTGATTTTTTTCTAAACCCGTACTGCTTCTTGTAGAAGAAATCGTTCGCTTCAAGGAAGGAAATCAGTCGTTTGTGCAGGACGATTTCGAAAATTTTATTCAGAACTGGCAAGACTGAGATTGGGCGGTAGTTAGAGGGATCAGTTTTTGACTCTGTCTTGTAAATGGGAGTTTTAGTTTTTTGGGGTATATTCCCGTAAAAATTGCCAGATTAACGATACTCGTGATAACCGCGGCTACCTCGTTTGCACAGATCTTCAAGCTCGAGACGGACATTCCATCGATGCCCGAACTCTTGTTCACATCAAGCTCTAATAGTTATCTAAGAATTTCACGTTCATTTGCAGGTTCCAGAAAAATACTATTGGGATTGTTCTTCAGGGTGAGAAATGCTCGTTGATCGCCGTTGCCTTCAGCAAATCATCCGTTACAATTTCTCCTCCCACAATCAGCTTGTCAATACCTTCTCGCCTGCGCCTATTCCTACCTAGAATTTGGTTAATATTTCTCCAAGTCCTCTTATGGTTACCCACATCACTAAACATTTCTTCGTAGTATTTATTACTATAGAACCAGTGCAGATTCTCTATATCCGAGTCCATAGCCTTTAACTTCCCTTTGATAGTAAGATCATTTCTAAATCTCGGCTTTTTCGACTTAGAGTACAAATTTCTCCTCTTGTTGATCATACTACGGAGGTGGTCATTCATATAAGGGAATAGGTCCACTTTACTCTTACGGGAAACTATCTTCGAGGTTGTGCACTCATTATAACTCTCTTCAAAGATTACAATGAAATCATTCAAGAATTCGTTGGGGTCATTATACATCAGGATTGGAAAATCAGCTAGCCTGTCCAGAAGGTCTCCCTTCATTGCTTCATAGTCAGTAGAGAATTTGATGACAGGTTCCGATTCATTGTGTACCTTCACATCGACATGTGCGAAAACCGCTGAGTGCTCACTCAAACTATCGTCAACATTCACTGTATTGCAACATATTGCCATTTCATGGCTAAATTTACACAGGACGTGATCAAGCATAGTTTTACTCCCCCTTCTGGTTACATTGTCATTCGCCACTGTGAAACCGAAGGAGGACAACAGATTCACGTATTTGTGTTGGTTTGAGGTACATACAGCTTGGAGACGATTTTCGAGCAAATTCACATTCATATCGCCAAGAATGAGACAGCGCTTGAGATGTGGCTGTTCTAACTGCAGTTGTAGATGTCTCATGAAAGAGGACACATTTTCTGTAATCGGAGGCCTGTAGTATCCTTCTATCTGAACAAGCTTAATCTTCTCATTGATGACGACTTCGATACTAACAGAATAAAATTTAGAATCCATTTTTTCAATAAGAATAGTTAAACTATTTCAAAAAGATGGTTTCAATTCTGTGAAGTTTGAGCAAAGATATCAATCATAAAATTCAATTTAATTTGTGATCATCGCACTTTATTACACTTTACTACTTTCAATATCAAGAAAGTAAACAATAATTAAAATCGGAAGATTTGTGTGATGATCAAAAATTAAATTCCAATTTAAGATTAAGATCTTGACTCAAAACTCACAACATTTTAACCATCTTTTGGAAATAGTTAACAATTCTAATAAAAACCTGTTTGTCGTTATTACTCTTGAAGGAAGCGAAATAATGATTCCAGAAGTTGGAAGCATTCAAACACTTTTCACAGGCTAGAAATTTACGATATTTTGCTGCTTACTATCGGTTAATTTATTAAAAAAGATTCTCCTCTGGACACTTAAACGCAAGACACAAGACCTGTTTAAAATCTTATTAAAATTTGAAATTTTTTTAATAAACTTTAAAGCACAATTTTTGTAGTGTTCCACCAGCGAATCGATAAACGTCTAATGTTTGTTATTAAATTATACAGATGAAATGTCAACTGCCTAAACAAAAGAAATGTAATGCGCGTTCATGATTTCAGGAATTCTGTATGTTAACGCTACAATTTATTGTAATAATCTCCTCACGATTGAATATAATTTTAATTTTAATATGATTAGCATCGATTGAGCGATAGATAGAAGAATTTAAAATTTCAATCGAGGTAATCAAATTTTGAAAATGTAAATGCGCCGATTCATTAAACGCATCCTATCCTATTATGTGTAAATAAAAGTATGCACCTTTTAGTGTGGTATTTGTGGAATAGAAGTAATCACAACAAAAACCCTTTTAAAAGGGAAATGTGACGCAAGTCCTTCTTCCTCCTTCCAAAGCAACTGATATCAATTTGGGGTGACGCTTAAATCTTTGAAACGCAAAAATTCTTTTGGATTGTTTTCATTTTTGATTAAAAAAATGCGTCACAAATGCCGGACCCCCCAATGTTATAGTTTTTCTGTTCTTTCAGCTTTCACAACGCAAAAATTTGTCATTATGTATGGCGTA
>CM055403.1:93414788-93424994 GCA_029228625.1 Pseudolycoriella hygida
AACACTGCGAAAAAATTTTGCAAGACTGAAATGACTTTCTCTGCTTGAGAGTTCATGTTCATGCATTCAATGTGTACTAATTTCGAAAAAACATCTACCAAAAGGAGGTATTTTGTATTTTGAAATTCAAAAAAATCGATGTGAATTCTTTCGAAAGGATAAGTCGTGTTTACAACTTCCTTCTTTACGTTTTGACTTTGTTGACACACCAAACATTGGTTACAATACGACTCGATATCTTTGTCGATTGATGGCCACCATGCATACGATCTCGCCACCATTTTCATTCTTACAATACCCAAATGATTTTCGTGAACAATTTTGAGTATATCTCTCTTTAGTGTTTCAGGTATTACTATTCTACTTCCGTAGAAGACACAATTATTCTCAATTGATAAGGATTTCCGCTTCCCGTAATACAGTTTCACATTATCAGACAATTCCTTAAAATCAGGCCAACCGAGCATCAGATACTTACTGACTGCAACTAAAGTTTCATCCTTTTCTGTATGACGCTCAACTTCTTTGAAGTCTAATGGACTATTATCGGAATCGAAATATGAAATCCGAAATGCCTGAATACTTGTTTCTTCTTTAAGAGGTAAACGCGACAGCCCGTCTGCGTTTCCCATTGCAGAACCCTTCTTGTAACGAATTTCGTAATCGTACATTGACAAAATCACAGCCCACCGCTGCAACCGAGCAGCTGCTACAGCTGAAGTATTTTTCCCTGGACTCAAAATTTCTTTTAACGCTTGGTTATCAGTACAAATTACAAATTTCTGACCATATAAATAATTGTGAAGCTTCTTCAACGCAAAAACAATAGCTAATGCCTCTCTATGCAGCTGAGAGTAATTTTTTTCCGCAGGTGACAATGAACTAGAGATAAACATAACAGGTTTTTCGACGCCACCGACTACGTGCGATAAAACCGCTCCTACACCGTACGGACTTGCATCCGTTGCCAAAATAATCGGTTTATTCGGATCGTATACTTCTAGTAAATTATTTTTGAGAATCATCGACTTGCTTTTCTCGAAAGCCTTTTGACATTCCTTTGACCATAGAAATTTCGCACCCTTACACAATAATCGGTACAAATCTTTCAATTCTGATGACAGATTCGGCAAGAATTTGTTGTAATAATTAAGCAACCCTAAATATGCCTTTACTTGACTGACATTCACAGGAATAGGAGCATCGGTAATTGCTCTCACCTTTTCCGGATTTGGACTTATTCCATGACATGACACTATGTGACCTAAATATTTGACTTGTTGAACTAAAAATTCAGACTTTTCTACATTGATCTGCACATTATGATTCTCTAAACGACGAATTACTTCGAAAAGTATTTCCTGACAGCTTTCCTTGCTATTACTTCCGATCAAAATGTCATCCTGGTAACAGAACACACGGTCTAGCTTACACAATATTTGATCCATCACTCCTTGGAAGATACTTGGACCATTCTTGATACCTAAAGCCATCCGCTTGTATCTGTACAATCCCTTGCCAGTATTAATCGTTAGCAACTCTCTAGACTCTTCCGACACTTCTAATTGTAGGTACGCTCCCTTTAAATCGATTTTGCAAAAATATTTACAATTTGCTAGACTAGCGAAAATTTCTTCTATCAACGGACTAGGATAATGCTCAGTTTCCATGCATTTGTTGATGGTCACCTTGCAATCCATACACATTCGTAGCCCACCGTCCGGTTTCGGTACCAACACTACTGGAGAAGCCCAACGAGAATACTTTACGGGTTCTAAAATAGACTCCGACACTTCCAATTCAAGTTGTTTCTCGAACCGCTCTCTTAACTTAAATGGCACTGAATAAGGAGCGTGGAAAATAGGCACTGACCCTTCCTTCAAGACAATGTCAGCCTTAAACCCTTTTATTGGACGGTTGTTTCTTGTGAAAGCGTTCGGAAACTTTGATTTCAGAATATTCAGAAAATTTGTGCTTGTTTTGGTACTCACCGACTTAATTTCCGATTGTTGACAGAGAATTGAATTTCTTCAATTTGGCTGTAACACATCCAACCAAGGTCTTCCAAGCAACGCTCGAATATAACCATCAGTAGCAATGACAATTAGACTCAAAAAATGCAAAACTCCGTTGAACAAAACACGCACCTCCATCTGACCCAATGTTTCAATATTCGCTCCTGTAACGACTCTAAATTTACTCGACACTTCAGACAGTTTAGCGTCCCCAAACCTCTCTCGGTATTCCTGCTCGCACATTACTGTGGCTGCAGCACCCGAGTCGACTTCCATCGACACCTTCTGATTTTCGATGTTCACTTGACATTCAAGAGGTTCGCAGTCGAAAAACCGCTCTGACTGAAATTTCTCACGTTTGACTACGTTGATTCCGATCAATTCGTTCCCCAACGTCTTGTCCACTGCGAAGGACCGTATATACGGGTGGTAAGAAGACTTTTGTTTATTCGCCTTGCCTGTATTACCTTTCGACTCTTTGTTGTAGCACATTTTTGATGTATGACCGGTCTTTTGGCAGACAAAACACTTCCAATTCACAGCTGGACATGTATTCGGATTATGCAATCTACCACACCGACGACATTCTTTATCCACCGAATCTTTTACTTCTCTGCCACGTGACTTTGAGCGACCTCTACGATTGTTCAGCTTTGACTTTGACTGACTTTGAAATGTAGTGACCTTGTTCACAAATGACTTCGGTTGAATCGCCTGCGACTCTTTTTCAGCCAACTCCATGTTTGTGGCCAATAGACAACATTCTTCAAACGTTAACTCGTCTTTGTCCAACAATCTTTGTTGAATTTTGGAGTTGCTCAACCCGACAATAAAACGATCGGTCAATGCCTCACCCAAAATCAGCATTTTATAATTAGACACGTTGTCTACCGCCGCTTCCGTTTCTTTTTTTGCTTTTTCCGTGACTTTCGCTGGTGTTTTAAATTCACCGAATTTACAAGTTTGCGCAAGAGACTTTAAACGCACTATAAATTCATTTATCGATTCACCGGACTGTTGCACCGCTTTGTTGAATTTATACCGTTCGGCTCTTTTTTTCTTTCGCGGAGCAAAATGATTGCGAAGAATTTTCAACAATTCGTTGAACGTTTTAGCGCTCGGTTTCTCGGGTACGGTCAACGATTTCAGAATGTCGTATATTTCATGCCCCATGATGCTAATGAATACGGACGTTTTCATACTGTCCTCTTCGACTTTATTTGCCTTTAGGAATTGGCACACTCGATCCTCGTACGATTCAAAATTTGAACCAGCCACGAACGGTTCCAGTTGACCAATATAATTAGCCATAATAAAAAAATAAAAATATGTTCAACTTACGAAGATCGAGCAAGACCACGCGCTACCATGTGGTCTGCACAAAGGACTCTATTGTCTTTTCACTGACGCTGAAATTCAGTTTTCCTTTTATTATATTTTTTTTTTCACTATGACTCCACTTGTTTTATTTCCTTTTCTTTATCCTCGTCGCCAAAATGTTATGTCCAAATGAGAAGTAAATCGCAATAAAAGAATTATGATGATTTATTATTTATATATTTATATATTTATTTATTTAATTATGATTTATTATGATTTATTTATTGTAATTTGTTGTTGAAAAGATCGTTTTTTTACTGGCTGCGCCATTGTGAGCAGTCTTTTTTTTCGCTTAAATAAAAACATTACTACAATTATGATGATTGATTTTGACTAAACACTTTATTAACGAAGTTAACTCTTTGACGATCAAATTCCAACTGCCTTAACACGTACGCTGTATACGTACGTACACATACAACATCAATATATCATACACTACAGCTGTATGCGAATGATCACGATGATGACTACGTCGAATTGGATTTTATCATGGCGAAACACCAGGGGCTGGTTGAATCCGAAACAAGAAATTCTCCACGTGGAATATCTCCTTCGGTGAAGGACGGAATTATCAAAAAAATCATACCGTTGATGCCTTTAAACCGACGACGTTGGAATGAAATACCGGCAGATACCGGACGCTTCTAATTCATAACCTGTATTTTATATCGATCAAATCGATCAAACTCCACAGTGACTTCGTCAGAGCGACCATCATTTGCATTTCGTAATGTAAGTCCGGCTGAAGTGCAAAGTGCTGTAAATCAAATACGGTCCAAGGCAGTTGGGTTGGACGGTATCCCTATCATGTTCATCAAGCTAACCATTCCTGTGATTCTACCCGTTGTTACCCGTATTTTTAATTATTCCCTTATGTCTTCCAAATTCCCGAAGGCTTTCAAGAGGTCAAAAGTCTTTCCCGAACATAAAAAATCGTCTCCAAGGCTCTTGAGAGGCTAATGAAATGGCAAATAACTGAATTCAATTCACTGCATAACTCTTTGGACGATCACCAATCTGGCTTCAGAGCTAAATATAGTACTGCAACTGCGCTGTTGAAGATAATACACGATATCGCTAGGTCGCAGAACACTAAGCAAGGACATAGGAAAGCGATTTCATTTCTTCTTCTCTTGGATTTTACAAAGGCGTTCGATACAGTAAACCACAAGTTGATGATAGACAAGCTACGTGAAAAAATCCGTTTTGATACCACAGCTCTTCAACTCATTCAATCTTATCTCTCCGGTAGGGTGCAGTGTGTGCAAATAGGGAACTGCACTTCAGAATTTTTACCCATGAACTGTGGCTTGCCCCAAGGAACGGTACTTTCTCCCCTCTTGTTTTCTATGTTCATAAATGATCTACCAGATGTAATAAAGCGTTGTAACTATCACATGTTCGCCGACGACTTCCAACTGTACTTTAGCCATCCGATCGATGAAATCAATGACGCAATTAACATTATTAATTCGGACCTAGAACAAATTTCAGACTGGGCTACAAGAAACCTTCTTGCGTTGAATGCTAGTAAGTCGAAGGTGTTAGTCATATCCGGACCGGGTTTGTCGTTCGATAGGAAGTTTGTGATGGGGGACGGCCACATACCGGTTGTCAATAAAGCCAAAGTTCTGGGTGTTTGGCTTAATGAATCGTTGACATGGTACGATCACTGCCTCAAAGCCCGAAAGAAAATTTATATGGGACTTTGGGCGTTGCGAGGGGCGCAGGCATCGTTGCCTTTTCCCGCTAAGATGAAGTTGGTCAGATCTTGCCTTATCCCACACTTCACTTACTGCGACGTTGTAATGCCAACCCTTGATGCAGCCTCACAAGAACTGTTAGAAGTTGCATTTAATGATTGTCTTCGGTTTATTTTTTCAATCAAAAGGAATGAAAGTGTTTCGCAACACTCGAAGTCACTTCTTAATTGTACCATTTCAAATTATAGGAAGTTTAATGAATGTAAATTTGTCTACAAATTGATCTCAGGGGGATCCCCGAAATACTTGTTTGAATTATTAACTCCAGCCCAGTCCCGGCGTACTCTGAATTTTGTAGTCCCTGTTACCCACACCGAGATGTTTAGGAAAACCTTCTTCGCTCACGCCATCACTACCTGGAATTCTCTTCCTATTTCAGTAAAAAGGAAACCTACGCTTACCACCTTTACTGAGGCCTGCCTGGAGCATTTCTCCTAACTGAGTTGATCAAATTTTCTTTTGTTTTGTTGAAAATGTAGAACAGCTTAGACATTCCATTTTGTTTTTAGTCTTCTTCCCTTGTTAAGTAAGTGAACTCAAACAAGCAAAAATCACATGTGTTGAGTAAAATTCTTTTATTTTTTTTTTATTATACTTTTCTTTCTTTTTCCCTGTTTTAATATAAAATTATTGTAAATAGATTATAGAAAAAACTAGCTATTAAAATCTGAACTGTACAACAACTATAAGGCTACCGCCTTGTGTACATTATGAATATATAAATACATACAAATGCATTTTTTGGTTACTAAGAGATCACAAGTTTGTTTTTATCGAGAGAATTGCTTTCTGGCAGTTAGATTTGTAAGTAATTGTGAAATGGAGTCTTTCGTTTGGCACAGAGATATCAAAACTACACATTTCACCGAAATTAAACTGATAACATTAATAAGAACTTACCAAAATTTGGAATCAAGCATTACAGCTTCACCCTCTGGGGAAACGTTTTTGACATCATATTTTTCTGACAAGCTGAGTAACTAATCCCATCGAGTCGTATCGATCGTTTATTTTTGAATTTTAGCGGAAAAATCCGTTTCGTGGCGGTTATGGTTACAATTTATGCAAACTAAAAACTTCAACGGAAATACATTTGAATAACAAACTTAGAATTCTTTCTCATGTACTTCAGAGGGTGTATTGTATCAAATAAATTTAAATGATAATAAGGAAAAACACCTTGGCGTTTTTTTCCTTATTAATTTGGCGTCAATTTCGTTGATAGCGTATTTTGATTACAAAAAAAAATATTTCATATTTCACTAAAGCTTTCTTCGCTATTAAATCGTAAACAATTACAAAAACAATTAGATTTTCAACAAAGGCTGTAATGTTTTAATCCTTATGACGGCAGAACATACGTCCGACCTGCTTGAAGAGTTCCGAGGAACTGAAGCAAAGTGTCGTTTTGCATTGCCTTATAATTCAAAACAAGGCAATGCAAAAGAAGGTTCCCATGTGAACCAACACACGTCCGGCCTGTTTGACGAGTCCAAAGGGACTGAATTAAAATGCGGTTTTGCATTGCCTTTTATAGCAAAAAGACCATTATGCTACCTAGATTTTAATTGAAATTTTCTCTTGATGTAATTTAAATTTTTTTTTTTTGTTTTTTGGACAGTTGGTTTCTTCGGGAAAGTTGTAGATATTGATGAGTAGAATCTTTATGAATCCTAAGAAAATGGCTGCCAGCTGTCAAAGTGACGCCATCTTGGATTTTTTGCTATCTTCTGAATTAGAATAGCTACACGAGTTACACGTTTGGTTT
Source organism: Pseudolycoriella hygida (assembly GCA_029228625.1). NCBI lineage: Eukaryota > Metazoa > Arthropoda > Insecta > Diptera > Sciaridae > Pseudolycoriella > Pseudolycoriella hygida. The sequence continues at coordinate 93,421,718 of CM055403.1, forward strand.
CTTCGGGAAAGTTGTTGATATTGATGAGTAGAATCTGTGCAAGCATTCACTGAAATATATTTTCCATTCAAAATTACGCTTTCACATTCACTCCTGTGAGATGACGCTGTTGTTCCGCAATAATTAATAAACTCTACCAACAGCTTAACAGCTTTTCTAATCCAAATCGATGTGTTGCCTAGACCACCTGCCTTCAGACCCAAGTTGGTGAAGTAATACGAAAGAGATTTTGACATCGATGCGTAAATTTGCATCCAATTTTTATGATTTTCATTTTTTAATCGTGGAAATTCCGGTTCTAAGAGTCATAATATTCCGTTTTATGTGAATAAAGAAATTCTACATGAAATGATTTTTAACTTATATACTAGTCATATGGTCAACATCACGAAAACAGTTCAAAAGTTGGAGCCGGTATCAATATTGAAATAGTGAAAACGACATTGTTTTTTGCTTAAAGGATGAATAACTTCGGTTTGACATCAGCCCAAAACTCGAGGCTGGTTTCAATCGTCAGCCCAAAACTAGCCCAAAATGATACAATACGTTTAGGATCTGAAGAGTTTGACTTAGTTACGAAAACAGCTAAACGACATGGTTGTTTTGCTTGAAAGTTGAATAACTTCGGTTTGACATCAGCCTAAAACTTGAGATTGGTTCCAATCGTCAGCCCAAAACCAGCCCAAAATGATACAACAAGTTTAGGATCGGAGGAATTTGATTTAGTTACGAAAACAGCTAAACGACATGGTTTTTTTGCTTAAAAGTTGAATAACTTCGGTTTGACATCGGCCCAAAACTCGAGGCTGGTTCCAATCGTCAGCCCAAAACCAGTCCAAAATTTTGAACTATATACCGAGCAAAGAAAGCATTGATTTCATACGAAAACCTGAAAACGACATATTTGAGCACTATAATCATTTTGGGCTGGATTTCTATGGCAGCCCAAAAGTTATGGTTATATGCATTATCCAGCCCAAAACTAGCCCAATTGAAATAGCTTTAATTCGCTACAGTTCGAAATGGTGGTGGTTCCAGCGACATGTACCTCTCAAAAACGCCAAAAAAATTTTTTCAGATTTTTCGAAGGAAAAGTCCGGGTGAGAAAAATCAAAAACTTCTCTTTCTCAAATTTTGAACTTTGAGGCATTGCTAACGCCACCTTCTTTGTCAATAGATTTCAGGCTTATTTTTTTCGCAAAGGCTGTTTTATTACCTTTCCAACGACACGACATCTGGTGCCATCCAATGTCGCTTTCACAAAGCTCCTTCATCCCCGCATACAATTCTATACGCTTGGTCCTGTCGTAAGCTTGTTTGAAGTCGATGAAAAGACGGTACGTCCGGACTTGAAACTATCTGTTCTTTTGCAGAATCGGACGAAGTGTGAATATTTACTCAGTTGTTTAGCGATCTCGTCTCACTCACCACGACCGTATTGCAAACGTATTTCTTTCTATCCCACTCTTATACGAAGACTACGCCTTTCCAGAAGGATAGCATGGGCTTCAATTTTTTTATTAGAACTGATACATTATCTCATTTTACGTAGTGAGGCGTGTGCGAACGAAGCGCCGCCAATCAACATTTTGTCGTTTCTCTGATTTTATGATGAATTTGACTTACAAAAACTGATATTCTTATTTTTCGACAAATTTCTGAAACTGAAATAAATCACAAAAAAACCACCCAAAGATCAAAAAAATCACCAAAAAATCTAAAAAATCACAAAAAAGTAAAAAAATCTAAAAAATCACAAAAAAGTAAAAAAAAATCACAAGAAATCTTAATCAATTTTGGAGTCGATACTTTTTGGTGAAAAAAAAACACGTCTCTAAGCAAAACTTTCGTCTGTTCTTAACTCACAGCAGACACTTAGGTATAACACTTTTCCATCAAGTCTGTTATAAACCTGTGAGCATTTGGGGCAGCCATTAAAGACGAATGTGACATGGTTCCTGTCAGAAAAGCACTAGCGGAAGAATCGCTAATGAAACACCGTACTTTGTGTGTATTGTGCAAATTCGGATTTGAAATCATAAATCCTGAACGCGTTGGATTTACTTCATTTCATCTACACATTCAAGTAGCAAGTTGTCAATGTCCATGTACGACGAACGGTTGAATATTGGGCTTAACAGGAAACTTACCTAACAACGGCCAAATACAAACTTTCGCCGTCAATGAAAAAATCGATAATGATTTTTCATCACTCGAACCACGAAAATCGTAATTTTCTCTTCCCAAATGGGAGCCGAAAATGAAAAAATGCAGACCTCAGTAAGAGATGCAAAAATATTTTCGGTTCTCTAAAGAGTGCCGAAAGTATTTTCGGTTCTTAAAAGGGAGCCGAAAGTCACTGATGTAAACAATATGATGACTGCATCGTTGTGTTGAAAATTTTAGTTTGGGAAGTGAAAAATTACGATTTCCGCGATTCTCGTGATGAAAAATTACGTGAATCACAAGGGATGACGTATAAAAATTCAACCTGTGCGATGAAGCCCTTGCCTTCGGCGCGGGCAGCAACTCTCACACAAGGTTGAATTTTTATACTCTCATCCCTTGTGATCCAAATAACGATTATCACTCCTAACTGAAGACTCATCACAGTGCTCAACTAAACAATTTCCTTATCCCAAAATAAAATCATTGCGAAGTTTTTGCTTGACTCGGAATTTTGTATCCGTTACGCTTAAGTATTTTATTGAATCCGCAAAAAAAAACTCTTACAGAGGAGGTGTGACGCAAGTCTTTATTTCTGCTAACAAAAGTTCTGAAATCAGAAAAGGGTGACGCATTAAGCATCTAAGGTAAAACTAGTTTCTTCCAGTTACAAAAGTTCTGAAATCAGAAGGGGGTGACGCAATAGGCTTCGATTCGCAAAGAAAATTTTTAAACAAAATTACGTTGAGTTCAAAAAATTGCGTCACAAATGCCAGACCCAGGAAGTGACGTTATCCCGGGATTAGGCCATATTTTCCCAAAACCATGAAACACGTGTTCGCTTAAATTTAAATCTCTACAACTCCGCCTTTGGAACCAACTTTCTAACTCTCATAGTTCTAGAGATTTGGTTCATCCTGCCTAACTATGGAAGTGACCATATACCAGGATTGGGACATATTTCTCCAAAACCCTGAAACACGTGTTCGCTTAAATTTAATTCTCTACAACTTCGCCTTTGGAACCAACTTTCTAACTCTCATAGTTCTAGAGGTTTGGTTCATCCTGCCTAATTATGGAAGTGGCCATATACCAGGATTGGGCCATATTT
>CM055403.1:93425494-93443726 GCA_029228625.1 Pseudolycoriella hygida
TGACTAAAATAAGGAACATTCGTGTCGCCAAATGGCGACACTGGCCCTCAGAGTGGCGACACAGCAATTGATCTTTTCCACCAGACAAACGCCCCCATTTTACAAAGAAAGTTTTGAAAAAACACGCTAAAAATTTTAGTTCGTAATATTTGTTATCAAACGCACTCATTCTATTCGATTTCGAAAATCTGATTTTTTGAACAATACCACCAATACCACTTTTTGAAACAATGCTTTCGTGATTTGCCTTTTTTGTTTCTGTGTTTTGCATAATATTTATCAAAAAAATGGAAAAAAATCAAAAAAGTGGCTTCCAAAAGAAAAAGGAAGCAGAAGAAAAAGAACGAAGTGAATTGGCCAATCGCCCTGGTCAAATGAAAATTTCAAATTTTTTCAAAGAAAATCAAATTCCCGTAATTGCTGTTGGTCGTGTGTCTCATACAGATGATAATTCCAAATCTGATTCCGATGACGGTGAGTTCACACGTTGCTTCGACTGATTTGACTTTTTCAATAAACTTTCGCTATTCAAACTCAGATCCGAAAGATCCGATAGTTACACGCGATCTATCTCCGTCGCCTGAGAACTGTGGTCCACCAGTAGAAATTAAATCGGAAAATAATAATAACGAAGCTATAGCCCAAGCTATAGCCATGACAAAAAAGAAGTTGTCGGTTGGAAATCTAATATCGAATTATGATTGTCTGGAATCTATAACGAAAATTGTGTCAGGACGAAAGCGACCATTCATCTTGTGTAAAGTCTGCAGAGAATTCGATGATGTAGCAAAGCAACATTCAAAAACTCATACAGTTCCGTTTCGAAATGGTATCGTAGTGGATAGTCAAGACAAACTAAAACGAGTTATCGAGCATCTAGAATCACGTCAACATCAACAAGCAGTTCAAGCAAAAAAAAGCACGAATTGTGGAAAGCTCGTAGCGACCGTCATGAGTGGCGAAAATATTTGAATTCAGAGAACGAATATTTGCTCGAAGAGTTGACTAAGATGGCTGTCGACGTATACAACGACGCTTTATATGGAACGCTTCCCTGTTTCAATTGGGCCAGCAGATCATTAGCATGCAAAAGAGGTGAACAGCTCGTGAAAAATTTCAAAGAAAACGGTGAGATTCAGTGCAACAATGTACGGTGATTTTTTTTTCATTTCTCACTTATACGATATCAATTCAGTTAATTTTACATGCTACAGGATTCGACAATCGTCTGCCACCTTTCGAAATAACCGATAAAATTTTACGATACCGCAATCCAAGTGGTTATAACGAGATGTTGAAAATTATAGCTGACACCGAAATGGCTAAAATTATTCAACGAATCAACAGCAGTGTTTGCTATTCAATTCAAGTTGACGGTAGCCTCGATAGGACCCAAAGTGACAACAAATTCACAACTTTGCGCTTTATTGAGCCAGATGGTACAATGCAAAGTATTTTCCTTGAAGTTTCATCGCCAACACAAAATGGTGCTCACGGTTTACTCGAAGCAGTACTAGCAGCGATCAAAAAACTTATTCGTGAGAAATTAGCTTCAGTAACAACAGACGGTGAATCAGCAAATTCTGGTTTATGGAAATTACTGGAACAGGAATTAGGACGAAACATTCTGGCGATATGGTGCACTTGTCATCGATCAGATCTGGCGTTGGAAGACATGGAAGATGAGGTTTCCGAACTTACGCTCTGGAAAAAAAATTCCGTAGCGTGCGCAACATACTTTCGTACGTCGAAAAATCGCTCGAAACGCCTTGATGAATTCGGAACAATCCTTGGCATCAATGTTCTAGCATTTCCAGCTCACAACGAAATCCGATTCGCTGAACACGGTAAGAATCTGTTGAAAACCATCATCCGAAATTTGCCTGCGTGCAGGAAAGTGTGGTCGGAGATTGCAGAAAGTAAATCCTATGATTTTACACGAAAAGAGAAATTGAACGCTTCTAACCTCTTGAAAATTTGGACTCACGATACTCTACAATTTAAACTAACGGCATTTATGGCTGATGTCTACGATGTCTTCACCAGTTTGCAGAAGGGGCTGCAGAAATCGTTTTTAATCTTGCCCGACATATTTACTCTACGAGACGCTGCGTTAAGAAAATTTAATGCTTTGAGCAGTGGACCTTTTCCAGGAGGAGAAGAAAAGGCATTGAAAATGAATGCAGAAAAAAATGTGCTGGTTGATCTGAGCCATTTTTTCTCTTCGTCGGCAAATCAAAATTCAGATTTTCGTAGAATCCGGCACAAGATTGCAACATCATCAAAAAACTTCTTATCACAACGACTGAACGTTGATCAAGAGAAGTCGATTCAATTGATGAGGAGCGTATTAATGGCGAATTCCTGTGCAACTCTAATACAGCATTCGGTAAATGCTTTGAAAATATTCATTAATAGTGATGATGAAGACAAAATCAACACGCTTGTACATGATATTTGTGAGCTATGGCCAATAATAAAAGACATTCCACGATTGGAAACTTCGGATGTTGGTGTTCAGTACAGCGTTCGATTGCACCAGATGTTTGTAAAGTCACGAGGACAATTCCAATGGCTGCTCGGAGCTTTCGCGGTCACATCGCCCCATAGTATGAATACCGAAAGAGCGGTGAGTCATTTCAACAAGAATAAGTCGATTCATCAAGAGAACTTTGATCTAATTCGCGTATCTCAGCGATTAAATATTTCATTGAATTGTGTTGGTACAGCTTACTTTGATCCACGGCCTGCCGTATTTGCATTTCTTGAGAAAAAAGAACGCCGATTTCGACATACCGATAGTGAAATTTACCAGACACATGATTTTTGTAAGAAATTCTTTAGAAAAGAAACTACAGTGTAAACTAAATTAATGCAAACTGTAAAAAAAAAATGTATCTCCTAAATTTCATAATTCGAATAAAAATATTTTCTTTGTGGAACGGTGCAGACCAGATCATATTTTAGCTAAATAATTTATCTAAAAATTTCACTTGAAGAGAGAATTTCTCTAAAATAGGCTCTGGTGTGGATGTGTAAAATTCTCAATGCAACTCTCAATGCAAACTTTTTCATCAGATTCGTGCATTGTGCAACGTTTTGTTTTAATTTTTTCCATGCACAAAGTACATGGGGTACAACCCTAAATGGGAAAATTTCTCGATTTTTCGGTCCAATAATGAAACAAAATTTCTAACTTCGGTTAGGACGTTTCGTGAATTTATTTTCGCATCATCAATAAAATACTATTAAGTAGCCCCGTGACATTCTTGTGTGTGTCTCTTGAAAATCTACAGCCCAGACAGCCAATTCTTTCGATAAATCGTTATCGGATGCTATCTGTATACCGTTCTTTTGATTTGTTTTTAGTTCACTGAAAATTAAATCGAAGTCGTCATTCTTAAAGTCATCATCACAGAGGTATTCCAGTTCATCCGAAAACAAGTTTTCTTCTAAATCAACATCGCTTTCCTCGCCATAATTCATCAAGTTTCCTATCACATATTTTCGTTTGTGTCAAACGATTTTTCAATGCTTCTCAGATCAAGCACGACAAAAAAGCAACACAAGCAGCTTATGCTTAAACGAGTAAACAAAGTTTGCAAGTTCTTGACTTCGAGCGTTCAGAAGAGGACTTCTTTACTTCATACGAGTTTTTCCGCTACGCGCTCAACAGTAATATCTTTTACCTTAATTTTTCCGGCGAATACTTTTAGAAGTTAAATAATAAAATGAGGCCACTCACAAACAACTGAGAAACTTTTGAAAATCATTAATGATAATCTAGTTTTCAAATGGGTTAAGACTAAAATTTTTATTCATGTATTTATATTTTTATTAAATTAAAAAGATCAGTTAAACACTAACAAAGTGCTACGACACACATAAAAATAGTTTATTTTTTTTATAATTGAAATTGTAATTTCGTGTTCAAATATTTTACAACGAAAATATTTCAAAGCATCATTTCTTTACTATCAGATGTACCAACAAAAAAGACCTATCACACCACCTGTCATCATTGAACTGTCATACGTTTGTAAACATAAACAAGTTTACATTTGTTTTATAACGCTTGTAACATTTTCAAATTTTTGTTAGGTAAAAAGAACACGAGAATAAGAAGTGGAAGCAGAAGGGGACGAGGAGTTTCAACTTTTAGACCGGGCACATGTGGCTATTATCATCCAGTCGCAAGCAGCTTAATTAAAAAAACGGGTGTTGCTTAAATCCAGATGTAAGGTTATGTTGGCTTGGTTTTGTATCCAGAATTTAGGATGGTTCCGAGTGAGATCGTTTCACCTTGACACTATCCGAAGACAGGTGTTTACGTTGCACTAACCAAACATTTATACATCTAAAAGACGCAAGCTTTACCTCGTCAATCAATTAAAAAAAAAACAGGACAGAATTTTTATGACGAGCTATATTTTTGACAGTTTCGTGTTGATAATATAATTTAAGTTCAAGGCAAAGAAGTTTCAAGGTTATATCAAAATGATCTTGGCACACGAGAAAAGAACTGTTTTCACTAAACACGACAGACATCCAATGTCCTCTCTGCTGTTTATTTTATTTCATCTCGTTATTTTATTCTTGTTGCACCCAAAAACAACACAATTTTTCGACGGTGCCACTTAAATTATTAATATCAAAAATATATGTCACTATATTTACTTATTTTCACTAACTTTTACTTTCAATTTTTTTTTCGATTAATAATAAACTGACTTTTTATTGCAACTTCAAAAATGTCAAACAAAATACGCGTGTAGAAAGACAGCATTACAGCGTCACGGTTACCAACAACACAAAGTAATATACATTTCATTATATATAGTAAAACTCACAACATGCCCATCGGCATGTTGTCAGTTGGATTTTCAAAATTTTAAAGTGGATTATAAAAAAAATAAATAGTATTTTTTATTTGTGATTTACGTAACAGATAGAATCACACAAAAATATAAAACAAAAGTCATAGCCAAATCTGATTATTTTTGAATTTTATACCAAGTGAACGCACTCAAATTGTGAGATACAGAAACTTGCACGAATTGAATGACTGGGTCTCAAACTCTTCGTGACAGAATAAGCCTATAATACACGACGTATTGATTCAGTCAAAATTTCAAAAATCATATGTTTTTCTTCTCTAAAAATCTTATGACTAATACTGAGAACATCTCATTTTTATGACAAACGTTTTCGTATTAATCTTAAACACGCTGAGCTACTAATGTAGTGTACCCCCTCATTATGTTTATACACACCATCACAACATTGAAAAATCAAATTTTGTTCATCACATTTAGTTTTAACGAGTGCACCGAAGCGAACAGTTTCATTTCGGATGTTTGTTGTGTTGTGGCATGTGTTTTATTTTTCCATTTATTTTTAAAAATTGGGGAAATGTTAAGTGTAATAGCATAGCATCGTGACCTTATTCAGTTGTCGTTGTTTTAATATTTTTGTGCAAACATTAATCTATAAAATTTATAAATTTAGTGAAGATCAATTAAAAATATATAAGTAAATAATATACATAAATAAAAGTAATTAAAGTTTCACATCGTAATTTCACTCCAGAATACTCATAACATAACAGTTGTGTGAAAGTAATGCATTAGTTCTCTTTATTTTACTTCACAAAAAATAACATCAGTTCTCTTATTTTATTTTACAAGAAATAGTTGCATCCAAAAAGCATATCTATAAGTGCCATTGCACCCGAAAAAGATTATTTAAGATAAATGAATCATTTCGTCGTAAGTTTTATATATAGATAACTTTTCCGAATGGATATACGTGCATAAGTTGTTATAATTATATCTTTCAACTAGAACAGTGAGCCGTTCGACATGCCTAGTTGGCCCAACACATGCAATCCGATGACGTTTACGTATTTTCTACATATTTCTTCAAAATTCGCGATCTTTTGTATATGGAGCACTTGAAAGCACTTTGAGCGTACGACAAACGAAAAATATTTTCTCTAAACTCACGTATTCGATTTTGGCAGTTTGAATGTCGTTCGCAAAGACAAAGTTGTAGAAAATACTAATACTGGGATTTTAGATTTTTTAGAATCTGGCAAATATCTCTATTAAACGCCTTTACTCGAAGTGGTTAGACATACTACCAGCAGTTACTCAAAGTGAAAATAAGACGCTTACAAAAGTCCTGCTATCAGTGTGGGTGACATTTTCGGTTTCGATACGAAGAAAAATTATCTCAAAGTAATATTTTTTATTGGCTATCCCATCCGAAAGTTGAGCATTACATGTATGTTTATGTTTACCTCTTACGAAAACCATGCATTACATGCAGAGTCTTTTTTATCTCACCTCACTAGTGAAAGCAAAAGTTTTACCTCACAGCGTAATGCATAGTTTTCGTAAGGGGTAAACATACATGTAATGCTCAACTTTCAAATGGATATACAATAAGCATTACACAGTGGACCCTGCTATATAATTCGTTACTTCGGACACAATTTTGAGAACTCACTCGTCTTACTTTGAGCAACACGCTTTGAAAACTGATACACTCGTCAAAATAGCGTTTTCAAAGCTTGTTGCTCAAAATCAAAAAAACACTCCTGAGTTTGGCTCTTATAACAAAACTGTGTCCTCATGTAATGAATTACTTTCGCAGGGTCCACTGTAATATACTATTATCTATTTAGAACAGGGCCTATTTTTGAGAAAATTTTTGAGAAACTTTGAGAAAATTTGTGAAATTTCGAGAAAATTTTCTCAAATTTTCTTAAATTTGCTAAAAATTTCTAAAAAATGTTCTGGAAATTTATAACATTTTTGAAGCATTGATGCTTTTTATTCAAAAAATTGTTCAGACAACCTATTTTAGGTGTTTTAGGGCATCCTAAGGGCTGAATTTTCAGCCACCCTTTCATGCTTGGTTTCTTGTTGTTTTTTCCATCTGCACGACCTCTAATATGGTTCAGAATACACTTTACGTCGATTCTTATTGAACGTATTTTTCCTTAAGCTAAAATTCTGGAAAATTTGAGAAAATTCGAGAAAATTTGAAAAAAATTTCTCAAAAATAGGCCCTGATCTAGAACGATAATCTCGAAGTTATCCCTCTATTGAAAATTTACTTATTTGGGGAACGAGGTAGTTGGAGGATGCATTTCTTATCGTCTAGAAAAAAATTTCCGCTCAGTCGTCCGTCCGTCTTCACTTTTTTTCTAAATAACTCAACCGGTCATCCAAAACTTGGAAAATTGTTTTCGTGGAAATCGGGTCAGTGGTCTGGGCACTGGGATTAATGGAATGGATGAAATTAAGTTTCTCAGCCATATAAAAACGTAGACGGTTTATCGTCTAGATTTGCTTAACTATGCAAAATGGAAATTTACTGACGAAGGCAAAGTTGCAGAGAATAAAATTTTAGAGAACTCATCTGCCGTAATTTTCATAAGAAACTTAGTGCGAAAGAGAGAAAAAAAAATCTATACAAACGTCCTTACAAAGCTTTTTGTCTCTTTCACACTAAGTTTCTTATGCAAATTAGGGCAGTCATGTTTCAAGGTTTTAGGAAATGGGCACTGGGATTAATGGAGTGGACGAAATTAAGTTTCTCAGTCATATACAAACGTAGACGGTTTATCGACTAGATTTGCTTAACTATGGAAAACGAAAATCTACTGTCGAAGGCAAAGTTGCAGAGAATAAAATTTTAGAGAACTCCTGTTTCAAGGTTTTAGGAAAAAACGACACAATACTGGGATATGACCATTTCTAGAATTGGGCAGGATGATTTATATCTCTAGAACTATGGCAGTTAGAAAATTGCTTCCAACGGGCAAAGTTGTAGAGAATAAATTTTTAGAAAACGCGTGTTTCAAGGCTTTAGGGAAAAATTGCACAATCCTGGAATATGGACGTTTCTAGAATTAGGAGGGATTTATCTCTAAAACTCTAAGGTGCTTCCAAATGCAAAGTTGTGGAGAATAAAATTTTAGAGAACACGTGTTTGAGGATTTTGGTAAAAACTGGTCGAATCCTGGGATGTGATCACTTCTAGAATTGGGGTGATGACTCATATCTCTAGCTTTTGTTTGTACTACAAAAGAAAATGAAAGTAAACTGACTACATATGACTCACGTTCAATTGTCACATCGCATCGATATGTTTCACTAAATTTTTTCTCATTCTTCATTAATTCATCAGACCGCCGCGATGTGGGTGCGTGTATGGGAAACAAGAACTATACCGACTATACTCCGACTCCGATTGTTTATTCAGGATTTTGTATACTCAGTAAAATAAGTCGGTGTGCATATGTGTATATTACATTTTACAGTCACCGCACAGACGATAAAAATGATAATCATATTAGATGTGTTTGAAAACATCGTATTTAAGAGAAGACAATGGGCCCCTTATTTCAAATATTTAATGAACCAAAACACTTCTCGTTATTTTCAACTATACTGTCCAGACCGTTTTTCTACTCTTCTTTGTACATTCTGTTGATCATTGTTGCAGTTAAAAATTGTTATAAGAGTATTCCTAACCGCAGTGTAAGGTGATCTGTTTATTTTTTTGAACCTGGAAGATGTTAAAATTTGCGATCAAGATGAAATAAACTGTCTGTTGGACATAAGTTTTGTCTACTTAAGCTGTCTACTTTGCTGAAAAAAAGTAAAGAAAAAAAACTATTTTTCAAGGTGACTGTAGGAATAAACTATTCCGGAGCCAAAAGAGGACACGACGTTTAATAAAAATATTTCTTCTTGTTCGATCATTCATATTACACAGACGTGTTTTACTTTTGGCTCCGGAATAGTTTATTCCTACAGGTTATGGGTCCACCATCGCTACAAAATAAAAGTAAGTGCGTGATTTTGAAGAATAGAAGCATCGCTTGTGGTGTTTTTTGGAATTGGATGTAAATTTTTTGGTGAAGAATTTTCCGGATCGATTTGGTATCGTTGCGTGGTACATTTTTGGCAAGAATTTTTCTGGAGCAATTTTGGATCAACAATCAGCAAATCGAACGAACGAAATGGCATCGAAAATAGACATTAGCTTTTCAAGATTGCGGGGACGAGAGAATTATGATACATGGAAGGTAGCTGCAAAATCATATTTGATAATCAAAGGATTATGGTCATGCATTAAATCGGCACCGGACGAAAGTAAACCCGACCAGGTGGAGAAAGATTTGAAAGCATGGGCTGAAATTAATCTTTTGTTGGAAATCTATTTATTCCTATATAATTGGAACTGAATCGGCAAAATCTGCATGGGAGAGCTTGGAAAAAGCATTCGAAGAGAGCGGGTTGTGTAGAAAAGTCGAACTGTTGAAACAGCTGGTAAAATTGTCTTTGGAGGACTGTGATTCAGTGGAGAATTTCAATAGTCAGATGACGACAATGGCGGCGAAAGTTTGTAAAGCAGGACTGAACTGGGATGATGAAATTCTGGCATCATTAATGTTGGCTGGATTACCAGAAGATTTCAAGGCTTTGGTGATGGCGGTTGAAAATTCGTCGAAAAGATTAACCTCAGATTCCGTTAAAACTTTATTGCTCAATGAAACGAGGTTATCGTCCAGCAATGTGAACAATGCATTTTTCTCACGGTCTGAGAAATCAGGAGGAAAATCATCAATGGGAAAGCAAGCATCGAGCGCAATCAAATGAATCACATGAGTAAGAATTGCCCTCAACGAAATAGTAAGAATGGCGATGATACGGATAGCGATGATGAAAATCGCGGTAAAAGCATCGCATTTTGATTGAACGATAGTGTAAGATTGTTCTAAATTTATTCAACGGTAAAGTGATTTTACACGGTTAAATTTGACGAAGCTAAATTGATGTAAGTGTCTTAGACGTTTCGAATCAATGTGACTTAATATTTTTTGTTTTGTTGAATTGTTTTAAAGCGTAAATTCAAGGAGGATGTTGGATGTGAATCGTCCGCTTGGATAAAACGTACAGACTATATGAAACCATAAGGTTTAGTCTAGTCTATACGTCTTATCTAAGCGGACGATTCACATCCAACAGTGACTTTGAATTTGAGATTGAACTAAGTGCTATATGTGTTAGTTTGCTTCACTGGTTGATAGTCAATGGATGTGTCCTTAGACCCGTACGAAGAACAAAGTTCTTCGAAAAGGGGTCTTATGCGTTTACCACGACGTTTTTAACCAGCCCAATTTCAGCCCGGGAGTCCTTAGATGACGAATCAGCAATAAAAAAAGTCCGTCCGTCCGTCTGTCAACTCGATAACTCTACCAATTTTCAAAAACTTTTTTCCCTGAAAGATAATCGAAAAATCTTTTATAGGATTGAATCTGGACACTGTGGACGAAGGACCGTTTAAGTAATTTTTGGTTTTTTGTACATAACTAAAGTAAATCTTTTCCGATTTTCATAAATTTGCTTTTGTTTGAAAGACCTGGGCATGACCTACAGTTTATCGAAGGGACATTTTTGGATTTGAGTCTTTGGACTTAGCTAGGACACTAAAAACGAGTGTCTGCTAGGGCCCTACGTGTTTTTGTATATAACTCGAGCAACTCTTTTCCAACTTTCATAAATTTTCTTTTGTTTGAAAGATCTGGGCATGGCCGACAATTTATGGAAGAAAAGTTTTTGGATTTGAGTCCTTGGACTTAGCTAGGGCACTCAATACGAGTTTTTGCTAGGTCCCTACGTGTTTTTTGAACATAACACGAGTAAATGTTTTCCGATTTTCAAAAAAAAAATTCAATCAAAAGGTCTATTAAATGTATCACATTTTATGAAATAAAATTTTCGACGGACAAAAAACGCCAAACACCAAATTTGCATCCGAAAAGGCGCGTTTGAGGCTTACATTTGAACATCACTTTTTAGACCAGGACTGAAAACGACAGGTGGGAAGAAAAGTCGTTTCTTCCCACCTTTAACTGCTGGCAGAAAAATGAAAACATTATACTCAAGTTAATATTTATCTCTGCTGACCACTGAACCACTGAACTATTGTTTTCTTTTTACTTCACCTCGTACTTCACAAAGAACTTTTTATGTAAATACACACACACATCGCTTTGAATTGTGAATCTTTCTGACCTTTCTTTACTACTTATTTTTGTTTATGTTTACAGGAACAAAAATTAAATGGCTAATGTGAAAAAAACAATAGTACACTTGCTATGATCATGATATAAAATTATCATGCAAAATTTGTCCGGTTTTTTTGTTCGGAATCTAGCGCTTTGCACGTGTGCGCGAAAAATAGTATACATCACTTGGAGCTAAAACGGTACTGATTTGGACAACGGTGGTAAAAAGTTCCTTTGACCTTTTTACCACCTGGGTCTGAATGCACCGCTTTAGCTCCTATACTATTTTTGATTTGAGGCCCTTGAACTCAGTAAGGTCTCCAAAACTGAGTTCCTACATAAATCGTGTAAATCCTAACCGATTTTGTTGATTCTTTTTCTATTTGAGAGGTAACCGAGTACCAAATTATATTCAAAAACAAATTTGGGCCCGGTGCCTGTGCAATTATATGCCGCATAACTGATATTCAACCTTTGTTAAATTGCAGTGGTTGAAACTAAAACTTTAAAAAACTGTTGATATAAAATTAATTTTACTGTAGTTTCGGAGTTATTGCCGAGTCGCTCAATACTATGGTTGCATTACTGCTATACTGCTGATGTATTTCTGTTGTACTTCGTCTGTGTTTCAGCTGTATTACTTATGTAGTACTGTTCTATTACTGTCGTATTACAATTGTACATACTACTGCTACACAAATGTTGCATTAGTGTTACATCTCTGTTGTGCTACTTACACTATTGTTGTATTACTGTTGCACCACTGCTTTTATGCTGATGTACTACTGTTACACTAACGCCGTATTACTGTTACAATACTGTTGTGTTATTGTTGCACCACAGCCGTATAACTGTTGTACTACTGATGTCAGACTCGTTGCCAGAATAATCGACTGCCAGGGGGGCTCGAGCCCTCCCTTCGAATTGATAAAATTATATGAAATTTTGAGAAAATTCTCTTTATTTCGCGCATTTCACATTAATAAAGCCGTATTTTTGGTATAGGGTTTTCGTTAAACAGTGTCGCCGATAGAAGGTGTTTTGTGTTTGACAGGTGCCCCCCTCAATTATTTGCCGTGCCTAAGACACAGAACTTTTGTTTATTTCCCAGCTTTTTAGGACGCACACACGACTCTGCTTCGTCTTTGAACCAGAACCGACGCCAGCAATCGCGAGCGGAGGGAGCGAAAATTTTTTTTGACAGTATTAGTATTGTTTAGTATTATTCATGGCGTTTGCATCTTTCCAAAATAATCTCATTACTTATTTTCACATGAAATTATCTTCTACTTGGTTCGTTTAGCTCACAAAATGTGAGTTAAATGTGCGAAGTTCCCCTACGCCTAAAATATACACAGCAACGGATTTTTAAAAACAAGCTACTCTAAGTTTCGACATAGAATTTGTCCTTCGCTTCCCATATTTTCCTGAAATCGTTCACACTGTTTATAAGAAAATTTTCTAAATTTTTGCCGCAGGTTTTGTTAGAAGCTAGCATACAACTTCTGTTATAACGCTGCAGGGAAATTTTTTTTTGAGTGCTATTCTTATTCGAGAAAAATAAAAAGTTTAGTTAGAGTGGGTGGTGAATGTTATATTTAAAAAATGCGCCGCAGCGAAAATTTTTCAAAATTGAACCGCACATTTTGGTTTTCTATGAAAGTACACAGTTCTGATTGCCATTTCATAGCAAAAATACTAACAGCTGAGGATATGTGACCGATAACACGCCACTGTCGTTAAGAGTGTCAAAAGTTTTTTGTCTACTGCTGAAATACTGTTGTATACTGCTGTACTACTATTGTACTGCTGAAGGAATATGGTGTCTTTACTCAAGAAACTAAGATCATTTGACTTTGACGACGAATAAACAACAAAAAATGCATCTTGCATATTCCCAGCGAACGCATGTCTGTATGTCTGTAAGTGTTTAGGTTTATCAATATAAAGAAAGGATGGTTACAGCAGTCAGTTTTTATTTACGTAAATAGAACCCAAACAAATGAAATTAAAGAAACTGGAACAAATGGCCAAAAATGTTGATAAAGAAAGGAAAGCACAGAAAATTTAAGTTAATTGACATAAGAAAGATAATAATTATTTTCATTCAGCAGCTCATCATATTGATCCTCCAAATCAGATTCATCATCTTTTTCAGGTGGATTGCGATTGGGATACGTTTACATACACTACCGTTCGTTGTCGAGTTGTAGAATGTTTAAGCGGGAAACAAACGATAAATTATGAATTGCTGGTATGAGCAATTTCTTTGTATTTCGATCAATGTTCAGAATCGACAACTGTCAACACCGATTTCGGAAAATTAGATTGTTTTCTAATTCGGGTCAATTAATTGCGATTCTCCTGCCAAAGCACACACGTATTTTCATCAAAATTGCAAATTCGTCGTATTTCGATGATTCTTCTGTCACAGAATTGCTTAGATCGACAAACCAAATTGCTCGTTTGTGTTCTCCTTTAAGCCACTCAACCTTGTATTTATTGAAACTCTTTCTAGAAAATCCTTTGAAATTACGGCCTACGCTTTTGAAAATCAGATCATTCAAAAGTGTAAATTTTTCGAATGCTGCCTTCTCTTGCGTGCCTCCACCATATGTAATGATCTAGACACTTATCGGTGAACAGGCATTTCATTTTCAAACGGATAGCTTCGGTTGGTTTGGATCCTCCAAGTTCATCCATTCGACTAAACTTCGAAAAAAAAACAAAAAAGGTACTGGAAAGTTTTCGAGTAGAGACCAATCTACTTTTAATGACGAAATCTTGACGAATATTCATCTCATCATCAGTTCCTCAGCACCTCCCTTTAGATATTTCGGAAATGGTTGGTCAATTTCCTCAAAGTTTACGTTTTATTCCTGTTGTGGTTCATTTCCATTTTGTTACAAACAACTCCCACTGCGTTTGCATCCGTGCTTCGAAATGCACTCGTTTAACCTGGCTTTGCACACAGATTTGCTTTATGTCGTCTAGGTATGTACTTCAGTACTTTTGATTGAAAACTGAAGTCTATTGTGAAAAATTATTGTCAGAAGTATTTTTCTCTAAATACGTCTACGTTTACCCGTTTCAATCGATGTGGAGTTCACTACAGGGTTCAACAATACATCTTCAAGGACGTCAACAGTTCCAGTTCCTATTACGTTGATATCAGTTACAGTTTACAAATTAAATATTTTAAGAAACGAACTAACGGGCTTTATAGCGATTATTATTTGCATTCACGCTGCTTACAGCTTCCAATGTATAAATACCCAAACTCTACCAATATATATAGTATACCTATCCAATATCCTATCTGATAAGCTGATAAGCACACAGGCTTTGATATGAGCTTCTTATCCGGATACTTTTTTGGAGGCCTACCTCCAAAAGAGGCCGGTGGGGTCTTTTGTCGTGTAATGATCAGCAGATCAGCAGGCCGCTGCAAAATTTCAAGAAAATATATGGAGTTGCTTTCAAGAAACTAACGAACAAGATACATACGGGCGTCTCGACGTGCCTGCGTAGCTCACGATTTTTTTTTGTAATCCACACCGACTAAGGCGACAAAGGGGGTTTTCTGAAAAAATTGAAGAAGCTATTAGCGGGCGTCTCGACGTGTCAATCAAGGGCAAAGTGTTAGTAGTGTCGAAATAAAAGATATTGGAAAGGGGGCAAATAATTTGGTGAAAATGGGTTGACTGATTTGGGCTGCTAGGTGTAGGCAACTGAAGAGTGTCGCTCTATCGACCGCTGGCCAGTAAAATTATAAGCTCGGAGGCCGAGGACTATTGGCTGCATTTAATAGTTCGATTGTGATGCGTGCAAGGTCCAACAATCACATATTATTTGCTTGCGTATGTAATATGTGGACATCCCCTTATGAAAAGTGAATTGTGGATGAATCAGCGTCTACCTATGTTTAGTTCTGAGCAAAATAGCGATAACAACCATTTTTCCTAATAAATTATCACAATTGGTAAAGTCGACAACAAAAATGTCAATTTAAAATCAATAATTCCCTAATTACGGTTTTGCTCTTGATATTATTTTGTACCAATTGCTTTTCATCACTAAGGCCTACTTCAGTCCTAAGCACAGGCACCGTTGCCAAATTTGTTTTCGAATATAATTCGGTACTCGATTACCTCCCAAATAGAAAATGAATCAACAAAATCAGTTAGGATTTATCCAACTTTGGTGAGCATGAGCAAACACGTTGAGCCCTAGTAGAAACTCAGTTTTAGCGTCCTGACTGAGTCCAAGAGTTTCTAATAAAAAAATTTTCTTCCATAAAACAGGAGATAATACCAGACCTTTCAAACAAAAAAAAAAGTTATGAAAATCGGAAGACTTATGTACAAAAGACCAAAAACCACTTAAACGACCCTAGCTCGGCAGCCCTTGGGCCGACAGTGCCCAGATTCAATCCCATAAAAGATATTTCGATTACCTTTCGAAGAACTAAAGTTCTTAAAAAGCGGTAGAGTTTTACTTAAGTTATCGCGTTGACGGACGGATGGACGAGCAGACGGACGGATGGACGAGCAGACGGACGGATGGACGAGCAGACGGACGGACGGACGGACATACGGACGAGCAGACGGACGGACGGACGGACATACGGACGGGCAGACGGACGAGCAGACGGGTAGGGTAGAGGGTAGAGTACACCGTCACTTTTGAACAGCTGCTTTTCGCATATCCAGCTGCAGATCATGTTTCAGAACAGTTATACAGACTTATCCAGCTGAAAATAGTCAAGGAAAAGTGTCAAAAATTGGCCTTTCTTACAAAAGTTGTTCCAGACCGGTGGAACAGCTTTAAACAGGGAAAGCCTTTGCATGGTCTTATAGTAGGGGTAGTATACTAGAACACCCTATACTCAGTTTTTCGGTTCATCGCTGCTTCAAGCAGTAAAGTTTGGGAAGGCTCCAAGGAATCCAATGATGAAAAACCTTTGTATCATTGAGGCTTACCCATAAAAGTTCATTTGATTTCATTTCGTTTTACACGAGTTATAGCCAAAAAAACATTTTTACCACCCCCTGGCATGCACTGACTTAGCACACCATAACTCCCCCAAAATATCAAATTTTCCAAAAATGAGAAATTACTTTTCTTACAATAGAACAAGGAATCGAATGGCACATTCATCGGGAAAAAGAAGGACATGTTGTCCGAAAATCGTTCGAACTTTTCGCAAAATCACTCTAAAATTCATGCGTTAAAGCGCTACTTAACTTCTTCAAAAAAAAAAATAAAATAAAATAAAATTCACAAGCAACGTATCGTACGTGTCAAGGAACGGGTGATTTTATATTATTAGTTCAGAGCATAGAAACTAATTCCATATTCATATAATAAGATTCTCGAATGATGACATTCCCATATGGTCTTCAAAGTTAAATATAAAACCAAGACCACATCAAGATTTACACAAACCAGCTGTGATAAATACAAGAAAAACAGTTCAATATGTTGTCGCTCAAGTTAAGTTAAGAAGAACCCTTCAGTATACAGCATGGTGGAAATACGTTCCAAAAATAGAACTTTTTAATTTCTGTACCTCTTTCAAGTGCAAACTTCGCCTTTATTCTAGATTCGTCAAACACAAACAAAAACCTTTCTAAAAGGGAAATTTATTTATTTAAATATTGATATACTAACAGGCCACTACCCAATTACAAGTAATCTTACTTAGTTTTACAATGAACAGAATGATTTGTTTAATCTGAAAATATTAAAATCACAAGAAAAACCCTTTTTAAAAGGGAAACGCGAGGCAAGTCTCTTTATTTCTTCTTCCAAAACGACTGATTTCAATTTCATTGATATGGAATGTGCATTCGAAATAACGCTTGCACATCAACTGAAATGGGTGGTGCATTCGAATTAAAGCTTGCACATTACTTGAAATTGATTGCGCATTCAAAATAGCGCTTGCACTTTCATTGGAATGCAATGTGCAATTTCAAGTAATGTGCATGCTTTATTTCGAATGCACATTCCATTTCAGTTGATGTGCAGTGCAAGCGTTATTTCTAATGCACATTCCTTCTCAGTGAATGTGCAAGCTTTATTTCAAATGCACATTGCATTCCAATGAAAGTGCAAGCGTTATTTTGAATGCACAATCAATTTCAAGTAATGTGCATGCTTTATTTCGAATACACATTCCATCTCAGTGAATGTGTAAGCTTTATTCCGAATGCACATTCCATTTCAATGAAAGTGCAAGCGTTATTTCGGATGCACAATCAATTTCAAGTAACGGGCAAGCTTTATTTCGACTGCACATTCTATTTCAATGAAAGTGCAAGCGTTATTTTGAATGCACATTCCATTTCAGTTGATGTGCAAGCGTTATTTCGAATGCACATTCCATTTCAATGAAAGTACAACCGTCATTTCGAATGCACAATCAGTTTCAAGGAATATGCAAGCATTATTTTCAATGCACATTCCGTCTCAGTGAATTTGCAAGCTTTACTTCGAATGCATATTCAATATATATATTGGAGCAAAAAAATATCCAACAATTTATTTCAAATGCACATTCCATTTCAGTTGAAGTGCAAGAGTTATTTCTAATTCGCATTCCGTCTCAGTGAATGTGCAAGCTTTATTTCGAATGCACTGAGGGACTATCGTAAGTGCTCCAGTAGTTGAACGTGCACCTGTGGCTGACCAGACAACTATTTTGTCTATTTTCAAGAAAATTAAAAATAAATTTGAATAAAAAGTAATGGTTTCTGTTCGGAATGTCAATTGTGTTATTTCACATCACGTGTTAATGGTGAATTCCCGTTTTATTTGCGAAAAAGACCGACAAATCATATGGTCGTCAAAATGAAGTCCTGTGCGAGGTGTTTTGTTACGAAATCGGTAAGGATCTTGTCGATGAAATTAGTGTTTCTACGTTTAATTAAATTGTAGATTTTGTGTAATTAATCTTAACTATGTTAAAAAGTGTTCATTATTTACATTTCAATAGTCATTTTGCCCATTGACAATCAAAAACGTTATAATTTATCGTGGTCAAAACACTGGGTCAAATTTAGTGTCTTGTTCCTATAGCTGACCACGAAAATGACTATGTTTATTATATAAATTACTAGTCGAACCCCCGCCCCTAGG
>CM055403.1:93444226-93465226 GCA_029228625.1 Pseudolycoriella hygida
ATAATTAGTAATTATACAAATAAAATATCAATCTGATGTTAACATTTTAAAATTTTTCCTCTGTATCTTACCGCTCGACAGTGTCTAGCAGTGACAACATAGGGGTGAGCCTGGGCGGACTTTTGCCTTCGATGAACGTTGACCATAAAGCACCTAATTTACGGTGGTGATCAAGAGAAGCCATTCGGTTAGTTCAATTCTTGTCAGCTATTAGCCCGTAGCAAGTTCTTATGAAGAAAAGAAAAGTCTTGCATCTATTAAGAAAAGCCAACCTTTTCGTCGAATTCTTTATCACAATAATGCAAGATTTTGCAAGATTTAATGAAATTGTTCTTCATTTTCTTGATTTTTTGGAAAGAAAAGAAAAAGCTCTTTTTGGCTGATCATATAATTCAATCCATCAGTGTGTAATGTAAAAACACCCTTCAACTTTGCAAGTTACTGAAAAGTGTGAGTTTTGTTTTTCGAAAAGAAGGCTGAGATATGTTTGATTAAAAATGTCCTATCTTACAACAAAAATCTTATTATTTTATTGTTTTGTCAGTTATAATGGAAGTGACAAAGAATTCGGCGAAAAGGTTGGCTTTTCTTCATAGATGCAAGACTTTTCTTTTCTCCGTAAGAACTTGCTACGGGCTAATAGGTGACGAATTGAACTAACCGAATTGCTTCTCTTGATCACCACCGTAAATTAGGTTCTTTAGTTGCTTTTATGGTCAACGTTCATCGAAGGTTCTGAACATTGTGCCTACTCTCCTAAACTTGGTTTATGTCACCCAACAGTCCGCCGAAGCTCACCCCTATGTTGTCACTGCTAGATACTGTCGAGCGGTAAGATACAGAGGAAAAATGTAAAAATGTTAACATCAGATTGATATTTTATTTGTATAATTATTTATAAAATAAAGAGTCATCTTCGTGGTCAGCTATAGGAACAAGACACTAAATTTGACCCAGTGTTTTGACCACGATAAATTACAACGTTTTTGATTGTCAATGGGCAAAAGGGCTATTGAAATGTAAATAATGAACACTTTTTAACATAATTAAGATTAATTACATAAAATCTACAATTAAATTAAACGTAAAATAGCTAATTTCATCGACAAGATCCCTACCGATTTCGTAACAAAACACCTCTAACAGGACTTGACTTTGACGACCATATATACGATTTGTCGGTCTTTTTCGCAAATAAAACGGGAATTCACCATTAAAACGTGATGTGAGATAACACAATTGATATTCCGAACAGAACCCATTACCTTTTTATTCAAATTTATTTTTGATTTTCTTGAAAATTTACAAAATATTTGTCTGGTCAACTACAGGAACACAGTCAACTACTGGAGCACTTACGATAAAGAAATTAAAACCTACAATTTTTATCAATATTTTTTTTTTTTTAAATCAACCGTATTTTTGGTTGATTTAGATACCTTTATTGGTATTTATTTGGTACAATCTTAACATGTTTAGTTAATTTATTACTATTGTTGAATTGAGCTAATTTACTTTTAACCTTAGTAGTTAGAGGAATTAGCTAGACTTGTGCGGGGTTGACGATCCAATGACCGGGTCCCGATGTTATTTTTGCTTCTTTATCAGTGCATAACATTCTCTCTGTTTTTTTATAACACCTGAAAGTATACTGCGCAAGTATCTCCGGACTTCGTGCCATGGTGCGGAGTGGTATTTAATTGCCTCTGTAAAGTGCATTTCTTGCTGACTGGTGTTGTTTATTATTAATATACTTGTATTAATATTCAACACCTGATGCCGCTTGTTGATCCAATATTACTATCATAGCATAACTTATGGGAATTTTTGTTTTCTTTATATATGACTGAAAAGCTATTCCCATAATTTTTTTACGCAAGGTCAGCAATTTCGAACCAACGAACTTCCAACACAATAATTCAGTGTGAGTCCATAGTCTAACACACTGAGCTATTGAGCCGGCTTTATCAATATAATTTAAATATTGAAGATCAAAGTCAAAAAATTCCTTAAAGGGTAGCTACTGGATCACTTGCGATATGAAACTAATAAGAAACTCCGTAGATTAATTTAACAAATATATTCACTTGATAAAAAATTTCAATTATCTGATAGAATCGCGTAACAATGCCTATCGCACGACGGGTCGAGTCGGAATGTCTAATGACCAATGAATATTGCAGGAGTTGATAATGGTGGTGAATTCATTGGATAATGAACCGCCGCATTATACCCCGAAAATTCGACAAAAATATACATAAATCTTATATATATAAAAAAAAAATAAAAACATCAAATTAACAAAAAAAAAAAAATTTCTACGTTACCATTTGAATTGGAAATTTTCACGTTATGTTAACTTGAGTTGGCTATTTGACGCTATGGAGAAACTAAGTTCTACATATTAAAAGAGAGATGTTACCTCTTTCGAGGTTGAAACAGATCTAATTTTATTAACGAAATTACACCGTATTTATACGTTTACAGATTTCATAGATTTCTACGATTAATAATAATTTGAATAGATATTCATGTGTACTATGATTGATCTGTGTCACCACAGATACGACCCCTCCAAAAAATTTATTCAGAATCAGATAAGTTCAAGAGATCTCCTTCCAAACTCTGTTCTTGTTGTTGTTGGGTAGTCTTTTCTTCTGTTTCCATTTGTTGTATCCAATCCATTGGTTGTGATGAGCAAGGTTTAGAATTGACCATTTTCGGGACGATTGACTTTAATACCAGCATGGTTTGGAAGTGATGGATGACTACCAATGATAGAGTGAGTCATTGAGGAAAAGATTGGAACAGCATCTGTAGTGATAGATTGTGGTGGTTTTTTTTTTGTTGTTGAGGTACCAGTTGCTCTAATTTTGGCTAAACGTCGTGTAGCACGGTTTGGTTGTGGTTGGGGTGGTACGAACGAGCAGTGTTCTTTTCCAGGGCAGTTAATCGGATTTGCTGCAATGCCAAAATTTTGGTGTGCAAGACATGGTCGTTTTGTTGGTGATTTATTATATAAGCTGTTAATTAATTGACGACATGTGGTTGTACTGGTTGCCAATAATAAAGGAGCTTTTGGAACCGTTGAATTTCGCTTGTGGACTAAATGGCGATGTTCTAGTCGAGTAAGCGATTGTTGAATTAATTGTACCGAATTTCGTATTGCTAAGAGTTCATGCACAAATGAATCGTCATGAATTTCAGGAGTAATTTTCCTCTGAATTGGAGCCATGACAAATCAGCGAAGTTTTTGTTCAAACAAAAATGTGATCTAAAATGGAATTTTTGTTTGTAATAATTGTTCAGATTTGTTTATTCAACAGTGCTCTGTGATGGAATACAATTTGTTTGTGAAATGAGTCCGTACTTATATGATTTTTAAGGATTGCACGGATTGTTATGATTCGAAATTTGATTTCGGATCAAGTTTTCTTTTTAAAAGAAAAGAATGTTTTTTCTTATTTTCATAGAATGTAAAAAACATAGTATTACGGTAGTTTAATTAAATGATTTTAGAACAAGTTGCCTTAGAAGTTGCTATAAATACAGAGTATTCGTAAGGAACTAATTTAGAATAAATGTAACTATTGAACGGATAACATGTCCTAATGTTCATTTATTTTCAGCTAGAATTTACTGGCACTGTGTGTTGGGGAGAATATCCCTCCAGTAAATTTAGATTAGTGTCATGTAGAAGTAATTTTTTTACATGAATTTGAATATTTTCTTAGCTAGATGTAGTGTAGCTTTTGGTAGAAAAATATTTATTTTAATTTGGTATAGAAAATTTTTCTTAGCTAGTTGGTTATGGTAGCTATTGGTAGAAAAATATTTTGTTGTTTAGTTGTAAGAAATAGGTGGTGAATTCTTAAAGCTGCCTGTGATTTTGTTCTTGTGATTTGCACTAGGAACGAAATGAAATGGTCATCATTTAAATGTTCCAATAAAAACTGAAATGTTCCAAAATAAAATGTTTTTGTTACGTTATTTATTGGTTTTGTTCCAAAAAATAATCTTTTTGTTCTAATCTTGAACACCGGATTTTCCAATGAATAATAACAAAGGTTCCAAAAGAAATTGATTTTGTTCCACAAAAAAATGGTTTTGTTCCAAAATTCGTAAAAGGGTGAAATTTCAATTTTTTGTGCAACAAAATCAATTTCTTTAGGAACATTTGTATTATTTGTTGGAATATTTCTATTATTTATTGGAACATTCAGTGATCAACATTGGAACAAAACAATTTTTTTTTTTGGAACAAAAAGTTTTTTTTTTGTAACGAAAGTTTTATTTTTTGTAACCAAAAAATATATTCCAAATGAAATGTGACAATGGAAATTTGTTTTCATTTCGACTGATACACGGATGTTTTGTGATGTTGTTTGAGGTTGACATGATACTGCACAGATTTTTGTTGTGTATGAGATTTTGTATTAACTTGAAGTAATTGTATGGAAATATTTAGTAATAAAATATCAACATGCATTTAAACTTCAAGCGTTTGTACAAGTGGTGAGACTTGTATGTTTTGTTGAAATAATATCTTATGAGTTGGTTTTTAGATATTTGCTAGTTTCAGGTGGTAATGAAACTAGTGTGCGACAAGAAACAAATGTGCGTATTTCGTGATGAAATGATGCATTGGATTTGATTCTTAATCTTGTATAAAAAATTTTTGTTGAACAATCTCAGCAAAAGTAAATTTCTGAATCCCCTGCGCATGTCATTTTTCTGTAAACGGTCTGGTGTTAAAAGTATCAAAGAGTTACTTTGTTCCAGTGAGCGTAAAACAGTGTTTTTTGAAATGTGGGGTCCACTTCTATTTGAGAAGGATGGAGGAACTAATTCATAAGAAATTAGTAATTCGGTAAGAAATATTTTTGCTTCGAATGGAAAACAAAAATTCTTATAATTTTTTTTGTTGTTTCAGATGTTATGTTATGTCCGAAAATTGTGAAAATTTTGGTTTCTTCTTAATTTGGACTAAAATTTTGAAATTAACTGGGAAGTTAATTAATGTTCGAAAAAGTTGTTTTCGGTGACTTGTTGACTTTAGTAGTTGATTGAGTTACTAAAGTGAATTTATGTGACAACATTTTGGTTCGAAAATCGTTTTGTTGTTTAACTATTTCTGCTTAAAACTACACCTAGTTAGCTTAGTTAGCTTAGTTAGCTTAAATAGTAAAATTTTGTAATTGAGCTTTGGTTGTTGTTTAGCATCAATAAAAATGTTGTCAATAAATCTTGCTTAAAGACAATTTTTAGTTGTTCACATGTTCTGACTAAGAAGTCCGAAAGGGTTGATAACTTACTACTTACAGCGTTTGGCTGAACGGTAGAGAAGTTAGTTGATTTGTGCGGTCAAGGAAAGAATGTTATTTGAACATAATCCTTGTGACCAGTGTGTTAATTTGGTTTGAAAGAAAATGAAAATTCCTTCAAATTGTCTTTTTGTTTCAAAGGTGTAATTGAAACGGTTGTTTGAATTTTTGTTTCCTGGCTGTGAAGCTTAGGAATTGTTTTGAAAAAATATTTGTTTGAGCAAAAGCCATAAACTTTTGGAACTCAAAAATATTTTTGGTTTTTGCGTTAAAAAGTTTGTTCTGTGAACGTCTGGGGTCACCAATTATATGGAGAAACTAAGTTCTACATATTAAAAGAGAGATGTTACCTCTTTCGAGGCTGAAACAAATCTAAATTTATTAACGAAATTACACCGTATTTATACGTTTACAGATTTCATAGATTTCTACGATTAATAATAATTTGAATAGATATTCATGTGTACTATGATTGATCTGTGTCACCACAACGCAACCTAGACGTTGCGGTTTCTTAATTTCCCGACCAGATCTCGTGAAAATTTTTTCGGTGATAACTTGAGGTTCATCATTGAATAGGACTCCCTTCTTCTTAGGAAACTGTCCTTTGTGAGGCTGTAAGATCGCCTGCTGTTTGGGGTCAATTTTCGTATTTAAAATAACATTTCTACAATTTTCCTGTTTGTCGATCCAAGCCGCTTTGATTCGATCGATGGAGATCTGCTCCTTGTTATTCTTAATCAAGACCACGAAGTATTTTTCACCACGTTGTATGACCTCAAAGGGTCCTTTATAAGCCGGTTGTAAATTCTTCTTGGCACACACCTTAACAAAAACATATTCGCAATTTTTCAGATCGTCTTGCACGTAGTAGGGCTGTCGCGTGTTATGATTCGATGTTGAAGTAGGTGTTAAGGCTTCCATGTGTTTTCGAAGTGATTTAACGAAATCTGCTTCGCAAGCGGTTGACTTTGAGGCTTCAAAAAATCACCAGGTAGACGCAACCCTGTCCCAAAAACCATATCTGGCGGAGTTGCTTTTACATCTTCTTTGAAAGTTGATCTCAATCCTAAAAGCACCATAGGTAGAGATGTTGACCAAGAGGGGGTTTTTTTGCTTATAATAGCTGTCTTCAGTTTACGATGTAGATTTTTAATCAGACCGTTCGCATGTGGATGATATGCCGTCGTCATTACACGTTTAGTTCCCAACAGTTTGACGAGTGATTGAAACAATTCTGATTGAAACTGTCGTCCGCGGTCCGTGGACACTATTTTCGGCACTCCAAATCGAGAAATCCATTCTGTCACCAATGTCTTTGCGACCGTATCGGCAGTTATGTCACGAAGCGGATAAGCCTCAGGCCATCTCGTAAATCGATCAATACAAGTAAGTGCGTACCTATACTCGCCAGATGATGGAAGTGGGCCAACCAAATCAATGTTGATGTGAGCGAACCGATCGTTAGGAACTAGAAAAAGGGTGTGGCGGTGCTTTATTGTGTCGAAGGATTTTTGTACGTTGCCACTGTAAACAGCTTCTAACAAAATTATTTATTTCGCGTTTCATGCAAGGCTAAATGTAACGTTGCGACACTAATTTTATGATGCTCCGAATGCCGGGATGGGACAAACCATGTTGGGTGAGCAAAATACTTTTTCGCAAAGGTTTCGGAATATACGGTAGAGCAATAGTACCAGATACATCGCAGTAGATTGGGTAACTAACTGAAGAAAAATTAATTAGCTTCAATGACAAGGAATTACCTTGAGGTTGTTCCAGTAATTTTTGCATTTCGGGATCATTTCGTTGGGCGTCAGATAAAATTTTTTGATCAATTTCTCCTTGAAGTGTAATTGAATTAATCCGAGACAGGCAGTCGGCGACATCGTTGTCTCGTCCCGAAATGTGCCTAATGTCCTTAGAGAATTGACTGATATACGTCAATCATCGTAGAACCGTTTCGCTAACTTTTTCAGGCTTCTGTTTAAAGGCGTTTAATAACGCTTTGTGATCCGTGTATATCGCAAATTCACGACCTTCTAGAATTGGTTGAAAATAACGAACGGCACTATAAATGGCCAATAGCTCGCGGTTGTAAGTGTCTCCGTTAGCTCCGTTTGCCGTAAGTTTCTTTGAAAAGAAACCCAATACCTGATAATCATTTTTGACCAATTGATGTACAGCTGCTCCCATTGCGAAATTAGATGCGTCGACTGTTAACGATAGCATTAAAGGAAGTTGTGGTATCGGATGTGCCAATAAGGAGCATTGTGCGAGTTCGTCTTTACAGATTTTAAAAGCGTGTCTTCAGACCAAACGAGCTTCGACTTGTCATTTTTTTTATTTTCAGGGCACAATGCGTGCAAAATTCTATGACTTCTTGCGGCCATTGGAATGAATCGTCGATAAAAATTAATCATGGCCAAGAAGCGTTTCAATTCTTTGACTGTATCAGGTAAAGGAAAATCCGTAATTGCTTGAACTTTGTCTGGCAGAGGTTTCATCCCGTCTTTGTTGATTAAATGTCCTAAAAACCGGACTTCTGCTTGTCCAAACTGACATTTAGACAAGGTGATCGTCAAACCATATTATCTTAATCGTTGGAAAACTTGGCGTAAATGTTGTTCATGTTCTTCTGGCGATATTGAGGACGTCATCAATATAACAAAACACGAACGGTAAGCCTTCCATAACTTCTGACATATAACGTTGAAATGTTTGTGCCGCATTCCTAGGAGATGAGGGAATTCACAATTCAAACTAAAAATATGCAATTAAATAACTAAACTCAACGTGGAACATGGTGAGATAAGCAATTCACAATTTCACAAATATTCTTCCAAATAAACGCCATTTACATCGCGGGAACAGCACATTTCGAACCCTGTTTTATAAGCTTATTTTAAGGAATCGAAGTGAAATGTTACCGAAAACACCAAGAAGAAGCACTTTTTGACCATTTTGGTTGATTAATTCATGCGGATGTCAACATTTTTTTGCTAAAACACACTTTGAAACACATTGTTAGAATCCAGAAATATTCATTTTGTTTTGAGTTACTCGTTGCGTTGTTTGACGCATTCAATTATCTTAACACACTACAAGCACAGAATATTCGACAGTTGTCGGCCTCTTATCTAATATAACTATGAGAAAAGGAATCATAAGTATTTGAATCGTAGATTTCTGAAAACCAAAAAATTGAATTAAAACAAAATAAAGCAAAACGATATGGGTTTATGGTTTTATGAATATTGACATTAAAGTGTCAAAAAATATGTCTGCGCCGCTTTTTTCGTTATCAATGTTTAGTACAATTTCTACTTTTTGGCGAATTAATTTAAATTTGTGTGTCGTTGCAAAGAACTAACGACAAACTTGATATTTGATGTTTGACGCATTTACGGCTTACAAAACTGTATTTATCGTCAGAACGGTGGATGCCCGCAGCTTCCTAAGGCCAAATGTCATAAACGAAAACTCGAATAATCCAAAGGGCGTAGTAATTGCCGTCTTTGGAACGTCGTCGGGATTCACTGCTATTTGATGATAAGCGGATTTCAAGTCAATTACGCTAAAAATCGATTTGCCAGCCAAATTGAAGGACAAATCTTGTATAAATGGAATCGGATAACGGTCGGGTAGACTCTTCGCATTTAACCTTATATAATCCTCGCTGACGAACCGTAATTTCGAACTGTTCCTTGGCTGCTTTTAACTTTTCCGGGTTTAAACGTCTCGGTCGGCAAAATACCGTTGGACCCGTGGTCTCGATGTAATGAGACGTGTTTACATTTTGAGAACCGTGCGTTGCGTTAGGGTTCGTAATATCCGGATATTCAGCAAGTAACCTTTGAAAACGATCGCGTTTGTCGTAAGGTGTTATCCCTATACAGGGCGGATCGAAGTCTACGGACTTCCCGATGCACTTTAGTTTAGTATTGCGATCGATCAAATAATTTTCCACAGGGTCAATTGAAAGCTTATAGTGACGTAGGAAATCCAAACCAATGATCGGCTGTCTCACGTCAGCAATAACGAATCTCCAAGAAAATGTACGTCGAAGGTTAAAGTTGACTACAACATTACAATCACCGTAAGTTTGATTTGGTGTACATGAGAATTCTGAAGACATTTCATTTCTTCAAACAGTAGAGTAGAGCGATACCGAATTAATTTTCTTTGACATGTTTCGATTTTTTGGTAAGATATAAGCTTGCGGACACTCGAAGTCAGAAATGGTGCGAATTTTCGTAATATTTGCAAAATTTATGGCAATGGGGGCCGGCTTCCATTCAATTCGCGTCGATCAATTCACCGCCTTATAAAAATCTTGCGGCAGCGGGCGCGGCAAGTTCAAATTTTTCAAACAAAACCAACAAAGATTTACATTTTCTCAAGTAACATTAACATTCAGAAAAATGCAACCTATCAATGAAATTTCTTGCAATTTCAAGTTATTTTGTATAAGGAAGAACTCAATGGAATAATTGAGGTAGTCTTTATGTCATTTTCTTAAAGGAGTCATTCGGTTGAGTAGTAGTGTCATTTGTAAAAAATGGGTGTTCAGTTCAGTCTGTGAAATCGTCTCTACGTCCAACACTGATATCATCCATGAAGCTAGACAACCATTTTCGTAATCCACTGCATGCTCCATGCTGAATATTTCTTGAGAATATAATAGAACCAACGTTCCTTCAACATAACGTTAATTATGTGAACAAACATCTTTCAAAGTAAGAAATGAACAAATTTTTTTTGGTTTATTTGAAACGGCGAAAATCACCGACATCGGTGACGAAATAAATGTCGGCTGTATGATCGTTCGGTGAAAAGTTACAGCGTCCGTCGAGTTAACTCGCGGGGATATGTTCGGCGACGATATCCATGTCTGCAGATAGAGTGACGGTCACCCCACTAGACATTTCAAATTCGAATAAAATTTACCGGTTTTTACCGGTAATTTTTGTTCAATTTACCGCCTTTACCGTTTACCGGTAAATGAAAAAACGTCGGTAAATGAATTCCCTAAGTAGCACATAGAACTCGCTTCTGAGCCCCTGAAAGATTAACCGCGCACACAGGATTCCAAATGATTACGAAGTGAACCTTTCAGCTCTTCGATGATTCTATTGAATTCTCTACGGTAGAAGGTACCCGTTTACTGGTATATACGCTCTCGGCAAACGACAGCTATTTCAAAAAATATTACGGTTTCACACTGCAAATGATCAACACCTGAGCTTATATGGTAAAATAGTGCGTTTGTAAACGCATTTACAGCCACCTGGTTCCATATCGTCGGTAGCAATAATGGTCCGGGGAAGAAGCTGATGCATCATCACACCAGCTTTCTAATTCAAACAAATTCTCATTGTACACTAAAACTTTACTTGCTGTACATTGAGTTTCGGCTGCCTCTTTCGCACTCACTAGTAGTTTTATCAGTAGCTGTACAATTTCCATATTTTCGAGTCTAGTCAGCAGTATAGAATGATCAAATTTTTTGAAAACATCAATATTTATGGAAGAATCATCTCTGTACCCATTTACGTGTAAATATCTCATTGATCTTTTGTATAAATTTCCAAGAAAAATGATCGAGCGAAAGATGTTCAGTACACTCCCACCATGATTCCTACCGCAATCTTTAAAGGATCTTAAATCCATAAAACAATTTTTATTTCATAAAATATTTTTTCCTACAAAATTTGCCAAAAATTTGTTTCTACAAATTTTTTATCTAAAAATATTTCTTAACTTTTACTTAATTTTATAAAAATTGTCTTACAAATATTTTACTAAAAAATTTGTTTCTAAAATTTTATTTTGAAATTTTTTACAAATTCTGCTTTTAAATTTTCTTCTTTGCTAAAAAATTCTTTCGATTCCTTAAATAATAATTGTAATTTTCTGAATGAAGATATCATTTAATTGGGATTTTTTTAGAAAGCTTATCAAAGAGAGTGTTACTTAAAATGTGTTAATTCTGGTTTACTTATTGCTATCTCTATTGTAGCGCACAATTAGTCGAACTTCGTCAAATGTGTTGTTATCGCTATCTTCACTTTCTTCCGAATTTCTATCATTTTCATCCTCACGCTCGTCATTTTCATCGCCACTTTCGTCATTTTCATCATTGTTTACGTCATTTTCATCGGAGCTTTCGTCACTTCCATCATTACTTTCGTCCTAGCTTTCCACTTCATCTTCGTTCTCTTTTTCTTCGGTAGCTTGATTTTTATGTACGCGTTCCTCGTGACGCTTCAAGCTTTAACCGCTAACCGCTAACAATCCATTTTTATATACGCTATTAGCCACCACGTTACAGCACCATTAGGCACCTCAACCTTGTTGGGGTCAAGCATCGACGTTGTCGACACTTGAGAGCTTTCCAACCCCGTGGCACCGATATTGGACTCTCGGGTAGGGCTCGTAGCCACAAGTGACTACTACAGCTGGGAACTTGCATTCCCGGCACTGCTAGATATGCTCGGATGCATGGGGTCGCCACTCGCCAATAGTCAACACTAGTAAGGAGGAAATTGTAGTGCGGGGTAAACGGATGAAATAGTAGCACGGCGGAAACGTTTGTACGGGGAAATGGTAGTCCGGGAAAACAGTAGTGCGGAAGAAATGGTTTATTTATTTATTTTTTCCAATGAATCTCCGCATTCGCATAGTGAAGAAGCGACACCCCATTTGTGCATTATGTACGCGCAGAAGCCATGTCCAGTTCTGAATCGGTTCAAACGAGATAGCTCTGTTCCGTTTACTGCTGTTGTGGGATCGGTCACTAGTTCATGGTTTTTCACGTTCGATTCACCCCACCACTGTTTCCATCTCGATTTTACGTGTTCCATCGTTTCGTGTTTTCGGTAAAAATTCCAAAATGGCTTACGAGATTTTAGTCTTGGCGTGATTGGAGCTGCACTGATGTCGTCGTTGATTGGGAGTCTCGGATTATCGTGGATTTTCTCACATTTTCGGATTGCAGATTGTTCTCGTAAGATGAACATCGGGACCAAGTTGCTTAGAGTGTATAACCACGGAATTGGTGTAGAATGAACCGTGCCAGTGATGATTCGCATTGCGATGTTGATCTGCGTATCGATTAGTTTGACATGAGCGCACGACATCCAGACTGGTGAGTCGTTGCCTCCGTGGTTATGCAGAGTTTTAGCCGAGCATCCCCAAGTTGTGCCGGTTAGCTTTTGGACCACGTTGACGCGCGATCGGAGTTTCGAACGAACACTTTCCATGTTCCGTTTGAATGTGAGCGATCGATCGAGATATACGCCGAAGTACTTCGGGAATTTTTCATGTTTCACCGTGTCTCCATCGAAGCTGAATTCCAGTTTGTAGAAGAAGCCTCCCAGTTTTTGAAATAATCTGCTACAAGTTTCAAGTCGTCATTGAGCGTTATCATCGGCATACATGAACTTTCTGTTGGAATCACGGATTTATTCCGATCCGGACTTCTAATAAAATACGTGTTTTCACTTTGAACTTTTATTAGAGAGTGACTTATTCTATGGAGTTTACTAGATTAACAATTTAATTATAAGACTCAATGCACTCTATGCTTTGAGTGTAAGTTGTTATCAAGTGATATTTCCAACATTCCCACTCAATTGATAATAACTTATACTCCTACTTAATTGATGAATTGGTAACATCTTTTAAAACTATTTGTCTGGATGACATAAATTTTGATTGACCACGAATGATAATTAATCCGCACAAAATTGTTATTTCAATGTAAGACCAGATCCAGTTGACCAAACGATAATAGGCCAAAAACGAAAGTGAACCAAAACGAAAATTCACTATCAACGACCTCATCCACCAAAACGAAAATTTTCCAAATGAAATTGACCATACGAACTTGACCAATCGAAATTAAGGAAACAAAATTGACCAAATAAAATGAATATTGGCCAAAAACGAACATTAACCAAAGCGAAACTTCTTATTCAATTGTACGACCACATCAATTTTCCCACTCAAATGAATAACGAATTTCAATTACTGAACCGAACTAATTTTGATCATAGAATTCGACCAATTGAATTTCGACTAGCATTGAACACATTCCAACCATTGAACGAATCCCGATGTTTAAACCATCGATTACTTGACTTATTTCTTCATCGACCATTAACCATTAATTCACTTGACCATTGATCCAACCATCCAACTATCAATCGAATAGTTGCAGGTAACAGTGAGCTGGCCATCCAGCGTCATGTGAGATTGAACTGCTCACCCAGTTTTCATATCAACAATCGGCTGTATCCACCTTCTCGGAATTACGACCAGACCCAATTGATTTTGCCAACCGACGACTATCCACCTTCTCGGAATTACGATAACCATCGATTCAAATTTGCGTCGATCCACCTTCTCGGAATTACGATGATATCCAAATGAAATAGCGAGCTGGCCATCAAGCGTCTTGTGAGTTTGAACTGCTCATTCAGTTTCACAAAAA
Source organism: Pseudolycoriella hygida (assembly GCA_029228625.1). Lineage (NCBI taxonomy): Eukaryota > Metazoa > Arthropoda > Insecta > Diptera > Sciaridae > Pseudolycoriella > Pseudolycoriella hygida. The sequence goes on from CM055403.1 coordinate 93,458,048, forward strand.
AAAACAGTCGATCCACCTTCTCGGAATTACAACGACGTGAAATCTGATTGCATCAACGAATGTCTATCCACCTTCTCGGAATTACGATAGTCGTCCGAACAACAGAACTGCAAAGCTGTCAGCCCATAACCTGTTGAAATCACGGATTTATTCCGATCCGGACTTCTAATAAAATACGTGTTTTCACTTTGAACTTTTATTAGAGAGTGACTTATTCTATGGAGTTTACTAGATTAACAATTTAATTATAAGACTCAATGCACTCTATGCTTTGAGTGTAAGTTGTTATCAAGTGATATTTCCAACACTTTCTGGATTTTGTTGCTGGAAGATCGCTCGTGTATATGTTGTAGAGGAAACTCGCCACAACTGACCCTTGTGGTAATCCATTTTTCAAGATTCGGAAACTGCTCGTTTTGCTTCCCATTTCGACTTGCATACTCCGGTCACTTAGAATATTCATTGTGATTGTTAGTGTACGACGGCATTTCAGAACTCTACTTAGCTTTAGCATTAGGCCTTTTTTATAGACAGTGTCGTACGCAGCCGACAGGTCGATGAACACAACTCCTGTCTTCAATTCTTTTTCGAATCCCAGCTCAATAAACTTGATCGCAACAATTGCGTCTTTTTCTGTAACCAGCCTGCTCTATTGGAATCGCAGCGTCGATCGTGGCATTAAGTCCGGTGATTAGGCATCTTTCGAAGAATTTGAAGCAGCAGCTTAGCAGTGATATAGGTCTGTAGCTCTGAGGTTGATCTGCTGGTTTGTTTGGCTTATACAGCTATCACTTTTGTCTTTTTCCACAGAGTTGGAATTTTTTCGCTTCTGTGTATTTGCGTGAAAAACCGTGACAACCAATCTTTGGCTTTCGGACCGAGTTTTTTCAGGAAGTCGGGGAAAATGTTATCTTTTCCTGCTGCCTTGCCGCTGACGACCGTGGACAATGCTTCGTCTATGTATTTCCTTGAGAATGGCGTTGAATACGTTGAGTTGACGGGGCTGCTGCGGAAATTTTGCGTGTACTCTCTGTTGACATTTCTCTTTCGGATTTTCAGTACACTTCCTTGCGAATTTGTCTCTAATTGTGTTGCAATTTCATTCGGCCATATTGACGAAACACGATTTGAGGTTTTTGTTGTGCCGTTGAGCCGATGCAATAAACCCCATGCTTTTTTGCTGGATTTCGCAAAGCTGAGATTGTTCATTTTTGATACCCATTCTTCTTTACGTCTCTTGTCCAGGCCGCTGAGCAGTTCTTTGCCGGCTTGTATGTTGCCCGTTTCTCTGAAACGTTCGTACAATAATTGGTTTTCTTCTGACCAACCTGGGATGTACGTTTCTCTGTGACCTCGAGGAATGTTATTTTTGGCGGCTTTCTCTATTAAACTTACGAATCGGTTGTAATTGGATGAAATCGGTGGGATGCGGTTTACAGTTTGGTCTACTTCCTTTGAAACTGAGTCCCAGTTTGCTTTGGTGAAATTCAATCGGTTTACAGGGTCGGCGCGAATGATTGGCAATTTCAGTCCAATGCTCACGATTACAGGTCTGTGTTGGCTATTGGGGAACCCATAGGGTACTCTTCTGGTTGCTGGAATAGAGCTTTCGTCGGTACCTTCGAGAGAAAGCACAAATCTGGCGTATAGGATCGTCTCCATCTGGCAGATCGAAAGGTTCTCGGATCGGTGGCGTTGTAGAGAAGAGAAAAATCTTCTCTTGACATCCAGTTTACGAGGTTTTCTTCGTCGTCGTCGTTGTCAGTGTAGCCCCAAAGTGTGTTATTGCTATTGAAATCGCTGATGACCACTGTTGGCGCGTCCAATTTCGGGAACACGCTCTCTTTTGGAACGCTTCAGATGGTGGTTTGTACGCATTTACAATGTTCAAGTCGTTGACTTTACGAGGGGCACCCTAAAAGTTTCGGGAATCGGCTATATCGGCTCGTGTAAACTTTTCGCCAATTTACACAAAAATTAAATTGGTCTTTCCTGATTTAAAAATGATGATCAAAATGAAAATCGATCGTAGCAGTCAAAAGATACAACAATTCCAAAAAGTCATTGCAGAGAAAAAATGGATTTATCACGTGAAAATTTTAGAGCCATGATTTTCTACGACTTTAAGTCTGGCTTGACTCCCAAATTGTGTATTGATCGTTTGCAAAAAGCATTTGGATATGAGGCCCCATCCAAGACCACTGTTTATCGGTGGTTCGCTGAGTTTGAATCGGGACGCACTTACCTCAGTGACGACTTTCGTGAAGGTCGACCTTCCACAGCCATCACCGATGGAAACATTGACCATGTCCGGAACATGATTGAAGCCGATCGACATGTGACCTATGCTGAGATAGCTGCATCCCTTGGGATCGGGAAAAGTCAAATACAAACAATTTTACACGAACATTTACGCACACGGAAGCTTTGTTCTCGGTGGATCCCATACAAATTGGCAGACGACCAAAAGGAGGCTCGTGTGAAATGGTGCCGAGATTCTCTCAAAAACTTCGACAATGGGGCTTCTGATTCAGTATATAGCATCGTAACAGGTGACGAAAGTTGGATTTACAGCTATGATCCCCAAACAAAACAGCAATCCACCGTTTGGGTGTTTCAAAATGAAGATTTACCAACAAAGGTAATTTGCGCTCGAAGCGTCGCCAAGAAAATGGTCGCTACTTTCTTCAGGAAATGTGGTCATGTGGCTACTGTACCACTTGAGGATCGTAAAACAATCAATTCAGAGTGGTATACTACGATTTGTTTGCCAAAAGTATTTGAAGAACTACGTGGAAAGAGTCGAAATCGCAAGATCGTCCTCCACCATGATAATGCAAGCTCCCACACAAGTGCTCTGACCACGACGTTCTTGGAGAAGGAAAAAATCAATTTGATGCTGCATCCACCCTACAGTCCCGACTTGGCACCGTGCGACTTTTATTTGTTTCCGAGTGTCAAGAATAAGTTGCGTGGGAAGCGATTTTTATCTGCGGAAGCTGCTGTCGAGGCATATGAACAAGAAGTGGCCCAAATCCCAACTTCCGAATGGACTCGATGTTTCGAAAACTGGTTTTTAAGGATGAAAAGGTGTATAGATTGTAATGGTGATTATTTTGAGAAGCAATAAAATCGTTTTATAGCCGATTCCCGAAACTTTTAGGGTGCCCCTCGTAATACTCGTACAAAATGAGTTGATTGGTGGTAAGATTTGAACGAATGGAAGTAGATTCTTCTTTACGTAAGTCGCTAAGCCGAACTTTTCATGATGTAGAGCAGAGACTAGTGTGAAACCATGTACTTGTGAACGCACCCTTTCACAAATCAGATGTGTCTCTTGTATTACAGCTACGTCTATGTTTTCATCGAACAAAATTTTTGCCAAACAATACACTTTCTGGCAAAGGAATGCTCAGCCTTCGTTTTAATAGTATTGCGTTCGTTGAAACCTTCATGGACCATAAGAAATTGGTAACTATCACCCGTGAATTTCGCAGTGCGTGATGACTGATCCGTCGTGAAATTTTCCACCGGTTCAGGTTATGTATATGTATACCTCTACCTGACTTAGTTTTCGTCTTTTTGCGAACGATTTACAAAGCCATTACATGAAACTCCATATGTATGACATACGAGATCCTCCTTATTTTCGATATAAATCACGCAGAAAATTAAAACGCTTCCAAAACTATTACTAAAATGGAAAAATTTGTTTTCACTATTGGAATTTACGTGCCGTCTCTTGACTGCGTTCTTGTAAAAAAACGGAAATGGTAGTACGGGGACACGATTTTACGGGGAAAACCAGATTTTGCATAAGCTTATAGTAACTTACAACTTATAACTTATAACAACTTGTGTACGATCCTGTAGATAAGAGCGAAATGTTGTAACAAAAGGTTGTGTGAAAGTCTGTCAAGAGCTTTAGAAAAATCTGTAAATATCGTATCTACCTTTCGAGATCGAATCTTACTACAAAGTTTACAAATTCCAGCAGATCATGGGCGTGGTAGCATTGTGCCCGTGACGCAAGTCCCCATACGACCAAAAAAAAAATTTCGTAAACTGCGGAAACATACATACAGCTTTTGACTTTTTTGCCTTGCGTCGAGGACTAGTTCTTCGGATTCTACGTAAAATATTCTGATTAAAATCGACCTTTCGGTCATTAAAATCGGTCCACTGGATCCGGAGTTATGACCTTTAGAAAATTGTCATTTTCAGTACAAAACGTGCTCTTTCATAGAAGCCAAAGTAAATGAAAATATCCTACGTTAGTTAGTTAGATAGTTAGTTAGTTAGTAGTTCCAGAGCAATTTGTATGAAAAACGACTTTTTTGGCGATTTCTCGAACACTGGCGGTCAGATCTGATTTAAATTTTGCAGGGACCTTCGGATGGGCATTCTGCGCCTATTCTAGCTGGGGCTCCTGGAAGCTCCCATATGAATTACTAATTATAAACCTCTAATGTCCGTCTGTTTGTCCATTTTTTTTTATTTATTTATGTGTCTATATATTTATGTGTTTATTTATTAGTCTGTCTGTAATGATTTTTGCGTTTAAACTGAGAAGAAAAAAAAACTTCTTGATATGTTGTCGGGTATGGTCCAAAAAACGTCGAGAAAACATGTTCCGGGGTAGGACATTGTTCTGAAATAAGGGAGTTATGGGTCAAGAAAGGGTAAAAATTAAAAATCGGCCAAAAGTCAGTCAAGATGTTGTGTTAGAGATTTGCTCGGCGAAGAAAAGTCTTAGAGTTTTTGATGGCCTACAACTTTGTAGAAGAAAACGTTTTGATCCGACTTCATGCGGAGGAGCTAAGCAGCGAAAACTGTTAAAATTTTCGGGTTTCCTCACTTTTTCTGTTGGACAAAGTAGACGGAATATTTGAGTGCCAATCGATAGCGGAGGCTAGGGGCAACGAAATTGCTGAACAATGTTGGGTGAAAAAGTTTCATACTCCCGAGCTATATACAGGACCTATTCATATGAAACTGGACAGTCTACTATGTTCGTCACTTTCACACTTTCATTGAATGATTGAGAGCATCAATTAGAACCGCTCCCCGGGATTTCCGATTTTGATTCCTATTTCTTTGTATTCTTTTTGTGCTTTAAATTACGCTTAATCCATGATAATTTTAAACTAAAAGCCACAAATACTTTTAATTGTTCAACACTGATTAACCATGATTTACCGTGACAATCCAATCATTAAGAGACATCGGTATCGGTTTTTTCAGATTTATCAGCACTGAAAGTTCTTGGATTTTCACGTTAGTTGTATGCTGTATACCTATAGTAATATGCTGTATCGTGGAAATTTTACTTTAATTTTCGGTCACATAGATACTTTCTGTTGCTTATCTATGTGATCGAAAACTTCCACGTTTCAGTTTAATTGTTCCACGATCAAGCAAAAGCCCGAGTAATATATAAGATATTCTCAAAAACAATATGCTGTATATCTATAGTGATATGTTGCATATATTAGTTTCCCGTTCCCAAAAAAACGACGTTAAAAATATCCGATTTTCCCTCATTTATATGTAAAAATTGGAAATTTCAAAAATTCGTGTCTTCGGATTGGCTGAACCGATTTGAATGAGTAAAAAGGCACTTCGGCCTAAAATTTACCGTAGAATCGGGTCAAAAAGTTCCTGTATAAATGTTCCTTAGTCTACGAAAAAATTTCTTGGGTCACAGCCTCTTACTACCGTGAGGCCATGATTGATTTTCACGACAAAGAAAATAGTAGTATTAAAGTATTTGTACTATGGAAGTGGCCCTAACAATATATTAAAGTGTGAATAAAAAAGGACAAATTGGGGACATTTTTTGGCATCATTATTTTTTCAAAGAAACTTCGTCCCCATGGTTTTCGTGCTCGAGAGCTTTTATCGTTTTGAGTACACTGCTGTATCTTAGTCAGCCCCCTTGCTAGAACACATTTTTCTAAAAAGTTACATATTGAGGACATTTTATTTAGATATAAAAATCGGTGACATCGACCCTCATTTTGTAATCTCACCGCCGCGCCATGGCATTCAATTTTTTTCATAAAACGTTAAGCATACGCATTCTACCCAGCACCACCAGAGCGTGAGCTGCCGTTATAATTTCTCTGATTGTAAAGTAAATTATTTATTAAAAAAAAAGTGAGTGATAACGCCAAAAATAATATAAAAAATTATAAGATTGTTTTATCTAAAAAATGTGATGAATTTGGGTTTTGTGATTCTTGCAAAAATATTTGGGATTAAGAGAATTTCTGAGACTGATGGATCACTTAGTATTTGCACACATTTGGACTTTTTATATGATATTAACGGCGCAATGTGTCAAAGGTAAGTTCTAGACAAAATAGAGGATGTATGCTTGTATTTATAATAATAATAATCCGCCGTTATAACCCGTCCAGGTCAGAGGCTGGATCATTTTATTTAATAGTTCCTAATAATTACTTTGTAAGCACGTTAGGTGTGTTTCAACGTATCTAAGAAAATTCGCATACATTTTAGCATAAGAAATTAATAGATTTAAAATTTGTCTCACTCATAGAAATCTCTTTAGCTAGCAAATCCCTCGATGACTAAAGAAGCGATGTATGGTAACGTATCACTAGGCTATTGATCTAAACAAGTTGAGAATACAACCAAATAAACTTTCTTATTTTACGTTAAATCCACAATTTGTTTACCTAAATAAATGATCTCGGATTTTTATTTGGGAAACACAGCACACGCTAGCTAACTAACTATTAAATTTACTGGTCGGATGACCGAAAAATCTTTAAATTTAAATAGATAAGATTGAATTACGGTCTTTGCGATTTGCGTAATTTGATAATAATAAATGTGATGACATTCTGGTTCCGGGAATCGATATGCGTGAAGTAGGTCAGGTCTGGGTTAGAAAAGACTTGCTGAGTTACAGTGTTGCCTGCCCAACAGTTACACACGCTTCAATTTTTCAACTTTCAAATGGAATTAGCGATTTACGTAAATTTTCTATGAAACGAAATTAATCGCATTAAAGACACTATTTCAGCCTAGCATACACTTCAAAACGTAAGCGACACCCTGCAACAGTTGTGTCTTATTTCTTCATCATCATCATCATCATCAAACTTTATAGACCGTTAGTACCTTCCGGTGTGAGGTCTTTCTGCCGCAACC
>CM055403.1:93465726-93526770 GCA_029228625.1 Pseudolycoriella hygida
AAAATTTACATTTTTAAGAAAATTTACAATTTCAAGAAAGTTTAATTTAAAGAAAATTTACACTTTCAAGAAAATTTACATTTTCAAGAAAATTTATTTTTTCAAGAAAATTTACATTCTCAGAAAAGTTGACATTTTCAAGAAAGTTTACATTTTCAAGAAAATTTACATTTAAAAAACATTTATATTTTCAAGAAAATTTATTTTCATAAAAGTTGACATTTTCAAGAAATTTTACATTTTCAAGAAAATTTACATTTTCAAGGAAATTTACATTTTCAAGAAAATTTACATTTTCAAAAAAGTTTAATTTAAAGAAAATTACCTTTTCAAGAAAATTTACATTTTCAAGAAAATTTACATTTTCAAGAAAATTTACATTTTCAAGAAAATTTACATTTTCAAGAAAATTTACATTTTCAAGAAAGTTTATTTTAAAGAAAATTTACATTTTCAAGAAAATTTATATTCTCAGAAAAGTTGACATTTTCAAGAAAGTTTACATTTTCAAGAAAGTTTACATTTTCAAGAAAATTTACATTTTCAAGAAAATTTACATTTTCAGGAAAATTTACATTTTCAAGAAAGTTTAATTTAAAGAAAATTTACATTTTCAAGAAAATTTACATTTTCAAGAAAATTTACATTTTCAAGAAAGTTTAATTTAAAGAAAATTTACATTCTCAGAAAAGTTGACATTTTCAAGAAAGTTTACATTTTCAAGAAAATTTACATTTTCAAGAAAATTTACATTTTCAAGAAAATTTACATTTTCAAGAAAATTTACATTTTCAAGAAAATTTACATTTTCAAGAAAGTTTAATTTAAAGAAAATTTACATTTTCAAGAAAATTTACATTTTCAAGAAAATTTACATTTTCAAGAAAATTTACATTTTCAGAAAAGTTGACATTTTCAAGAAAGTTTACATTTTCAAGAAAATTTACATTTTCAAGAATATTTACATTTTCAAGAAAATTTACATTTTCAAAAAAGTTTAATTTAAAGAAAATTTACATTTTCAAGAAAATTTACATTTTCAAGAAAATTTACATTTTCAAGAAAATTTACATTTTCAAGAAAATTTACATTTTTAAGAAAATTTACACTTTCAAGAAAATTGACATTTTCAAGATAATTTACATTTTTAAGAAAATTTACATTTTCATTAGCATTTGTACAAATATTAATTTTCATGAAAATATTACGTTTTCATGAAAATGTAAGTTTTTATGAAAATTTAAGTTTTGATGAAAATGTAAGTAAATGTAAATTTACATTTTCAAGGATATTGAAATTCAAAGCTCTGTTTTGAATTCGATGTGTTTCATAAATTAAATATTTCGTTCGCAAATATGATGTACTAATATAAACGTTCAAAAAATTTAACTCACTCAAATATTTGAATTTGAAAAGACGTGCGTAACTAAAGTCAATTCACCTGTCGTCGCACCCCTTGCATACACATGACAATTGACAATTTGTGTCAAAGAGGTGTTAATAACTACTTTATTGCGAAAATGTGGGATTTTATGAGATACAAACAGTAGTTCCACAATGCTCCACAAATTCATATTTGTCCACAACAGCCACCACTTGCATTTAATCCAAACAAAAATCGATGTAGTAGAAAAACTACGTCTGAATTCTTACGATTGGCATTGCCTCATCATTGTTTCAAAAGAAATAAAAAGACTTTCCACGAATTGTAATGTACCTGTTTCTGGTATATTAGGCACCGGATTTGCGTTATTTAGAAGAGAAATACGAGGAACAACATTATCTCAGCAGCGCTTTGTTGTATTACAAAAATTACATACACTTAAGAACACATAAGAATTTATTAATAATACACTCATGAAGCTTCGAAATTAAATTGTTTTTTAAATAAATTCTTTATAACAACATACATCCGTACTTTCGAACCAAATGTCTCGAAGGTTTCGTATTCAGCAATTTTTTTTATTACTTCAAGATTGTCTTATTTGTTCGATAAATTCTTCAATTCCCTCGATGATGGCATAAATAGATAAGAAGATTTGTTGATGTCTTCAATTAATTATTTTTCCGTTCTAACTCACAGACATTAGAAATTGATTTATAAGACGAATCCAATGAATTCATTTTAACAGGAAAATTAATAGTAGAAATGCACTTTTTTTCTATTGATTTCATATTTCGAGATATTATTGTGGATCGTTCTTTGCAGGCTGTAATTAAGAAATCCCGTATCACGTGTAAATGCCATGGAGTATCTGGTTCTTGCAGTTTAATTACTTGCTGGCAGCAGTTGACATCAATGAGAGAAATTGGTAAGAATTTTTATTTTATGGGCAACCCTCCTCTCCAAAGTCTTCTAACAGCCAACTCGGGAATGCTTTTATAAAACGATATTTTTTAGTGGAATAATTTCTTCTGAGGCAGCGAAATCTCGCAACTTGAAGCATATAAGGAAATTAACGGCTTTGATGGACTAACATTCCTGGGGAAGTAAAATTTTTGGGGTGTTACAATTCCTTTAGAATCGCACTACATGCGGAATCACAATCTCTGTGCGTCTACGATTTCTGTTGAATTGAACGGCCCAACAGAAATTGCATTATCTAGGGGATTTTCTTTCCACGCAATAACTTTTACTGAGAAATTGCACAAAATAACCCCTCTACAAGAAATAGCCAGGACAAAATAATCCCATGGGGCAGAGCCCGAGGGGATTTTAACTAGTCAAAAATTTGTACCAAAAATTCCAATTTCATAAAAAAATTCCAAGAAATTCCATCGAAATTTCAAAAGTTCCATCGTAATTCCACAAAATTCCAGAAATTCCAAAAGTTCCATCGTAATTCCGCAAAATTCCAGAAATTCCGGAAAGTCCAAAAGCTCCAAAAATTCTATCGAAATACCAAAAATTCCATCGAAATTCCAAAAGTTCCATCGAAATTCCGCAAAATTTCCGAAATTCAGACGTTCCAGAAATTCCAAAAATTTCATAGAAATTCGAAAAATTCCACAGAAATTCCATCGAAATTCCAAAAATTTCATCAAAATTCCAAAAATTTCATCGAACTTCCGGAGTTCAGAAATTCCGGAAATTCTAAAAATTCCATCGAAATTCCAAAAGTTCCATCGTAATACCACAAAATTCCAGAAATTCCAAAAGTTCCATCGTAATTCCGCAAAATTCCAGAAATTCCGGAAAGTCCAAAAGCTCCAAAAATTCTGTCGAAATACCAAAAATTCCATCGAAATCCCAAAAAATCCATCGAAATTCCGTAAAATTTCCGAAATTCAGACGTTCCAGAAATTCCAAAAATTTCACAAAAAATTCGAAAAATTCCACAGAAATTCCATCGAAATTCCAAAAATTTCATCAAAATTCCAAAAATTTCATCGAAATTCCGGAGTTCAGAAATTCCGGAAATTCTAAAAATTCCATCGAAATTCCAAAAGTTCCATCGTAATTCCACAAAATTTCCCAAATTCGGACGTTCCGAAAATTGCTGAAATTCCAAAAATTTCACAGAAATTCCAAAAATTCCACAGAAATTCCAAAAACGCCACAGAAATTCCATCGAAATTCCAAAAATTTCATCGAAATTCCGGAGTTCAGAAATTCCAAAAGCTCCAAAAATTCCAAAAATTCCATCGAAATTCCAAAAGTTCCATCGAAATTCCACAAAATTTCAGAAATTCAGACGATCCGAAAATTCCAAAAATTTCACAAAAATTCCACAGAAATTCCATCGAAATTCCAAAAATTCCATCGAAATTCCACAAAATTTCCGAAATTCAGACGTTCCGAAAACTCCAGAAATTCCACAGAAATTCCAAAAAACCACAGAAATTCCATCAAAATTCCAAAAATTTCATCGAAATTCCAAAAATTCCATCAGCCTGTACCAAAAAAAATGAAGTGGATAACCCCTTGGCAGAGCCCCATGTTATGTAAGGCCGCCTGCGGGGTATAATTTAGCTCACCACGGGCGAAATAAAGCCCGCCACTTTCGCGGAGGTGGGGAGGCAAAGACCCCCAACATGAAAAATGTGTTTCATGTGCAGTCTTTAAATCTCGTGTTATTTTATTTGGTCTTATTAGATATTTAGCACCGGTGATATTTTCTCCGGAGTTAATTTATTCGGTCTATTTTTTCCAGAGAAATGTCCTAAGGCCCACTTTGTGTGGGTCTACGATTTCTGTGGAAAAAAATTGTCCCAGGAATTACATTACCTGAGGAATTTTCTTTCCACGCAATAACTCTTTCTGGGAAATTCGGTTTTCAGTTTCCTAAAACGTCTCTGATAAGACGATTTCTGTGTAATTACATTTCCTAGATTCCTGGGAAGCTTTATTTTCCAGGGAATTAGGCTTCCTGTTGGTCGCTTTTTTTTTCGGAATAAAGTCTCTGTGAATTGAAAGTTCCTGCCGAATTAAAATTTGCTGGAGATCCTAAGTCGATGGAAAATTAAATTTCCCCGGAATTAGAGTTGAGAGATTTCCCTTCATAGAATATTGTATTTCGTGAAAGACTACGCTTCCTGTGGAATTGCTCTTCCTTTGAAATTGCAATTTCTAGAATTAAGCTCCTCAGAAGCTTGCACCTGTCTATCTAATGATAAAGGAGATGGATGGATTTCCAATTTTAGTGCCGGGCATGGATAATCGACTCAATCTTTAGCATGCCCAGGGATAGGATGAAACCGTAACTGAATTCCATGATGTCCTTTGAAACTGTGTTTCCGGAAAGGCAAGATTGGCCCTCGAAGCTATCCGGAGACAAGCTGAAAAGGTGCACAGTTCAGGAGTTGGAGTGTATACACTAGTGCTCCATTGTTTTGCAGGCGGCAACCTTCGATGCACTCCTAGGAGTCAGAGAAGTGTTGGTAGCATGAGTGCCTGAGTACAGATCCCGTATTCTTAGGGGTACTGAAGTAATGCTAAACATGTTGGACTATTGGACAGAAGATGACGGAGAAACACACACAAAAATCTTCAAGCTTCTAAAATGTCAATCCATTTTAAAATTTCAGGAGATTATCTCCACGAAAAGTACGATGAAGCAACTCAAGTGAAAATAAATAAACGAGGTCGTTTACAAGTAAAAGATCCACGATACAAAGTACCATCTGCGCTAGATTTGGTTTACTTAGACGAAAGTCCCGATTGGTGTCGCACTAATCGTCAGTTACAATGGCCAGGTATTTGATTTTGATTTTCGTCATAAAAACCATGAAATGTTAGCGTTGTTATGTAACAAAGGTACCCACAATCGAGTTTGCAACAAAACTTCACTCGGATTGGATGGATGCGCCATCCTGTGCTGTGGACGAGGATATAACACGAAAAAAATTGTAGTCAAAGAACGGTGTAACTGCAAATTTCATTGGTGCTGCCACGTTAAGTGTGACGTTTGTACTAAAGTTGTAGAGGAATACAGTTGTAAATAATTTAAAATAAAAAAAATTGTCCAGAAGATTTTACATGTGAAATGTTAGCGAATCGTAAGAAATCGTAATACAAAATACACACTTTCCTATTGTAGTCTATGCATAGTATAAAAAACAGTATTACTTCCAATTAAGACGCTGTATTATTAATAGAAATTGATTTGCGCACATGTCGATTAGATTCACTAATTGAGTAAAACAACAAAGAACATTTTTTAAGTTATTATTGCGGTTTGAACGATGTAACGATGAAGTTAATTGTAAGTTTATATTTATTTTATTAATAATTTATTCGTCATGAATTACATTAATAATGTAGGTTGTAACTATTGAAATAAAACAGTCACAAAATTAAACTAAAGCCCAAAATCTTTTGCTCCAACCAAATCCAAAAATTACTCAAGATCTTCTTCGGGATAAATTGAGATTTCTTTGCTTTGATTCCAGACTAAACTGTAGGCAGATTTAATGGATTGTCCGTTTCGGTGGATATACACGTCTTCGAAAGCTCCCGGGACTATATCAAGTGTGTTGAAGTTGATTGGATCTTTTACTTTATCTGCATTCGTGCAACTTTTCCTTTGGTATCACGGGCTACGCAGGCTTTATCATTTTCGCTTCAACATTAACGGGTAGGTTACGTAGTCGAAACCCCCGCCCCTAGGGGCTACGCAGGCTTTATCATTTTCGCTTGTTGTCTATTCAGAGAGCCAAAGCATATTTTTTTTTCGTTTTAAATAATGATGCGTAGTGTTTCGTGTCATTAAATCACTTCGTTGATATTACCGCTAATAACACTAAAATCGAAGTGGGCGAGAAAGGTACTACAAATCAAAATACTTTCTTTGCCGCAACATTACTCCACTCTCCTCTTATACCACTTCCCCCGTATTCCACTTCCTCCGCGGAACGCATGCAACGTTCCCCGTATTTCACTTCCCTCGTATTCCACTTACCCCGTATTCAACGTTCACCGCATTCCAAGTTCACCGTATTCCAAGTTCACCGTATTCCAAGTTCACCGTATGCAAAGTTCCCCGTATTCCACTTCCCCCATATTCAACGTTCACCGTATTTCAAGTTCCCCGTATTCAGCGTTGCACTTGCTACGTATTCTACTCTGACACTTCACCGACCAAATCTCTAAGACGACATCTTGACTGACTTTTGGCCGATTTTCAATTTTGACCCGTTTTTTACCCATAACTCCCTTATTTCAGAACAATATCCCACCCCGGAACATGTTTTCTCGTCGTTTTGCACCATACCCGACAACATATCAAAAAGTATTTTTTTTAAGTTTAAGCGCAAAAATAACGGGATCGTTACAGACAGACTTATAAATAGACAAATAAATAGACAAATAAAAAAATAGATAAACAGACGGACATTAGAGGTTTATAATCAGTAATGATCTCTAGACCAGTCTCCGTTTTGTGCTTGCGGAGATACACCTTTTACACCTTTCGATTATTATTAAATTATCCGGACAAAACGACCCATGGACAAAAAAATCCGGACAAAATAACCCCCGGTCAAAATAACCCGGATAAAATAACCCCCGTATAACAAGCAAGGCGCTGCGCCGCGGGCCTGAACTTAACGAAAAAAAAGCGGGGTCGAACGGCGGCAGCCCCCGTGATGGGGGGTTAAGGGGGTATCGCCCCCCTTGCGGGGTCTGAGGGGCGGAACAGAGCCTCATACTTGTAAGGCCGCCTGCGAGGCATATTGTAGCTCGCCGCAGGCGCGGGGGTTTAGGGGGCAGAGCCCCCTACAACAAAAAAACAACATACAACATAAGGCCGCCTGCAGGGCATATTGTAGCAAACCAGGCTTTGTTCGAAATGTGTCCGGATTCTTTTTTAATATTTCATTACTTCCTGAAACCGGACAAAATTTCCCTTGGGGGGTTATTTCGTCCGGGGTTATTTTGTCCGGGCTATTTCGTCCGGAATTTTTTTGTCCGGGGGTTTTTTGACCTAGAGCCGTAGCCGTGTCGTCATGGTTGTATGAAAAAATTGAAATAATTTAAACAAAAAATGAGTTATCAATCGGAGTTATAAGCGCATTGTTTTTAAGCCAATCTATAGCACTATCAGTTAAATCATTGATGTTTCGTCGATGTTTCCTTCATACTTGAAAAGCGGACAAATTGTCAACAAGTGTTCCCCAGGGTTTGCTTCGCTTCCTCGCAAGGACAACTCTGGTCATCCTTGAATTTCCATTTTTTTATTAAAATTAGTGTTCTATCCGTGATAGAAAGCGCAAGAAGTCCACTATGAATGGGTTTCCTACACGTTTATTAAGTAGCGATAGCTACTCTATGTTTTCACTCTTCCTGTCCGTCCGTGCACTACATCTTATTACACTTCACTGCACCTAGCTGCACATCACTGTATCTAGCTGCCCCTTTTTTATACAGGTGAGGAAATCTTCATAGACGCCCGGTCTTCCTGGACCAAGGTTGTGTTGGATTCCATTCTTCAATGACCTACCAAGTAAAACCTCCTTCTTTACTCCCCATGCTCTCTTCTCCCCGGAACCGCCTCACAGCATTACTTCGGGGAGGGGCTGTGCTTTAGCGACACATCTCCAATTTTTCGGCATATACCTCTCACTTACTCGCTGTCATCAGCTCACCTCGCTCTTGTTCGCAGTGACAAATAATACGTGCTCCGTATTCTCTTCTTCTCTCTCGCATATCGTGCAGAAAGGTGACTCTGTGACAGAAACTGCGTAGTTTGAATCTCCCTTTTCTTCTTTTTATGACATTCGCTGTCTTCCGTCAGCGTTATGCATATGGACAACGTACCGGCTATGACACATACCACTTCTTGGGATATCATTCGGTATGCACTTGCGACTCTTATGCTTGCCAGCCTTTGGGCTCTATTAGGCCTACTCCGATTTCTCTTCGTATCTAGCGCGTGTATCCACGCTAGTGCCCCGTAGCGTAATATCGATAGGGTTACGCTTGCTAGGAGCCTTCTTTTGCTGCTGCGCGGTCCAAAGCCGTTGGGCATTATTCTGGCCAGTGCTGCTGTGTATTTCATTGCCTTATCGCACGTGTAGTCCACATGACTATTAAAATTTCTGCGGTTGTCCAGCATAACTCCAAGGTATTTTAGTTGACGAATGGATGTGATTTCTTCCCCGTCAATGTTCATTACGATCCGCTCAGTTTTTTTGCAGCTACTCACGAGCATGATCTCGATTTTCTGGTGGCCAGCTTCAATTTTGCCGTTGTCATCCGTTTTCGACAGTTTCTAGCGTCTCAATCGTAACTACATCCATCTCCATCTTCGACGTTCCGGAGACCTTGAGGATTAAGTCATCGGCAAAAGCAATCGTCGTAGCACAGCTTGGCAGTTTCAGCCGCAGCGCTGTGTCATACGTTACATTCCATAGCGTTGGTCCTAATATGGATCCCTGTGGTACTCCAGCTGTGATGTCTACTGTCTTTTTCCCTTCAGTAGTATCGTACGTACTCGTCGCTCGAAGTAGCTTAAATAGTGTTCAGCTGTGTCTGTGTCCATGTGTTCCCCACATAGATCACAGCTTCGATCCGTGTGTTTACCAATTGTAGTCAGTTGTTTGTTAAATAAAATGTGGCTGGTCATAGGTTATCACCCCGGTGAAAGGTTTTAATTTTGTTCTGTTGACGTTGATGAGATATTTAGAGTTGTTTTCATTTTGTGGAAGATTTCATTGCAATTACCATGTCCATGTCCTTCTAAACATGTTGGGGCGCCTGTGATGACGAGATGAATTTTTCTTCAGAAAGTCAGGGATTTATCCCCCAGAATGGAAATTATCACCCAGGGAATTATCGCCCAGAAATAATCGCTCAGACAAATAGGAATTATCACCCAGAAATTTTTACCCAGCAATTCAAAGCGGTCAATTCGTACAAGGGAAATTCCTATTGGATTGAATGTGAAACATCCAATTTGTATAAGGAAATTTCCTCTCGGGTGATACCTTCCGGGTGATAATTCCTGGGCGATAATTCCCTAGGTGATAATTCCCATTTTTCTGTGCGATAATTACTGGCTGATAATTCACATTTATTTCGGTCTGGAGCAGGGCCTAATATTTGGGAATTAATTCCCAAAAATTCCCAAAAAATTCCCAAAAAATTCCTAAATTTTAGGGAATTTTTTTGGAATTTTTGGGAATTAATTCCCAAATATTAGGCCCTGGTCTGGAGGATAATTCTCTGGGGGAAAAAATGTGCAGGCACGGAACCGCCTTCATTAGTTTGTATACTAATCTGGACGAACGCTCATTGGAAACTACAAAAAAATTGACATCATACACCTCTCTTTAAAAATTGAGAAGGTTTACTTGCATACTAAAAATCTTTCATATATTTATTGTGTCATCTATAACATGGCGTTATAAAACAGTCGCTAAAGTTCAGAGCATGGTGCAAATTTTATTTATTTGAATGGAAAATTCCATACGGCATGTGGTTCTGTGTTTGAGCTCTCACAAGGTCGTCCGACGACTTAATTTAACAAAAATATTTGCGAAGATGTTAGGAACGGAACAGTGTTTGTAAATACTCGAAGCAACCAATTAAGCAACGAGATATCAAGCGGTTAGTGAGTCACTAGAAACAAAATATTTAGTCAGTCAGCTGTCAGTCACTGATCCTTGAGAAAACAATAAATAAATTCAAATTATTTTTCGAGTTTATTTTCTTTGTTGATGCTTATTTACAGTAGCAGGGGAATAACGTCAATGCTCACTTGGCAGTGCCTTATTAACGAACCCAATTGGTGTTCGAGAGTAGCGACCTTTACCACGTACAAAGAATTAGCAGAACATTTTTTATTCAAATGCACAGTGTAAAATCTACGCTGGGGTTAAATTCTTAGAGGAATTCATACCGCCCAACTATATACTGAGTTACTTAAATCAAACTAAAGGATTTAAGTAACTCAATGCGGGCATCTATGTGCACCAGAGGCCTAGGTGTAGGAGTTCATCTCCACCAACTCAAACTTATCAACAAACTGATCGGAACTTATACAGTATGACTTTACCGGAAAACCCAAACCAATTTTTTCGCAGTATATTAAAAAATTTTCTCAGAAAAAAAATTTGCTTAGAAAAAAAAATTCTCTAAAAAAATTTTTCTCCAAAATTTTTCACCAAAAAAAAGTTTTCTTCGAAAAATTTGTATTAAAAAAAAATTTTTCTGCGAAAAAATTTCTCTCCAAAAAAGTTTTACTACGAAACAAATTTCTCCGAAAAAACTTTTTCACAAAAAAAAAGTTTCGAAAAAAATTTTCTGCGAAAAAAAAGTTTTTCTCCGAAAATTTTTTTTTCGAAAAATTCTTTTTTTTTC
The DNA here is from genome assembly GCA_029228625.1 of Pseudolycoriella hygida. Classification (NCBI taxonomy): domain Eukaryota; kingdom Metazoa; phylum Arthropoda; class Insecta; order Diptera; family Sciaridae; genus Pseudolycoriella; species Pseudolycoriella hygida. The sequence goes on from CM055403.1 coordinate 93,476,528, forward strand.
CAAAAATGGCGCCGGTTGGACTGCTGGCAGATATTTTCTTAGGATCCCAAAAAATTCTCCTGATCAAACTCAATAACTTTCTCAACGAAACCAACTCTTTAGCTATTGTCATCAAACTCAATAACTTTCTCAACGAAACCAACTCACTAGCTATTATCACTCCGGAGCTAAAATTCGAAAACTCCAAAAACCCTCAAAATTGACCACTTTTCCACATGCCACTGTTTTTTCAGAAATTATTGCGCTGCTGTCTCCGACATCTGTGACGCAATTTTTTTAACAAAACGTAATTTAAAAAAAAAAGCGCTCAATGTTTTCAGGAAATCAAGACTTTGAACACAATTTTCCATTCAAACAAACTTCTGTGTATTATCAGAGATAGCGTCACCTTAAGCGATATCATTAATTTTGGAAGCAGACTTACGGACTGCGTCACACTCTAGCTTTAAAGAGGTTTTTGTTGTGATATCAGCCGTTTTGGAAGTTTTCAGTTGTTGAAAAAATTTCTATTTTTTGAAAAAAATTTTCTCCGAAAAAAAAAATTTCTCAAAACTTTTTTAGAAAAAACATTTCTCCGGAAAAAAAATTTTCTCAAAATAAAATTTTTTTAGAAAAAAATTGTATTCGAAAAAAAAAAATTTCTTAATTACGGCATACTGGCAAAGCATTGAACACGGACAAAGAATATCGACCAGCGGATGAAATTTTAGACAAAGGCTGACAACTGTGGTATTCCACTACCTTAATAAGGAAAGGTGACATCTTCACGAAACGGCTAGTGGGCTAATATCATGGTTGCCCCCGTCCCGGTAAAACCTTGGCAGGCCTCCAAGTACGTTCGAAAGCTCGTCCTGTGAAAAGGAGGTGTAGGCTCAGATGAACATTCCTGACTAATACCGATCTGGCTCTGAACGCGGTGCCCCATGAAGGACCGTGTCAACCCTAGCATGGCCTCACTGCTTGCATAGATAACCATGAGATCACGAAGGTAACTACACAATCGAGTTGGAGATAGCGGCTTGGAGGGGGGACCCAACAGCATGGAATTAGGAAAGGAAGGGAAGGAGTTAAAAGAAAATCAACAAGAAAATCAACAGGGAAATCAGCAGAGGAAATCGGAGGATCAGCGGATGGATCAATCGAAGGTTCAGCTATTTGACGTGTTCGCAAGACGATCGAAAGTGGCGAGGTCGCCCCCGGGAAGGGAAGCGAGAAGTATAGAGGTTATCCACACAGACGTTCTCCACAACGACGACAACGATGAACCAAAGCAGACAAAATTGGAGCTAGTTAAAAAGATGGTGAAAGAGTTACACGAATTTATACAAAATAAAAATAACGTGCACAAAGACATTAAGACGAAGGTGATCAGCATTCGAGCCTGCCTAAACGAAGTGGAACAGGAAGATAAGCCGTGGAGGATGCGGAGATTCGAAGCAAATTACAAGAAGGCGAGAGCAGGCATTGAAGTCGGCGAAGTTACTGAAGTTGGCGAAGGTATCGAGGTGCTAGCCACCCCGCTCTCGACAAAAAGAAGACAAACACCGGATATTACGCCCACTCCAAGAAGCGCGGCAAAAAGGAGTAAAAGGGACAGGAGAAACAATGAAAGGACCACAAACAGACTGGATGCACAAACACCGAAGCCCAGTATAAGCGAGTGGAGAGAGGTGAGAAAAAAGAAGAAAGGGAAGAGCGAGAAGCAAAAGCTTAGAAGTCTGAGACCTAAAGCTGATGCTCTAATAGTGGCGGCAGAAACAGGAATGACGTACGCCGATATCCTCAAAAAAATTAAAGAAGACCCAGACCTCAAGGACCTGGGTGAAAATGTCTCGAGAATAAGACGAACGCAAAAAGGCGAAATGCTGTTTGAACTCAAGAAGGGCCCAGAAATTAAAAGTGCAGATTATAAAGAACTAGTCAAGAAGTCACTGGGCGAAGCAGCAAAAGTGAGAGCGTTGTCCCACATGACCACGATTGAATGTAGGTATATGGACGAAATCACGACAAGCGAAGACCTTCGAAAAGCCCTGAAAGAGCAAGGTAATATAAATGACGAGATAGATTCCATGACGATACGTATGAGAAAAACGAGAGACGAACTCCAAACGGCGGAAATAAAACTTTCAGTGGACGCAGCGATTAAGATTCTGAAAATCGGCAAGATAAAGGTGGGCTGGTCCGTATGCCCGTTGAGGGAAACCCAGCAGTTGGAAAGGTGTTTTAAGTGCATGGACTTTGGACACCAAGCAAGGAACTGCAAGAACGAAGATAGATCCAAGTTGTGCAGGAGATGTGGGGGAGAAAACCACCTAGCAAGAGATTGCACGAAACCACCAAAATGCCTGCTGTGCACGTCAGAAAATGACCACGTGACGGGTGGAGCGAGATGCCCAGTCTATAAACAGGCGCTTAAATCAAAGACGGGACAAGAATGGAAGTGATCCAAATAAACCTTAATCATTGTGACATGGCACAACAACTTCTTTGGCAAGCCACAGCGGAGCAAAAATGTGACGTAGCAATTATTGCAGAACCGTACCGAATTAATAAAAACAACGGTAACTGGGCTGTTGACAGAGCCGGGATGGCCGCAATATTGACGACGGGAAAGTATCCCATACAAGAAGTTGTATCAGGCACCCACGAAGGATTCGTGATTGCGAAAATTGACGGAGTGTATATTGTCAGCTGTTATGCACCACCAAGATGGACGATTGAACAGTTTGAACGAATGTTAGACTTACTCACAGGAGAGCTAACGGGATTAAGCCCAGTCAACATTGGAGGCGACTTTAACTCATGGGCAGTTGAGTGGGGCAGTAGATTTACAAACGAAAGAGGCTTCATTCTACAAGAAGCGCTAGCTAGACTGAATGTGGTTCTGGTAAACGTGGGAAACACAACTACTTTCCGCAAGAATGGACGAGAGTCGATTATTGACGTGACATTCTGTAGTCCAACACTAGTACCAAGTCTGAATTGGCGAGTGGATGAAAGCTACACATACAGCGACCACCAGGCATTGAGGTACACTTTGAAAAAGAGTACGGTGGCGGCAAGGCAGATGAATCAAGTAAGAGAGCGGAGATGGAAGACGAGAAATTTCGATCAAGAAGCTTTCAAGGAATACCTCCAATCAGAAGACGAAGGCGTTGAGAAATCGGCAGAAGAATTGACGAAAGTATTGGTGCATGCATGCGACGTAGCGATGCCAAGAAGGATAGAACCGAAGAATAAACGAAAATCGGCATTTTGGTGGAACGACGAAATTAGGCTCTTGCGCGCAGACTGCTTCAGGACAAGAAGGAGGATGCAGCGGGCCAAAAGTGAGAGTGCCAGAGCCGCGAGGCGAGACGAACATCGTACGGCAAAACTAACATTAAAGCGGGTAATCCGAGCTAGCAAGAGAAACTGCTTTAAGAAGCTGTGCCAGGAAGCTGACGCAAATCCATGGGGAAACGTGTACAGGATAGCGATGACAAAAATTAGAGGTTCATCAGTGCCAAAAGAAAGTTGTCCTGAGAAGCTAGGAGCCATAGTGAGAGGGCTATTCCCGCAACATGAACAGGTCGCATGGCCGCAAACTCCTTACGACGATGAAATTGAAGACAGACAGGACCGGGTGATCACTATAGAAGAGATTCAGACGGCTGTCAAAAAGCTGAAAAATAACAAGGCGCCAGGACCAGATGGGATCCCCAATGTAGCTTTGAAGACGGCGGCATGCATAAAGCCGGACATGCTCAGATTGACATTGCAGAAGTGCCTCGACGACGGAAATTTTCCTGATATATGGAAGAAACAGAAACTGGTCCTACTACCAAAACCAAGGAAACCACAAGGTGAACCATCATATAGACCTATATGTTTGCTGGATGGTATGGGAAAACTGCTGGAGGCCATGATCCGGAACAGATTACACAAAAACACAGAGGGTGAGCACGGACTGTCAGACGACCAATTCGGATTTCGAAAAGGAAGATCGACGATCGAAGCAATAGAAAGAGTTATGGAGATTGCCGACAAGGCGCGAAAGAAAAAAAGAACAGGGAACCGCTTCTGCGTTATAACGAAGATAGACGTTGAAAATGCCTTTAATAACGCAAGCTGGACGGAGATAGCTAAGGCAATGCATGCTATGAGAGTCCCCGATTTCCTCTGCAGGGTAATGAAAAGCTATTTCGAACGACGGGTGCTAATGTACGATACCAGGGAAGGGAAAAAGATGGTAGACATCACAGCTGGTGTTCCACAAGGATCCATATTAGGACCAACGCTGTGGAATACGATGTACGACGCAGCGCTGCGGCTGCAGCTGCCAAGATGGGTTACGACGATTGCTTTTGCCGACGACCTAATTTTCATAGTTATCGGAACGTCAAAGTTGGAGGTGGAAGTCGTCACGAAAGAGGCGTTGGAAACTGTAGAAAGTTGGATGACAATGGCTAAACTGAAGCTGGCCCATCAGAAAACCGAGATCATGCTCGTGAGCAATTGTCGGAAAACTGAGCGGATTGTAATGAACATCGAGGGGAACGAGATCACATCCACTCGCCAGCTAAAACACCTTGGAGTCATGTTAGACGATCGTGGAAACTTTAATGCCCACGTAGATTATACGTGCGAAAAGGCAATGAAAGCCAATGCAGCACTGGCCATGATAATGCCGAATGGGTTTGGACCGCGCAGCAGTAAAAGGAGGCTCCTAGCAAGTGTTACCCTATCGATACTGCGCTACGGGGCACCAGCGTGGATAAGGGCGTTAGACACAAAGAGGAACCGTAGGAGGTTGATAAAAACCAAGAGGTTGTCAAGCATAAGGGTAGCAAGCGCATACAGAACGATTTCCTCGGAAGCGGTATGTGTGATAGCCGGAACGATGCCTATATGCATAATGCTGATGGAAGACAGTGAATGCCACAGACTGAAGGAAAGGGGGGGCCAAAACACCAAAACAGTGAGGGCACAAGTAAGAGTCGAATCACTGAGTCAATGGCAGCGAGAGTGGGACTCCGCGGAAAATGGAAGGTGGACTCATAGGCTTATCCCGGACGTAACCACATGGGTAAATAGGGAACACGGAGAGGTTAGCTTCCACCTGACGCAGTTCCTGTCGGGTCATGGGTGCTACAGGAAGTACCTGCATAGGTTTGGACACGCGGAATCACCTTTCTGCGTGACATGCGTTGAAGAGGAAGAAACTGCAGAGCACGTTGTGTTTGTCTGTCCCCGTTTTGAACAGGAGCGATGTGAGCTGATAGCCGCGAGCAGGCCAGACGTAAACGCCGACAACATAATATCGGAAATGTGTCGCGACGAAGAAGTGTGGAAAGTAGCGGACAACGCAATTGCGAAGATAATGGTGAAGCTACAAAGTGCATGGAGAGACGATCAACGAAGACTGGCAGTTGATCTGAGAAAGTAGGTGCGAAAGCACAGCCCCTCCCCGAAGTAATGCTGTGAGGCGGTTCCGGGGAGACGAGAGCGTGGCGATCAAGGAAGGAGGTTTTAGTTGGTAAAAATCCAACACTACCTGGGTCCAGGAGGACCAGGTGCCTTTTGAAGGTTTCCTCACCCTTGAGAAAAAAAAAAAAAAAAACATCATCCCACACTTTTCGCACATCATTTCACACACTTCCCACATTATCCCACACACTTCCCACATTATCCCACACACTTCCCACATCACTCCACACACTTCGCACATCCTCCCACACACATCCCACATCATTCCACACACTTCCCACATCATCCTAAACACTTGCCACATCATCCCACACACTTCCCGCATAATCAGACACACTTCCTACTTCATTCTACACATTTTCCGCTTCATTCCACACACTTCCCACTTCATTCAACACACTTCCCACATCATCCAACACACTTCCCACATCACACCACACACTTCCCACATCATGCTACGCACTTTCCACATCATTTTCGGCCACTTCAAAAAAAAAATTCTCACAGTCGCTCTACGGCAGCGTAGCTCATTTCGGACCACTTTGACCGACTCCTGGCAACGAACCCCCTAACCGATTTCCACAAGACCGGTACCGTTAACATCGTGAGATGGATAGTTTTCATTTGATCTAGCCGTATATGGCTATTTCTATTACTGTCCACGGCACACATTTTTATATGCTTCTCTTTCACTCTTTAAATGCAAACCATTAGTAAATGAAACAAAAAACATTACTGTCCACGTGACATTTTTGATACTAATACAAACGCTGTAGAGTAAAAGAGACAAATATAGTCAAACTTTTGAAGAGTGAAAGAGATAGAAAATTCATACATTGCTTGGAATCACCCATATATGTAGCCGAAGAAGTGCTCCCTTTGGTGGATTTTCATATATGGGGGTTGTATGGGGTTGTCCAAGATTTTTTTGGGGTAGACAGATAGATACATCGTGGACACACAACACAGGAATAAAATTTTGATTATTTTCAAACATATTTTTACCATCAATATATGGAAATTGGTCATCTTTGATTGGCGATATCTCGGCTCGTTTTCAACCGATTTTGATGAGTCTGGGCTCGTTGGAAAGTTGCTGCGACGTAGTTTTTTGTACAATAATTTGAAGGGGAGGGGAGCGAGGGGAAAAAACTCAAAAGTTTACCTATACATCGTGTCTTGTCCCAAAGGTTTTTGTATGGATTTTTTTTGCGTTTGTGGACGTTTTTTTGGGGTTTGGGGACTGTTTCACGCTCTCCGCTATCGCCTCAAGCATGATGATGAATATGATGATGATTATAATCACATACAGAGTAAGTTGAAGGATTTTTAAAGTTTGGAAAAACTTGTTTTGGTGCAATTCGTATGGAAATTCGGGAACTTTGAGATGCCATATGTCAGCCAATTTTCAACCGATCTTGATGAGTCTGGGCTCGTTCGAAAGCTTCTGCGACGTACTTTTACTTACAAACAATTTTATGGAGTAGGGGTCATCATCATCATCAAACTTTATAGACCGTTAGTACCTTCCGGTGTGAGGTCTTTCTGCCGCAACCCCAGATTGGTGATGCCCTCCTATCGCCCGCCAAGGAGATGGTTTGTTCGCCCAGAGAAAGTCCCCTAACTTCTAAATCTGATTTAATTGAATCGATAAACCTTCTCCTTGGTCTACCCCTTGGCCTAACACCCGGGACTTGTGCATCCAAGATCCTTTTCGGTAGCCTGTTATTACCCATCCTTTGAACGTGCCCGAACCGGCGCAGACGACTGGCCCTTGCCGCCTCTTCCACTAACGAAATCCCTAAATTTTCCCTAATGTCGTCGTTCCTTATATGATTATCCCACTGCTCCCTCCTATTAACCTTCGCTATATTCCTACGAACCCTCATATCAGAAACCTCCAGGTCATGCACGAGATATCCGCAGTCAACCCAACTCTCACTACCATACAGAATCGTCGGCCGGAATATTGACCTGTGAATAGCTAACTTTGTTTCGCTACTTAATTCCCTTTTGTTGAACACGTGCGCCCTCAACTGACTGGCCACCGCGTTTCCCATTTTCCTCCTTTCCTCAAATTCCCTAACTAACTTGCCATCCTCTGAAAAAATGGTTCCTAAGTACTTGAATTCAGAAACCTGCTCCAGCTCCTCCCCATTTAAATTGCAAGCTATCTCCTTCCGAGCTTTGCCGACATGCAAAACCTTAGTTTTCCCTACACTTACCTTCATCCCATACTCCTCACATGCAGCATTTAGGCAGTCAATCCCACCCTGCAACTCCGTGGTACTATCTGCCAACAGAATCAAGTCATCCGCGTAGGCCAGGATTTTCATTATTACCTCACCCACCTCGCCATTTCCCTGCAAGTTTGCCTGCTTGATGATTTTGTCCATGAAAATTATGAACAGAAGCGGGGAAAGACAACAACCCTGACGAACGCCCTCTTTAACCTCGAAAGACTCGCTAATTTCGCCATCTATTCTCACCGCGGCCCTGCTTTCTGAGTAAATACTCTTAATGGCACGCAGTAAACCCCCATTGATACCGTACTCGCTAAGAATCCCGAATAGCTTCTGCCTTGGTACCCGGTCGAATGCCTTCTCCAAGTCGATGAAGCATAAGTATAAGTCCCTGTTCTTTTCATAAAGCTTTTCGATAGTCTTTCTGAGGCAGAAAATCTGATCCTGACATCCCCTCAGAGGCCTGAAACCACCCTGAATCTCAACCAGTACACCTTCCACTATGCTCCTAACCCGGTCAACAAGTACACCCGTGTACACCTTACCTACCATGCTCAAGAGCGATATCCCCCTGTAGTTACTGCAAACCTTACGGTTGCCCTTCTTATAAATTGGAGCAATAACACCGAAGCTCCAGTCAGCAGGTACTGTTGAAGACCTCATGGCCAAATTGAAAATCCTACAAAGCCATTGGATCCCACCTGATCCGCTATACTTAATAAATTCCGTCCTAATTTCATCCACCCCTGCGGATTTTCCTTCCCTTAATCTGCCGACCTTTCGGGACACCTCATCCAGTGTAATTTCCTCCTCCACCTCCGAGCTAGGACCTGCCTCCCTCCCATTTTCTTCTACCTGATTGACAGATGTAAATAAATCCTTAAAGTAATGCCGCCAAGTCTTCAAGACTTCACCCCTATCTGTAATTAACTCGCCGTCTTTATCTAAAATACTACTACATCCCTCTTTCACGCCACCGCGCCTAATGCCCTTAATCATCGACCAAAATTTCTTACCCCTGCCTTGACCTGCCCTTTCCAAATCCTCCCCAAACTTTTTCCCCTCCCGGTCCTTCGCTTCCCTGACTAGATCCTTAACCAGTTGCCTACAAGCCTTATAAGCCTCCCACTTCGCCACCGTCCTGTCCTGTAACCAAATCAAGTATAGTTTCCTTTTCTCCAATACAGCCCCCCTGATATCGGCGTTCCACCAACCCGTCTTTTTGTTTCGACCCCCGCTAGCGACACTGCCCAGACATTCCTCAGCCAGATCCAAGACAAATTTCTTAAAATTCGCCCACATTTCTTATGAAAATATATTACAACTTTTGCATGACGTTGCAAACGACGTGACATCAATTGATTGAATGAATGTTTGGACTCGGCCCAAAAACCTCTACCTTGATTTCTAATTTTTGGAAATTTCTCTTTTGACAGTCTCGTTTTTCGGTGCAAGTCACATCGCAATGCCTTTGCAGGAAGCAAAAAACTCAACGAATGTACGCTTGCGCTTTCGTACGAATCAGGAAAATGCGCTATTGTTCCTAGCAGCAGGTAGAACTGATTATTGCTTGGTTGGATTGGACACCACGCGGATCAAACTTTTATTCAAAGTTGACGAATTCGTAGCAGAGGTAAGCATTTTAAAACTTTAATTGCATATTGAACCGGTAAGTTGTTTGTACAGACTCATTGCGGTGTTAATATGTGACTTAATTATAGCGAATAATAACTGGCGAGCAATAAACTCACCAGACATGTATTTACGCTTATATGGCCCGTTAATTTCGAATAAAATAAGACAACTTTCGAAAATGAATTGTAGTGCGTTCAATTCGAGGGGTGGATGAACGCTAATTTGGTACGAACTTGGTTTTTTTTTTCTACAGGAAGAGAATCGCAAGATCGTGCATCTTTCTTATTTCTCTTTTATCTCTTTTTTCACGTATTCGCTTGCATTTTGTGCATGTAAAACTCGGTTTTTCGGTGAAACGAGCTGAAACGAAACGTTGCATAATCTTACGATTTTTCTCCAGTAGTTTTTTTCCGTTTTTATTTTTTTTTTTGCTTTATTGCAGCTGAAAGTGATGAAACGTGTGAATTTGTAGAATGAGCAAATTATAAATTTCTTCATTGTAGTTTTCTTTCGTTTTTTTGGTTTTTTTTTTTTTTTTTTGTTTTTTTATTAGTTTTTTTTAAATGAGGGTCCTAATCCTGTCCGTTGGCGTAGTCTCAAACTTTCCTATAATCAGGATGGTCAGATTATCCGAGTAGCCCAACAAAGTAATGACTTTATCGTTCAGGTTCCTTCGTTTCGAACGAATACGAAAATGGCGAAAGAAGGCCTCCTCTGCTACACAGAGTCTGGTTTTGTAACCACATACAATGACTTCAACGTTTCTGCTTTTGAGCATACTGCAAATCCACCTTACTACCGGATGGTAGGAAAACGGACGCACTCAGATAGGGTGGAAGGTGTCAACTTGATTCTAAACACTTTTATGAGCATTTTGGTCCAGGAACGGGAGTTATCTCAGATACATTTCCATACAAAAATATAACCTAAAAAAACTGACATATTTAAACAAAAAAGAAGAAAGCATTTTAATGGAGTTGGGCTATTTGACAAAAAGCCATAGATATTAGTCTGAAAAGGATTATTACGTACTTTAAAATTTACAAAAGTACCCGGAAATATTTTTAATTAATTTAATCAAAAGAAAAAAAATTACGCACCCGTTACTCACTCTACAGCCGCCAAAAATTTGGCTGAGGCCGTTTGTAGCTACAATGAGTGGAACAACACTCTGGATGTTTTTCCGAAAGAAATGTGACTTATCCGACTTTCTCAATTCACAGAATATCTTTAAATTGATTAATATCAAAAATATTGGTTCGGCCAGTTTGTAATTTTTTGCAGGCGGCTGCATGGATTGATGTTTTGAGAATTTTATAAAAAAAAACAGTGCACTTTAGAGACATACTGTAGAACAATTTTCGAATCGATTAAATCGTTTCATAATTTTTGTAATATTCGCTATGGCATCTTTAAGGTTTTTGAATGGCTTCGTTATCACGATTGGAGGGACACGCTGCTTTACTGTCCTTTTTACAGCATGACTCTTCATGCGAAATTGATTTTTATTGATTAACAAATTTTCTCTCGCAGGTAGATCATTCAGGTCTGCATCAGGGTTCAAAATGGCAAATGGATTTGTATCTAGGATTGATTGCCTCAGTACAGAAAAAGAGGATTGTTGCTGTAAATCTTTTGCATTTATTTTCACTTTTCCGTCAGTCAACGTTTTTGATTTTTTCTCAGCATTTTCATAATCATTAAGATCATCGTCTGAATCTCGAGGTATAACGTTTTTATTGTTCATATTTGCTCGATTATCATCAGTTGTTTTGTCAGGCGGTTCATCAACCTCAAAATTTGAATGCATTGTAACACTTTCAATTAAATTTGTACACGTAAACGAAAACGATCATACACTTCCAAATAAATGTTCTTTATTCTATTTATTTTTAATTCTGCTAGTAAGCAGTTTTGGATATAACAATAACTAATAACAGCAGTAAATTAAAATGCGAGTACACCTTATGACTTACTGAACGTACTGTCATAAATATGTTTTCCGCTTCCAATTGGCAGATTTTATTTGTTCATTGAAACAGAAAAGCAGTTGCCGGATCGTCACTCCAAAATAGTACCTGCCACATTGTATTCGGTTGATTCCCGATTTCTGGATGTCAGGTGGAACATCTTTTAGGGAACCTAGGGCATTTCTCAGGGTTAGACCATTTCAAGGGGTGAAAGCAACTTGCTTTACTGGTTCATCGAGAGGCGCGGATTTATAGAACGTTAGTAGGTTTTCCACTCCTTTTTCTCTCTGATGTTTTTGGATAATGCATCTCACCATATCATGTTATCAATGATTTCGACCATCGTGTTCAAGAAAGGAAGTTTATTGTTTAATTGTCTTTCAATGGTGAACTTTGCCGATATGTGTAATAAAGACTACAATTTTAGGTTCACACTTACGGATATATTTTTGCATCAAATAGAATTTTGTACTTCTGCGCAGGTTTTTGCAGTGTTAAAAAGCTGCGCAGAAGTACAAAATTCTATTAATGGAAAAATTTATTTCCGTGAGTGTACTGCTAAAACTAAATAAAACTAAAAAAAATATAAAATAAAAAATTAAAGAAAATAGAAAAAACTGAACAAAACTAAGAAAACTTCCACGGATGTCCCCCATATTTCGTTATATTTTTTTGCGGTAATTAAATTTTGCTATTGGTGCAAGTTATTTTTAATCGATTGCAGAAAAATTATTTCGTCGTTGCGTGCGGCATTTGTGACGCAATTTTTCTAACACAACGTAATTTTGTTTTAAAAAAAGCGCTGTAATTGTTACAGGAATTTAAAACTTTGAACACAAGGTTCCATTCAAACAAACTTCTGCGTATTATCGGCGAACATAGGAACCGACAGATCAGAAAAAAAAATTTTCATAATGATGAAAATAATAGAAAAATACATTTCAATACAAAAATGTCATTTTCAAACCTCGATATCTCAGCTAATTTTCAACCAATTTTGATGAGTGAGATCTCGTTTGAAAGCTGCTGCGACGTAGGTTTTTTAACAATAATTTGTAGGGGGAGGGGGCGAGGGGAAAAAACTCAAAAGTTCGCCTATATATGTCTCCTTGTCCCAAAGGTTTTTGTATGGAGTTTTGTGGGTTTGTGGACGTTTTGTTGGGGTGTGGGGACTGCGTCACGCCCTCCGCTACCGCTGCGGGCATGATTTATAAAAAAAACGAAGATAACAGCAGAGGAACGGATATTCTTAAAAAATTCTGTATCAGTTAAAAAAAAACTCAAAGAACCCTTTCCAAACTAGAAACATCGTAACATCGAAGACAATCCTCGAAAAATTCTTTGAGAACTTAAACAAATACTAAGGAATCCCAAAAATTACATAGAAAATCGATGAAAATCATCAAAAACAGTGAAGAAAATCCCTAGGAATAAATCGGGTCTTCCAATATCTCGTAATTTTATAATTAACAATACGAGTGAATGCCCATTAATCTCGATGCCGGTGTATGCATTATGATTATTATTTACCCAAAATTAACCCTCAATTGATTTTATTTGCTCTCAATTTATCTCATTTACACTTAACTGATTTCATTTACTTTCAATTTGTCTCATTTACTCGCAATTGATCTTCGTAAAATTTCAATTCGCCCTTATTTTTCCTAATCATTATCAATTTGACATTGATCACATTAAATTGACAAATTGACCACTATTTCCGTTCCATGCGATCGCATTGAATTATTGTCTGTACCACTAATTACCCGAATCATTTCCCCCTTCGGCTGCACTTATTTCTTCAATAATGTTTTAGCATCTTCAAAATATCCCAATATTCCATAACGGTCCATAAAAAATCGTCAAAGTATGAAATGGAAGATCAAAGGGGAATTCATGTGCTACCAGCCCTGTCTAAGGTGTTAGAAAAAATATTGAAATGGCAAATCAGTTCTTACCTGAATGAGTAGGAGCTCTTATATGAGTATCAATCGGGTTACAGACCGAAACACAGTACAACAACTGCGCTATTAAAAATAACTCATGACATTCGGGTTAACTTGAACGAACGCATAGCAGGCAAAAAATTGGTCACATTTCTGCTTATGTTAGACTTTTCAAGTGCGTTTGATCTAGTAGACCACGGATTGTTATTGTTGAAATTGAAAACAAAATTCTTCGATGATTGTGCCATCAAGCTAATTTCATCTTATTTGAAGGGCAGAAGTCAGGTGGTCATTAGCGACGGTATTATTTCAAGTTTGTTTCCAGCCTATAAAGGTGTACCGCAGGGCTCGGTACTGGGGCCTCTGTTGTTTTCGCTGTTTATTAATGACCTCCCCGCCACATTGAAACATTGCGGCTGCCACTTGTTCGCCGATGACGTTCAGTTGACATTGAATCATGATTTTTATCAGTTTAGTGATGGTGTTACTCTTATCAACAAGGATTTGAAGAGGGTAAGTGCTTGGGCCAGTGGGAATCGTTTGTCGTTGAATGCGGGGAAGTCAAAGGTTATTGAAATTGCTAACCCTGGAATCGGGATCTCTGATCCTGTCTTGATTAGCAATGCGGTAGTTACGGGAGGAGAAGGTTTGAAGTATGTCAACAAAGCTAAGGTTCTTGGGTTGTGGATTAACAATTCATTGATATGGTCAGACCAAGTGAACCACATTAAAAGAACTGTATATGGGAGTCTTAGAGGTTTATGGGGTTGTAGCAAATTTTTGCCCATGCCTAAAAGGCTATTGCTATTCAAGACATTGTTACTGCCTCATTTCCTCTATTGTGATTCGGTTATGGCAGACATGGATGTGGTGTCTACAAATGGACTTCAAAAGGCTATGAATGTGTGTATTCGATTCGTATTTAACATGAGGAGGAGGGACAATGTTACGGCCCAGGAAAAGTCTGTTTTAGGTTGCACGTACTCAAATTTTAGGAAATTTAAAATGTGCATGTTACTAAAAGGCATTCTAGTGGAGAGAACCCCGGGATATCTATATACGCTTTTAACTCGATTGCGAACGACGCGAAATCCGTCGCTGGTTGTGCCGGTCGCGGCTACAAGCATACTGAGGGAATCGTTCTTCGTTCTTGCCACTGTTTTAGGGAATTCACTACCATTGCTGCTTAAAAGGGTCGCATCATCTTTTTCTTCTTTCCCTCGAATGTGTTTACAGTATTTCTCAAGCCTGCATTCATAAAATTTATAATTTGTATTTTGCTTGGTTTTTGGACCCGTACGAAGTACAAAGGTCATATACGTTTACTCCAAACAATTTTACTGTAACATGGGGTAGATCGAGGTGGGAGGGGGGGGTGCATCTATTATCGTCTAGACATGACGAATCAGCAATAAAAAAAATGTCCGTCTGTCTGTCCGTCTCCACTTTTTTTTCAAACGTCTCAACCGATCAGCCTAAACTTTTTTTCCCTGAAAGGTACATGCCTCCCATGATTCAAGTTCGAAGATGAGCAAAATCGACCAAGTGGTTCCGGAGATATGGTCGAGGAAGTGACCAAAAACATGGTTTTTCGAGGGTCGGTGAAGCTTTTTTGCAAATATCTCAGCAAGTATAGTACCGAAATTCCTCATTTTGGTGTCAAATGAAAGCATTTGATGTCACAAAACTGGAAAAAAAATTTTGTGGGAATCGGGTCAGATGCCTGGGCACTGGGACCAATGAAATGGACGAAATTGAGATTCTTGGCCATATACGTAAACAGTTTCTCGTCTGTATTTCCTTAACTATGCAATATGGAGATTTACTGCCACAGGCAAAGTTGTAGAAAATTAAATTTAAGTGAACACGTGTTTCAGGGTTTTGGGGAAATATGGTCCAATCCTGGTATATGGTCACTTCCATTATTGGACAGAATGACCCGAATCTCAAGAACTATGAGAGGCAGAAAGTTGGTTCCACAGTCGAAGTTGTAGAGAATTAAATTTAAATTTAAATTTAAAAAATTTAATTCTGAAGACAAGCTAAACAGCGAAGAAACATACGATTTTTTCCGTTTAATTTGTTAATTTACTTATTTTGTTTTAACCCAACAACTCTTCAATTGGAAGTAGTACTATAACTCATCAAAATTGTATACAATCTGAATTTATTTAAAGCACTGAAAAACCACTTTGTTTACGCGGACGCACTGATCTTACAAGAATTAACTAAAGCGATTCTAAAGCGACTAATTCTTATTTCCAACGTAGATAAATTATAATTATTACAAAATTAAATGCAAAATTCACCACAATGCAAAGCCTAAACATGTTGACATTTTCTAATCGTACAAAAATTTGAATTTAATTGTAAGTGAACGAAGCCAGTGGAAGGTTGGAAACGTTGGAAAGTAGATTAATTAGAGAATCTCAAAATGTGGGGAAAAATAAAAAGACCTTATCTGTAACTTTAGGATTAGACGTTGCATGTTGTAGTTTTAAGATATATTTCCAAATTGTAATTCGTCCATCACAGGTAAAGATAAGGCGACAAGCCTTCTGTGTTTATTGAAATATGCATACATACATACCTTCGGAACACTTCGAGTCACCAATTCTTCTCACTGATTCATATAACTTTCCTCAAGAAACCAACTGTCTAGGTATTCTTATTCAGAATTTAGCAAAAAATCCAAGATGGCGTCACTTTGGCAATTGGCAGCCATTTTCTTAAAATGATTAAAAATTCCCCTGACCAAATTCTGTAACTTTCTAGAAGACACCATCTCTATAAGTAGTGTCATTCCGGAGCTAAAATTCAAAAACCGAAAAAGCATAAACGAAAATCCAAAGACGTACCTTTATGAAAGGGCGGGGGCGATATTCTGCGAAATTCAAAAAGATTTGTTTTGTTTATAACAAAAAAAGTTTTGTTTGAAAAAAATTTTTGAAGTTCTTTTTATAAAAAAATTATTTTGCATTTTTTTTGCTACATCACTCCGTCGGATTGCTACATTTTTTTGGGGGGATTTAAATAACTCCTATTGAACTGTGCAGCTAAAGAGTTTGATCATGCAGATGTACGATTTTTATTAAAAAAATACACTTTTTCAGTTTTTACGGGAAAGATCATATGCGAATGTTACAAATGAGGTCAGAACTTACTGAGCCGTCCAAAAAACTATTATTATTGCTCGCTTATCCATATTTTTTTGGCGCTAAACACGATGATAAGTGATGCATACTTATGTACCTAAGCAGCGACGGGGTTGACTATCTAAAGTCCTGGTGGGTGCGACAACGGCATTACACCACACACTAAAGTGTATGATTTTGCTCAAGATTGATTCACTGACGCGCACAAAAATCAGCAAAATGCTCACTCACCGTACTAAAAGAGCGCTGCAGTGCTGCTATCGTAAATTCAAACTCAAATTCAAACTTTTAGGGTCGGTACCACCTGTTAGTATCATTGTTCAAGTAGAATAATTTTTCCAAAAACATGAGTTTTCATGTACCCGCAAGGTATTATTTAATTTTTTAGCCATTTCTGCTGTATTGGTAGTCCTAAATGAAAATATTGGATGATTTCTGCAATTATTTTTATTCGTTTCTTACTGTTCTTTGTTTGCATTTAAACCAGACTTGTTTTGAAGGTCGGGGTAGAATACTTTGCAGCATATTTGTTCAAATTAACTTAACTTAACTGTTAACTGACCTGTACGCTAGATACATCGATGCAGCTTTAAACTAAAATTTGTTATAGTAAAACTTCATTAAAGTTGACGAAAGTCTGCGGGAGTGAATTCGTTTTTCGTTTCGAATGATTTATACAGTAACGAGGAAATCTCTAAGACAAACTGCGAGAAATATCCGTTTTTGTAGGGACGATTATTTTTGATCTTAGAGCAATAGTGTAATTGCCAATTGATATGGCGAACAAATGTGGTGTTTGTAAAGAGGCTTTGAATAGAGATCCAATGACGTGCTTGGGTATATATGGTCTACAATTTCATGCCAGATGTGTTGGTATTAGTTCAACCTTGCACTGCCAGAGTGCAAGAGACTGAAATTTATTTGTGAGGGATGTGAAATTATGTCTCGTGATATTGAATAAGGCGTTGCAACTTGTCGAGCAAATGGACTAAATGAGGCAAACTGCTGACGACATCAATATTATTAAAGTAGTGGTCAATAAAGCAGAAGATGATTTAAAGACGATCTCGGATAAGATTGATGAAATTAAAAGTTCTGTCAAGGATAACGATGTTGACTTGCGATAATACAAGGAAAACCGCCAGTGATAAATCGCAGAGTTACGCAGAGATACTTAAAATGAACGAAACGGTTGTACTGATTGTGCCGAAACAAAAACAAACATCTTTAGCAACAAGGAAATTTGTTATGCAGAAGCTTGACCCAACGAAAAATCCAGTCAGCTTGAGGAATGCAAACAATGGTATTGTTGTGCTCGAAGGAAACACAAAGAACTCGGTTGACGAAATTCGAAAATATGCGAATGACCAGCTTGGGAATGATTACACAGTCAAGGTTTCTGAATTGGTCAAACCTAAAGTCTAGTGGTCTTTTTGAAAAGATATCAAGTGCAAATATCAAATCGCAAAATAAGTTTCTGGACAAAGCTGAATGATTGATTTCCATCTTTGGCAAAAAGAAATTTAGTACAATACTGGAAATTGACAGCAAGAATTTTAAAACTATCGGGGAGC
Organism: Pseudolycoriella hygida; assembly: GCA_029228625.1. NCBI lineage: Eukaryota > Metazoa > Arthropoda > Insecta > Diptera > Sciaridae > Pseudolycoriella > Pseudolycoriella hygida. Next base: position 93,494,520 of record CM055403.1, read on the forward strand.
TGAGAGAAAACGTTCTGAATGTTGGATGGGCTAGATGCCGTGTGAGTGAATATGTAGATATTGATGCTTCAAGTGCTTGGGCTACAATCACCTCGCAAAAAGCTGTACAAGAACTAAGGCACGCAAAAAATTTTCGGGTGAGCACGACATAAGGAGTGTACAGAAGCTGTGGAGAGATGCATAAACTGTATCAATGCGAATAAGAATTTAAAGCTAAACCTTAACGTGAATCACATTACTACGTCCTCGGACTGTAAAGTGTTGGAGAAGGAATGAAATTTGAAAAGAAAGAGGGTTTCGTACCACACAATGGAATAGCACTTAAAGTCAGTCTTCAACCGTGTTGTATCTGAACGTTCAAGGACAGACCAAAAATATTAGAAAGTTGATAGTGTTAATGGAATCAAGACAACCAACTGGTGTCATACTAAGTGAAACTCACATTACCAGAGACATTAGTGACTCAGAAATTGTGATGAACGGTTATAATTTATTCAGATGTGGTAGCCACTCTAGACATACTGGAGGAGTGATATAGATATATTATTAAGAAATATAATATTAAGAAATCCGTTAAATATAAGCTGATATCAAATGTTTCGTTGGATAATCAATTGTGGGTGTTGAGTCTACAATTCAGGTCGAACAAACGTGACTATTGTTTCTATGGAGTATACAGATCTCAATCTTTTGCTGACCACAGTTATGTGGAATTTATTGACAATTTGTGTTCAAATTATGTAGAATACTCAAGCAACAACATCATAGTTGGAGATGCCAACATTGATTTGCTGAAAAAGGAAGAAGTTTATTCTAAAAAATTAATGGCAGTTAGTCAATGAACCCACACGTATTACCCCAACATCTCGGACATTAGTGGGTCATATAAATAGTGACAAATAAATATGCGAAAGTGATGAGCTGATCAGTGATCATTCGACTATCGAAATCATTTTAAATGACAAAGAGAGCAAAGGCGTTTCAGAGTCTGTTAAGGTCATTAAGTATCAAAAAGAAGAATTGTGTGATTTTTAAAAGATGTTGAATGGAGTAATGACAGCGATTTAAATAAAAAATCAGAATTCTTTGTCATCAATGCTGAATTGCATCGACAAATATTCTTCAGTCAACAGTTACAAAACGAAAAGTGAAGAATTGCGAACGTTTAAAGCAGAAAAAGCAATTTTGTATCAGAAAGCCATCCTAACGAATGACATCAAAGATTGGTATGATTTCAAGCAAGTGCGAAACAAATATTCGAAACATATGAAGTGACCCGTACGTGTCAGAATAGATGTGGCAAACAGAGTTGATGTTACGAAAAGACTCGAAAGTTTTTAAGTAAATATTGCCTTAACTCTTAAGTGTATGAAATTACGTCCACATTAAATTGTATTGGAAATTGCCGAGAGGGCAATATTGAAAAACCCGTCCGAAGAAACGATGTAAAAAAAGCCTTGCGAAAGTACAAAATTTTTTATTTATTTATTATTACGTCAACCGCTAAAAATTTAGCTACCTGACTACAATATTATCATCAGTGCAATGAACAAAAACAAAGAAGGTATGTATTTAAGACACAAAATAACACTTTGAAAAAGGAGAAAAAAAAATAACAAAAACAGAGCAATGATGAGGTATGTAATGTGTGCTCCGTAGAATGCAACTATAAGCAGGCTGGCCGGCCAGCAAACATTCTGCCAGTTGACATCGCCGACAAAATCAAAAACATCATTCAATTATTTTCAAGATCGACAAGTAAAGACGCTAGATTAAATTGTGCAATAAACGACGTAGGTAGAGCCATCGAGCGAACTTTAAATTGAAAAACTAGTCTCGACACAACTGAGTCAAAAAACTGCGAGAAATGGTTAAACATTCTTAGCATCCTGTTGACCGGTTCATGTTGACCATAATCAGTTCTGTGAAAGGTGACTACTAAGAATTCGTTGCGTCTTAGTGGACGAACGGGCGCCTTCATCGGAATTCTCCACATGAGACAAACATCACATTCAAATTAATCCGTCTACGCCACAAATTCAATGTTAATGCGATTGCAACGTTCAATATAAGGAGGCAGACGATAATTGTCATCCCTCCGCACCGACCTTCTTAACGCATACATCAAGAACTTTTTCTGTGTCGACTCAATTCTTGTAATGAAGGACAACTCGTGCGGGTTCCACACAACAGACTCATACTCAAGGTGAGATCTCACATGAGCAAAATAAACGCTCTTAAGTGCGCGAATATCGGTGAACTGCTTGCAAATTCTTTTGACAAAGCCAAGCATACAGTAGGCCTTCGACGTTATAAGACCGATTTGATGATTAAATGACAACTGTTCGTCCATTAATACCCCAAGATCAAAAATTTCACTAACACGGGTCAACGTGACGTCATTGATAGCATAACTGAAACAGATTAGCCTACGAATTCTGAAGAAAGACATTACCTTACACTTTCCGACGTTCACGTCCAACCGATTGAGCACACACCATCGAGGGAGGGCGTCTAGGTCGCACTGTAACCGTACAGCATCAGAAAGCGATCTTACTGCATTCATTAGTTTCAAGTCATCGGCATACATAATCTTAATAGCCTTGAACACTTTGGTAACGTCATCCATAAACAGAATGAAAAGCAAGGGACCCAAACGACTTCCTTGTGTAACGCCAGACGTAGCCTAAAAAATTTCCGAGACATGACCCATTAGCTTTACATATTGAAGACGCTCACTGAGATAGGAGTTGATCCAGCACAATAGTCCAGGGTCTATCCCAAGATTACAAAGCTTCTTCAACAGAACGCGGTGCGATACTCTATCAAACGCTTTCTGAAAGTCAGTATATATGATGTCCAACTGTGAGCCAGACTCAATGACCTCCAGCGCAAGACTAGTAAATTCAAGCAGATTTGTCGACGTTGAACGACCTTTGATAAAACCATGCTAGGAGTGGAACACAACAGAAGTCAACTGATCGCTGAGAAAGTTGCATATTATAGACTCGAAAAGCTTTCCAAACGTAGGGAGAATTGCAATTCCTTTGTAATTTAGCACTTGATTCCTCGACCCGGACTTATAGATTGGTTTGACATATGAAGTTTTCCAGCGAGATGGAAAAACTTTGGACGATAAGGAAAGGTTAAAAATCATGAGCAATAGGGAAGCTAAACTATGAGAGCAGCTTGCTAAGAGCAATGGGGATATATCATTCGGACCACTACCTTTAGTCGTGTCAACGGAGTTCAAAGAGTTCAATATCGTCGACAGATCGATTCTAAAACCAGCACCAGCGTTAACTCCTCCATCAAAGTCATTATTCGTGACATCATCTCCTCTGATATGAACGCTCTTAAAAAAAGTAGCCACAAATCATGGGGCACAATGACCGAGCAACTTTTACATTGAACGGATTGGACGTAAGAATCAAATCTAAAAGCCGTCCGTCGACGTTCGGAATGTCATTTACCTGGCGCAAGTCAGCAGTTCAGTTTTGACGCTCTCACCTGCATTGCTCGGAATCAGAGCATTCTCAACAATCATGTCAGAGTCGAAGCCATTGAATCTGTCTCCAAAAACAGATTGAGGAACCCAATTTATGCTGGGAAAGTTATAGTCATCGTAAACCCATAATTCATCATTCGAATCCAAGTCTATAAAGTTCAACATCCTTTCAAATGCCTCATAGTATGATTGATAGGTGGAAGCACCAGACCCAGACGGAATGTAAACACAACATAAAAAAATTCGACTTTGATCAAATTCAAGTTTCACAAGCACAATCTCCACGGCTTCATTTCCATGCACAGTCACAAGTTCACTAGAAATATGAGACCTAAAAGCGATCAAAACTCCACCGCCAACATCACTGTCACTATTGAGGTGAGGATCTGTCGCCGCGGTACATAAAAAAATCAGAAGAATCGAATAACTCTCCGCTGTATATTGAGTAATTGAGTGATGTTTCCGTTAACGCGATGACGTCATAAGGAATTTCAAAAAAGATGCAAAACATATCTCGCCAGTTTTCTATAACTTCATTAAGAAGAAGATGCGCGATAAAAAAGTAAAACCACCGAATATGCAAAATCTGATAACACCGCATAACACAACATCAATTAGTGAAAAAACAAATGAATCGTCGGACCATTATATTTAGTCTAGTTTGAAATTTCAATTATTTACGAATTCGCAATCATTTAAGCAACCGATTGTGATAAAAATTGTTGAATTTTATTTCCAATTTAAACAAAAAGGTGCTTTGATTTAAAAGCTAACCATAATTAAATGAAAGCGTAAGTTTATACGAATCTATTAAGTAAGAAAATAACATCAATTCATGTTCCTATGTTTATTTGTAGCCATGAAGATGACTCGGATATGAGTCGAATGCACGGCAAATAAAAACATTCGAACGACAATTGTTAAGTTGTTTTTTATGGTAGACTGTGAGAAAAACAACAACTGATGTCAGTAACACCCAGTCATCAGTAACAAAAATTCATATCTTAACCAGCAATACAACATCGAGAGGTAACAATTTCCAAAATTGATTACCAATCGAACACAAAAAAAAGGACAACTAGTCGAAGCGAGAAAATACTGAGACAATTTTGTTCGCAAGCCGCGAACATTCTGATAATAAGCGAGAACAGTACCCGCAACGCGTGACACTTGCTCGGAAGCGCCAGCAATATATGACCGACTCTCAACAAATAAATCGGACACCAAATCGTAGCACGTCAAATACTTTCATAGACAAAAATATTTCCCTGCATTTTCTCTAAAACATAGTGAAAAACCATTTTTTTGTCTAGGGCAGACCTTAGGACCGACCTAGGGCCATAAGGAAATGCCTCTGACACATACTTCCATATACAAAATGTTTCCCTCAATTTGCTCTGCAACATAGCAAAACAAATTTTTTTGGCTAGGGCCAACCTTAGAACAGACCTGAGGGCCACTTCAGTCCCAAGCACAGGCAAAGGGCCCAAATTTGTTTTTGAATATTAATCGGTACTCGATTACCTCTCAAATAGAAAAAGAATCAACAAAATCAGTTAGGATGTATCCAATTTATGTAAGCAAACTAGCAAACACGTTGAGCACTACACTTACGGAAATATATTTTTGCATCAAATAGAATTTTGTACTTTTGCGCAGCTTTTTAACACTGCAAAAATTTGCGCAGAAGTGTAGTAGAAACTCAGTTTTAGGGTCCTGACTGAGTTCAAGGATTTCTAATAAAAAATTTTTCTGCCATAAAACGGGAGACAGTCCTACACCTTTCGATCAAACAAAATTTGAAAATCGGAACAGATTTACTCGAGTTATGTACAAAAAACATATAGAGCGCTAGCAGAAACTCGTTTTTAGTGCACTAGCTATATCCTTATGCCTAATCTTAAAAACGTTTCTTCTACTAATTGTTGGGCTTTCATAGACCTGTCGATTAAAAACAACAATTATGAAAATCGGAAAAGATTTACTCGAGTTATGTACAAAAAACACGTATGGTCCTAGCAGAGACTTGTTTTTGATGCTAAGTCCAAGGACCCAAATCCAAAAAGTTTCTTACATAAATTGTCGGCCTTGCCAAGATCTTTCAAACAAAAAAATAAGATTTACTCGAGTTATGTACAAAAGACTAATAACAATCCCATAAAAGATTTTTCGATTACCTTTCAGGGAAAAAAAAGTTTTTGAAAATCGGTTGAGTTTTGTTCAAGTTATCGCGGTGACGGACGGACGGACGGACGGACAACGTTTCCATTGTTGATTCGTCATCTAAGCACCAGGATCTATGCTCCCCAACTTACTCCCAGGTCGAAATTGGGGTGGTTACAAACGTCGCGTCGTGGTAAACGCATAAGACCTACGGGTCTTGCAAGTTCGATTTTGCATCCGTGACAAGAAAGAACAGAAAAACTATGACATTGGGGGTCCGGCATTTGTGACGCCTTTTTTTAATCAAAAATGAAAACATTCCAATAGAATTTTTTGCATTTCAAAGCTTTAAGCGTCGTCACCCCAATTGATATCAGTAGTTTTGGAAGAATAGACAAGGACTAATCCTAACTCACGTGGAAATTTTACTTTAATTTTCGATCACATGAAAGCATAGCATTGTAAAAAATAACGTGCTATTCCTCATAACAAAATAGTGGTTCCGCCACTAATCGGCTATGATGCACTAAGAGTTTCAGTGCTTGAGTTAGGATTAACTTTGGAATTTTGACGTTAGATGTAGTTATACATTCATTCTCAGATATAATTCACTAGTCCTAGTTTCACCGTAGATTGTTCATATGGAACATAAAATAGTCGGTACCTCACCCCATATCACCATATCAAGGTGCATGACTTGACTCATGATTGGCACTGGATGCCGAAATGTTGATGCTTCTAATATGTTCAAGAACACAACTGTTCTAGTTGAGTTCAATCTGAGCGTCATTACAATGACAAAATAATTCAAAATAAAAATTCTCAACCTGTGACCTTCTGTTACTTGTCTATGTGATCGAAAATTAAAATAAAATTTCCACGTTTCAATTCTATAATATTATGTGTGATTTAAAAGGCTTATGGCCTTATGCTTATAATGTCAATAAACAATCAATCAAATTATTTTATGATCGGAGGCGCAAATTGACGTCATTTTTGTTAAGAAACTTGTCAGCGGCTGACTGGCCAGCGCTAGTACGGTTCCCTAGCATATGTTTTTATTCCAAACTTGTTTCCTTGGCCTAACCGCAGTGACTGTTTTCTTCGGCGTTGCCTTCGGCGTGTCTATTACAGGGTGAAATTTCCAAATTTTCAAAGCATTTTTCTGTATTCACAAAAATCCTAGAGAACGTCTTCTCTATGACAATTTTACCCACCATCTTTACTTCTACGCTTTCCCACCTTAAAATATGCTATTTTTATGACAAATTTTTTCCGCAATGTCGATATTGGCAGCAAGTAAGGATTACTATCAGGTTGGTTCGACCTGGTTAGATTCACTTTCGACCCGAAAAAACCAGGTCGAAAAAAGACCAGGTCAAAAATGACCCGTTCTGGTTTTGACCTGATGGTCGACCTGATTTTTTTTCACCTAAAATAATAAAGCTGGAAATAAGTTCCAGGAACTTATATTATGACTAAAACCGATTCACATAAAGTGGATATTCACTACTTCAGATAAATAGACACTTTGCAAAGTAGCGTACATATTCGTTTTTCGATGAATTCACTGAATCAAAATATTTTTCTAAAAAAGCAGTACGACAATTATTGTCAATGTGTTACTTGTGAATAAAAAATTGCTTCGGATGATGACATAAATTTACGAAAACTGCTCATTTTTGTAGGAGTCAGTAGAGCTATCACCTACAAACCAATTTTTATTTAAAAATAACATATTACCAGTGAGAATTGTTGTGTTACTTTTTTAAAAAAATATTTTGGTTCAGTGAAATCATTGAAAAACGAATTTTTTTGCGCACAAGTGTAGGCGACAGAAAAAATTATTACTCAGATTCTAAAAATAGTTTATAGTTTTTTATAAGGATTTTGGACTGGGGGATTTTTCATCGAGGTGGCCCAAATTTTGTATTGAGAGGGCCCAAATTTTCAATTGAATGTTCCAACTTTTTCAATAAGTAGTGTTGCCTTTTATGCATACTTTTATTTTGCCTGTAATGGACAAAGATCGTGTAAGAAGCGCGAGCGAAAAAATTTTCCACTCGCGAGGATTTTGGATAAAAAATCCATACTTATTATCTATCTCTTTGTTGGAAAATTCAGTTTCCAAAAGAAGAAAACACACTAAGAAAAAATATAATGTAAAGCGCCGAAATTTTTTATTTCAAATTGCAAAATTTTGGACACAACCCTGTCAGAACTGTTGTCTACACTTCTTGGGGTGCAACGGCCTTATGCATAAGAACTACGGCTATGGCGTTGGTGTACTCAACGGCCGAATACTGTTGCTCCACGTGGCTGAACAGCGCTCATGTGGCGAAAGTAGACACCGAGCTGAACCGAAGTATGAACCGGAACAGTGAAATCGACGCCGCTGGAATGGTTACCAGCATCAAGCAATATTGCTCCTCCGAGTGTTAGACGTCAATATGCGTTGCTATTGCTTTACCAAAAAACATCGAGTGACCGTCGAATCCCATTACATTACGATCTTTTAGTCAACATCCCGGCTAGACTAACATCACGAAAACCGCCAATTATAACAGCACAAAACTTAAGCGTTGCCGGATTCAACCCAAAAGAAGCATGGGATAAAATCTGGGAGGAAAGCGGGGCCAGTAGCCAACTATTCGACTTTGCCAAACATAACAGCAAGTCAAAGGTATTTAAATTACCTAGGAAAGTATGGTCCAACCTAAATAGACTGAGAACTGGCCATGGAAATTGCAAGGAAATGATGTGGAAATGGAACTATATCGACAGTCCAAGCTGCAGTTGTGGAAATTTGCATCAAACAATGGAGCATATATTATTCGACTGTCCAATTTTTAAATATGAAGGTGACATCAGTGACTTTATGAGTCTATCGCGGATAATGCATTGCAATGGTTGTCCGTTTTGACTTTGTAATGAGATATATTTTTCTTATTGTTTAATTAATCGTTACATGTAATTCTATTTAAAATAATTCTTTCATGCTAATGTACAATTATGAGAATTAAAAATTCCATACGCTAAATAAATAAAAATCCGCAATGAAGAAGATACGTGAAGCTCAATTTGGAAATGGCACATTCTATGCGTCGTATTTTGTATCTGAACTGGGAACGGCGTTTCTCCGGCTTAAGAACGCTCAGACGCACGTGGTGATGTAGGAAGAAAGTTTCAATAAATGTTTTATCTTCAACTCCTTCATACAACGCAATCCTGTCAATTGAAAGACTTAACCAGGAGAGACCGTTCCCAGTTCACACACATTCATAAATTCAATTTTTACGTAGGATAGTAATTTACTCGGAGTTAGGAGTTGGGCTTATTTTGACCGTTATTTCACTTTGGGTTACTAATCTTTCATGCATTATTGTGCACACAAAACTCTTACACAATTTTCGTCTGAATTTTCGTATTTTTGTACTTCAGTGCCAAGTTTGTCTTAGGTACATGCTATCTATTTATCTATTCTTTTGTTTTAAAATATTCATAAATATTATAATTCATAGCTGTCAACACCAAAGAAAATAGCATTCAATGATTTGCAGTGGCATGACGTATCGATTCAGAGGTACGAAACAAATATTACACTTCAAATTGACCAACACTTTGTAAGGTAAGTCTATTCTTACAATTATTTTCATTTAAAATGATTCAATTACAAAATAGGTTAAGTCGTGCTTAAATTAATCCACAAGTTTCTAACACGTACTCGATTAAGAGTTTATGTGCAGATAATAGCAGATTATGCACCTCTTTTCAAAATGTTTACTTCGACGATTTAAAGTTATGTACCGCACCGAGACCTACGCTATACTACTCTACAAATTAAATAGCCTCAATGCAATCAACACATTCTAAATACACTTTTTTTTCAAATCTGTGACGTGATTAGGCAATTATGTTGAAGTTTTGTCAGAACATTGATTTTCTACCCCAATTACACGTTTTTTCCACATCACAAGTCATAATTTGCATCGATAGCGGCATATGGACTTAGTAGATTCCTTGGCTCACCTACCGTAAACGACCTCAAATATTGTAATTTTTGCACATTGGTAAGCTCCTAATTATTGTGGGCTAAGCTGATAAACATGTCGTGGAACGTTGGCCAAGACAAAAAATCTCCGTCAAATGTAGGAAGAGACAATGACTTCAAAACTTCTTTACTCCCCACTGACAGATCTGAGACAACTGGTTGACTGGTTTCACCACTGTTCGATGAGTAATGCCCACTCTACGATTATTATTATTATTAGCGTATGGATTTATTCGTTCTCGTAATTGCACAGTTTATCAAAGGAATTAAGAGCAAAATTAAAGAAAAAATGATTCAATAAATTAATGAACGCATAAAAGAAGGAGATCACAAAAACAATATTACAAAAAGAAACCACAAAGCCAAATCCAGCGTTCATAAGTGTGCCTTCAGCCATTCGATGGCACTTTCAGACAATTCAGCGCTGTCTTCAATGTTACCATCGTATCTGTAGAGTGGACAGTCCAAGAGTATATGCGACATTGTCTGGGATGGATTGCCACATGGACAGTTGGGATCGTCTTTAAATCCCCACTTGAAAAGCATTTCGTTGCAGTTGCCATGTCCTGTCCTCAGTCGGTTGAGGTTTATCCATATCCTTCGTGGTAGATTGAGTTCTTTGTTGTCAGATTTGTGCTGGGCAAAATTGAAGATTTCGCTCGTTACATTTGAATCGAGTCACATTCTTAGCCATTCCGTTCCCGGGTCGAAGCCGCTTCCTTCCTTGACTTGAGTCGTTGGTTGACAACTGTTAGAACATCGTGGTGAAGTGGAATTTCGTCATTGTTTAGAACTTTGCTGAAGATGTTGCATAATGCTGTCCGTCGTCGTATTGGGGGTGGAGCAATGTTACTTAACGCTGATAGCCAAATGAGCGGTGTCGAGTTAACTACTCCGGTTATCAGTCGCATCGTCTTGTTCAGCTCGATGTCTATTTTTGGCGCATGAGCGCTGTTGAGCCACGTCGTACAACAGTATTCAGCACATGTGTACACGAGCCCCAAGGCAGAAGTTCTAAGGCATGAGGCTATTGCTCCCCAAGAAGTACCGATTAGTTTCTTCAGAAGGTTCTTTCTGGTGTTGATTTTTGCTCGAACTTTGTCGGTGTGTTTGATGTAGGGTGTAGGCTTTCTATGTATGTCGCTTCGATTTCATTGTGCTACTCGCATCAATATTTGCTATCGCTTCAGAAACGGCTTTGTTATAATTTGACCATGAATCTTTTACTACCCCCAATTTTGTATCGAGATAACATTTTGTAATCCGACCTTTTGGCGACTTTTTATAATTTGTTAAGTGAGCACGAAGCGTCTTATCTAAGTGATTAATTTTCCTAATTGACTTTTGAATGACTGATGTTTCTGTCATAATGATGTATTTACTTTTGAACAATACACAAAGCAAAAAATGAAACTAAGCCTGAACCTAACGATTCAGAAATGACGTTCTTTATATTCAAACGTGTTTCGATTTACCAACTCATAAAAAATTTACGAAAGAAAACTTGCCGTGAACCAAATAAAATCACTTACTTGTAATTTGCACTGAGTCCATGCCCTTGTAAAGCTAGTTTCCACACGTTTGATATGATACGACCAAAATGGTCAAATGGCCAAAATATTTCCACTCTAAACTTACTGAACGGTACCAATTCGACCACCAACTAATTTCAATTATACATGTCTGATACGACCAAATGTTGTAATCAAGACCAAAACTGATTTCAATTTCGACTCGTCTGGTGCGCCCAAATGTTGTAACCAATTTCCAAAACTGATTTCAATTTCCACCCATCTGATACGACCAATTGTAATGTTACAAACGTTGGTCTGGGTTCCCGGACACTCTGGCGTGGATGAGGCTGATGAGCTGGCGAAGACAGGCTCGGCTACATTGGGTTGCGGGCCAGAACCTCTCATACCCATCCCACACTCGGCATGCATAAAAGCAATAAAGAGTTGGGTGAGGTCGGAATTCGCTAACCATTGGAACACTTATGAAGGAGGAATGCACACAAAGCGTTTCTTCCCGGTGCCCGATGGGAAGTGGGCCAAAGAACTACTAAATATGGACAGGACACGCATCAAGAGGATGGTGGGTGCGATCACCGGGCACTGCGGACTAAGCAAGCACCTGGCCAAAATGTGAATCTCTAATGACCCCAGTTGTACCTGTGGCCTAAGTGAGGAGACGGGCGTTCACGTCATATGCGAATGCCCGAAATTCTCCTCACTAAGGTTCAGGACACTAGGAAGTCATGTAGTCCAACCCGAAAATGTCTCCAAAATGGGACCTGCCGCTCTAGACAGGTTCCTGGTAGGGACTGGAAGGTTTTCGAGATTTACATGATGAACGGGTTACGAAACAAAGGATCATCAGATCTGTGTTTCAAGGACCAGTAATGGACCGGCCCAAGCTGATAAATCTAAAATGTTACAAACGTAATGTTATTACATTTTGTAATAAGATTACACTATGTGTACGCCTGAATTCCAAAGTTATTGTTGATGCAGAAACTTTCCGGTGTGGTTATATCGAAATAGCATGAAAAAGTTCACCAAAGTTCACCAATGAGCCCAAAAAAAAGTTAGTTCTAGTCGTTAGGATCTCTCACTGAATCTTGTCAAATTCTTGAGACCGTGAAAAAACGTGATTGTTCTGCAAGGGAACGCAAGGACTCGGATCTACTTTTTGTGGTTTCAATAGCTTAACTTAGTTCGATTTTTCAAGCTCTTTCAAAGTACACAAGTTTCAAAGGAGTGCCATTCCAAATCGCCACAGAAATAGAAGGTTTGTCTTCATCAGAAAGGGCTTTTGTGACCATTTTAAATTTTTTGGTATATCATTGAATTTATTACTTTTATTGTCAACATTGAGTGGTAGTGGTCTATAATTTTTTTGTTAAATTTAGGCAGCGTTGCAGTAAGTAATGTGTTATATTTGTGGTTTAAAACGTTTACCCGGCGGGGATCGGCTTATTAGTCGATGTGAAAATTTCGAGTTTGTGCATGATGAATTTAAAATCTAAAAACTTTTTAAACTGGAAACGTGAAATTTTTTGATAATTATGAATAATTTTAGAGACTATTGTGTAATATGTAAAAAAGAATCAAATTTTTGTTGTTAATGCATTTCCGGGCCATTTGTCCGGGCCAGAGGCTAGATCAGTTCCGCAATATTTGTGAGCTTTCTATCATATGGATTCTTCTTAGAGATCTTTTCGTTACCGAAGTTTTTACTGCGTCAGCACTCAAGCCTAGTGTCATCTATGATGTACTAGGTGCGGACACTAGTAGAGTCGAAAGTTTACTTTGCTAAAAATATCGTGATATCAAGCGTTATAGACATTTCAGTATTTTCAATGTTTTCTCAACATACATCTGTATATATTTATTTATCATAGAATAATCATGGTGAACTAACGGACGTATTTTTCGACGTAAGACTCTGACTTTCAGTCAAGGGAATCAATGATAATTACATACAACAAGTATGACTATGCCACATTCGTGTGGTACCCACATTGGCGAAATTGAATCGATACAAAAAATATTTTTAGTTGTCGATTAGTATAGAACAGACTATGAACAACATGCATGAACCGATGAACAGCATTGTCAATCCAATGTTTACAATTGTACAACTGATCATCATCAAGGAACGTCTTTCGCGCCAAAGTCCGATTATTTAGTCTTACCAACTCTCTCCTCGCTAAATTTGGTCTTTCCACGATGACTGTAAATTGTTGCTCTTCTCTTTGTTTGACTGCTCATCACTCTTCTTGTTTGTTATAAGATCTTACTTAAATAAATTACTTACTTAATGTTACTCGAAATGTTAGTCGAAAAGCCTTTAGGCGGTTGACGTAATAATAAATAGATAAATAAAAATAATGAATAAAAATATTTTGCTATTCATAACTTGTTCTAGGAAAACTATGCCTTCACGAGTAAACGAATTCAACGTACATTTTGGCGTGTTTCTTGGTGGCTTGGGGGATTTTTCAGAAACGTATTTAGGATCTGTAGATAATTATCGCGGATGCATTTCAGACGTTAGTTCATCGGCAACTGAATCGGAAATATCATTTTAAAGTATTGCTTTATTCAAAGGTTTATTATAACAACATAAATGTGTTGAAACGTGCCAAGGAAAGAACGTCACATGTTAGCAGCGTCAATGTTGCCTGGATTTGTAGTCCTGAATTTGATGCAGATGAGAATCAAAGCATTAGCTTTTTGGTTGACGATGCGTTTGTCACCCTAGCGAAAAGCCCTGTTCAGACAGGTGAAAGGTATGAACTGTTTTATTTTTTAGAAATCACATAATTTGAGGCGCACACTTGTCAACGCCACTTGTAAACAAATTTATGGTTGTTCTAAATGTCTATAGTCTAACGAATATTTTCTTGTAATGAAACAGCTGGAACTTAGAATTCCGAACGATCGAACAAACGGCAATTGTTTTGTATAATAATGGAAACGATTTTGTTGGACTAGAAATTGTGGATGGAAAACTAAGACTACTAGTTGGTAAAGGATCAAACGCAGTTGAGCTTATACCCGAAAGAAATGTTTCCGATGGCATTTGGCACACTGTTTCCATAAGTTACAGTCCAACTAAAGTTGAGGTAATAATCCAGTTCAGATCTTCGAAGTGAAATGTGGTGATGTTGCAAAATTGAGGTCGATGCCACGGATTGTTATTTTATAGATCTAAATAAAATGTCCTCAATATGTTCTTTACAGCTTTTGAAACTAATAAAGGGACAATTTTCATTGATTTAATGAAATCTTGATGAGTATATCATGAGACCGATATCTGTCAATGAGTTTGTTTCGTTTTGCAATGATATTGTCTTCGAACTTTTTAATGTTTTAATTTGTTTCGATTTGACAAGAATTTTATTGACGATATTAGTTGGAAGAAACTCCTTGAAAATGATTGTTTGACAATCAAAACAGTGGTTGAACTTTCGGACCAATTTTAAATATGTTTAATCAACTTTGTAGCACACGATGAATTAAACTTTCATTACCTTGATCCTTTGTGTTTGCTCTCTCATGGAAAAATTATTACGCTTTTGGATCTGGCATTTGTGACGTAATTTTTTAAAAACTCCACGTAACTTCCCTTTAATTTTTTTGCGTATCGAAGCTTAATGCGTCACCCACCTCTGATTTCAAAAATTTTGTAACAGGAAGACTTATTTATTTATCGTATGGGTTAGACTACAATTAAATTCAATCACACACAATCGCTTGACGATTGGTGACGTGACATTTCTCCGTCGCAAATAACGCCCGGGGCGCTAATAGCGCCCGCCCGGGCGTTGATAACGCCCGCTTTACGGGCGCTAATAACGCCCGGGGTGTTATTAACGTCCGCACTCCGGGCGCTAATAACGCCCGGGGTGTTAATAACGAACGCACTCCGGGAGCTAATAACGCCCGGGGTGTTATTAACGCCCGCACTCCGGGCGCTAATAACGCCCTGGGTGTTAATAACGCCCGCACTCCGGGCGCTAATAACGCCCGGGGTGTTAATAACGCCCGCACTCCGGGCGCCAATAACGCTTATTGACAACTTTTTTAAAAATAACAGAGCAGAGAAAGAAATTCTTCCATCTAGTGGCATTCTGTATGATTCTCCTAATCAATCCCTTCCAGTGACGTTCTGTACATTCCCCTTAGTCAACTCTTTCTAGTGACATTCTGTATAAGGAAGATTTTTCTCTAGTCAACTCCTTCTAGTGACATTCTGTATAAGGAAAATGTTCCTCTTACTCAATTCCTTCTAGTGACATTCTGTACAAGGAAGATTTTCCTGTAGTCAACTCCTTCTAGTTACATTCTGTATAAGGAAAATTTTCCCCTTAGTCAACTTCTTCTAGTTACATGCTCTATAAGTAAAGTTATTTATTAAAGTGCCATTTTGTAGCGTTTATCCAATTATTCAGCTGGGCGTTATTAGCGCCCGGAGTGCGGGCGTTAATAACGCCCGGGTGTTATTAACGCCCCGGGCGTTATTTGCAGCGGAGAAATGTCCTGCCACCTTGACAATTTATCAAAATTCACTTCACGTTGATCGTGTTCATTAAAAAGTATTGAAAAGTTTCTATGATGATCTCAATAATTAAAAATTAAATTAAAACGATAAATTCATCAGCAACGAAATCCACCATATTTTTCTTCCTTCTTTTGACTGACGTAAAATCACACACTCGCTTCTTGATTTTCTTCTTGCACAATAATACAAAACGTGAAGCAGGGTTGCTCCACAACAATAAGTTTAGCTCTGATGATGGCACCTACTGCTTGTCGAAAGCTTGGCGAATAATCATAATTCATAATGAGATCAGAAATCATAATTTTTGTTTATGGAAGTATGTGTCCGAGGTCTCTTCTGAGTCGGTACTAAGTCTATGTCGGTACTAAGGTCGACCCTAGCCCAAAAATGGTTGTTTGCTACGTTTCAGAGAAAATTATAAAACAGTGGACGTAATTTCATACACTTAAGAGTAAAGGCAATATTTACTTAAATGCGTGGGAGTCTTTCCGTAACATCAACTCTTCTTACCGAAAAAACACCGTGTACACCTATCAGATGCCTCGCCATTTTGGAGTTCTGCGTGCGACAAAACCATACAGCAAATCAGAATTCTTCAACACAAAGCCCTAAAATGCGTATTCAACTTACCACACCTAACACCTTCCGTCAATCTATTCAGTGAACGCTTCCTAAGCTTGGACAATATCATGAAGCTCAATACGCTCGTCTTCACATTCAAAGTCATAAACAGACTAACTAGACACAATTACCATGTAAGACTTGCACCTGATGTTCACGACCACCACACTAGGCAGGCAAGCAATTTCTACCTTTAACTTTCCACAAAGCCAATCCACACCGCAATGAAGTTATTTAACCAGCTACCAGCATCTATACTATTAAAAGTGAAATAAGGGTAGAAGCTTTTAAAATTAAATTAAAAAGACACTTAAATGACGACCATTAACTGTGATAAAGATGTTTTAAGTTAGACCTTAGTTTTAGTGTAAATATTTTTTTCAAATCCCTTTTGTTTACTTGAATTGCCGATTTATTTATTTATTTATTCTTCATATTTCCTGAATTAGTTCTTATACCAAATGTAATTCAAAACAAAACATTATACATGCCTCCACCACAATGCTTGTTAAAAGGACACTGGGATTTTATTCCCTTGACTGAAAGTCAGGGTCTTATGGCAGAAAATACCTTAAAATGTTAGTAACCAAAATGTGATGAAAAACGTAATTGTTAGTAACCTTTTTTTCCTTGGATGATTTTTTTTCAATATGAGGAATTAGATTCCTCAGGTTAAGTTCGAAGATGGGCCATATTTGTCCATTGGAAGATATTGCAGAAAAAATAGGTTTTTAGACTCGTACGAAGTGTTCTCCAGGGTCTAATTGTTTTACCTCTTATCGTGACCAAGTAAGGTACAGGAATCGATTTTGACGATTGAGAGTTAATAGAAAATTGATGTCTTCGACAAAGTTGTTAGATTTATATGAGTAGAATGTTTTAGGTGACCACCAAAATGGCAGAGCATTTATTTGAATATCTCACATACTATTAGTGATAGAAAGTTGGTGTCCTCGACAGACCTGCAACTGTGTAACTAGAATATTTTGACTACCACCGTGATAGTTGACTATGACTATAACAGCTGACTATCACCATGATAGTTGATTATCACCGTGATTGTTGACTATCACTGTGATAGTTAACTATCATCATGAAAGTTGACTATCACTGTGATAGTTGACCGTCACTATAACAGCTGACTATCACCGTGATAGTTGACTATCACCGTGATAGTTGACTATCACCGTGATAGTTGACTATCACCGTGATAGTTTACTATCACCGTGATAGTTGACTATCACCGTGATAGTTGACTATCACCGTGATAGTTGACTATCACCGTGATAGTTGACTATCACCGTGATAGTTGACTATCACCGTGATAGTTGACTATCACCGTGATAGTTGACTATCACCGTGATAGTTGACTATCACCGTGATAGTTGACTATCACCGTGATAGTTGACTATCACCGTGATAGTTGACTATCATCGTGATAGTTGACTATCATCGTGATAGTTGACTATCACCGTGATAGTTGACTATTACGTGATAGTTGACTATTACCGTGATAGTTGACTATTACCGTGATAGTTGACTGTCACCGTGATAGTTGACTGTCACCGTGATAGTTGACTGTCACCGTGATAGTTGACTGTCACCGTGATAGTTGACTGTCACAATGATAGTTGACTATCACCATGAAACATAGCTACTTTCAAAGAATACACTACGATCCATTTTAAATATCATCAACTAGCAATACAACTATCTAAACCATATAATGGTGGTTTGTAAGCAGAAATCAATTATTCCTTGACTGAAAATTAAGAGTCTTACAGATTTAAATGCCGAAAATGTGTGTTAGAAAGCTTAACTTGACTAAAAATGATTGAAAATATATGTGAATCAAGCTATCAAAGTGTCAAGGTAGCTAGCTACGTAATCTCACGAGTTCATTTATTTGTTAATTGAAATAGCGAGATATAGAGCGTTGACACTTGCTACTTGGTTGAATCGAAAAGTCCCAATTAATCTTTTTTACTCAATTCCGTAATTTTCACGAAAAAAATAGATTACTACACAAAGAGAGACGAAAGTAACATATTTCAGCCGTGCGGAAACCAGCGGTCTCAAAAACAACGAAAATAACTACGTCTAATACTTCGCAGAAGAGTGCAGCGAATTTACAATCATTAATATAAAATGAAAAATATTGCCGTTGATATGAATAAGCAGATTTTTGATAAATAATAACATTCATGTAATCATTCATGCCAACAAATGTTAACTTCCATGCTTACTCCTTCTCTTCACGTTATACTTCATACTTTCACATTCTTCGCGTGGTATGAAGTATTTTATTTTCGTCCTAGCTACGAGCTGATAAGAAGCTTTTTACCTTACGCTTGCCATCCCAAACCTATCTTTATCAACGAAAAAAATATTCGAAGTACATATTTCCGACTAAAAATCGATTTACTTGTAAAATGCACACATTCTCCTATGTATAGATCACAACAAAAACCTCTTAAAAGGTAGAGTGTGACGCACTCCGTGAGTCCGCTTCCAAAATTAATGATATCGCTTGAGGTGACGCTTACGCTGAAAATACGCAAAAAATTACGATGGAAAAAAAACTCTATTAAAAATTCAAATGCTTTAAATTGCATCACAAATTCCAAAGCCAACGACGAAATAATTTTTCTGTACTTTCAGTTTTTACATAGCAAAAATCTGACCTGATTGATGCCTGACTTTTGAGAAGAATTTTTTTACTGAATTTAAAATTAATTAGTAAAATTCTTCTAAAAGGTACCCAAGTAACTTTATTAACTTAGTTTTTGAGAAAATTTTGCATGCGAAAACTGAAAAAGTGGAAAAATTATTACGTTGATGGCTCTGACATTTGTGACGCAATTTCAAACATTTGAATTTTCTTTGAAAAGTTTTTTTTGCATCGTCATTTTTTGCGTATTTTCAGCGTAAGCGTCACCTCAAGCGATGTCATTAATTTTCGAAGCCGTCTTACGGACTACGTCACACTCTATCTTTTAAGAGTTGTGATTTCAGTCGTTTTGGAAGTTTTCAGTTGTTATAACTAAAATTCATGCGAAAAATTTTCTATTTTTTGAAAAAAAATTTTCTCCGCAAAAAATTTTCTCAAAAAAGAATGTTTTCTTCGAAAAAAAATTTCTCCGAAAAAATTTTCTCAGAAAAAAATTTTCTTCGAAAAAAAATTTCTCCGAAAAAAAGTTTCTTCCAAAATATTTTTCTCAAAAAAAAATTTCTCTCCGAAAAAAATTTTTCTCCAACACCTTCGGCTACCATCGGAACATTTCCTGTCACTTTCGGCCACCATCGGAACTTCTCGTGTCACCTTCGACTACCTTCGAAACACTTCGTGGCACCTTCGGCTGCCTTCTGAACACTTCGTGTCACCTTCGGCTACCTTCGGAACACTTCGTGTCACCTTCGACTACCGTCGAAACACTTCATGTTACAAATTGTTCTCACTGATGCATATAACTTTCCTGAAGAAACCAAGTGTCTAGGTATTCTTATTCAGAATTTAGCAAAAAATCCAAGATGGCGTCATTTTGACAGTTGGCAACCATTTTCTTAAAATGCTTAAAAATTCTCCTAAAATTCGAAAACCAAAAAAGCATAAAAGAAAATCCAAGATGGCGCCGCTATGACAGCTGGCAGCCATTTTCTCAAAATACAAAAAAATTCTACTGACCAAACTCTATAACTTTCTAGAAAGAAACCAACTCTCTAAGTTTTATCATTCCGGAGCTAAAATTCGAAAACCCAAAGAAGCATAATTTATACCTAATAAAAATCCAAGATCACTTCGGCAGACTTCTGAAAATCCCAAAAAATTCTCCTGATGAAACTCTATAACTTTCCCGAAGAAACCAACTCTTTAGCTATTGTCACTCCGGAGCTAAAATTCGAAAATTCCGAGCATTACCTAAAAAACCTTCAAAATTGAAATCTATTCCACATGCCACGGCTTTTCCAGAATTTTCCCTGAAAAGCGGCGAGTCTGACGTTCCCTGAAAATTTCAGCAAAATAGGTTGTCTAGTTCTCGAGATCGAAAATTATTAATAGATAGATAGAACATAGATAGATAGATAGATAGAAACCGACAGATCAGAAAGAAAGTTTTCATAATGATGAGTCTATATAATAGAAATACAAAAATGTCATTTTCAAACCTCGATATCTCAGCCAATTTTCAACCGATTTTGATAAGTCTGGGCTCGTTAGAAGGCTGCTGCGACGTAAAAATAATTTGGAGGGGGAGGAAGGCGACGGGAAAAAACTCAAAAGTTCGCCTATATATGGCTCCTTGTCCCAAAGGTTTTTGTATGGCGTTTTTTGAGTTTGTGGACTTCTTTTTTGGGGTGTGGGGACTGCGTCACGCCCTCCGCTACCGCTGCAGGCATGATGTCCCAAAAATTTTTGTATGGCGTTTTTTGAGTTTGTGGACTTCTTTTTTGGGGTGTGGGGACTGCGTGACGCCATCCGCTACCGCTGCGGGCATGATTAATGTCGTTGGCAAACTTATATTAAAGATTAGTACAGATTAGTTTAAAACGACTTCGTTGCTTCTATCTGCATTCGGGCAAACTTCATTTTTATTGATATAACATTGATATAAAAGAGTGAAGTTTGCTCCACACGAAATAAGTGCACACTTTACGGTGTACTAAAAGTCGATCACAGCGCTGTGGTGGCCAACGCTGGTCACTAATTTTTAAATGCTAAAGTCAGCTAATGTAAAGACAGCTAGCGTAACTATAAAATAAAATCGCAAACTATTCAATTTCATTTTTTTGCTTGCCTATTTTAATGAAATATCGTTTCCAAAAATAAATCGAACATCGTGGTTGCAGTCTGAAATGATTTTCTTTATTATAGCGAAAAGATAAATAATCAGGCAAGGGACCTGACCCACCCAAAAGGTGGGACCTAGTTTATATTTAATAAAAATAATTTTTTGGAAACTTTGCTTGCAACATCTATATTCTGATACGTACCGGTGGCTTGCATATGTCTGTAGCCCAAACTCTCTGACAGTTATGAATGCAAATTGTTACTACATAATGTGCAATATTTACATATCTTCCGTGTTTTATGCGGTATTTGATTTACGCGGATTCGGTTATATGCGGTTTTGACGTAACTTCGGGTATATGCGCGTTATGTGTTACCAGATGCGTGTTAAATTTTGAGAAGAAAGACAACAAAAGAGTTTAAAGGAAAAAGTAATGTTTAATTGCGCAATTGACGTAACCATATCATTTATTTTGGATTTTTAATGGAAGTGCGGGGGGATTTGTGAACAGCCACTTTACCTTGGAGCGTGAAATACTTTATAAACAGCCTCCAATGCATAGAAATGGTCGTGCAGTGGTCTAAAAATTGTATTTTTGTATCTGAAGAACAACATTCGCTACATTGACACGATTCAATTTTGGAATTTGTCGGATGACGTGCTGAAGTTTCGCCTCTTCATCCTTCGGCCTGTAGATCTCATTCGCTGAAAAATCTTTTAGCATTCCTCAGGAATAGAAGCGATATGTGTCGAGTTGCAGAAAATGAACTGATAATTTTTGTAACGATATGTCAAAACCAAAGAAGCGTGTTTAATAAACATATCGTGTGACAAAAATTCTCAATTTCATCACGAATTTTATAAATTTACGCAAAAAAATGATTTTATAGAATTTCAAATTTATGGAGATTACATACATTCAGATGTTATGACATGAAAACTCATTTGTTGTTACTACACATCGGGTAATACATTTTTAATGTCAAATGTTGATAACGGTATCAAGCTCGAATTATGCGGTTCGAATATACGCGGTACGAAAACACCGCATAAAACGCGGGAAGTCTGTATCATTCTCGATGTTGACTATGCATAATAAATACATGAGAATGACTTTTTTAAAGTTTCTCTCCATTTTTAATGCACGATTTGTCCAAATAACAAAAAAGTATTTCCAAACAAAACATTTTGACATTCATTAAAGAGCATACTTATCACACTGCATTGATTCAATGATTCATTTCAAGAGTGTTTCTTTGAACTTTTTTTTTGGTTTAGTTGTTTTGTTTTTCTATATTTGTCTAGTCGAGAATGACAAATAATTGTAAATCTATCCTGTACTACATACGTCTTGCCGCCCTGTGATGTCTCTTCAACCTAGCGCTATATAGTACATAATGCAGAACGAGTTGCAGGAGGCACAGAGATTCTCAAATTTTGTGTTTTTTTTTCCAAAATATTTGTGTTGAAACGTTTGACATGAGTGAACCTGAAAAAATTGTAATTCTGTTATGCTTTCAGTTGAAACTGGACGATTCATTTCAAACCGCAAGCTTTGCGAATGGAAGTAGTCAGGTGATAGAACTCGATGAGGAATACTTTATTGGTGGCTTAGCTGCATTCAAAAAGAAACGAGCTCTTATCAAGGGATTGCGAGCAGTTGAACAGAGTTTGAGAGGATGTGTTCGAAACTTAAAAATTGGTGGCCTAAAAATTGGTTTTCCTCAAATGAAAATCACTCAAGGTGTCTCTGTGGAATGTGCTTGGAAGTATCCATGCATTGAGGAGTTACCATGTATTTCAAGCAGCATTTGTCAGCAATACGACGTGGACGATTTTATTTGTTACTGCGATCAGGCATATTGCATTAGAGCAGATTTCTCAGAGAAGTATAAAGTACGCATTTATAGATAAATAAACAGGCCTCAGCAGCCACATAACACATTTATCTTAAAATCAACAAAAAGTAGGCGTATTCCTTTCGCACAGTTAAAAATTGAAAAACTTGTTCTAGCCGCTATGCTAGTTTATTCAGATTAACCAGATATTAAATTTAACCGTGCCGTTAAACTTTGAAAGGAATGGAGCTATAATGACTTTATTCAATTTTAAATCTATTTTACAATTAGTTTGCTTATTGTTTTTAATCTGGTCTTTCTATGAAGTTTTGTTTAGTTTTTCGTTTCAATATAGATACCTATTGTTAATTATCTTCTTAAATGAATGAAAACTTTCATTGATTATATCGATAGCTGAGGCGAAAAATATTTGAAATGATTGTCCTGTACTAGATGAAGCGCCACGTGTTCAAACAGTGTGTATTCTTGGTATTGAGGATTTTGGGAAATATTGTGGTGAAAAATTTGGATACCGGGAAATATGGGAAGACAACTCGATAGCGTAGTGGTTAACACGTCTGCTTGCTACTTCGAGATCGAGTTGCCAGTGCGTTGGTTCGAAACTCAACCGCAGACGGATTTGTACCGATTGTTGGATTTGTAAACAAAACAAAACTGATTGAATCGTTCAAGTCGAGTGAAGTTGAGTGTAGTGCCATCGTACGGCTTACCGGACAAGGCATTGTTGGGAGAACCGGTATTCTACTCCTACTAGTTTCGCTCCTAGTTAAATCTTATAGATGGCACTGGGTTTGTCGCACAGCTTACCACTGGCACAGTAAAACCTTCCGGTAATGAAAGGATCTCAAAAAGTAGAACCACAAACAGCGAAACTAGTAAATAATGATCTAGCCTCTAACCCTTCAAGGGTTGTAAGGCAGATTATTATATTATTATAAAGATGGGAAGAAAAATGAAAATTTGCCAGGCGAAGTCGAAGTTTTTCCTGCTTTTAAAGTTTTGAAGTAAAGCTCTGTGTGAAATATAGCTGACAGGAAAATTTAGCCCACCGGGAAGTATAGCTCACCGGCAAATAAGTTTTGAAGTAAAGCTCCCTGGGAAATATTGCTTACAGTGAAATTTAGCCCATCGGGCAGTACAACTCAGCAGGGAAATTAAGCCCACGGAGACGTTCAGCTCACCGGAAAGTAGTTCGGCTCACCGGGAAAAATAGTTGACAGCTGATAGCCCACAATTCACACATAGGCCCAGTACTTTAGACAGTTTTTTTAAATTCAAATTTTGTAGAAAGCAACTATTGTGGATAACATACAGGTTCTTTCAAATTTTTTGATTATTATCACACAGTTGTGATTTTACGATCAAATAGTTCATAAATATTTCACTTAATTTCACTTAATTGCATCACATGGCAAAAAGTAATCATATGGAGATTGTGATGATGACGATGATTTTTAAACGATTTGAAATTTTATGGATAATTCTATTTCTTCTTGAATTTGAAAATTACTGAAAAAACTTCCATGATTTTAAAAAGAGAAATACAGCTATGCACAATAAGAATGACCCGCCATTTGCAATATCACCATGTTCTCTATTTCTTTGGTTCTCCAAATTCTCTCACTTTGCCATTTGAAATAACATACGGAATGAGAGAAGTCGGAGAAGTAATAGAAATAGAGAAAACAGTGATATTTCAAATAGCGGGTCATTCTTATTGTACACAGCTTTATTTGAAAGTTTTGGAACAGACATGTGTGCCGATTGAAAATTGTTAAAATTAGAACCAAAAATCAAGGAAGTTCAAAAATTTTTAAAATAAATTCTTGAATATAATGTTAAATGAGAGTAGAGGTCAAATATTCAGAAATTTGAGCTGTGTTCCGGCATCCCTAGGTGGAGGTGACATGACAAATCGCCCGCGCTATTATCGTCGCAGTCATTTTCGTCGCATTTATTATCGTCGCATTTATTTTCGTCGCATTTATTATCGTCGCATTTAATTTCGTCCACATTTTATTATTGTCGCATTTATTTATGTCGCATTTATTATCGTCGCATTTATTTTCGTCCACATTTTATTTTCGCCGCATTTATTTTCGTCGCATTTATTATTGTCGCATTTATTTTCGTCCACATTTATTTTCGTCACATTTAATATCGCCACATTTATTTTGTCACATTTATTTTCGTACACGTGTTATTTTTGTTACATTTATTTTCGTCGCATTTATTATCGTCGCATTTATTATCGTCACACTTACTTTCGTCGTACTTACTATCGTCGCATTTATTTTCGTCCACATTTTATCATCGCCGCATTTACTATCGTCGCATTTATTTTCGTCGCATTTATTATCGCCGCATTCCTATCGTCGCATTTATTTTATCATGAACGCGCGGTAGCAATGCGCCCGTGACGCAAGTTTCACACGATTAAAAACTCAAAAAAAAATTTTCGTAGACAGCGGAACCATATATACAGCAAAATTTCGACTTCCTCTCTTGCAACGTTGCCCTCTGATTCTGAGTTTTTTTGGATTCTACCGTTCGACGTTTGGGTCAACAAAATTGTACAAGTAGATCCGGAGTTATGACCGAACAACAAATGCAGAACAACATTGCGCCTAATGCCACTTTAAACGTTCCTCTAGTACCGTAACAGAATACTATATAGCGTAAGGAAAAAATAACGTAGACAAATAAGAAACATGATTGAGCTTTATTTGCCTTTTTTCGTCATTTTCCTCAAAAGGTTTCAGTACGATTCAGTAAAATTTCTTGCAAATAGATTGTGTCATTAGTTTACTGTTTGTCCGTACTCAGCTATGAAGGCATGGATGACGTCACTTGAGAAAAGGGAGTAGTTCTATGCTGAGACATTAATTCCGCTATGAAAAAAACATAGATGTCACCACTTGAGAGGTTTGGAGACAAAACACCGTCTATATCATAACAAATGTAGCGAAAAACTTAAAAGAAAATTTGAGAAAATTGTCCTAGCATTGCTCTACGTTGGCACTACTTTGAACATAAAGCGAGCGGTAAATAACTACAAAATCTAGACCCGCATTTACGCAATATTTAATCAAAAAAGAATAAATTTAAATGGATTCTTTATTGTGTTATCTTACATGTTAAACTGAATAACAAATAAAGTGTCTTATTGCATGGTTGCATGGATTAAAAACGATTTTTGGACATTTTTATAATTTTCTCTTATTTCAGCGTTCTTTTCCGCGCAATTTCCATGTGAAATTACATATAAAACTTGCACAGAAGAAACTTGGAAATAAGATAAAATAGCAAAAATATACTAACTTTAAATAGTCCCCGGCTGTATTATAAACATCAACAGTAAACGACTCGACGGCCGACAATAATCGTACGGCAGACAGGACAACGAGGAGGACAGAATATTCGAGCGAAGCGAGAACATTCGTCGTCGTCCGTCGCTGGAAACATTTATTTCTTTTGCATCCTACAGACAGTTACTTGAGATTTTTTTCTGATTTTTTTATTTGACGTTTCATTTTGGCTGAAGAAAATATGTATAACGAAAGCCAAACAATTTATGCAAGAAAATTTTTTGAGGTTGGTTGGACTTCTTTCCACTAATTTCCTACGCTGCTAGTCAATCATTTCCTTCTTTTCAGTCATTTCCTTCTTTCCAGTAATTTCCTGCCCTGGTAGTCAATCATTTTCTTCTTTCCAGTAATTTCCTTCTTTGCATTCATTTCCTGCCCTGCTAGTCAGTCACTTCCTTCTTTCCAGTCATTTCCTGGTTCTGTTCTCTTTCTTTTCTCTCAAGTCGATTTGCTTGTGAGGTCGAGACGATTTGCTTGTGAACCCGAGCCGATTTCCTGGCATCCAACTTTTCGGCCCAAAAACTTCCTGATATCCTGGATACCATGCATACCCATATTTTGCACCTGCGTGGAAAAGTGATCAATTATTAGGGTCTGCTCCGGTTCTACGAGTTATAGAGACCTTATTCAAAGTAACAGTTACAGGGTGGTAAAAAGTTGTATCGGAAGTTTTGCAATTTGCCTTTGGTAAAGAACGACAAAATTCTTATGGCGTTTCAACTTTTGAAAACCGAGCTGGTTAAATTACGAACGCGATTTAATCAGTTCATGAAATACTTCGAACAACAATAGATGATTAAAGAAGGTCCAGCGTCCATTTGTGTATTCTTGCAGAGTAATCGAACAAACAATCTACTAGAATCATATAATTGAAATATTAAAGCTAAAATACCAACTACTGGATGTTTCTTCAAATTTGTGGAGCTGTTGCGATATGAGGAACTGATCAATCCTCGAGATTATGGTATCGTCTTTGCTGGTGGAACACATGCCTATGCAACGCGAAAGAAGAAGTATGTTGGTAGAGACGAGCTTATTATGGCAAACCAATCGGAATTAGATAAGGACGAAATAACCATATTTGAATTTCTCAAAAAAATGGATGAGCTTTGCGATTCCGAGAACGATGACACCGATGAAGAAGAAGAAGAATATGATGATGATGATGATGATGGAGAAGTTGATCCTTTATGTGTTATCTGCGTTACGAACAAAAAACATATTTTGTTGGAACCTTCTAGCCACATGAAATTTTGCAAAGTTTGTGTTGATGGCCAGCACATCAGGACCACCTAAATGCCCAGAATGTGACGTAATAGTTTCTGGACAAAGAACTGTTTTTTTAAGTAAATACATTTGTGCAAAAACTTGAAACAATATCTAAGCAATAAGAAATTTTTGTAAAATCTTGATATGAAGAAATAAAAAATTTTTGTTAATCTATTATTTGGCAGATATTGATCATAAGTCAAAGACGAATAACCCTACCGAAGTCAGTAATTCAATATTTTCGCCGATTGTAGGTTCAATAAGATGAGCAAAAACGTTTCAAACTCAAAAGTTCACCTATACATGCATACTTTTTTTTGTGTAAGGGAACTGCGTCACGCTCTCTGCTACCGAGCATGATGTGACGAAAATAAGTGCGACGAAAATTAATGCGACGAAAATAACAATTTGACGAAAACAAATGCGACGATAATAAATGCGACGAAAATAAATGCGGCGAAAATAAATGCGACGATAATAACTGCGACGTTTGTCGAAAATAAATGCGACGAAAATACATATTGCGATGAAAATAACGCGGGCGATTTTTCGGAACACCGTCTTGGTATTAATCATCGTTAACCATCTAGCACAAATTGACTTGTTTTGCTTACCATTAACTTGCATACTATCTCTCTTACAGATATTTACAAGATCCGACCTTCCTATCGAAATGGCAATTCTATCTGTTTCCCCTTTAGAAATGTTAGAAGGCGACAGTGCTTTTCTATCAACTAACTGCATCAATGTCCTTGTAGATTATGCAAAACTACATGTGATGGAAGCAGGTGTCGTGTTTAATATCGTACAAGCTCCGAAACACGGCAAAGTTATCGTTATGCCTTTCGGTACGGATGACAACAGCACAATACAAAATAAATTTTTTTCATTAATAGACCTGAGCACGGACAAAATAAAGTACGCTCATAATGGAGAAGAGCAATTTTCTGATCATATCACTATAGATCTTCAACTGATAACAAGCAACCGAGAACCGTTGCCTGATTTTTTGCAAGGCCGTCATAGATTTGTTCTACACGTAAACATCACTCCAGTGAACGATCCCCCTGTGTTAAATTTACCACCGAATCGAATTTTTCGATTAACTCAAGGGATTCCTAAAGTCATTGGACCAGAATTATTTACGGCAATTGACCCGGATAGCGTACCTAGTACTTTAATGTACACCATTCTATCGAAGCCTGAATCAGAAGGACAACATGGTCAGATTGAATTGGGTGGAAGGATTGTTTCGACATTTTCACAGGCAGATGTAAATCAGGGACTAGTAAGTTATTTGATGAATAAACAGGTATGTGAAATATTTCTTTAGGATAGCTTTATTTTTTATTTTATTTTATCAACAGACTTCCGATGACATTTCTTATGAAATCGCAATTCAAGTATCAGACGGAATGGAAACAAGTCCCGCAGTTTTCCTTCCAGTTTCGGTGCTCCCCCTTCAGCTGAGAATGATCAATAATACGGGGCTGGTGTTGGTCCATAAATCGTTTGGCATTATCTCTCCGTGGAACTTATCATTCGTATCAAATTCCGACGATGACAACGTAGATGTAAAGTGAGTGTTTTACGGTAGAAAAAATCAAAGCTGCTTATTATTATGTGCGATAGATATCAAATTGAACAGCAACCTCAATTTGGCAATATTCAAAAATTAAGAACAGTTGATTCATCATGGATTACTGTGGAATCATTTACGAGTGATCAAATTCTTCTTGGACAAATTCGATATGTACACAATGTTGATTTCCCCGTGAATGATGAATTCAAGGTAATTAAACACTTAAGCACTAATTGTTATTTACACAACGAGACGAGAAAATTGATTATTACATAATTTGAGATGTATTTGTGAGCTGAGTGTTGCGGAGTAATGTAAAACACAGTACTTTTTAGATAAGCAATTGCAATATATTTCGGCTATTGAATAAAGCACAGCCAATATTTACATGTTGACCGCGCAAAGTAGAAATCGTAAGTGCCCACGGATAACAAAGGACAACATTTATAATATAATGAGAAAGTCTAATCGATCTTGAATATTCTAAACGACCTGTGCGGCGATGTCATTTTACTCTTGAACATACTCCCCCCTTTGAAGCATTTATGGGACTAAATGCTTCGAAATTATTGATTAAACAAAATGAAAAGCTTGACTAGTAAATTCACGACACAATTTTTCGACTAATTTAAAGTCAAACATTTTCCATAAAACGAATTGAATTGATGTTGAATCAACATTGTTGATACTAATCTGAACATGCCGAAGTTCGAATGATTTGACCAAATGTTGCAATAACGAAATGGCGATTGTGTTGTACCATTTGACAATTGACTAGCTCCAATTCAACAAAACATGATTAGCGATCAATTGACTGTTTCGACCACCAACAGATGAGGAATATCGAAATTTTATCTCATTAGAAAATTATTAACACTTGTTTGAATTCTGTTGCGTGTATATGATTACACTGACTTGCTTGAATTGATTTAAATGTACTACGAATTGACTTGCTTGAATTAATTTTCACCTCGAATTGACTGATTAGCTTGAATGGACTACTGCTTGGCAGCCTCTTACTTCCACCTCGAATTGATTTGATTGACTGATTCACTCTTATTGGAGACTGGACTCAACGAATACCAAGTAAAATTTTTCATGCTAAAATGCGGTGGACTATATCGATCATTTGGACTAAATTTTTTACTGGAATGCACTGCACTATTGAATGTCTGATCAACAAATGTTGTTTGATAACGAAAATACCGTACTAAATCGTGACCAAATCACATCCTCGCATAAACCATTGTCAAACAAAGAAATATTTTTGTACTTATCCTTTAATGCCAGCGTCCTTGTAACTAACTGTCCACTGCAGATCGAATGATAATCACAGTCCAATGAATGGAATGTTGCCACCAAGTGCGCCAATGCTGATCGAATGTTTTCCAGATTTCTACCACCGAATATTGAATGTTGTCACCACAATATTGATCGGATGATTACCACACCACAATTGTTTGTATGCACGAATGTGTTGAGTGATTGCACCAAAAATGTATGAATTTTCCACCAAATGTTGATCTCAAGTGATTGCCACGATTGCCACGTAAATCGATTGTATGCACAAATGTATATTGCGTAATTCACACCACCGAATGTTGAATGTTCATCAAAATGATCGGATTTTGTGCCAAATCAAAAACGTTTGAATATCGACCAGATGCTTGAATGTTTTGCCACCGATTTGAATAGTTTTCACCAAATTTTGCCACGAATGAAATTGTAACGGATTTTTACACTTTGCTTAATACACACGAAATGATGATTTAACGAAATTTAACCGCGCTTGACTAAACGGTTATTTCGTTCCCAGTTTGACTAAACGATTTCTTAGTTTCTATAAAATAATCGAAATTGCACTAAACTTATCACTGTTTCTACGTGAATCTTTTATTTAGAATGCTCTGCTACCAATGTTGCTATTGAAAAAAGCACAGCCAATATTTACATGTTGACCGCACAAAGTAGAAATCGTAAGTGCCCACGGATAACAAAGGACAATATTTATAATATACGAATAGTATACTAAGAAAGTCTAATTGATCTTGAATATTCTAAACGACCTCTGCGGCGATGTCATTTAACTCTTGAACACTGAGAGAGTATTGTAACATAAGGATGTGAGTTTATATACCGAGGTTTACCGAATTACAAACAGCCCCACATTTTTAATGATTGTCACTCTATTCTACACAGAAAATTCTGAGACTGGAAATATCTCGAATGCATGGAAAACCCCCTGGAAGTTGACATGTTACAAACATAGTAGTAAACCTATTAACCCCGGTACTTCCTATGGGTCTAAAAACTAAATTAACTTCTTAAAAATAGCAGAAAATTTTATATCATTAAAAGAAATTCAGCCAAATTGAACATAAACTAACACCGACCCGTACGATGTATTAAAGAATTTGTTGTACATAAAAGTATGTTGTCCATTTATTGTTTAGGTTTGACCATCCAACTGGGCCTCCAACGTAAATGCTCAAAGCAATATTGAAAGTCTTGTCCGAAGGCTACTCCATCTTTTCCCACTTTAACAAAAAAGAATCATAAAACTATAATATGAAACAGTAATTTCTAACTCTGAGACTTTGCCGAAAAACCATCACTCTACCTTCCACAACTTCAGAGAGTTGCCCGATTTATGTTAAATTACAGACCCAACTTAAAAATATTTTTTCTCAAATATCTTTGGCCTCGAAAGAAAACAGAAAACGAGTTCGAAAAATCGAACAAACTTTATAAGATTTATATGCAAAAATCAATTGGGCGGATCAATGGCAAGTTTCGAAAGAAAAATTTTTGTCAAAGGATGTGAATTTATCATACGAGCAAGTATATGATAAACACATCGTGTGACAAAAATTTTCTGTGTCGCAACGTGTTTCATACAACGTTTTATGCAAAAATTACTTGGGAGTGACAAAAAGTATATACCGGCTTACCGGTGAAAAAGCATTGTTGG